>JARLTB010000046.1:8302500-9502500 GCA_030141615.1 Unio pictorum | reverse complement strand
TCTGGCATTCAATACAGTTGTTTAGTTTATATTTCAATATCACACATCCAGATTAGAACTGTTTTAGTGCTTCTTTGACATCTGCATAGATATTTTTCGATGTAGTGAATCAAACGTTTATGAATATGTTTTAAATTTCATTGTTACAGTAAAGCTAAAAATATTTAGAAAGCATTAAAGAATTCATGTTTCTTTCTGATTCACTGTATCTCAGTTAATATGGTTTTTGAATTTGTCAGTCAAACAGCCTAGAAATGTTGCTGTGCCATATCAAACGAGTTTTTTACACCAAAATAGAACAAAACATTTATGTATAATTTATATATGTAATGGTCGAAATATTAAAGGAATTTAAGGTTCTGGAAATAGAGGAATGGATATACCATTTATTCTAATGAACCATGATTGTTAATTTATAAAGTTATTTAGAGGCTTTTAGGGAGATGTAGTGTAATATTGTTGTCGATTCTGGATGGGCTAACTGGATTCTGTATACTTTGCACTGTAAATGATAAGCATGATGGATTCTCTGATGGACAGAATAACTGACAGGCAGACATAATCTTAATAAATCTGCAAAAGAGCAGATTTACGAAGGAGGGAGGTAGAGAAGTAGCATTAGGAATGTATGTACCAAATATACTTGCCAGTAAGTCGAGTCCAAACTGCAAACAACAAAGATCCTGATCTGCTGTAGAATAATGAGCCTGCAGATCAGGGTCTATGTTGTTTGTTATACTGATTAGACCTATCAAACTTTACAGATCCAGATCTACCATTGCATAATGCACCAGAAGATCTGGGTCTCTGCAGTTGGATTCGTTTTATACGAGAGTATATACAGTAGATACATACTTTATAGAGATTTAAATAGATCGATGGATAGGTATTATATATTTAAGTATAGCATATTTTGTATCTTTATTAAAAGTGTAAAGGAATTGAATCCATTTTATGTTACAGACAGGAAGAAAGATCTTGTAAAATTGCAACATGGAGAGTTCATATCTCTTAGCCGTGTTGAGACCGTCCTCAAAATGTCACCACTGGTTGAACAAATCTGTCTTCATGCCAACAGTAACCAGTCATTCAGCATTGCCATTATTGTTCCCAATCAGAAAAATTTGCTTGCTATTGCAAAGTCATTGGGTAAAGAAGATGAGAATTTTGAAAATATGTGTGAGGATGATGATGTAAAGAAATCTTTTATGAAAGAACTCTGCAAAGTGGGGGAGAAGGGTAAGTAGATAGACTACAGTGTATTTTTACTGTTCTTTTCTTCGTTAGCAGCAAGTATCATAATAGTCAAGATATACCAACAGCAGCTTTATTTAGCATCTGGTCTCAACATCATATCAATTCAGGCAATTAGGTGAAGATTCTGCTCTCTTTTTTTAATCATGGAACTACAGTGTTATCGCGTTATACGTTTCAGAAAGTATTAATTCATATTTAAATAAAAGTCATGTGCAAATTAAATTTGGTACACTCACTTGCCTCATCATTTGCTTTAAACTGTGTAATGAAAAAATGGTTGCATTGTATTGAACCATTTCCCTGCTTGGTTACTAGTATTTACGAAATTACAAAAGTTCATGATTCTTAAAGTGAAATATTCTTTACGGTCAAAAATCTTTTGTTCTTTGTATGCTATATTCATGGAGGTGACATGGGGTGTACCAATATTAGTCCGTACATACCTGCCATATTTATGAAGTAGACATGGAGTATTGGTCCATACATATGTACCTGTAATATTTATGGAGGGTACATATAGTGCACCAATATTAGTATGTACGTGGAGAGGATTAGTCCATACATACACACCTATCATATGTATTGAGGTGTCCTGGAGTGTACCAATACACAAGTACTTTCCATATTTATGGAGGGGTCATTTACTGTATTAGTCCATATATGTTTTCATGTGTTTATGTTTTCCACTTTCATTGTTTTTGTCATTTGTTGTTCTGTAGTGTAGTCATATCATTATTGATGGTGTAAAGCGCTTAGAGCTTCAAAAGATTAGGTGTTATACAAAGTCCTCATTATTATTATTATAATTATTATTATTATTATTATTATTATTATTATTATTATTATTATATATTTTTGTAGGCAACATAATGTGTTGCAAGGTTTGGGATAAAGTTTTTCAATTTGCTTATATTACTTAACTCCTTAATAGATTTTCATCATACATGGTACAAATCATTATGAAGCTAAGACAGTTCATTTCACACATTCAATGACCTCAAATTTTACTGAAACATCTAGGTCCCATTTAATGCCCTTGCATACTTCTTATTAAGAATTTCTTCCTTTTCAGCAAAACTTGACAAATTTGAACTTCCATCCAAACTTATTCTCACAACAGAACCATGGATGCCAGATTCTGATCTAGTTACAGATGCTTTCAAGCTGAAGCGAAAAAATATTGAAGATAAATATCGGCCAACCCTGGAGAGACTTTATTCTTTTCCAGAATAGTAGTGATGTTATCAGTATTGTTGTTATGTAAGAGATGTTATCAGTATGTGTAGTGGTGATGTTATCAATATGGCCATTGTCTAGTACTGATTTTATTTGCATTGCTGTTGTGTAATAGGGATGTTATCAACATGACCATTGTCTAGTAGTGATGTTATCAATATGGCCATTGTGTAAGAGATTTTATCAGTATTACTGTTGTGTAATAGAGATGTTATCAATATGGCCGATGTGTAGTAGAGATGTTATCAATATGGCCAATGTGTATTAGAGATGTTATCAATATGGCCAATGTGTAGTAGAGATGTTATCAATATGACCATAGTGTAGTAGAGGTGTTATCAGTATGGCCATTGTGTAGTAGAGATGTTATCAATATGATTATAGTGTATAGAGATGTTATCAATATGGCCATTATGTAATAGCAATGTTATCAGTATGGCCATTGTGTAATAGAGATGTTATCAATATGGCCATTGTGATATATATGCAGATAACGTAGGTTAGCAATATTGTATACATTTGAAATAAACTCCCTCCCTTCCTGATTTATGTAAATCTGTGTCCAATTTACTGCAGTAGACAGCACGACTACAAAGTAAAATGTTTACCCGTAATCGACATTGTTCTTGGCATTAGTATATTTCAGTCTTTACGTATTTGTCAGATATGAGTAGCGACATATGTTTCAGAGATATGTGTCAGTTATGCAATTTTCCACTAGCCGTTATATTGGCCTTGACCAGACACAAGGCACAAAATAATGACTTGCAAGTCTTTTGGAATAGAAATTTTTAATGTCAAGAATGTTTTTTGATTTGAAAACTCTCACTATGCATTTGGAGTTACAAAGTCTTGCTATGCCATTAGAGTTGAAAACTCGCTATGCCATTAGAGTTGAAAACTCTCTATGCCATTGGAGTATATTTTCAGTTCAGCAGAGAATATGGTGAAGCAAAAGCATGCACTAGAAACCCAGAAAACTTGAACCAACGTGTCTATTGAAATCATAAAAAAATGAAACTACACAACTTACTGGAACTGCCCTTTATATGTGTACACACATACATCCAGAATTCATGTTTCAACCATATTTTCTTGGAATCTTTGGTATTTTAGCCAACCCATCTGTTTGGCCATGTTAGCTTATATTATATCACAGTGTCTGAGATGTACATCATCCATCATGAATTGGCCTTGTGTTGACATTTGCT
The DNA here is from genome assembly GCA_030141615.1 of Unio pictorum. NCBI lineage: Eukaryota > Metazoa > Mollusca > Bivalvia > Unionida > Unionidae > Unio > Unio pictorum. The sequence goes on along the minus strand of JARLTB010000046.1, from coordinate 9,498,796 downwards.
TGTTACGACTCTAAGAGTTATCATCCAAACTTGAAATATGGGTTTTGATCATCACAAAAACTGATCTCCATACACATTAATGAGAGGATGTAGCATTGTATGTGCAGTTTGTGAGATCCACACATACTAAAATAAAGTCCAACTTTGTTATGAGTTCTCTTTGATATCAAACATGAAAAAACAACAAACAAAATATTGATTTCCAAATAATGATCTGAAATTAATATCAACATTTTGACACTATTGCATTGATATACCAAAAATGGTGATTTCATATTACAACTTTAGGCCCATGATAACATCACTAATATGCAGTTAACAAATGGATATTTTTAAAAGTTCATAAGACCTGACCATCTGCTTCAGTGGTAAAATGTTTTTTTTTTTGTTCCAGTTTTCAGTTTGTAAAATAGTTAAATGTTAGTATCACTTCCTGATGCATTTAACCAGTCAGTATTGCTATCCCATTGGTAAATCACTTGGGGGATATAGTTACTGCTGTGTCTTCAAGTTCATAAACATTTTGTTTATACTATTAAAGGTATTTCAACCAAAATTGATGCACATCAACCTAATAGCATAAAAGTGCCTTTCAATAGAATTTTCTGCATTCAATTTTTTTGGTTGCTATGGAAACAATAGTGTAGCATAAGTAGTATATAAATTAAGAATATAGGGCATTAACTCAAATAGCATTTAGAGCAGCAGAGTATAGGGTCTCTGTACGGGAGTCTTTACATAATGGGGGGACCATATTACAGTGATAGGAATTATTAGAACTAATCTACATGTATGGATTCACATTTCTGGTATCAATTAAAATGCCCTAATCAAAGTAGTTGTAAGACTGGGGGCATTTTATTAGTGACAAGACCAATCCAGATATTAGGTCTCGTGTTTATATTTAAAATGCCCAAACTGATTGCATTGATTAAATAAAGATTTGAATCTCCCTCCACCAATATTTATAGTGTAGTATAGTTCACCATCATACATCCAGGTGGGCAGACATCTGCTTTGGTTAATGATCATAGCTGAAGTTATAGGGAACATATGTTGATTCAAATTGGTGTGTTTCAAGATAGATCCATGTTGCTTTAGGAGGCATCACTAGTTCCAGGGTCAATGTCACTGTTAATAAAATTAGAATTTCCATATGCAGTCATTTCAGGATGATAATTTTACATTCAAGAAAACAGAATTCATGAGATTTTAGGACATTTGTTACCTTAGCCCCATTAAGAACCCAATTCATATAAGACTCCAAATAAAGTGTGTTCAAAGGATACTGCCGAAAATAAATGAAAACAAACCTTATGTTGGCATCTTGAAAATTTGTATAATTTTCTTTGCTTCAGTTTTTTGTGGTATTTATATATTCAGAGCTTTAAGTTACTAGTGCTAAATATGATGGTTATGCTGTAATGTGTTTATTCTTTTGTACATGTGATATATTCATCATATAAATTAGGTGAAACTGTATATGATGATGATATATAGGGGTGCAACAATATAAGGATACATTGAGGTTTTGCAATTCATTCAGCAATAGTTTTCTGTACTTTGATTTTTTCATGGTCTTGCGCTCATCCAATAAATCTCTGTACATTGCACAATTTTTCCAAGATAATTCAAGAACCATATTTTGGTTGTTTTTTTTTTTCTAGATGCATGACCACAAGGTTGGAAGAGAATGTAAAATGAGATTCACAGTACCATTATTGGGGCAAAGTTTAATTAAGAGTGGCAAGTCAAGACCAGTGGATATTTTTCCAGTTATAAATAATAATTTATAAACTTCACTTGCTTCAGATATTTATATCTTGTTTGTAATGACACTAAATGAACAGTACTCAAGAGTTTGTGTTCATAAATATATCAGTTCCTCTAAAGTAATTTTTTTAAATTATTATCCAGTGCCTTGAATGTGCATACAACAGGGCATGAAACATTTGTTGTTATGATTAATTGTTTAGTTTCAAAGATTAAAAAAGCAGAACATTTAAACAAACAGCTCATAGGTGAGACACCTTGTAGTTCAGATCAAAATGTTTATGTCACATAAACTTCCTTATCTTGTCCTCAAATATTGACTAACATCAATTCATTTTTAAAGTTAGTTGACAGTCTTATTAATCTGAATGTTAATTTTAAGATTTTTTTTATTTAAAAAAATGAATTATGAAATTATTCTCAGCAAAAAAGCAATGAGCAGTGTGGAAATTTAAATATAAAAAAACGACAACTAAAAGTGGCAGTGAATGTTAATTGTATGTGTTCATTTGACAACCATCTGAATTCGTACAAGATAACATCAACCAGAGATCTTGTATAATTTCAAAAAGTGAATGTTACAGTGATTATTTATTGTTTTCATTGGCACTATAATGCAGTATGGTTTTGGTATATCACAAGGCATATCGTTGCACCCCTAATGGTATACATGTTATAGTCTGTAATGTTTGTATGACATTTTAAATACATACATATATATATATATATATATATATATATATATATATATATATATATATAACATTTGAAGCCCTCAATAGTTCATGTTTACATACATGTCTATTATATGTGTTTTCTAATCTGTGTAAGCATGATGTGACATGTTTATAATTTAGGTATCATTTTTTCAGTTGGCTGTAGTAGAAGCATTGGTTTTGTGTTTGACATTTTAAAGGGATGCATCACTGCAGATGCAGGAGAGGCACCAGATTCCATACAATAGTTGTAGAAGAAGTGTGCTGTTTTTTTTTATTTCTTTATGTGGTCAGAAAGAAAATAAAAAAACAGAAAACCACCGGTGAGAAATGTACTTTTATGTATGTGGTATATCGATCTGAATCTGTACAAGTCACTGAAATGAATGAAGACAATATGCAGCATATCTGCAATAATCATCTAACACTCTCATAAAATGTACTAATTTTATAAATTGCTCAATTTTCTGATAATAAAAGGGACGATCAGTATGGTAGATTTTAGCTCTACTGGCCATAGACCACTAGAGCTTATGGGGTGACCTATGGTCATCTGTGATCTTACATCCAACCATCAGTTAGTACAAATTTGATACTGCTGCTCCTTCTGGCTACTTGGAGGATTGCAATGAAAATTGTAAAAATATTCATCCCAATGCCCATTTTGTCTGAAATGAAAATGGTGTTGTTCAGTGTGGTTTACACAACAGACATCTTGGGCTGGTTTTTATCCCGATATCAGGCTATTTCCCATTGCTTTGGTTTTCAAAGACATTCCACAATATTCTTTCATTGGTGAGGTGTGATGATTTTTGTAAAACGTTTTCATTATTACAAAAGCATGTGGTACATTGGATTCCACCAGTTCATGTATTAGCCTGTCTTGGTAGGGAAATTTCAATCCTAAATTATGCTAAGGAAGGGAGTAACAATTTTACATGCAGAATATCATTATATTATAAGTAGCAAAGTCCTAATGTATTACCCATATCTATCAAATTATTATATAAATAATATTTAGAAAAAATGTATTAGATAATTGTATATGAAACAAATGTTTTCAACTGTAATAAGAGACTGTATTGCAGGTGGCATTAGTTATTGATGAATCAATTGACTATTATATACCAGATTTTTTTTTTTTTTTATCCATTTAAAATCTGGAACACAAGTTTGAAATTCTGTCCATCACATAATGGTAAGGACATTTGCCTTCTCAGTGGCATTACTATATCTTAACTGTGTGATGCCAAATTATAATGTTTGATGGACACACGTTTGAGATTCTGTCACATAATGGTAAATAATTTTGCTTTAAATCCAGGCTCTTCACATTTACATGATTTATGCCCCCTGCTTGTCAGTCCTGCTGAAATAGTATCTACATTTTAACCATAACAAAGCTTTTTTTGTATTTCAGTCAAATTTGGTTTGTGGCTTTTTATTGATTATACCATAAACACGTTTCTTTTCCATCCTCAGATGTTCTTGACAGGAGTTATTCCCCTTGATGTGCCTCCTCCCGATTTGTATCATGAAAAACTTTACCAAGTATTATTGAATTTGAATCAGATTAGATGTGCTTTATGTTGATGAATACTTGAACAAGTTCCATGTAGTCATTACAGTAGTCATCCTTGCAACCTTGGTTTTACAAGCATTACTGCATCAAAAATTGTTTGGATTTTGATAAAGTTTGTAATGTAACCTTTGATTGAGATTCATTTATAACCTTCCATGACATCATTTACAAATGTTATGACCCCTGTCTGCTCATCATCCTGCCTTCAGTTTCTGCAGCACAACTTTGATAAAGATTATTAGATTTCAACCAAATTTGACATGCAAATTTATACTAAAGAGACCTTGAACAAGTTCATTGACATCACTTACACGAGTTATGTGGGCTGTGAGTGGTCTAAAGCACTCGCCATTACAGACCATTGCCATCTTAACTCAGAGTGTGTTTGAGTCTCAGGTTTGACCAATATGGGTATGTGAGAAAGCATGCCAGTAGCTTCTCATTGATTTGTGGTTCTTCCTCCACCATTGATACTGTATATTGTGCTTTAAAAAAAATGACATTAAATCCTACAAATTCACCAGTTAAGTCCCATATTGCTCATCATCCCTACTTAAGTTTTGGCAGCTAAATTTACCACTTCTATAAGGATTATCGGATTTCAACTAAATTTGGCATATGCTGTTATATTGACAAGACCTTGATGGAGTTTCCAGTATTCTACATTTAAGCAAATTACAGCCCATGTGTTTCTTTCTCCCAAACTGGACTTCCGCAGCATAATTTCACTAAAGTTTTATGGATTTGGACCAGATTTACAGAGTTTTGTTCTATTATTCCACAATATCATATACAAGAGTTGTGGCTCATTGATTGTGTGTATCCACTTGATAGTTTATCTGTACACCATTACTTTACCAAGGAGTGTTTGATTTCAACCAAATTTAGCATGTAGCTTTGTATTAATCTGTGCTCGAATATGATTTTTGCATTTTATCATTTGGAGAAATTATGACCAATGAATGCCCCTTCTCCCAATACCATTTCCCATTTGGTTTTTAAGGCCCAGCTGTACTTACTGTGGCCCTTTGTATGCATTCATCACAATTAACTCTAGTTGTACTTTGAGTTGACTGGTTGCTCTCAGACAAGAAATACAAAACTAAAATGCTGATTGTGAACAATAGAAAGAAGTTAAATACCCAACAAAAAAGGTAAAATGTCATATCTGTTTTTACTCAAGTACGGTAGTCGATAATTGGGACCAGAACATAACCAGTTCATGATGTAAATAAAATGACAATCTCAACTTCACATACTAATTTGTCATTATTAGTTAAAAGGTGTCGATTTTTCAATAAATATGACTGATCTTTGTTCCATGTTATCTGTTCCATTACGTTTGTGCATTAATTATAAGCACAGGTGATAAATTGAAACTAGTCTATCAATGGGAAAGAAGAGGAACGAGTAAAGCAGAGTTTAAAACATACAAGTGGTAGGGGTGATATCCAGTAAATGTGTACAAGCATCCCAACTGTCATTGTCAGTTAATCAGCACAAGTCACTTAAAAGACATGGAAAGATAATAGACCTAGCAGATGAGGTGCTTTAAAAAACAATGTTATTTTTCTTGCTGTTATTGCTAATCACCTGTTAAGTTCATTGTTATTATTATTTCTATTAAAACTTAAGCATTCATTTGTTTGTTGGTTTTTTATTTTATGAATTTATGTACCAAGTGAAAAATAAATAAAGCACCCAGTAGAAATAACCATTTTTAATTGTTGTAATTTCTATACAATTTTGCATGCTTACAATGTATTCAGTTAAAAGATGATAACCAACTGAAATCTAAATAAAGTATCTTCGGATAGCAAATCAGTTCAACTTTTTAAATGTTTTAGGAATAATCTCATAGCTGCATTCTAACAAAAGGACACATTTTCTCACTAAGGTTACTGTATTCTCACTTACTCAAGGTGGCCATTTGTGTTCTAACCTACCAAAAATGAATTTTTGTTTGGTCGCAAACCAAAGGTAGCTGTGTGTGAAGTCTGGATAAGTGCATATAGATTTATTTATTTTTTAGTGTAGTGTAAAGTCTGGATAAGTGCATATAGATTTATTTATTTTTTAGTGTAGTGTAAAGTCTGGATAAGTGCATATAGATTTATTTATTTTTTAGTGTAGTGTAAAGTCTGGATAAGTGCATATAGATTTATTTATTTTTTAGTGTAGTGTAAAGTCTGGATAAGTGCATATAGATTTATTTATTTTTTAGTGTAGTGTAAAGTCTGGATAAGTGCATATAGATTTATTTATTTTTTAGTGTAGTGTAAAGTCTGGATAAGTGCATGTAGATTTATTTATTTTTTAGTGTAGTGTAAAGTCTGGATAAGTGCATATAGATTTATTTATTTTTTAGTGTAAAGTCTGGATAAGTGCATATAGATTTATTTATTTTTTAGTGTAGTGTAAAGTCTGGATAAGTGCATATAGATTTATTTATTTTTTAGTGTAGTGTAAAGTCTGGATAAGTGCATATAGATTTATTTATTTTTTAGTGTAGTGTAAAGTCTGGATAAGTGCATATAGATTTATTTATTTTTTAGTGTAGTGTAAAGTCTGGATAAGTGCATATAGATTTATTTATTTTTTAGTGTAAAGTCTGGATAAGTGCATATAGATTTATTTATTTTTTAGTGTAAAGTCTGGATAAGTGCATATAGATTTATTTATTTTTTAGTGTAGTGTAAAGTCTGGATAAGTGCATATAGATTTATTTATTTTTTAGTGTATTGTAAAGTCTGGATAAGTGCATATAGATTTATTTATTTTTTAGTGTAAAGTCTGGATAAGTGCATATAGATTTATTTATTTTTTAGTGTAAAGTCTGGATAAGTGCATATAGATTTATTTATTTTTTAGTGTAAAGTCTGGATAAGTGCATATAGATTTATTTATTTTTAGTGTAGTGTAAAGTCTGAATAAGTGCATATAGATTTATTAGTGTAAAGTTTGGATAAGTGCATATAGATTTATTTATTTTTTAGTGTAGTGTAAAGTCTGAATAAGTGCATATAGATTTATTTATTTTTTAGTGTAAAGTTTGGATAAGTGCATATAGATTTATTTATTTTTTAGTGTATTGTAAAGTCTGAATAAGTGCATATAGATTTATTTATTTTTTAGTGTAGGGGGTACCATAAGCACTATTTATACAAATTTGTTTATCAACAGTGAAATATGCAAATACTATGAGGAAAAACACATTTATCAAGTGCACTATGTGAAGTATAGCAATCACTTTGGCACTTTTGTGCATGTGTACTGCATAGGCTGGGGTGTTTTCCTCCCTAGAAGAGGAGTGTCTCCTGTCCATAAGTAAGTAAACTTATTATTTTATTGATTTTTTTTCTTCATTTTTTTCCCACACTGTGCTTTCAGTGTAGTATATTGATGGTGATAATGCCTGTGATCATGCGACTGAACCAACTTAAGCAGAGCAGTTGATTCAGTTGCTCAAGTAGCATAAACAATAGCCATCCTTTGATTCTATCAGCAGGGTCAGCTGGCTTCAGTCTTTAGAGTTTGCCGAAGTGTAATCTGAAATAATATTGAATGGATTAGAGATTAACTGTTTATGACTGGATTATTAAAAACCTCTATCAGCATAAGGAGTTTCAGTATTGACCAAGCTCGTGCTGAAATAGGTAGTATAAAACACCGTATAACAGAACCACAACAAGCAGGAATTGGAATTAAATCAAACGATAAATTTATTGATACGAGTACATGCCAGCGCTAATAGCTGCTGCTGCACCAGCTGTCACAAAAGCTGCATCATTGGGTGTACCGGTAGTCAGAACCATGCCGGAATGGCATTAAAGAAAGTAACTGGACAACAATTTAAAAAAAGACTCATGGTACGGAAAAAGTCTGAGACTTCCTGGGACATTTCGTTAATTCCATTGTCAAATTTTGATTTAATTAATGCTGCTAAAAAATTAAAAACTTTAGAGGTGTTTTCTGCATGATCAATTACCAAAACAACCAAACAATGTTTAAATCAGTATCATTAATCATGACAATAGTTATGGTCAAGGTACTCATTGGGTCGCTTACGCAATTGATCCACCTGGAAATGTTTATTTTGATTCGTATAGACTGGCACCACTGAAAGAGATTTTAAAATATGTCAGCACAGTACAAAGTACTGCCCTTCAAACTCCAATCTGGTATTCAACATTACCATGAAATCTTTCCACAAATCGTTGAGTCATGAAGAAAAGTAAACCCACCAGCAGTTATTCTCAAACATATAAATGATCAATACAATGAAGGTCATCATATTTCACCAGGAAATAGTTAATATAACATCAACTATCGCAGTTTATCTTGTACGTGATGTAATTGATGGCAGCTATCAAGCAAATTTTGAAGAATCAAATCAAGCTCAGTAAGGATACGTTTTATATACATTTACTATGCAAGTAGCTCCTGGATATTTGACTGGACATGAACCTATTTATCTGGTTTATCTACGATTTCATAATCTGTTATTATCAAGGATACATTACAAACTTACTGACCAAAGCAGATACCTTCTTGATTTAAGATATGAATTATTATCAATAAATCTTTATCTAAAATCTTAACTATTTTACAATTAATCAAAGGGATATATTACATAATTTACCAACATGTGAGGGGTTTTATACAAGACAGGGGTAATTGGAAATGCCATCAGAACACTATTTACACTTCCCCCAGTCGGGGTAGAACAATTTAGTGTTTACATAATTATTGATGAATATGGCAAAAAAGATATTCTGTAAACACAGGAACAATTAAATGAACTGTTATGAGAACATATTATTATGATGAAGTGTGATAGACATCAGATTCTGAAATATGCACCTTCCTGCATTAAAAACTATTATCTAATTCTTCAGATTGATGGGTGACCATATTTCAACCGACATAATAAATCTGGTCCAAGCCAGATAACTAAAAATTGAAAAAAGTAATGCAACATTGAATTTGTAAGTTACACCTCCATAAGTAGTAATTAGATTTTGTAAATTTTTTATAAATGGCAAGCATAAATTTTATTAACAAAGTTCCTATGTAGGGATGATGGGTAGTGCTTGGGGCAATTAGTCCAACTGGTAATAGTTTATCCCAAACCTCAATTATTTTGCACTCTGGCATGTGCACATTCAGAAGCCTACTGCTAAAGACATTAAAACATTTAATGCTGACTTTTGACCTACTGATTTGAACATTCAGCATTAGTTCTAAGGTCCACAATGTTACAAAACCGAACTGGACGTGCGGAATGCTCAAATCTGGAAATTGTGTTACAACAGAAATGTATAACACACAAAGTTATCCCATAACTTTTTCTCCAAACATTTCTTGGCATACACGACTCCATATAACAAGTAACCATGATATCTTTCCACCTTGGAATGCTGAAAAATTGCTGAAGAACACGGCAGTAGTTGTGTTTTAAATCGGTCTTTGGCATCAAAAACTTCCAGATCTGAGCAATCTAGAAATCCTATAAGGTTCAGCAGTGTTCTTGACCTTTGTGTTAACACGTGTCCCAATCATGAGTTAAAGTTAATTATAAGCACTACAATATCCTCAGCTAAGTGGAACCTAATACTTGTTTACCCAAAACTGACAAGATGAAGTAATCTACTTAATAATAAACACTGCTGTATGTGCAGAAACAAAATGGCCAGATGACTATATAATTACTTGCAACTTTAAATTCTAGTTTCATTAAAAAAATCTTCGCAAATTAAAAGGCCTTGACATGTCAATAATACAGAAATAAATGTCCCCTAAGATGACTCTAATTACAAACCTGACCTGAATAAAAATAGTTAATTTTTTTATATGACCTAAGCTTCATCTTGAGACAGGAAACATGGCTGTGATATATGATAAAATACTCCAGTTTCTTTAAAACATTTTCAGTGGTTCAACAAAATTGATGCTCAGAACAAGGATGCAAGTCATTCATTTAGATGTTCCCTAACATAACCTTGACCTTAAGACAATGATCTAGGCTGTGGTGCTTGATACCACATCTACTCGTATCTAGCAAAGGTTTCATCTAAATACCTTCAGCATTTCAAAAATTATATTCTGGAAAAGGATTCAAGCCACTACATTGTTTTACCCCTGGCTGTGACCTTGACATTTTACTGGGCAACATTCAATCAGAACATTTCCAAGCCTTGCAGAGTTAGGCAAAACAATGGATGGACAGATAAAGCCATGACAAAATATGGCTGAATTAAGGCTGCAAATGAAAATTGAAAATACTGAAACTGAATTTTTTTTTAATAGCATAAGGAACATCTGATACATTAGTCTAATATATGTACCATGATTCAAATATATGCTACAAGAAAGCATGGACCTGTATGACAGGCCAACAATTGGAGCATTGGTTAACTAAGCATACTGCAGATTGATTTGTCTTCACTTCATAATGATTCATCAACTCAACAAGGAGTTTATAAAATACAAGCACATGGTGAAATTTCAATCCAAACCATCAAACTAATATTTAATGAAACAGACCCTGAACCTATAGACAAAGATGCAAGTAAGTGTGATGCAAAATGAATTGTTTAAACTTTAAAATAATAAAGACCATCAAGTTTTTAGAAAGTATGAACACACAACATAAAGGGCTTCAAAAAATACAAAAAATGAAAATATTAACTGAAACCATATCAAAGTTTCGATGACTGTGATCTTCACTCAAGGTCAAAAGTACAAGCAAACATGTTGCAGAATGGATGGTCTTAGCTTCAAATTATTTTTTCTAAGTATAAACCAAATTCATCAAATGGTTTGTGAAATAAAGGTAAACTTTAAAAAAGAATATTTAATTTAGTACAAATTTTCTATGACCATGACCTTGGCCCAAATGTCAAAGAACAAGCAGGCAAGTTGCAAAATGAGTTGTGTTGCTTCATAATCATTCTACATGCAATCATGGGTAATATATTCAAATGAAAAACTTGAATAACCTTAAGAAATTGCTCCTGCCACTGTTGCAGCTGCCAATGGAAATGTACATGTATCATTTTGATTCCCACTCATGAAGGTTGGGCAAGAAAAAACTACACATGCAGGATAAGGGGTACCAACAGCCTAGCTTTGGTATTATTGAGTTAGTTAGATCGATATGCATACACATGCCAATTTTTGGTATGCATAGATATGGTTCAATGCATAGGTTTGGTTCAAAATACAGATGCAACAAACCAGTAGCTGAAAATAAGAAACTCACTGAATTATAATGACAGCACAAAATTGACCTTGAACACATCTGAAATTTGATCAAACTTTTAAAAACTTTGGTCAAGTTAATCATGCTTATGTATTTCAACATACCAATATTCACGTTTGTGTAATAGGGTCTGAAATATTGAGTATTTTAACAAATATAAAAACTGAACAAAATGTCTTCAAGATGACACTTTGATTCCATGTCGAGTGCTTCCAGTATTAAACTGAATTTGTACTTTGCTTTTTAAAGCTAACTTCATTTATACCTTAACATAAATATTTTAACCATTAACTGCTTATTGTCCGATTGAAAGCAATTTCATTTTCAATAACTCTCTCACACTTACACAATTCCAGTCCAGTATTTACTAAGATACTACAAACATTAATTAACTTTGAAGGTGTTTGTCTGTTTTTAAATTAAACAAATACAGTTGGGCTTACATATGATATTTTGGAGTTTATAATGCCTCAGTCATTGATAAAGTGAATCACAACATAGTCTAAAAGAAACCAGTCTGCACCAAGTGATTGTGGCTTTTTGATATGTCACACTAGCTAAGGATATGCATTAGCAAAGTCAAAAAGATTTCTAATGGAGTGACTAGTTTGTGTGACATTTTTTTAGATGAAATAATATCAGTCTTGGTGAGCGAGTGAAAGATATTGAAAATATAAGCTGAAATTACACGAGTCACCAATGTATGAACTATCAGATCACACTGATCAAGTTTGTCTATGGTTGACAGATCACACTGATAAAGTTTGTCTATGGTTGACAGATCACACTGATAAAGTTTATCTATGGTTGACAGATCACACTGATAAAGTTTGTCTATGGTTGACAGATCACACTGATAAAGTTTGTCTATGGTTGACAGATCACACTGATAAAGTTTGTCTATGGTTGACAGATCACACTGATAAAGTTTGTCTATGGTTGACAGATCACACTGATAAAGTTTGTCTATGGTTGACAGATCACACTGATAAAGTTTATCTATGGTTGACAGATCACACTGATAAAGTTTGTCTATGGTTGACAGATCACACTGATAAAGTTTATCTATGGTTGACAGATCACACTGATAAAGTTTGTCTATGGTTGACAGATCACACTGATAAAGTTTGTCTATGGTTGACAGATCACACTGATAAAGTTTGTCTATGGTTGACACACTGATAAAGTTTGTCTATGGTTGACACACTGATAAAGTTTGTCTATGGTTGACACACTGATAAAGTTTGTCTATGGTTGACACACTGATAAAGTTTGTCTATGGTTGACAGATCACACTGATAAAGTTTGTCTATGGTTGACAGATCACACTGATAAAGTTTATCTATGGTTGACAGATCACACTGATAAAGTTTGTCTATGGTTGACAGATCACACTGATAAAGTTTGTCTATGGTTGACAGATCACACTGATAAAGTTTGTCTATGGTTGACACACTGATAAAGTTTGTCTATGGTTGACAGATCACACTGATAAAGTTTGTCTATGGTTGACAGATCACACTGATAAAGTTTGTCTATGGTTGACAGATCACACTGATAAAGTTTGTCTATGGTTGACAGATCACACTGATAAAGTTTGTCTATGGTTGACAGATCACACTGATAAAGTTTGTCTATGGTTGACAGATCACACTGATAAAGTTTGTCTATGGTTGACAGATCACACTGATAAAGTTTATCTATGGTTGACAGATCACACTGATAAAGTTTATCTATGGTTGACAGATCACACTGATAAAGTTTGTCTATGGTTGACAGATCACACTGATAAAGTTTGTCTATGGTTGACAGATCACACTGATAAAGTTTATCTATGGTTGACAGATCACACTGATAAAGTTTGTCTATGGTTGACAGATCACACTGATAAAGTTTGTCTATGGTTGACAGATCACACTGATAAAGTTTGTCTATGGTTGACAGATCACACTGATAAAGTTTATCTATGGTTGACAGATCACACTGATAAAGTTTGTCTATGGTTGACAGATCACACTGATAAAGTTTATCTATGGTTGACAGATCACACTGATAAAGTTTGTCTATGGTTGACAGATCACACTGATAAAGTTTGTCTATGGTTGAGTAACTTTAATCAAGATGTATCCATGTACCAATTTTCATGCAAGTGAAAAATTCTTGAAGATACTGAGTGAAAAAAAGGGCTGAAAATACAGGATACTCCAGCACAAAAATTATGTCAAATCGCTATGGTTTTAGTAAAGTTTTCAGTGGCCCCGAGTGGCCAAGTGGTCTAAAGTGCTCCCGTTACAGATCACTGCCATCTCACCTCATGGGTTCGAGTCTCAGATTCGGCCAATGTGGGTATGTGAGAAAGCTTGTCAGTAGCTTCTCGTGGGTCAGTGGTTATTTCCGCAAGTTTTTACCAGGTTCTTCCTCCACCATTAATACTGGCTGCCATGTATAGCCTATCGTGTGCTGAATCGCATTAAATCCTACAACATACCAGTTTTCATTTGTGTTTGTACAAGGTCCAAGTACATACATACATGTGTGTATACATTTCAGCCCAGTTGATCTATGTTATGGTATTCCACAGGGGTCTGTTCTTGGTCCTGTTCTCTTCATTCTATATGCTCAGCCACTCTCAAGTGTCATAGATCATCACCCAGTGTCTCATCAATTGTATGCTGATGACACCCAAATATACAAGTCTAGCCACCCAACTGAAGTTGATGCTACCATCCATGGAGTAGAGAGTTGCATTTCTGATGTGAAATCATGGATGACATGTAACAAGCTGTGAATGATGATAAAACTGAGGCTATTCTGATCACAACACAAAAACTTTCTCATTCACATCCTTTACCTCAGACAATATCAGCAACATCAACATTAAATTAACACAGTCAGTTCGAAACCTAGGTGTTACTCTAGACAGTAATCTCGCATTGCACCAACATGTCATGAACATATGCAAGGCAGCATATCTTGAACTGAGACGCATCAGTTCCATTCACAAATATCTTTCAGTTGATGTCACTAAAATACTTATGTGTTCATTAGTACTTTCAAGACTGGACTATTGTAACTCAATTCTGTCTGGTTCGTCACAATATCTACTCCAGAAACTTCAAAAAGTTAAAAACACAGTAGCTCGGATCATTCTTAGAGTACCTCGATCAGAGCACACCTCACCACTCTCTGTACCCTACACTGGCTATCCATTTGATACAGAATCAAACACAAAATTTGTTCTCTGTGCTATGTTTCGATGACAGACTCCAGTCCAACATACCTATCCGGCCTTACCAATGTGTATACACCAGCAAGATACTTACGCTCCTCTTCTGACAATCGTATACTCATTGTTCCCACTAAGAAAACGAAGTCATATGGACAATGTTCTTTTGCATACCAGGGCCCAGCGATGTGGAATGAATTGCCCATTGAATTTAGACACACAGACACAGTGGTCCCTTTTAAGAGTGCTCTCAAAACTCACCTTTTTCGACTGCAGGACCTAATAATGTTTTTGTATCTTACATGTTTTCAGCATGTTTTTGTTTTCCAATTTCATGGTTTTTGTTATTTGTTTTTCTATAGTATAGTCATATCATTATAGATGTTTTGAAGCGCTTAGAGCTTCTAAAGATTAGGTGCTATACAAAGTCCTCATTATATATATATATATATGTATATATATATATATATATATATATATATATATATATATATATATATATATATATATATATATATGATCTGATGGCACAATTCTGGTTATATATTCCCAAATTTAGATATCTAATTAAAAAGGAACACTAAACAAAGATAAATACAGACATGGGTAGAATCCTCTGATATAAAATGCACTCTTTAAATGGTTACAGATTTTCTTTGCTGAAACATTATCACAGACTCATTTTAGGGCTACAGGATTGCCTCCAATTAATGGATTTTACAATGTACAATAGGAACATTGTGCCCATTCTACATCTCCTAGACCCCAGAGGGGTAGGTTTGAAGAAACTGAGGCTGTAATGAATGTGGTACTATAATTGTGAAGTCTCTTGTGCAAGCAAATTAAGTCACTGACGTAGTTATAGTATGGCCGATTTACTTTTGTTCTGATGCATCTACATTCACTTTTTTATGAGTATCATTGAGTCAAAATAATGAGTGTCTACTGAACAAATAACTAACATTCTAAAAGTCAATCAAGTGTGAAAGTTAGGTCATAATAATCTAGTCTGATCATAGTTGAGTTACTTTTACCCAGATATTATTGATTTTCAAAAGCGTTTGCAAAATTTTGTCCAAGATATTCAGAATGTAACAAATGCCAAAATAACAAACAAAAAAAAAAAACTCACTGAGGCTGAAAATAAGACCAATTAGAATTGATTTATTGACATTCATCAAGATACCAATTTTCAACAATGTTGGTGAAATTAGTTCCCAGGTAGCGAGGTGAACAAAAAAAGGCACAAAACATTTGGTGTAAGGACAAAAACATCTGAGATAATATTCATAAGTCCATTTGGCCCCAAACCCTTCTGTATGCATGATCTGGTTTCTGCATTCAATGGCCAATCCCACCAGTATTCGAGCTTTATTGACTGCATTCAATGTCCAATTCGGTCTCCAGCCATGATGAATGTGTTACTGACTTGAAGACCTCATAAAAAGGAACTTATTTGCATACAAATGCACAAGTATACACATAAATGCAAACCTATGCATAGTAGCATGTACATGTATAGATACAATACATTTACAGTAGTCCCACTCTTGAATGGTCCCCCTAACCAGAGGCCATATGATTTGTATGACCAGAATCCCTTGGCACTATAAATTTGTCTTCAAAGTACCCCTCAAGAAAGGCCACCCCTCTAACACGACCTGCGGCCAGTAGTATGGTAGCAATAACACAATTTTCACGACGGTTGATTTGTTGGCCATATTGGATGTATGACTAGCATCATTTTACTTCTGACATTTAACTATGAACACTTTCCAGATGACCATCATAAAACCATGTCCAAGTGGCACCATGGTATCGTTATTTAGACCAAACTAGTCTTTTTCTTCAATTTATGCAACAAATTATTTAACTCAATATTTGCTATATCATTTTGAAGAAGAGAACTTGCTGCCTTTCCAAAACTTTCAGATGCAGCAACCTTAGTCTAGCCAGGGTGGGTATTGAATCTGTAACCCTTGGATTACGAGTCCAACACTACCAAATGAGCTACCATGGCTAGACCATTGGATAGATGCTTGTGCAAAGTTACATGGTAGTATTCAAGGTGGTTTAGAAGCAAATGTAGGCCAACAGATGGATAACAGGCCATCCCATAAGCTCTTTTGGTATATGACCAATAGAGCTATACATCACAACAATGACCTCAATTTAGAGTCTAGACAGACAAAAAGACATACAGACATACAAACAAATACCAAAATGATTATACTGAGCTGCCACAAAGTCAGCCTCAGCAATAAAATGTTCACATATCATATTTACATCACTTAACTAAAATATAGCGCATTCAATACATAATTATAAGCTGATACTAAAGAGTTGCAAATTATGTTGGTTGGGACTCACCCTATATAACCAGCTGTTGATTATCAAAGTCAAAAAGGTGTTAATTTAATTCTGAATTATAACTGTCTGCATTATAACATTTAAGTTCCAACAGATTTACTTTTCTTTATTTTTAAAAGTAAAATAAGCATTATCTTTTTGCACCCAATCCAAATACATAACTCTTTGGTAGTTGTCAAATACAAAACTTTATGGTAGTTGTCACATTTATAGTGTTGTACTGTCAAGCTCAAATTTTTCACAAAACACAAGTTTTGAAAGAATCATAAAAAATGACATAACATTACTTTTTGTTTTAAAATCTATAAATGGTGATTTTTTTGGTACTACATGTACTTCGAACTTTTTATTTTTAAAAAATATAAAATATGAAAAATACCTCTAAATTTTCTAACCTATGATTTAACATGTGATGAATATTCAGCCCACGACCTAAAATGTGCATAACCCTGACATTTATCTCTCTTGTTCTTTAATCCCTTAGATCCGGCATGTAATACTGCCTTAAGGGTGCAGGCGGGCAATAAGTAATTTTTAACTCCACACCCATCATGTAAACAAGTGGATAAAACCAGGTCACAGACTGTTTCTGCCCCACAGGCCAAATGTTGCACATGCCCGCCTTAAGTGCCCTGTACTCTCTGTTGAACCTAAGCAGAAAGCATGGTATCAATTACCACCTACAAACATGAGAAAATGCATGAACAAGTATTGAACAAAACTGAATTTATCCATGATGTAACAATAAAAGGAGGAAATGCATTAAATATACTATACAACTTGACAATAAATGATGCACAATTATAGAACACCAAAAATGACTTGACTGTTGCGATGGCAGGAAAGCACAGCTCTGTTGATCCTTTAAAATCCTGGATGACTAATATCTGACTGTAATGAAAAAGAAAAAGAAATGTTACAAATAGGATCTTGCCAGATTATTCACTCATTTCAACTTTACAACAAGCTTATTATCTGTTCTAAACATCTTGAACAAAATATTGAAATTATCAAATTTTTTAAATATAAATATAATGCATAAGTGTGTCCATTTTTGTCAATCTTTTTAAACCTGAAAGAATAAAGTTGAAGATTGAGGTTAATCTAAAAATTTAGCACTGACATTAACTTTAGGTTAAAAAAATCTCTAAAACTCCACTTCCTCAGTCATCAGGTCTGCCAACCCAAACAAGACCTCCTCTGTAAGGAAGTAAATTTGTATCCACAAGTTGGACATGTTTTCAGCAAGGCGGAACAAATATGTGCTGTTATTGTTCAGCTTGAAAACATGCATTTAAAAGTCAAGATGTGTGACTGTTCAATGAAAGGTTTGTAAAGTTTAAATAAACCTGAATTAGCCAGGTAGAGTTTCACAAACTGCAGTTCCAAACCATGCAGAGCTCAATGGGTTTATAATATCTTTCAACTTGATGTAATGCTTAAGAAAACTAACTTTCTTCATTTTTCTCACCAAGTGACTCAAATTAATATATGATGTCCACTAAACATAATTGCTCCCTAACTGCTTTTTTCCACAGAATCTAAAATTCCACTTCATTCATCTGTAATACAGACCAGTTTACCCTTTCCCAACTCCATTAGTAGTCCAAAAGAGGTTTCACAGTAGTACAGCAATAAAGCTAACTATTCGACAATAAAGAATTTTTTTTAAAAAAATCGTCCAGAAATACAATTAATGTCTTTAAAGGCAATGAAAAAAATATAATTATCTATTTCTAAAACTGTGAACATAATGAACTCCTTGTTAGACTTTTATAAATGGCTAAATATCTGTATAAATCTTAAGAAACTTCTGGTTAGCATTTGACTTTCCAACTTTCTTTTCATATGATGTTGGTTCACCACTTTTAAAAACAACTGCCAATAGCTCCCTTCTAACCGTTTACCTCTTTGCACAGAAATCATTGAATAAGCACTTCTTACATACTGATCAAATATATTTTTTAACAAAACAGAAATTTTACAAGTGTTAAGACATAATTGTTTGCAGATTCTACCATTTTCTGTAATCTTGCCAAAATGAGAGTATTTTTCAGGCTTCATCCATACAAAATACAGAGAATCCATAGGGATAAACAGGTCTGGTACTATTAAAACATTTGAAGAGGTTTATTGTACCAGAGTGGAAGAAGCACAACAGAACAAATTTTCATTCTCAGGGTTCTGTGTGAAAAGTATTTGCAACATCAACAAGAAATCTATCATGTGCTAATAGATTTCAAAAAGGCTTTTGACAGAGTGTGGCATGAGGCGTTGTGGGCCACAATGAAGAAGTACAACATGGGTCAAAAGTTGACCAATACCATAAGTAGCTGTACAACAAGACTACCAGTGCAGTAATTGCTCAAGGTTCTGTTGGGGACTAGTTCAAGACAACAAATGGAGTATGTCAAGGCTGCCTCCTGTCACCCATGCTTTTGAAAATCTACTCAGAGCGCATCATGAGCGAAGCCCTGGAAAACCACTGGGACAGTCAGCAATGGAGGGCGTAACATCACCAACCTATGCTTTGCAGACGACATTGATGAGCTAGCAGACAGCGAAGACGAGCTTGCCACCTTAGAGAAGAACCTGATTGAAACATCTTCCAGATTTGACATGGTGATAAGCGCCAAGAAGACAAAAGTTGATGACAAAAAGTGGCAAACAAATCTCAGCCAAGATTAAAGTCAGAGGATGGGAACTGGAAACAGTGGGCCAGTTCAAATACCTTGGTTAAATAATCACCGAAGAAGAATCAAGTTCAGAAATTTTGTCACGTGCAGCATGAACAACTATGTCAAAGATAAGACTCATCTGGAGAGACAAGAATATCTGTCTGAAAACTAAAATCAGACTATTGAGAGCACTAGTCATCTCAATCTTTTTGTATTCATGTAAGGCCTGGACCCTGGCAGCAGAATTACAAAAAATTGAATCCAGGCACTTGAAATGAGATGCTACAGAACCATCCTTGGCATCTCTCCACATCACAAATGAAGAAGTGCATAACACCATCAGGTACAAAGTAGGTCATTATGAAGACCTCCTCACCACTGTCAAAAAGAGAAAGATGAAATGGCATGGCCATGTCACTACAGCCAACAGTCTATCCACAACAGTACTGCAGGGCAGCATCTAGGGTGGCAGAAGAAGAGGTAGACAGAGAAAAAGTGGACTGACAACATCACAGAATGGACCAAGAAAAGTTTTGCAGAGACACAGGCATTGGCACATGATCAAGACAAATAGAAGGAACTGGTCAGATGTTCAGCAGCACAGTGCCTCAACAACCACACTAGATCAAGAGACTGATAATGATGATTATTGTCCCTTTCTTCCTTACCTATCGTTTGTTGGATGCCATTTGTAAAATAATAATAATAATAATAATAATAATAAAAACTCCACAAAAGCATGGTCATGCTAACATTTTTATCACAAAATATTTGCAGTTTAAAGCATCTGAGGTATTATGATAAAGCTAGTCCCTAATTCCACTGAATTTAATATGAAATACTGATCCAAATCAAACACAGCCATGCTATTATTAAGATTTTACTGCAAACAATTGTATTTCCATAATTGTTTCTTTTTTTCCATAAGTCCATATTTCAAGCATCATTTTCATCAGACTTGTGGCCAATCTATAAGGCATGGCAGATCTGAGTCATGCAAGTACTCTGCCAGAATAAACTCCTGCTCAACAAGCAACAATAAAACTATCAAGCTGATGTTAATGACAGCACATTTTTAAAAATTATGAATCAAATTTATAATGAAATTATGTTACCTATGTCTACCAGTTTTCTGCTTCACACAGGTAAGTTTACTATGGACAAAATTCTATTTGTATAATGTTAAACATTTTTATCTTTCATTCTTACTGTGTCTCTAAATACTATGGGAAAACATGAATGCAAAACATCTGGTAAATACACTTCTGTTGATGCACATAAAAATGTTAAAACTCTGTAATCATCAAATTTCTCAAAAGAACAAATTCAATAATAATAAATTAAGATAAAAGAAATAATGTTTTATTTAAAGAAGGTAACTCTATGAGTACAAATTTATTCTCCCCCAAGGCCTTCTCTACAACGTAATTAATATATATATTACATATAATATATACCGTATTTTGGTGTGTATAACGCGCACTGATGTATAACGCGCACCCCTATTTTCGACCCAAAATAATTGGAAAAAACGTAGTTCTGCCATATAACGCGCAGGTGATATAATGCATTTTAAAATTGTGACTACCGGTATTTCGCTCCGTTTTCATAGTGCAACAACAGTTGGTCATTTTAGATAGTGAATGAAAAAGTGGCAATATTGATAAAAGGGCCCTTTAAAGGTTCGTCTAGTTGACGCAATCTATTGCATCATATCCCTCAAATTCCTCTTCGTCGTCATCCCTTTTGAAAAGTCGCTGTATGTCCTCGTCTGTCATCATTCCTGGTGTTGCTGCATAATAACTTTCATCATCATCTTTGTCCTCGCACTCTGAGTGGTCTTCATGCTTGGCATTGTCCTCCCACAAGATGTCATCCTCTGTGCCATCCATTTTATTTGAGATACAGCAATTTTTGAAGGCATGGATGATGATACTTGGATCTAGCTCGGCCCATGCATCCGCTATCCACTGGCAGACGTCAGTCAGCTCGGGTTTCCTCATGTTTCCACACGGTGTAAATGTGTGTTGGTCACCAGCATATTGAATTCATAATACAAATATTTCCATCGAAAATATCCACACACGGATGTAAAATATTCAATAATTTTGTCACAGATCATTATGTGACTGAATTCAATGAAAAGAAAAAAACAAAAATTACGTAACGGGTGTACGTAATGAAGGATGAAATAGTACATGTCCGTAGATTAAATAATGGAAGCTAAAGTGTATTCTTATAATAACTACAATGAAGGATCACCATTAAAAACACCGAGCTGAATCAATTAAATACTGCTCGCTTTGTAACTATGTTGAGCGCATCAAAGCTTACCTGGCGCCGATTACCGTGAAAAGACCACACCGAGTCAATGAAGCATTGAAGCCATTGATCACTGTATAATCGCAAAGATGTCTCAAATACTATGATTTAAGATGAGAAATAAAACTAAGTAACAAGCTTATTTTCTAAAGAGGAAAAAATGTTTTCCGACTTCATACATTGATTATTTTGTTCCACAACGTATCAGTGTTCCTGTAAGAAAGAACCCGTAGTCGCAAAAAATATGTCCCCTACAGATGCTCTGATGAGAACATTAACACTAGTTGAATTCTACACATATTATATTTCAATTCAACCAATAATAAATGAAGAAAAATTCGATTAGATCAACAGTTATGGAATACGGTACTGAACATTTACGGAACAAGTACAGTAATCCACACAGTGGTATTTGTTCCGCTCCAATGTGGCACTTCGCACAGCTTTTGAACAAGTTGCCAGTCGTTATGTACATGTATTTCCGGCTGAGGCACAGAAACCAGTTTATTAACATAAGCAATCAAAGAACAAGACTATTTGTAAGCATTATTTATTTCTTTAATACGGCTAGTACCGGTAAACATTTTAGTTACAATGCAATGTACAATGGATTTAATATTTCACAAGTAGTGAATGTGATACATGTAGCCGGCTATAGTGCCTTCATCCTCTTCAGATCGACCTGGAAAAAAATCTTTTTTTTTAGTTCTTGTATACAACGCGCACCCATGACATAAGATAAGAAAATTAGGTAAAAAAAGTGCGCGTTATACACACCAAAATACGGTAGATTATTTACAACAAATTAAAGAAGAAAACTTATTTCTCAAAGCTTAGACCTAACCTGAAAGATCATACAAGTGATAACTTGAAAACAAGAATCCAAGTTGCTTTTGAATAAATACATTAATAATTTAATATGATTTTCCTTCTGTAGGGAGTATAGGTTAACAATTTTGTATGACCACTGGAAAAGTGACAACATGAAATGGATGCCATTGCCACAATGATGCTTGTAATGGGCAAAGCACTAAATAAAAAAAAACAATGGCCATAACTCCATAAATCGTGTAGGAAAACAATGAAATCAAACTTTAAATATTGTTAATATAAAGCTTTGAGCCAAATGTGGTTTCAATCCATCATGTCTTTCAAAAAATTACTGAGTGTATATTGAAAGGAAAAATTCCAAGTCATATGGGCCAATCTTACTAGAAAATATCAAAGATAAAACAAATTGACAAAGGCCTTCTTAATGTAAAGCTTCTTTGGTTACAATTCACCTGTTTTTCAAACGCAATAGAGTGGAAATTGATTGGTAAACTTCTAAGTCACAAGTACCATTAACTCCATAATTTTTTCCAGTTTCTACTTGCTGTAAGACCTCATATCATATTTGTTTTCAATTCAACAGAAATGAAATTTCCTATGTTTGTGATGTATCAAGACATTACAGAGTGGACAATTATATGCACCAACCCACAATATGGTGGGCGTGTAAATAAAATATAGTAGTTTCTAAGAAGATGGTCAGATTCATTGTATTATACTGGACTAAAAGAGTCCAAAAACAAACAAAAGCTGCAACTCTTATGAAATGAACACATGCATGAACCAAAAGTCAAAAGCCCAGCAAGTTCCCATAAATGTCAGCAAGTATTAATGGTGATGAACAAACCAAATGAAGCAATGCACATGTGAAGCACAGCGGATAAGTCAAAACGGAAATGAGACTGTGGCAATCTACATCATAGAACAATAATAAAAACAGCTCAAATTGCCTCAGCCAAAAATTTAATGAAGATAACCAATAAGCATCTAATAACTAATTCAGCAAATGTCAAATGAATCAATGTAAAAAAGCAGGATCCAAACTCCCAGGGGTATTTAGTATTGCAATGCATTCTCCAATGGATGCTACTCACGCTAACTCCTGTTGTAGTAGGAGGAAGAGGTAGATGAACCACCTGTAAACCTCTCCCATGCTAGACACAGATCAAAAAAGCAAGTCAAAATCTTTGAAATTTCAAAATCGTTGTCATGACCTCAAAATTAAATCCTGATGAATTAATAGAAAATGAACACCAGAAACACAATATTGAACATACAAAACATCTCTGAAGTTCATGATTTTTAAAATTTAAGAAATCTATATTTGTCATTATGGATGTATGATAATGTTTTACAACCATCTTAAATACAGTGGTACCTCGGGCTACGAACGCCTCGGGTCACGAACAATTCGGGTTACGAACAACAACTTGGAAAATTTTTTTGTCTCGGGTAATGAACAGTGCCTCGGGTTACAAACGAAGGCGAGAGAGAGAGAGAGAGAGAGAGAGAGAGACAGAGAGAGAGAGAGAGAGAGAGAGAGAGAGAGAGAGACAGAGAGAGAGAGCAAGGTTTAACGTTGGAGACAAACGATCGCGTACAGTACAAACGAAGGCCACGCAGTACTAACATCGCTTAGCGCTAGCCTAGTTTTGCACGCGTGCGCAGCCTCGCTTTCATTGGCCTTACTAAACAGCAGTAAAAGTAGCAATCGTCTGATGATGAGGAGCCAGTGACCATTTCAACTGCAAGGATTAAAGAAATTTGCAGCAAGTGGGCAGATGTCGAAGACTTCATTGTGAACCATCATCCAAACAAACTTGTTGCTAACAGGGCAGTAAACCTGATGAATGATAACGCGATGGCCCACTTCAGAAAGATTCTCCAGCAAAGGAAGCGACAAATTTCCCTTGATAGTTTCTTGGTGCAGAAAGATTCCCAGTTGGCTGCCAAGAAACAGCGACAAGAATCTCCTGCAACTAATGATTCAGAATAGCAAACAAAGTGACAAATTTCCCATGATCGTTTTCTTAGTAATTTAATTTATTTGGTTGTTTTCTTTCTCTTTATTTAATACGTGAAGTACACGTATTCTTTGCGTTTTGTCAGGTAAACGACTGGATGTTAATAAAAAAGAAAGATTCTTTCATCTTGAAACGGATTGTCTCTATTTCATTGATTTCAATGTTTCGGGTTACGAACGTTTTGGGTTACGAATCGAGTTCTGGAACGAATTAAGTTCGTAACCCGAGGTACCACTGTATGACAGCATTTAGATGTTCCCCAGACTATTAAAGGCCAGGGGTCCCATTACATGTGGGGAAAAAAGCCCTGAAAACCAATGCTCGTCTTTTTTTCTTCAAACTGAAAATAAAAACACTTAAAATTTGAGAAAAAACTTTCAAAAATGGGAAACTACCATCCATCCCTCTCCAATTATTTGATCAGAATGTAATAAATGAAAGATTTTTCTTCCAAAGTAAATACTGGATACATTTTCTCATGTGATACAAACAACTAAATTTGTATCAAGCAGAAAAGCCAGAATTTAAACTATATATTCTTTTCTAACACAAAATGAAATATATCTGGTATACACACAGGAAAATAAAATCTGTACATGTCCTGAATCAAAGCTTAAAAGACTAAACTCACTCTTCAGTACACCACCCTCCTTTATTCAATTTCACTTTCAAAGGCTTATCAAATAAGTATCAGTAACATAAGAGAGCAGAGGGACTGGGACAATGTCAATGATCACAACCAATTGCATTTTTAACATTTTGTAAACTATTGGACCCTATCTGACCACAAAGCAAATCCAAATCTCCAATGCATCAATTCAGGTTTATAACTGATGTCAGCGTAGTTAGGGAGATAACTTTTTAAAAAATGCAAACAATGTCAGAAAAAATTCCTTCTGTAAAAAATAACTTTGATATCTAAATGTTTATGCTGTTTACATTTATTTCACCAATTGCTCATGTTTTTTGCAGTATAATTTCTGTAGGCTCACACAATCAAGCATTGCATGGCATGATGAACAATCATGATTTTTCACGTGAATACATAAGGATATATTTTACACAAGTGAAAATATAGGATTGAAAAATATATCTCACATTTAAGTATAAAATCATTACCATTTTACTTTCAAAGTCAATTTGTAAACTTACAAGTTAATCATCTGATCATCATGTTTATGACACGTCAACATCTTTGTAACTGCCAAATAGCCATTTTCCATGATGTGAGTGGCCCATGTACAATCTGAACTAAAGTACTTGGGAAGTACATCCAATAGTACAATTATGGCTCAGCATTTCATGTTTCTATAACATAATGGGATATCCAGCTTGATTTACTCAGCCTGTAAGTGGACCTGGTCAGCCAACAGTCTGCACTGTTGACTCAACCTGATTGAGGATAAGGGAGCCATAAATAGGTTTAATTAATTAATTAATTAAGCGCTCAAAGTATTGGATCATTGCCATGTCATGTGTGGGTTTGTTTGAGTATCAGGTTTGGCCAATGTGGGTATGTAAGAAAGCTTTCCAGTAACTTCTCATGGGTCAGTGGTTCTCTCTGGGGTTTTCCTTGGTTCTCCCGCCACCATTCATACTGGCTGCAATGTTTAGCCTATCTATCTTGTGCTAATGGCATTAAACCCTACAAAAACACAAATTGGTTGAAGAAACAAACTATGCCCATGAAAGAAGTTCAGTGTTCAGTGTTGATTACAGGAACCAAAAACTTGGTTCCAAAATAATTCCTGAAATGTCCCAAACTTTGGAGTACAGTTGTAAAATAAATTAGAATATTTAAACTTGTATGGTGTCCCAACATATACAATATATATAAAAGTATTGATTCTGATACATACAGATGCATCATCAATGCTGGGCTGACTGCTATCATAGTAGTGATGATGGGCATGATAATGGGGGTGTCGAGGGGCCCCTCCCATTTGCGGGCTCTCAAACTCACTTATATTCCCCTCAC
Organism: Unio pictorum; assembly: GCA_030141615.1. NCBI lineage: Eukaryota > Metazoa > Mollusca > Bivalvia > Unionida > Unionidae > Unio > Unio pictorum. The sequence goes on along the minus strand of JARLTB010000046.1, from coordinate 9,472,032 downwards.
TGGACCTCTCTGATTCTAGGTGGGACCTGAAACAAGAAAATGATAACTCTGTAATAATATGCCGTGCTAGTTCCACTGCTGCATGATCAAGAAACAAAATATTTACTAGTAAGAAAACTTGAATATGTATTTTGGTGGAGTGTAAAACTAATCTTAATATAGTAACTATCTGGCAGACAAATTAAGTTCTGATTTGTTTACCTTTTTGAACAGTAAGTCACCGCATCCAAGCTCCTAATCCCAACTACCCATTATATGTAACATTCTTAGGCCCAGACCAGACTTAGCTTGTGCCATCAAAGCAAGGTGGAAGGAGGAAATCTTACAAATAGGACAGGTAAATATTATAAGAGTTAGTTACACATCACCAAAAAAACTACATTTTAATTGCAATACAGAGGGAAGCTGACATTAAAAAAACTGGTACAAAATTATTATTTTCACTCTTTCACCAGCATATTGGAACACATTTTTTGCTGTAAGTATTGCACGAAAGGAAAACATGGTTTTGCTCTGGTGCACTCAAGACTGAAAGTAAAAGGAGAAACAAGTAAGATGCAACTAATAAAATGTGGTCCTTATACGAATAATCAAAATAGGCCCATGAAGTAACAATAGTCTTGACTTCCTTGGATTTAATTCTCATCAATGTCAGGTTCATCAATTCACAGAATGGTATATTTTTTTGAAGGTGTGGAAAATCCACCTGGAAAATGTGGATGCTGAGACATCACCTGAGCCATTATTAGATACAAAGAGACACTTCCTTTCTTCTCCCTATTCATGTGGCTACGTAGAACCATACTACCCTTACTGGGCAGAGAAGTCTATTCTGATCATCCCAAGCAATGATATGGTTTCTCCTTTTACTTTCAGTCTTGAGTGCACCAGAGCAAAGCCATGTTTCTCTACAGGATGCGGGGCTACTGAAGGAAGCTAGTGTCTGCCACAACAAATTTTGAAGAACCTTTCTCAATACAAGGCATGAAGCTCCTTGCAGTGCAACCAAGTCTAGCTCAAGATGAGCCAGCAAGAGGCTTCAATGCGGGCTGCTACCTGGACTGGGACTGTACCCCTTTAACTTGTTCGGCCCTGATACTGCCTTAGCGCGTAATCCAGTTGCTGCATTCAACAGCCGATCCCACGATATCGTAAAGTTTCTAAACTGCATTCAATGGCCAGTCCCACAAATCCACAGTCCGAATGTGTGGTCGAGAGAAAGTCTCTGACTGGTTACAACTGGGGATTTTCCAAGAATCAGACCCACTTGTAACAAATCAGAAATGAATTTACTTTCCTTTGTGCAAATTTGAATTTGAAATTTGAATTGTACAGGATTCAAGCGTTTCAAATTGAGAACAGTTTCCCATCACATGTACTGTTCTTGAAAATTTGGAAATGATGAGAGAAGCACAAGTGATTTTTGATGGCAATGAGAGTAAAAATGAGGAGTTTCTAGGGTTTGATCAAGTTAATATTGAGGAAGCATAGGAAAGATATGTTCGCCAATTGGATAATTTGCGAGAATTAGAATCAAACATTGAAGTTTCCGAGATCGAATTGTCTGAGGAAGAGGATGGTGATAGTGATAATGATAGCGTTTCTGCCGATCTAGCAAATTGGAGTGATCATCTTCGGCCTGTTAAAATAAAACATTTTAGTGGATCAAATCCCAGACCTACAACTAACATCAACAAGGAAAAAAGAGAAAAAGATTTTTCATTTATTATTTCCAGAAGAACTGTATACGGACATTGCAAATGAAACTAATGCATATGCACAAAAATGTATTTTGGTATCACCGAACAAAATGTAGTATCCAACAACAACAGACGAGATGAAAGCTGTTATATTGTTATGGGAATCCTTCCAGCACCAGCCCAAGATATGTATTGATATAAGGACAAACTTTTCCATCCTTCCTGCATTGAAATAAAATTTAACCGTATAAGATTTTAAAATCTACAAAAATATTTCCATGTTACTGACACCAGCAACAACCCATCTCGAAGGACACCTGGTCATGATGAACTGGCCCATGTTAGACCAATATTAGAGCGCATTCATCAAACATACATCAAAGAATACTACACACATTGTGAAGTGTCCATTGATGAAGCCATGATTGGATTTTCTGGGCAAATGGGGTTTAAACAGTATGTGCCTTTAAACCCAACCAAAAGAGGCATCAAAGTTTGGGTTCAAGTGGATCCTCACAATGGATATGTTGGGGATTTTCAAGTATATACTGGAAGGACTGACAACCATCCTGAAATGAATCTTGGGAAAAGGGTTGTTGTTAATTTCATGGAAAATTTGTTTCATCGTAGACACCATGTCTACACCGACGGCTTTTTTTTTTTTTTTTTTTTACATCTCCTGAACTATATTTTCACCTTCAGGAAAACGGTACCTATGGCTACGGAACAGTTCTTTCAAATAGAAAAGGTCTGCCATCTGGATTGCAAGAAGTGAAGCTGAAAGAGCGGGCCAAAGCGTAACTAAGCAGAAAGGCGTCATGAGGGTCACAAGTTGGCATGACAAGAAAAATATTACTTTGCTTTGTACCAACTGTGACGGTGAGGCAACATCTGTTAGCCATAAGCAAAAAGATGGATCACTCAAGGATATTCCATGTCCACTCCCAGTCAAACTGTACAACATGTACATGAATGGAGTGGATCATGCGGGTCAAATGCGAGCTACATACAGTACTAGCAGAAAGTCCCTGAAATGGTGGAAGTATTTGGTTTTTTTTCCTGCTTGACATTTCAGTAGTAAATTCATATTTGCTGATGAAAGAATAAAAAACCATGGTATTGTCACCAGAAACAAGGAAAGAGCTCGAACCCAGGTGAAGTTTAGAATGAATCTTGCACATCAACTACTTGGAGGATTTGTGGGTAAAAGGAAAAGGGAAGTAGAAGTTCATACCCCAATTCAGAATAGTCAACACTGGCCAGTGGTCATTCCAAAGAGAAAAACCTGCAAATGTGTTCACTGAACAAAGTTCAATCTGAACCAGTACATGGATGTGAACAATATCAGATTAATTTATGTATAACATGTTTCAAACCATATCACATTTTAAAATTTCCTGGTTTATTTTAATGGAATTAAGGGCTGATGTGATATTCTTAACAATGTTGCACATAGTTTTGTAAATAGTGTATAAATAATGTAAGACTTGGACAAATGGAAGAAAAATACATCACTGTGTAGACAAATTCATTTGGATTAATTGGTGAAAATTTCATGGATTACTATTGGATGTAAGTAAAGAAAATAAGATAAGTATGAATGCATGTGCATGATGTTTACAAAATTTTCCAAACAAGTAAAATGCTCTGGGGCACAAGCAGCTAGACACAGCTTGATGTTGCTAGGGCACAGCAATAGTGTAACTGGTTTGTCTTGGGGCTGAATGAGTTAAAGAACTTTGCAGAAAGCCCTGAGGAGAAATCTGACTGGACATAATTCAATGAAAAAATGATTGGCTTTAACTTCCTGCAGCTTAACTGGAAGGCAAGACAACTAGGTTTCTGTCAAATTGCCCAAATGTGATGCCCATCACAGCCAAAGAATGCTTAAGAGGTCAAGATTGGCAGTGCACTCTGTTGCTAGCTGGAGAGATCTAAGGTATCAGTGTAGAAGAGAAAAACTCCTGGTTCTTACAAAACCTTTGATAAAGCTCCCTAACCATAATGGAATGGGGGAGAACCAGGAACTCTGGGCAGCCCCTAAGAGCTTATCTGAACTGGGGGAAAATTGTCCGGTCCTCTAAGCCTGAGGCTTAGAACACAAATCCCATCCAGCTGGCAGTTAAGATAGCAGTGACCTTGAAGCAAGGAGATATCTGAGCCTATTCTTCAGTCAACTCAGTCTTTGTATGAAGCAAAGTGACTGACAAGTGTCTGTGGGAAGAGGATTAGTTCCCTCCTTCCTCTTCATCTCTGCAACAATTGATGATGTCAGTCTGTGACCTGCAACAACAGTACTGCTACGAGGCCCAAGTCCAGGCAAAATAAATGAGGACAATTCACTTCCCAGAAATGGATGCCCTCGTATTCCAAAGAGATTAAGAGAGATTATAGGGAAAGTGTGATGGCAATCTGATTCTCTTCTTGTCTTGCATATGCATGCTGACTCTCTGTCCCCATCTGGGTTCACATGTAGTCAGGTGATAGGAGTGGTCTTGATCCAATCCATGTCCCCATATTGAAGGGGCTCCAATAGCCAGTGACCAGTGAAAAGGAACCCTCCCCATAACTTATAAAGCAATATTTTGTTGCTCTCCCCCTCCAGTGTCTCTTAATCTGCTTGTAACCATCATTGGGCTTCTGGCCTTGAAAGGACGCTGCTCCTCCCCCACAGGGGATAGGGTGTATGACTCCATGTCCACTGTATTATTCCTCCCTGAAAAGGGTCCCTGAACCTAGCCCTAACAATTACTGACTGGATCAGAATGTTCATCAAAGGGACTTATATTTCTCTGCCGAGGACAACATCATATCTTCCTGGGATCAAAGAGTTGGGTGTTTTTCACAAATCCCAAGGAAGAGTTGTAAGAATGGTCTTTCTTCCTCCCTTCATAGGTTTGTCTACTTTATGTGTGGTCCCCTACCTAGTCTGAGAAAAGATATAACAGATACCCACCCCTCTGTACATTGGCAACTAGTGCAAGCAAGGCAGGTGGGGTGTGTATCTAATCAGGCTTTCCTATGTCATATTTGAGTACAATCTGCAACAAGTAATTTTTATGAAAGAAAAAGAAACACTAACTAAATGTACTTATTAAAGTAAATGAATGGAGTATGAACTGTAATCAATCAAAACCATATATGGTAATGATGTCACACTGCAGGGGAAATTTGCTGATGTTCAGGCTTATGTATACATATATTTTCTTACAGTTACTTTGTAATGAGAGCATCTCAATATGTTAATATGAATTACATAGGGTTTTGACACAGACCTGAAAACTGCCTGTCTGTTCTGTAACTATGATGTAACGACCTGTTTGTAGCAAAGTTTTAAAAAGAGACCAGGTCATAGCCAAACCAAACAGAGAGATCCTGCGCAATAGCATTGGTATCAACTCTTTGAGATGAAAACCTGTATGCCAGAACAATAAAAACCTTGCAGAGACAAAAAAAACTTGCAGGAAAAAAATTGTTTTTATATGTTATACAAGATCAACAATTTTAAAATCACGCTATACAAAAGTGTTTTTACACATATTTACATAATTATTTACATTTCTGGAATTTTATTTTATTCTTTTTAATTGTATTGTATTACATGCACCTTTTGCACTTTTCAAAATGTATTCTGGGGTTATAAAGTCTCTGCAGCAGGTGTCATTGTTAATTTTACATCATAAAAACAATGTTACTGTGTCTGAATTCAAAGACTTCCTACATTCTGTATGTATTTTCTTTATCATCAAAAAAACTCTCTTTCTCAGTCTACATTGCTGTGAGGCAAGGTAAGTAGTCACTCAATAAGTACTTTCATATTTGCAAAGCATATTCCACCAGTACTAATTCTCTGCCTGATAAATAGAATGAAACTTCTTGGCAATAGCACTGTCAGGAGAGATTTCAGCTACGAAGTCAGAAAAGTGATCAGCTACAGAAGCAGCTAAGTTGTGCTGGGAAACGAAATTGCCAAATAGAACTTGTCTTATAACACTTATTAAAAAATTTTAAAATGACAGCACAATAAAATGCAGGTGCTAAATTCAGCACAGTATTAATATATTGCTAAATCTGTTAAAACAATCGACTTTATCTCCACACAGAAAAGTCAGATGAATTACAGCCACACTATGTAAAGTGAAAATTGATGTTAACTGTATGCATTTGATAGTAATAAGTATAAATAATAAAATAATAATGTATACAATATTAAAACATATTTACTAGGTACTTGTTAATATTAGTAATCTGAGTGAGCATAACAAAATTTCAGAGCAATAAATAACACGATCTTCACACAAAGGAGTTGAACCATGAAATTAAACTCTTTTAATTAACAGACAAAGGAAAAGCAAGGTTATGAGAATATTTGATTGGATGTTTCAGGACAACTTGATCTCGTTCTAAATAAAAAATATCCCGAGAGTTCTGGATGCATACAACATTTTAAAAAAAGAAAAAACTATTTTATATGAGAAAAAAAATGTACAAAATGGTTGTATGGGCATACACTAATGAAAATGAAGAAAAAAAAAACAAAAAAACATACAAATATGCAACAGAGATGTTATTTTGGCTACATTATTTTAGAAAATTAGTACAGATGTGAATCTCGTAAGTAGAAGATCCCAATGAAGTTGAGAGCTGTTAGATGTACTCTGAAAGCATACGTTATGTACTCGTAAAAGGGTAGTGAGAAATTCTAATAAAATTCTAGTTTGGATTTGAAACAAAAGGCTTCTGAAGTAACATGTCTTCACTTGAATTTGCCTTATTCTCCTAACTAGGGTTGAAAGATTCATGCATTATTATGTACCTTTTCATTTATTAGAAATGGAATCTTCTATATTTAGCAAATTATTAACATGTAAGATTAACGTATGTAGATTATTAATGTAATTTAGCATAACAATATTTTGGTTTGGTTAAGTTGTTTTGTCTAAAGACACTTCTAAACTCTAATATCATGCTGACCATTCACAGCACATTATAATGTCTAAAGACACTTCTAAACTCTAATATCATGCTGACCATTCACAGCACATTATAATATCTAAAGACACGTCTAAACTCTAATATCATGCTGACCATTCACAGCACATTATAATAATGTCTAAAGATTGTAAAGATTCAGTAGTTTTGCAAACTCATTTAATAGCCTAATTTTTTATATCTTAACCCTTTAGCTACTACAGCTGTTGTGTAGTTTCACTACTGCTCTGTGCTATCATATCAGTTACTCAGACTACTGAGGCTGACTGCTAGACTGAATACTAGAGCATCATCAAGGCTGACTACAGAAATTGACAATAAAAACATGGTTACATTTATATTCATTATTTCAATAGTTTTTACTAGATTTAAGTGAAATAAAAAAACAGCTTATCTTGTATAGTGCCTGTTATTCATATATTTCTACTTTATATATACTCCTATATCCCATCATATAAGAAATCCCAGTCACATAAACTGTTTTGAATTCCATAAAATAAATCCAATATTTTCATATGTGCATATAAAAACATGAATGAAATCCACTCTAATTAAAATGTTGCAATTGGTACCTCTCAAAACAGTAATTATCCACACATAAATGACGATGTTATCAAGTATATTATAATATATGTATAGCAAAATTACCATGTTCTATGTCTTACATGTAGGACTAATGCCCACATATGTGATGCTGATTTCATACCATTTCATGTCTTGCTTTTGGTCCCCTATTTTCTTAACAACATTGTTTCTTTCTTTCACAAGATTTTCTACCAGATATTCAGGAATTAATCTGAGTAAAAAATCTTTCATTCACTGGTCCAAGCTTGATTGTTGTCTGTTGAACCAACGTAAGAATCAAAAACATTGATTTCGAATACGGCGAGGTCGTCACTCCATTGTACAATTGAAACTACGTCCGCCTTGTCATCCGATTAAAAATCGTTTGTATCTGATGTTGAAATCAATATCTGATCCATTTTCTAATTATGATCCATTAAACTTTTCGATATCACTTGCACTGGACCCGTTAAAGTTGCTCATATCTGAATCGGAATCCATCTCGAAAACACGTGTTTCGTAAACCGCGGAAAATTCATTTTAGTGTGTCTAAATTTAACCTCTCAGCATTCAAACTTGTATCAAAATGTCGAGTAAACAATCCTCTCATTGGTTATGATAATCAAAAATGTGTAAACTTTCGTACTTTCAACCAATCAACGTTTAGTTAACACGTAGGTATTCTGCGCACATGAGCGTTGCTGGTTCTTCGAGTACTGCTGAACTTTACGCATCTGTGCGACATTGGGGTTGTAAGCTAGGTTTTTCGGCACTGCAGATATGCGTCACTGGTATTCGAGAGCTATTTACAGTAGTCGTAGCTAAAGGGTTAAGAGTGTTCGTTGATGTTTATCTACTAATCTTCCCATAAATATGGCCTCCCGAGTGGTAACAAGCTCAGCAAATCTGATGTAAGGTCAAATTTCTGCATACATCTCACTCATTGTCATACCTAATATTCCAAGTCTGAGTAAAGTCGGATCAGATATTCAGCCTCCAGAGTCACAAGAGGTTCAGCCAAATAGATCCAAGATCAACCTAATTAAAATTTGTAGATCTCATCAAATTAATCTGAGATCTTAACTATGTAAGCCTATAGTCCAAGGTTTATAATAACTGGATAAAAAATTTGGTTTCCTGAGTGGTAATAAGCTCAACCAATCAGATGCAACATCACCTCATTGATATGCTTGAATCTTGCTCATTATCAAACTCATCCAGCAACTTGATATATACTCATATTCTAAGTTTGATCAAAATCAAAAAAGAAATTTGACTTTCAGAATGGTAACATTTAATAAAGTTGTGCTATGTTCATTTTTATGGGATCAGAATTTTGTGTACATGGATTTATAGACTCTGTACTATTACAATTATTAGTTGGGGATTTATAATTATTTTTTTGTTTGTTTGCTTTTTGTTTTCACCTGTAATTACAATCACCTGACAAATACGAGCAACATTTTGAAGCCTGAATTTGACTTTTTGCATTGGAAACAATTTGTAGGAAGAACTTACTATGATCTTCATTCAAAAACTATTATTATGTATTACAGGTAAACAAGGGGAAGATAAGTGTTCTGTTAATGTTGAAAAATCTGATCTGATGAATACATTTATTTGGTAATCTGTGCAATCCCCCCCTCCCAACTGGGCTATGTGAATGATAATTAACTTTGAGCATTAGCTGCAACAAAAATTTCAAAGCAATACTGTGGCTTTGATCAAGTTTTCAAGTTACACTACAGACTGAGTTGAGTATGGTGAATATACAAGGCATGTTTACCATCCATTTGACGTGATTACCTAAACAATGTCTTTTCTGCAAAAACACTGTATAAATATATGCTTAAATGACTGTGATAGATTAGGAAACACCAAGCCATTGACCACTCAAGTCTTAACTATTTAATATATAACTTTTATAGAGAAAATCCTTTTTTTTAAAAAAAAATAATTAGCACCAAAAAAAAATTTAAATACAGCTCTTTAACAGAGATGTGGGAATACAGTTTAATAGGAACAGGTTTGTTCCTGCAACACTGACATCCATACATATTTTCATTCATGTTTACAGGCAGTGAACCCAATTAAGCTGTTTATGTGTGTAAACCTTGTATCCTTAGTGACCATTAGGGCAGGTTTCACTGTAAACTGAAAAACATTGGTAAGAGAAATATTGATTAAAATGTGAGGCATTTATACTTACAAATCATGCATATGCTGGTGCTGTGGATGAGTAGCATAGGTGGCACTCTGCTGGTGTTGTAATTCCTGCATTCTGTGTTGAGTACTGAGCCATGGTGCTTGGGAATAACCAACAGCTCCCCTGTTTGTGGAGAAAAAAAATGCAACTGTCAAAATACCAAACAAATCATATTGCGATGACAAATTATCTCCCTTTCCTGTGACTTCCATCTTTGATTTAAAACACACAGCTTTGGTGTTCCCCTCTCAATGATGAATTATTCTCAGGTCTAATACCATCAATATGGTGAAATTTCTATATGGTTATATTATTGCTATTTTTGCCAATGATTCACAAATTATGAATATACACATTTGAGGAAAGCATTCTAATAATTCGAAATTTATCATTATCACAAGAATTAAAATATCAACATTCTGTTTTCTTAAACACAGAAATTCAAAATAAAAATAAAACACCAAATTTTACCCTGTTTACTAACTATAAGGACAGCAGCTGTACCAGCTGCACTGGACAGAGATTTGCATTTTTGTTTTATATTTGCAACTTAGCGTAGTATTTATTTAACCTAGCAAAGGAAGAACATCACCAGGGCCTGAATGGTGAGCCCATGGTCAAAAGGTTGAGTGGCCATGTTGCAGAATGAAGTTTCTAAGCTTTATAATGTGTCATCCAATGTATGAACAAAATACGAGAAGCTACTGGCAAGCTTATTCATGTAACTACATTAGCCAAATCTAGACTTGAACCCACGCAGACAGAGGTGAGATGGAAGTGATCCATAACGGAGAGAGCTTTAGACCACTCGGAGGCCCCCCCCCCCCCCCCCCCCCCCCCCGTTCTGCAAGAATGAGATTGTTCTGAACCCATTTAACCATCTTGCAATAGTACCAGATGTCACAGCTCTGAGTAGATTCCCAAAGAATTTTAGTCCCGTCAAGATGATGCAGCAAAGTATGCATGGCACAGAGCTTCTCATCATTATAATGTTGTAGTTCCTACATTATAATGTTGTAGTTGCTACATTATAATGATGTAGTTCCTACATTATAATGTTGTAGTTCCTACATTATAATGTTGTAGTTCCTACATTATAATGTTGTAGTTCCTACCTTGTCTTGAAGTTTTCAACAAATCTCAAACTATTTTTTCTACCATACAAGTCATGTAATGTAAATTCAAAGATTGGAGAGTCTGTGCTCTTGGAACTGTAGATAAAGAAATGAGAACAACCAGCTTCATTTTTAATAACGTTAAAGATATAGTTTCCGAAGGAAAATGGGTACACGTGTATTTTAAGACTGGGCTTACATCCTAAGTGTCAACATATCTTGGTTTTCGTGGACTGTTAAAGTCCCTTCAAGTATCTATTAATGAACAAATGGTTGAGGCACCACACACTATAAGACTTACCTTACAAAAGAATCTAAGTAAAAAAAAAAAAAAGATGTTACCTCAGAGACACAAATGGGATTAATTTCCTTGATCTTACACTAAAAATTGTATTTTTTTTCCATGCTAAATTATATCAATTAGTTATTTCCACGCCTCCATGAATTGTTAAAAATGTCCACAGCTGTTGTTCAATGTTCTTGGTTTTGGAGCAATCTAATGATACAGTCACTGTGATTAAAGATAGGGTCTTCCCTAGAGGATGACCATTGTGTGTAAGAGTCAGTATATTTTTGTCTTGAAGTCTAATTGGAAAAGAAATAAAATATGACAAGAGTAAAGGAAACCAGGATTGTGATGTCCAATGTGAAACAATTAAGAGTGCTTTACTAACCTTATCAGCAATAATTTTATTCAGTACTTTTCCAACAAGATAAAATGGGGGGAAATATATGGGATTAAAACCGGGGGGGGGGGGGGGGGGGGGGGGGGGGGAATATATGGGATTACTAGAGGGAGAAATTTATGGGATTAAACAAGAGGGAAGATAGATATATATCGGTGGTTCTTTCCAGTGGTCTTCCTGGGTTCTTCCTCCACCATAAATACTAGAGGGAGAAATTTATGGGATTAAACAAGGGGGAAGATATATGGGAGTAAAAGGGGGAACAAATGTATGGGGGTGGGGGGTGAATGGGATTATAAAGGGGGGAAAATGTATGGGATTAAATCATGCCAAGAAAAGGCATCAATTTTATAAGCACATGGTTCTGGAAACCATGAAATGAACTTCTTTAACTGAAAGTTTAATCTAGATGCAAAAGATCTGTCTGAAACAAACGTTTGTATACACAAAATTTCTCTTTAGCATCCATTCAGTGCATTTAAGTAAAGAAATCATTTTTCTGGATAATAATAATAATGAGGACTTTGTATAGTGCCTAATCTTTAGAAGCTCGAAACGCTTTAGTCCATCTATCATTATAAGACTAAAAAAAAAAAAAAAAAAATGAAATTAGAAAACAAAAAATGCTGAAAATATATAAAGTAGGAAACATTTTTAGGTCTTTAAGTTTGTTCTTCCAGTCGAAAAGGGTGACTTTTAAGAGCACTCTTGAAAGGGATCACTGTCCGATTTCAATGGGCACTTCGCTCCATGTTGCTAGGCCCTGATTTGCATAAGAACGTTGTCCATATGACTTTGTTTTCATAGTGGGAATAATGAGCATATGATTGTCAAAAGTGCTGGTGTGTAAACATGGGCGAGGTCAGATAGGTATGCTAGACTGGAGTCCATCAGAGAAACATAGCACAGAGAACAAATTTTGTTTGATTCTGGATTGAATGAATAGCCAGTGTAGGGTACAGAGCAGCAGGGAGGTGTGCTCTGATCATGGTACTCTAAAGATGATCCAAGCAGCTATGTTGTAAACTTTTTTTCAAGTTTTTGGAGTAGATCTTGAGATGAACCAGACAGAATTGAATTAGAATAGTCCAGTCTTGAAAGAACTAATGAACACACAAGTGTTTTAGTGGCATCAAATGAAAGATATTTGCGAATAGAGCTAATGTGTCTCAATTCAAGATATGCAGCCTTGCATATGTTCATGACATGTTGGCGCAATGTGAGAGTACTGTCTAGAGTAACGCCTAGGTTTCTTACCAACTGTTGAAATTTAATGTTGGTGTTGCTGGTATTTAATGTTTGAGTTAAAGGATGTGAATGAGAAAGTCTTTGTGCTGTGATCAGAATGGCCTCAGTTTTATTATCATTCATCTGCAGCTTGTTACAAGTCATCCATGATTTCAAATCTGAAATGCACCTCTCTACTCCATAGATGGTAGCATCAACTTCAGTTGGATGGCTAGACTTGTATACTTGGGTGTCATCAGCATACAATTAGTGAGACATTGGGTGATGACCTATGACACTTGAGAGTCGCTGAATGTACAGAATAAGAGAACAGGTTCCAAGAACAGACCTGCTGTGGAACACCACAACATAGACGAACTGGGCTGTAGAGGATTTCATTTGCAGATACAATTTGTGTCCTGTCGACTAAGTAAGACTTGAACTACTGTAAGGCTGTGTTGCAAATGCCAAATACATGCTGGAGACGGTGAAGTACTATATCATGGTCTATTGTGTCAAACGCTGCAGACAAATCAAAGAAGGTGAGGACTGTAATCTTTCCGCTATCTAAATCAAAAAGAATGTCATTAACTTCTTTCAGAAGAGTAGTTTCAGTGCTGTGGCAATTGCGATATGCAGACTGTACATTGCTAAAAGGACTTCGAAATCAAATAAGATACAAGTTGGGTTAGAAAAACTTTTTCTAAGATCTTTTATATGAAAGGGCGATTAGAAACTGAGCATTAGTTTTTTAAATCATTATGGTCAAGTGGTTTCTTCAGCAGAGGCTTTACAATGGCAGTTTTGAGAAATGATGGGAATTCTGCAGGTGAGAGAGATGTATTAATAACATCAGTTAGTGAAGGCATAATTGGGTCTAATCACTCAAGCAGCATTGATGTTGGAATTGGATCAAGTTCACAACTTTCGTACAATCTTCATCAAAATTGTCTGTACTAAATCTTTAGAAAAGGTTCAAATGCACCTATTGGTTGTCGCTGAAATTCTGTATCATAATAGTATGGTGATGACGAGTCAATTGAAATTGTATTGTCAAGCGTATCTCTAACGGTTTCTACTTTGTCATGGAAGAAATTTACAAATAGGTATGGAAGGTCTGCTGAAGAGAAGGTAGTTGGAAGTGGTGGTGGATGAGATCTAAAACAATTTGAAATGTTTCTTGTTTGAAATGTTCATAATGAACAAATTCATTCAACTGTTTCAGGTTAATAAATGGTTGAAATTTTCCATTAGGTTTGGGAACAATAAAAATGTTCAAATGAAATTGATTACTCTTGCAGGAGGATGAAACTATTGCTCCTTTGTTTAGAAGTTCAGAGATTGAACTGGAAATAATTGATCTCTGCTCATCAGATAGGGAATTTCTCTTGGAAAAAAAAAGGATTTAAAAGTCATGGAATCAAACTATTTTGTACCCAAAAACTGTTTGCAAAATCATTTGATCATGAGTTAAATTATCCCATATAGCAATATAGTGCTAACGTTTTCCCACAGAACTTACCTCTCTAGATTTTAATTTGTGGGCTTGTTTGGGGGACTAGTAGAAGCAGGTCTGCTTCCTCCATTGGAATTTTGGTGTTTATACCTGCATGTGATTTGAACACTATAAGGTTGAGATCTAAATCTTGCCCTCTGATTGAAATCTAGACCTTGTATAGGTCCACCACCTGTAGCACCAAGACCTCTATTGAAACCTCTGTAAATTTGGGCAAAATGTATTTTTTCTTTTTTTCAAGTCAAAATGCAATGTCACATCTTTTAACTTCCTTGGTCACATCATCACAAAAGAATGGACATTGTGGGGGTATGCATAATACAAAAAATTGGAATATTTCCTTTTCAGATGTAGTTGAATCATATACCTCCTTCTGAGTGAGACAAGATGTTGCACCTAACCCATAAGGGTAATAGCATCGGAAATTTGGGTCTTTGCTTTTCATTGGTGGCAATCAAAGACTTTAAATTCTGTTAATTGGACAAATGCCATAAAGCCTGCAGCAACAAGATTTTGTATATTCCTAAAAGCATTGTCTTAAGAGTGAACTCATTTGCTACGGTCATTCCAAATTTCTTGATTGACAAGATGGGTGGGGGTGGGTTACCAACTTATCAGTTTTCTGAGATCTTGTACTTCTGTACAATTTCATCTGTTGCACTACAAAGAAGTAACAGCTTTTTGGAGAGTTTTCAGTATGGGTAACTGCCACACATTATCAGCATTGCTAGAAGAAATACAGTTGTAATAAGGTTGTAAAACATCAAACAATGCCCCATTCATTATTCCAATCAAAGAAATGTGCTTGAGTGGTCTACTCATATCACCCTCTGCTGGAGTAACATCAACATCACTATATTGGCCACTGGAGCGGTTGCCTGATTCCTAAGTAGTTCTAAATACATTGTGGTAAAATGGAGCATCATACAGCAGTAGCATAAATTGTGATGAAATTTGCCATGTTTACTAAAAATGTTCTATTTTAAAGTATATAAAACTATGTATCTCTGAAAAGGTAATAAAATTTGCAATACAATGATACGTTTTGTTATCATTTACCAATGTACATGCTGACAACTGTATTTTGAAATGTAAATTGAAAGAAAGAAAACAAATTAAAAAACGTACCATGATGTTCAGTGAATCTTTTGTTCATGAAGATAACAAAATGTTCCTAATAGTATGTGAATACAATAAAAACAATTCTATTTCTAGAATTTTGGTCCAAATTTGAAATTTCTAGCCCTGTTAGTTCAAAAGTTACAATAATTTTACTAAAGTTGGACATAAAAAAAAAACGGGGGATTTTGGTGGTGGGGTCTACGCTCCAGTTCAGCATAACAATTTTTTTCAACAAACAAATAAATTCCTGATTAAATCATTCCAAAGCAACTCAAAATAATGTTGTCTATCGGCTTCTTATGGTTGTTGAACAGTTACCCCTTCTATCAATTTAAATCGTGGCTCCAAGGTGAAAAATCATCTCGGACAGCTTCCTTCTTCAACTCACTGTCGAAAAGTGTATGAAGCCATGCATCATCTCTTTCATCAACTTGATTCAATTCTAACCCATCATTTAAGTCAATATTATCATCAGAATCAACCAAATTGTCAACTTAAATGTCGCTACACTTGCTATCTACATCCATATTTACATCTAGTTGAAGTTCATCATTTTATCTATCAAATTTCAAACCAACAATTTCTTTTCTCTGTTTGTTTTTAAATTTCACTGCACTTTAACAATATCCTGTGTTGGTGAATAAGTACACAAATATTTGTGATATATAACATGTGTTTCTAGAGACACTACACACGTACAAATAAGAGTATGGCCAGTTGTATTCAGGATAAAAATGGGATACAACCACAGGTGTATTCAGGATAGAATGAGGTATTGTGATCGTAGTCGCATTCAGGTTAAAATGGGTTAATACCAAATACGTGCCTCTTATTGAACTTACAACTCCACTACAATGCCAGAACTACATGTACTATGAGATACCCTGTGTGGGTAGCTTGTTTATATATGATACTTCAGGTGACACATCATGTGACTGATAAAAAAACGTTTCCTTTTCTTTGAAGAGTGCATGTTTCTGCCAATGACAGAGTAACACGAGTGATTATTTGAATCCCTTGTAATCTTGATGCACTACTGACAAATGTTCAGTTGCATCCTTTAATATACTGCATCTTCAAAGACCTCAAGCTCAGTCTCTACATAAGCGCCCACATATAATAATGAAGCAGAGGAAACAGGACTTTTTATGCAATGACTAGATGATGCCGATTTACAATGACAAGACGATGACAGGATTTAGTAGCTTTATCAGACAATCAAGATGAATTCTAGAACTATGTAGCACTAGAGAGTGACATTTATAGGACAATTCATCAAAAAAATGTGGACCTAACTTTCAATGACTATCTGCAAGACATTGGCATTAACATATTACTGAATACTGTGAAATTCATCGTTGTGAATAATAATAGAGTATATATGGCAGTATAAAAAATTTGGCTAAATTCATGGCTTTTGCAGTCACTTTCACTTAAAGCTGTTAATGGGTACCTGGTACTCAGATACCTGCCTGTTCATAATTACTCAGGTAATAAAATTAGCCACTGAGTATTCATTTCGTTCATTAAAAAAAAAAATAATCCAAATTCATACCCAAGTTTATTTCTCGCAATGTCAGGAGCGAGTGATAAACAGAATAACAAGTGCAGTTCAAAGCTTGTGTCACGTGACTATTGGCTACTGCATCAGACCTTCATCTACGAATCTTATATTTTTTATATGTGGGACCATATGTAGAACAGTTTCCCTATTTTATGTTTAAAGTAACTGTACACTACATTTCCATGAAAACAGAATGGTTTCTTGAAATTAAAACCATGTCACAGATTCATTCTAGTTTGAAACACTTACTTAGTAGCAGACCTGTCTATACTGAATAAACATATAGCGCCAAATTTTAACACTTAAAGTGCTAGTCGCGACATCAGTCACACCGACATTTGAGGTCTCATAGTGCTTGTCGTGACTGAAGTCGCTTTCTAGGTAAGCAACAATGTACACATCCTATTACTTCAAGTAGCCATGACTGCTTGTTAAATTATATTTGATTGGTTTAAAAAGGCCAGGAACAAGCATTCTGCTGTATTTTATTATGCATTTAACGAAGTTTTACAAATACTCGCTTTTAAGCACGTGGTACCTGTAAAAAGTTAAAATGGTTGACGCTGAATATGATAGTGATTTCTTGCAACAAATACTCACTTATAGGGATGATAATAATGATTTTGAAGAACTTAAGAAGAAATGGCTGCCTGTTACACTTGAGCATCTAAAACTTTTTCACATTGATTTCAGCAATGGGTTTAGTACATAAATCTGATCTCAATTCCTACTGGGCTACTTATGTGATATCAACCGCAAACTTCAGAAAAAATAAGTATGGCTAGATTTATACTATTCTATGCAATTTACACCTGGCAGGCAATGAGAACAATCAAGGTGACCCTTTACACACAATCGGCCCAATAATAGAAAAAAAAATGAAGCCTTTGCTGAGGTTTAATCACCAAATAGAACCTCGGTTTTGATGATATTAGAATAAATAACAGGTGAAAGGTGAAAGTTTTTCATGAACATTAATTACAGACTGGGGGGTTTAAACTTACCTGACATTCATGGAGTGGATGTTTACAAAACTGTCACCCTTCCTTTACCTGTGATTTTCACAATTTAGATATAACATTGTGACAGACATAATAAGTACATGGTTGAACTACTAAAGAATATAACATTTCTTAGATATATTTGAACTTTTCCATTATGAACAAACAAAAATACTGATGAAATACAATTGTAAATTTTGTCCTTTTACCTGTATTTACACCTGTACATGCAAATATGTTAAACTTACAAATGTGTCTTGATGCTAATCTTAAAGTTTAGACATCCACCATCATTTTACATATAAGGTTTGTGTATCAATTTTGTATATTTATTAAAATACATGCAATTTAAAAACTGTGCAGTTTTCTTCTTTTATCTAATCAAACAATTCAGCACTGAAGGACCTTGTACTGCAAAACAATGTAGCACTATAAGGGTTAACAAATGTGACACATGGAGGTTATATGACAAAAATTTTATTAGAGAGGGATTTTTGAAAAAAATGTTATTAAAGAGGGATTTTGTTAAACAGAAGCCTTTGCTGCATTAGGAAAAGGACAAATCAACATCACTTTACAAATACTAAGAGAGAAACTCAACAATGATATATAATAGGAACTTTCAGAATGAGTGGACTTTTTGATCATTCAGCAAAAGTATAACTTGACTAGTTAAAGTGAATGTTGTGTTAAAATAATTTATCATTTTATTTTGTTTCTGTACTCTTGCACTAACCCACATGGATGTAGGCGATTGTGACAAGACTTAAATGAAAATCCAGGTAAGAAGCAAAAATAAATGTACATTTTTTTAAATGTGGTTTTCTATAATTATGGCATTCAATAGATGTAATAGAGTTTTATTCTTAGATCATGCTTTTTTTGCCACATATATATTAATAATAATAATATTATTAATAATTACATTTATATCTCAAAGGTGGGGGGTGGCATGTAAAAGCTTGTAACAAATCAGCTCAAGTTTGCATGCAATGTAATTTTCCACTGACCAGGTACCTGGGTAAAGGCTATCAAGTTGAAGTTTCCCAGAATTCTTACATCTTTAGTACACTTTCTCAAAACTGCTGTATCTTTATTAACACAATCACAATTCAGACTTAAGCAATGTTTTGGTGTTCATTATACCCAACTAATTAAAAAGTGACATGTGGCATGTACCTGATTAAGAAACATTAAAAAAAAAAAAAAAAAAAAAAAAAAAAGTCTGCATTCAGTATCAGATTTTTGCTGTTTGAAGTGTCACACATGCTTGAAACAACCTGTCAGGGAAAATATATTCTAAATGGAAACAATGTTCTTTTTCTGAAACAGGCTGTTTGTATGACAGGGCATGTATCTGTATATCTTTCAGTAATAAATGCATTTAACAGTAAACCAGATGAGCATTTCTTTTATCAATGGAGGACTTGTGAAGTTAAAATAAAAAGTCAAGACATCAATTCATCATGCAATAACTAAAAATATTCATGCAAACAATTAAATCAAAGAATAAAAGAACAGAATTTGTATTTCAAATAAAGAACTTTTATTTCAAGATATCTTTTTGTTGAGATGTATGTATTTACAACGAAAGAATGAACGATTCTATCTGTCACAATATATGATATGTTGGTACAATATGTACTGTAATGTGAGAACAATGGAACACCTAACAACGATTCATACTACATATGTATGTGTACAATGGTTGGGAAAAACATAACTTGTAATAATGACCTGCTATATCTCTGATTGAATGAAGCTATCAAATAGTTGATACCACTGTGTACATGTTACAAGTAACGTACTTAACAGTTTCCATGAAAATATTAAATTAAAGCAAACATATATTCATGATATAATACAACGTTACCATATAACTGTGTAAAAGGCACTCTCTAAAACTCACTCACCCGGCTCACTCATGCCTAACGGCCAAATGCAAAAACTTTTGGCGAAGAAATCTGGATCAATACCATGTTCTATGCACCTTTCTTTCAATGCTGTTGATTGCAGGTGTCATGAAATCATCTGAATCAAGATTTCTGTATCCTTATGTATTTTTTATGGTACATCAACATACATTCTATACTGAAGGGTCTTTATGCGCAGACACTTATTTTCAAAGCTTGCGGCTGGTCAAATTCTGTTTAATTTTACTTTTTTGAGAGACAGTTGTTAAATAAAACAACTTTTAATTATTATGTAAACTGTGACCACATCTCACTGATCAGCATCAGTTCTGTATGTCAGAAAAACCAGTAAGTTGGTCTATTTTCCATCAGATTAGGTGAAACTCTGCGAAGGTTCTGAGAAGTTAGCATAGGTGTTTCTATTTTTGCGACAGCAGCCACATTTCATGGCAGATCATAGGAAGCTTACAAGTCTTTCATGCCATGATGTTTTTTGTCAATCTTAATCAAATTCCTCTAAGATTTATTTGTCTTCTTTCATTTACCGGCTGCCATATCTGATGGCAGACTGGCATCATTTGTATAAATACATCTGACCTTCATGCCTGAATGCTTTCTTTCAGATTTGGTCAAATGATTTTTGAGAAGTCATTTAAGAATCTTCTATTTTTAATAATCCAAGTTGTATTTGATGACAGATTGACACAACAACCTGAAATTCTTGCCAGGATGATCCGAGCTTTTATGGGGTTTTCCATTTTTAGTAATACAAGTTATATTGATGGCAGATCAGTATCAATTTGTATCAATTTCAATTATTGCCACGATGCTGTGAAAGCTGGTGATTCTACTGAGCAGCTTTTAATATGAAGTTGTTTAAAGGCTTCTTTTCTTTTAGTAATGGTAGCTGGAAAATAAATCAGGCATCCACTAACATCAGAATGCTGTTAAATTTCATCAAATTCTCTAATAGAAATTAGAGGTTGTTCAATGTGTTCCCAATTTTAGTACGAGTGGCCATATTTTGCTGGCAGATTGGGAACTTCCATCTAAAACTGACAGTTCTCTATGCCAGGATGCTTTGTCAAATTCGGTGAAAATCTCTACAGGCTTTCTTTTCTGAAGAAGTTATTTAAGGTTTTATTTTCTTTTTAATTTTGGATGGCAACAGCCATACTTTATGCCAAAATGGCACATATTTTGTACAAACTTTAAAGCTTTTTATGCCAAGCTTTCTGCCAACTCTGGTTGAATTAATCTGTTAGTTTCTGAGAAGTGTAAAACATTAAATTTGCCGATGATAGACAATAGACAATGGACGCTGGGCAATATCATAAGCTAGAAGAACAAAATCTTGGCATTTTCTTGATGATCAATGTAATGGCAGTGTCAGAGTTTAATCCACTTGTAAAAATATTGCATTGTTTAATTGTAATATAAAAGTGTACAAAAACAATTTACTATCTTAGTTTAGGGAAATTTTAAAACTCTTATGTCATTTATGCACAATCTGAAACTGAATATTTTACACTTTATGACAGATTATACAAAATGAACAAATCCTAACTCGAAAACTTTACATTAAAAGAATCGTTAGTATGAGAAATGTAGCGAACAAAATTGCTAATGAATATACATCTTGAAAAAATAAAAAAGTAAAAAAATACAGCAGATTTAAAAGTTTTGAATAAATTCAATTTTAACCATTTCTGTCAATATCTAAAAGATGTTGCTTGAAAATAAGACAAAAGTACCATATTTACTTGCTTATATTTTGGGTCCAACTGCCAACAATACAGACACTGATCTGCCATCACATCAGGATTGTTTATTCTACTGATTAGTCCTAAGAAAACAACAAAGACCTTGATCTGCCTGTACATTATGCAACAGATCTGGATCTGTACTGTTTGCAATTGGATCAAACTGTCAAGTATATATCGTAGTCAGGGTGAACAAAATGAAAACGCAGACATGCAAAACTGCTCACATGCGTAACAACAAATGATAATGAACACGTAAAAAATCAAATATAACATCAACATTTTAAACTATAAATGACTTGTGCTTCCAATAAATCTTTGATGAGGTGAACAAGTATACATATTATATAATTACAAAAAAGACAATATTCTCAGAACAAGCCACATAGGACTTGACTAAATGTTGCTGAATTACTTTCTCAAATTTCTCTAGCTTTCATGCTTTGGTGGCGTTGACTTGCTACAAATGTGAAAAAGGAGATTTTATTTTTCCTTTCAGAGAGATGTCTGTCACAGTGTCTTCTGTTGGGTACTATCTGAAATTCACCAGACTCTACAAGAAATAGAAGTAAGAGCAATGTTTTAAAATTGTTCTCTGACTTTATCATATACAAGGGCACATACGTTTGGGGGTCCAAGGGATTTGTACAGCATACTGGTCAGTCAAGGACATGATAAAATCTTATAGGATTCCTAGAACAATCAGCATCACTTAAATGCATCACCAAGAAAGTTCACTTGTATTTTTTTAAAAACCATTCTATGCACATCTGCAGCCTGAAGAAATATTTCTTGTTTTCACTTGCATGGGCTAAATTAAAATAAACCAGCATGTCACACTTTATTTACTTCACTACCTATGGCATTTCTAAGTGAAGCATATTACTGTAGCAACTTCATCTTTCCAGGTATTGCAGTCAGAGTGGGCTGAGAATCCTGTAAATTTTATCACATCATGGACCATTAGCACTAATGCCAAGTATCATAATCAATGAGGACTACCATTAAGCACTAAGGATCTACCAGCTATATATCGACTAATACAATTTGTTTTGGCACTTCTGCAATCCAAGGTTCTACTCTAGTTTATGTTTAATGATTCCTGATCTATGCTAGCTATAAGGCACTCTTGTATTGATGGGAAGGGGCAATAACTCCAAAAAAATAGAGATTTGAAAAGACGAAACCTACAAAAGGCATATCTACATGTAATAGAAAGTTTACCAAATGATACTGAACAAGATTTTAAGGTTGCTGAAATATCCAGGTTATGACAAGCAGCTGGTATACTGATGGTCAGTTGGAAAAGCTGATTAAAATAGGGCATGAGGAATTTCAACAGTTCTGAGTAGAACCAATCATCTGCTATTATTTCTTTATGCACAATTAACAGTAACGAGAATGTGCATGAAAATGCAAACTGATACTTTTCCCCATAAACTAAACTCACAATGGTCCTTTAAGGAAAAAAAGGCAAAGACCTAAATCTAATTTTCCCTTTTTGTGCATAAGAACAATGTGTCTAGACAATTATATGAATGTGCAAGCATTAAGGGTAGAGGATGGTGAAGAAGAAAAGGTCTTACAAAGATTTTCTTTGGTTGGTTCAGACCAAAAACAAGAATCGAATGTCTGAATTCTAGAAAAACCTTTCTCAATGAGGATTCAATTTGTTGAGAACACCAAGTCGTAAATCCTGAAGACAAGCATGTTGACAACGATATAGCGAGGCAGAGAATGATTCAGAATTCCTTTCAAAGTGCTCAACAGCAGAGAATGTCCGAGTCTGGTTATCACAGGCTTGTACATCTTTTAAATAGCAAACACTTCTACATTTAAAACATTTTTAAGCCCCCCCCCCCTCTGAAAAAACATGCACCGACACATCAAAAACAAATTTAGAATTTAAAGTTTGAAAGATCAGCAGAATTTCACATGAGGAAGCTCAACAACCTGATTCATTTAGCTGCTCTGAACCAAAATTTGACATGTGATTTGAAGCTTAATAGAAATTGACAAAACAAGCAATTAAATTTGCAGTTTTCTAGAGTGCAAAAAGTATGTCATGAGATATACTATTTTAAATTTTATTTAAAGCTTACAAATGATAAATAGCCAAAATCTACATGATTCAATGAGTGGAATCTGAAACATTCCAAATCTGTCAAATTCGGCAACACCAAATTTAAATAACAGAAGTTTACAGTAATGCAAAAAAAGCACATCAACAACAAATACAACATAAACAAACAAAACACAAAAGAAAATTTCACTCAAAACTTGAAAACATCCAATTCAAATGATTCTCTTCATAGATTCACAACATTTTGTTAAGAATGCAGGAAAAGGTTTCAAAAATTTGCACAAAAAACATGCTGAATTCCACTTTAGGCGGCATGCATAAATTTTTTAAAGTATTCTTATGAACCAAAGTCCAAAAAACTGTCATTAGGCAACATGGAACATGGTTGATTGTTCTGAGAATGCAATAAAAAACACTGTATGCATTTACAATCAGGAAGATGGATTGACCCATATGTTGGGAAATATGTACACATTTTCAATTAACATGTTAAGAGATATATTTACTGGAAGATAAATAAGATTTGTAGCCATGAAGTGTGAATGGATGGATGGGCAGAAAAACGAAAAGGTTATGACTATAGATGCGGAGCTCTAACAAGTCATTTAAGTGCGCAAGTTAAATTACAATGGCCTAGTTTGGGTATGGTAGAGTTACTTCCATTCAGATGTGCTTCCATTCCAACTGCACAAGCGAAGATGCACTACATTCCAAGATAGATAACAAATGAACATAGTGAAGTTTCCAAAGCAATCAAATTAGGTCACATTGTCCATGTCAAATATGATTGGAGTTCTTCTTCTTAACAAATTTCATAAATGCTGGTGATATTTGGGTCAGAGATATTGAGGGAAAGCAAAACCAATTTTCGGAGGTTAACCAATACATGAAAGAAGAACACAAATGTTATATCTACTTCCAAATGACAAAGTGATAATGAAGTGCTGATCAACTGGCAAGATGTGACCTGTTGAAATGGAATTTGTAACATTTACACATGGTAAAAAAGAATCTTTTAAAAAAACCAACCAATACCAATATACTCACGAATCTTGGTAATCCTGTTCAGATCCATCCATTTCTGATGGATTGCTATCTTCGTCCATACGTCGCCGTTTTACAGCTGTTGAAGCATGCTGAGGCATACCAAGATGAGGGGCAGGGGTTTGGACATCTGACCAATGAGACTGGTCACTAAGATTAGATGAATCTTCATTTGGAACTGAGAAAAAGACAAGATATTTTGTTGGTTTGTTTGATAAGGATTTTTAACGTAGCTGTAACAATTTTTCAGTCATATCGCTAAGATGTCTGCAGTGAGACACTTTATAGTGATGTCTAGCACTGGTGCATCATGCTGCAGACATGTAGCATGACGTCCCACCCAGTCACATTATCCTGACACCAGGCCGACCAGTCCTAACACTAACCTCTTAATGCTGAGCACCAAGCAAGACAGCTGTTAGTACCATTCTTGTAAGTCGTTGGTATGACTCGGCCGGGTAACAAGAGCAATGTGAATTGCATATTATATGCCCATCGTATCTTTAGTAGTTCTCAAATTAGAGACTGGCAGGGGATTGATGAATTTGAGCATACAGATGCACAAATCTTAAAGACCAAGATAGGTACGCAATCTTGAGCTAAACTTACTGTGCTGAAACACTTGTATACTTTTTGGGACTTGGTCATATTACCTAAGTGCAAATTAAGCACAATTTGCTCCAGGAATTTACTACTGAACAAAAGTTGTTCTGCAAAACCAATTTCTCTTTGGGTCACACTTATACAGACTTTTGACTTTTCAACACACTAATCAAAAAGTTTCTTCTGCCCATAAAATAATTGCCCTGAATCTAAGTTTAGTAATTATGTGAAACGTCCGTAGAAACTACAGTGAAATTGAAGCAGAAGACAATTCCTGGACTACTGAAGAATCACCTCACATGAACAACCATACCAACACTGGATTGTTGGACAAAGATAAAATAAGTGCTGAATAATAAATAAAAAAAATTTACCAATAAATTATTTTGATGCTTTAACTTATAAAGTAATGCTAAAAGTGTCCTCTTGAAAATTAGATGACATGCAAAAACAAAACAATCTTAATTAGTTTTTAAAATTTTTACCATATTTCATCAATACATGCCAACCCCTGATGAGGGTAAAGCGGAATCCAAGTGGTCAAAAAGCTGAATCCAGGCAGAAAAAGTGTAATCCACATATAACATGCTAAAATTTTAATGAACAATGATTTATTTGCCCCTCTCGTCTTTTAACATCCTTTACTTCTTCAAGTTTTCATATGTAGCACTTTTAGCTTTACACACACATTGACTAGAATCCATATTAAGACTTTTAGCGCCAAATATTAAAATTCTTTTCATATAGCCTGTAATAAACATCACGTGATGCTGCTCTCATGTCTTCATATTTGGAAGATGCTACTATCTTTTGTTTTGTTTATTTCTGGTCTTTTTCTAAATAATCTGTGAAATTATTTAAAAGGAGATATTTTTGCTCCCATATACACATCGACTAAAATAAAATATACTTTTTAGCACCAAATAAATTTAGACTGATTATCCACTAAATATGAATCAGAACAAAGAATCTGCACGTAAAGATTGAAATTAGAAAACAGTCTGTTCTCTCCTCACTAAACCACACAGCTACTATAAATAGAATAAGAGGTCAAAAGTTGCTATAAACAGAACATCATACTGTTAGGAAAGTCCATGGACAAGCGTACTCTTATATTGTAGTTACGTAGAAGTTGTCTTTTCTTAAATACGGTCTGTGGGATTAATTGAATGTTAATAAAAACAAGAAAAGAAATAGATGATTTTTTTGGGAAGGTGGATATACCAAAAAAAAGCATAATCCATATATGTTTACGCGTAAGGCATAATTTAGTGAAAAAAGCGTAACGATTACGTCAAAAGCATAATGGTTGGCATGTATGTTCATCATCCATACAATAATTTTAATGTGTCTTGTTTAGAACAAGTCCAATGGCACAATTCTCGAAGGTTTCTTTCTCAATCTTACAAGGCAAACTCACAATCAATTGAATGAATATACAAGATCTTTTTCTGATTTCCATTCTGACTTCTTTTCCACATCTGGGTGCAAATCAACTTGTGAACATTTTATTTCGGTGATAAAGTTTACAGATTCTCATAAGGCGATGTCAAATCAAGTTAATATACATTAGTCAAGACAAGACTAAAAAGCCAACTTTAAATCAAATCCTGCTTTGCATCAGAACTATACTGATGATAATTACTTTGAGTCAAAAGGAATTTAACTTTTCATACATGAAATGTAAATGTCATTTTATCTAAAGTCCAACCAACAACAAATAACAACTCAGCAGCAAGTGCCTCCTTGCACTGAATTCTTGATTCTAATTTTACATATTCACGTGTTTTGCTGAAACATTTCCCATCTGCATGCTTACAGATCACCCAACCACCTTTAAAACAAAACTTGAACACTAAGTTGAAAATGCTATCACTGCTTGCAAATGGATGTTACACAAAGAAAAACTCACTGCTTTGCTCAGCTTTTCGTTTGCCATATCTCCTCTGAGCTGCCTGTTTAAGAGTAATGGGGTGAATCTCGTGTTCTCCTTGTACCAAGCTGTTTCTATATGTCATGAGTGACTGGGAATTGTCACTAAGTGTTGATGCCAGGCCTGCTAACTGCTTATCCAAGTAATTCAATCTGAAATGTTATGTAATGTCAATAGATCTTTATCATTTTGAATATATCTGTAACAATACCATTAACATCATCCAAAATGTTGCTGTTTACATTTGTAAAGTTGGTAGTCATCCCAAACAAAACTTGTCACCAAAGATTCCTCATCAGATTACAAACAGCAATCAGCAGAATAGAGTACAAATAAATGATAATGACATTAAGACTTCTTCAATAAATGCTAAAGATATGAACATGGCAGTATTTGGATTTACTAGTCATTTTAACAAGGAAAAGGACAGAGTAAATAAAAAAGAACAATGCTCTGACCTGTAAGCAAAAGCTGATATGCTCCCAGGATTTTATTGTAAGGGGGATTTCCCTTGCTTTTAAATTAGAACAAAAATGAGGGTGAAGAGGGGAAACAGTCATTGTTCAATATTTACCTAACATTTCTAAAAATTTAATGAACAGTGATTTATTTGCCCCTTTCATCAATTAACATCCTTTACTGCTTCAAGTTTTCATATGTAGCACTTATAGCTCAACACATACATTGACTAGAATCCATGTGAAGACTTTGAAGGATTCTGCTATTTTTTGTTTCATTTATTTTTTGCCTTTTAACTAATCTAACTTTGAAATTATTTGAAAGGAGACATTATTGCTCTCATACGTATCGACTAAAAAAAATTACTTTTTAGCACCAAATACCTTTAGACTGGTTCTCCACAAAAACTTAATTAGACCAAAGAATCTGCACGTAAAGATTGAAAATAGAAAACCAGTCTGTTCTCTCCTCACTAAGCAATACAGCTGCTATAAATAGAATACAAGGTTGAAAGTTGCTCTAAATATAACATCATACTGTTAGGAAATTGCATGCAAGTCCACGGACAAGCATACACTTATACTGTTATAAGTAGAAGCCATCTTTTCTAAAATATGGTATGTGGGATTAATTGAATGTAATTAAACAAGAAAACAAATAATTGATCTTTTGGGAAAGTGGATATACCGAAAAAGCATAATCCATCTACATTTAAGTGAAAGGCGTAATTTAGTGAAAAAATGTGTAATGATTATGCCAAATGCATAATGGTTGGCATGTATGGCTTTAACATATGCATCGACTAAAATAAATCTGATTTGATTTCACTATTAGTGCCAAATATCTACATTCTGGTTCTGTACCAAATATGAATTAAAACAAAGAATCTGCGAGCAAAGATTAAAGTTAGAAAACCAGTCTATTCTCTTTTAAGACATATAGCTGCTATAAATAGAAACTGAGGTCAAAAGTTTGAAAGCAGAAACCAGAATGATTCTTGGAACTATGGCAGCTGCTATATAAATAGAACATACTACTGTTAGTAAAGCGCTTGCAAGTCTACGAATAGGCCTAGTCTTTTGTCGTAGCTACATATAAACCGTCTTTTCCAGAATACGGTCAGTGGAATTAATGGGATGTTAATAAAAATGAGAAAACAAATTAATAATATTTTTGGGACGGGGATATATGGAAAACATGTAATCCGAATAGATTTATGCATAAGGTGTAATTTAGTGATAAAAGCGTAATGATTATGCCAAAAGTGTAATGGTTGGCATTAGTGTTGTTCCAATTATCAATTATAATTGATATTCAGTTGGTTGAGCAAACCAATAAGATAATTGATTGTGAACTCCATAATCGATTGTGTGTAAAGGGAGACTTCTTTTTAGCTGGCTGCAATGCACAAAGGTTAGTAAAACTCCCAGCCACTAAAGTTGACCTGAAATTTATTAATCCCTTCACAACTACAAATAAAAAAAAACCTTACGATTCATAATTAGGAACATATAGTCATTATTATATGGTAAAGTTGTTAAATTGTTTAGTTAATAAATTTAAACACATTTTGTTTATTTGTTCCAGTTAAATTGCAACATCTTTTGTAGTATTTATAAACAATGACAAACAAGAAAATCATGTTCTTTTATACTTAAAATTATAGACACAACACATATGAATGAAAGAATTTTGGGGGACTGTAGCAGTATTTCAGTTACATATGACTGATCAGCCATAAAAAGTTACGTTCATTTAACAAAGTTGTAGAACAAAAGTAACACAATGTAATATTTTTGTAAAGTTAAAGTATACATGTCATTACAAGAGATTACTCCTGTACATTTATAAACATATATAAACATATTGAACTCTTGATAAAAGATATAACTGTGTAAAAAAAAGATTAAAATATGCTCTTAGCAACTGATTATAATCAATGATCAGTTGGTTAAGGGGAACCGATCATCAATTATGAATTTCAGACAGATTCCCATCACTAGTTGGCATGTATGAAACAATGATATCATTGAAAGTTCTCACAATTGCAGAACTACATAAATATTTTTAATTAAAATCCAATGATCCTTAGTAAAGTTGAGAGTCAGAAACAAACATTTGGGAAGTCGGGCAAACAAGGGCTACAACTCATTTAAACAAGGAAAGCTACATAGCAACTCCTTCAAAGTCTCACCATATAAAGCTGCACACCAAATGTGTTCAAATCCAACATTCCAAGTAAGTTACCCTGCAGAAACCAAATGTCTGATGGACAGACAGATAATTACTGTGCAGCTCTGCTAACTTCATCAAGCAGACCCAAATACAGTGAATGTATTATACAGATTGAGACAAGCCACCACATACAATCTATTCATGCCCATCCTTCAAATGTCAGATACCATCAAAATGATTCCCAAAACTGGGAGGCATTATCTGCAAAAGTTCTTTGTATTTCAGTGAAGTTAAAATGGAAAATTTAAAATGTACATACACTGTCTTCTTGTCCTGCTTCATCAGCTTGTTGGTAAATTCACAAAGAACTTCCAGGAAGGCCATGCAAGGAGGTGGTGCATTGGGGTCCGCTTCGGCATTAGATAAACTAAACAGAATACCTTCCCTGAAATCATTACAATTATCTTCATGATAAAATACTATTAACAAAGATATGCAAACACAAATGACAACAAGAAACAATCAAAGGTATAGATTCTCTAGGAGCCCAAAAGGGATTTCTACTACTCTGCAATATATCTTTCTTTCGTTTCATTCTTGTTTTAGTGAAAATCTCATGGTAATGTCATGATTCAATCTGGAAAAGCAGCCATATCCAACAATTCAAGACAGCCATTTGAAAGGTTTGATCTGCATCATTTTAATAAAAGAAGAACTATTTCAAGGTTTCTTTCAGGAGAAATAGCTGTACGGATTTTTCACATTTTGGGAAGTTGCATGCATCAACTATATAATGCACAAGAGAAAATTAAATAAAGCTTGTCAATATGGCCATCTGTTCAGAAGCTGTTATAACAAGATTTTTCACATTCTGGGAAACTGCATTAATATCCTTTTAATTTAGGACCAAATACATATAGTGATAAGTATTTTAGTGAAAAACTTTTGCAAGTCAGTGGTTTAATTATTCTTGGTTCTTTTCAGACCAGATGCAACATTATCTGTTGTGGTTATCATGTGTTTTGTACATGAACAATTTTGGGCATATCTTTACGTCCTATACAAGATCCACATGGTTTTTAAAGTTTGAGCGTGTCCCAATACATGATACTTTCTTTCATTTGCTAGATTTATATAATTGCACAGAACTTATTGGAATTTTCTTCAAAGTATTGTTGATTGTGACATAGAATATGTTCTTTTCTCTATCTGGAATGTTTGATCAGACTCCTTCATTCAGGCTGGTTCTTGTAAAAGGTAAATGCGATAAATGTTTTCCGTCTCACTACTAGATGCAGTATATAGCAGTGAGAAGGAAAACATATAGCACATGTATATATTACCAGAATAGCAAATGTCATGCTTTCTTACCTCAGGGAATTTTTATTTCATAAAAACCATCTTAAAGGTGACACAGTAACCCCATTAGACCAGAGAAAAAATTAGCATCTGTGAAACTACATTCATTACTTAATTTGCATTCATTCTGCATTACAATTTCATTTCACTAGTAAAATTACCTATTCTATTATCTGTAGGAACATCAAATCCTTGGATGACTGTGTAATCCTTCTAACAGTTTATATAGAGTTGCAATAACACACCTGTACTAATGAATGGATGACTGGCCATCGCAAAAGCTCTTCTGGACCAAGGCAAGTTAATGTTAATTTCAAATGGTCTTTATAATAGCTGCACAATGACTATAATGCTAAAATCAATCAACTAAATTTGTACCTATTGATTGCAATCTATTATTGGACTATCTTTTGCTCTTTTGGACTATCTTTTGCTTATATAACACAATGACAGCATCAGCTGGATTGGAAATACTTACCTATGCATGGCAGCTACTGCTTCTCGGTTTTTGACCTGGTCCAAGCCAAATGACAAGGAAAACCTTCTGGCCAATTCCTAGTGATAACAAGTGTGATAGAAAAAAAGATGTAAAACATTTGAGCTGAAGTTTTAATCTCAATCTAAACACTTAATAAAACATGTAATAAGTAATAGCAATGAACAAGGTTTCCAACTTTTTAAAACAAAAATTACTTGTCTTTTATACTTTTCTTTCTGAATGAAAATAATTTTTAAGGTTTGACTTATGGTCATAACTGAACAGAATTAATATAACATTTTGCCTTAGAAAATGAACCTTTGAATCAGATATATGACCATGTTTTAAATCATGGGATGCATTATTAGAAAGCAAGCAGAACTAATGAAATTCATGTAAATTTACAGAATATAAAAATGAACTTTATTCTGCCTAACTGTACATGTTAATATGAAGAACAGTATCAGAAAAGGGACATTTAAATTTCCTGAGCCATGCTTATATCTGGTTGGTGCTTAACATCTACTTTCAACGTAATTAGACTAGATTTGAAGCAGTCATTGCAAAGGACACCAAGAATATGGGATTCTGCACTGAACATTAACTAAACAGCTGGTATATTTGTATGTATTTGGGAAGGTCTGATAGAAAAATTAATGGTAAAGGTCAGCTGGGTTGTTGCATAACTAATGACAATGTTTAAATCTGTGTTTCCAGTGCAAATTAATAAATAATAACCCAAGATTTGTCACAATATATTTTCTTTAAGTTTGCATATTGATAGTGCAGCTGAGGAAGATAGGCTTTAATGTTTTTTTCTCTAACATTTAGCAAGGTCACACATCGCAAATGTGATGGTACAGCATGATGCTTGACTGGTCATCTTATAATCGACAAAGAAAAGATACAGATAAGAGTGAAGTAAGAGGTAACCAGTATACATGACCAATTTATTAACCTGATTGCTCTGCTTGACCATATGAAATTTTTTAGAACAAACGTCCATGTGATCCATACAAAATTTGTATCTGAACTGACTTTAGGAGTCCTGCAACCTCCGAAAATTCCATTAACTTTACTCAAATGCAATTCTATTGCAATTCTATTACCTAATTTTGTGTCAACAATTAGCAAGTAAGAAGTATTGGTTTTGCCTCCAACATTCATAAATACTTGCAAAATTGAAGGGCTTTCCCCAGTATGGAACAAACATATTCTTTCTCCTGACATTTATGCTGATTTCCCAGTAGCGTGAGAACCTGAATAAACTGATACCATTATCAAAGTGCATGTCAACCCCCCCCAAAAAAAATGTTATGTACATATTAAAAAAGATAGACCATCATATATCCTGATCATTTCTAGCTCTTACAAAGCAATTTGTAATCAAGCATTATAATAATAAGTATAAAATCTCATAAGAATATTATTCAAGAATTTAGATTTTTAGGCACTAAAGATAAGACTTTCAGAAAGTGCTTTCCTCTTTAGCTCTGACATAACTCTTCATTTCTATCCCTCCCACTGAAGTAGTTCAAATTTTCTCAATACTCACCAAGTTTCATCCATAGTTTGTTTTTAATAAAATAAGTACAAAAGTTGATGCCAGTTAAAATCATGCTATCATCTTAACATCTATTTTCCAGGTACATATAAATTAAAAAGTAATCCATGCTGTAGATTAAGAATGACATTTTTTATACCTGGTAAGTCATATGATTTACAACTACATGTATCCTGACAAAATAACCGGTGGGGTGGGGGTGGGGGGAAATTCATTTTAACTGTGAAACACTTGCCTACTATTACAGCATTGCTTCTCTTTTCCTGGTACATGTAACCCATCAAAGAACATTATCCCAGTCTAATATTTTCTCCTTGGATCAGTAATTGGATGTCAAGAATATAAAAGAACATTATCCCAGTCTAATACCTTGGTCCACTTCTTATAATATGAGAGCAGAAATGATCAGGGAATTGAGCATTAATAATATGTAAGGTTTACACAAAAAAGTTTTTTCTGCTAGAAAGTTACAATTTAATTACATTCTTTATTATTCTGATACCCAATTTCCAACCCTGGAGGGAGAATGATGGCTTAAAATAAACTTTCAAAGTAACCTTACAATTTCTGTCAATAGAAGAATCTGCTGCAGACTTTAGGCTGGCTTTGCAAGCTCTTTGTATAGTCCAAACAATCCACCTGAAGATAGTGGTTTCCAAAATATAAAATACCTCTCAGTGGGAGAATAAGACAATTACAACCCTTTCTATTCTTTTTTGGTTTAGATAAATACAAACATAAAGCCCTAACGGGGCAAAGTAGTCTATCCTAATCATCACTAGTACAGACAATACTGAGACTAGAGCTCTGAAAAAGAATAGAAGCTAATGAAGAATCTTTGCCAGAAACCCAGGCCAATGCTAAAAAGACCTCATCAGTAAGGTGGTCAATATATTTAGACTAATCTTCAGCAAGGTGTAAAAAAAATATCATGTAATAATTAGGTCAAATTGGAAAACATGAATTCAGAAGTATGGTTGGATGTAATAAAAGCAACATTACATGGAAGTAAAACGTTCATAAAATACACTTAACAATAATGACTTCCCTGCACTTTGTAAAGGGTGATGACATTTTCTTGCTTGTTTCCATTCTAGATAATGCTATAAGTAGCTTGATTATAAGTAACCTGATTCTCCATAAAAACAGATAAATGAAAGTGTCTTAGGTACACCTTAACTGACCAACTTCAGTGAAATGAGTATGAAAGCCTGGACCTGGACTAAACAGACTAAAGACAGCAGCTATAAAAAGATTGACAGATGAGGCAATACCGACTTGTGTACAAGAAACCTGTGGCTAAGTATCAAGAAACTGTATGAGGAGACAAACATATTCCTTGCTGAAATCCTCACCTTTGTAAGTACCAGAGTCCACAACAGGGGTATTGAGAGGCCATGAGGTTGAATGGTATGTAAATGGAGGCAGAAACCATAGGCTTAAGCATGAAAGACAGGACATTCTTTGCCTTCTGCTATTTGGCACCCCATGGCCTTGCATGCTGAGTGAGGGTACATCAGAAGGTCCAATTTTGCCTGTGCCCTGGGAAGCCTCTCTACATGGAGAAAATACTAGTGTCAGAAGATCCTAATGGTTGTAGGCATACATGCTGTCAGAAGGAGGTGGTAAAACCCATGTAATGCCTTGTCAAAAGGTCCACACTTCCTCTGCCTCTGTCACCTTTGTAAGGTGGAATGAAGATGGAGGCCTTAAAGAATGACCCAACATGACAGGACTATGCAGTCTATAATCTCTACCATGGGAGAAGGAGGACTTATAACTACAATTTCGTCCCATAGGTTCTAGTAGGACCTCCCTTCCTGTCATGGATCATCAAAACCCATTCTCGAAAGGGATTGAATTGTACAACAAAAAAAAAAAAGGACAAATATTTACCCCATCCCTGTACCTAAACTGTGCATAAAACCAAGTACCATTCCATTGACCTGGAGCAGTGCTGCAGACATGCCAACCAAGACCATCTCAATAAGGAAGTTGATTTCCGTAAGTTGGACCAGTTTTTGGTAATGTGTAACAAAGTATCATGTACAAGTTGGAAGTCAAGTCATTTAAAATGTTTGGTATTTGAAACTGATGCAGTGAAGGCAAACATTATATTCATCTGAAAAGTTAGAAAGTACATGTAGATTTTATTTACATCCAGTACAGTTGCACCAACTTCAGTTTCAAACCTTAAGCAGCTCAATGGATTGTTGCCATCACTCACTTGATGTAATTCTTGGAAATTTTTGTTTAGATTTCAGAAGACAATAGCAGTTATATCTCTAGTCCTACAATGTAAGATACCCTCCTCTGATTAGGGCCTAACCGGAAATCGCCACGGACATTCACTTCAGCCGAATATCCGGTTTTTCGGTACCATTCGGAAGTATTCGCCTCAGCAAATAATACGCGCACAAATGGTTACAAGTAAAATAATTCAATAAATATCGACGTTGAAAAAAAAGTTTTTTAATACATAATAATTTTAGTCCAATAAATGTAATCGAATCCCTTCATGCTTTTATTCACAAGAATCTAAATCTTTTTATTCTTCTGTACTCATTATTAAGATTTTACAGAGGTGTGTTTTCATTTGTCTTCAACATGTATCGCTTCTTGGATATCATTTTTTAAAAATTCCAAAATCAAGTTTGAGCATGAAATCAATTTGTACAAAAAACTTTGTTCAGTTTAAAGCATCTGAGGTACTACTGTAAAGTTAGTCTGGTTCCCTGTTTAACTCTTCTAAAAATAAATCACTATCCAAATCAAACACAGCTTAGCCAATGATCTGGATTTTACTTGTGGCAAAATCATTAGGGTTGGCAGGTCTGTTGATGCTTGGTAACTGGGAGATCTACCAATCACCCTACCTGGCACCAGTACCGAGCATCTGGTGACAGACACTTTGTGACCTTCACTTAATGCATTATCCAGCGACTGATTAACTGGTGACTGACAATTTACATACCTTTGCAAGAGGCATCAGACACTGGTGCTCCGTCGACTGGTGACAGACACCCTTTCACTGACACTCTCCCCACTGCCTGATACCAAGTGACCTGTCACTGGGCAGTGACTGGTCAGACAAAGTAAACTTTATTATAGAGTCTTCTTAGCGAACAAGACACTTACAAATGAGATACCCTCAATTTAAAAACAAATCTACTCTAGCAAGAAAACTGTGGTCATTGCAGTAGGAAGTTTAGATTCAAAACTAGGTAAGAGCTACTTCTTTCCACCAGAAGTGTGGAAGAACCCTCCACAGGAAAGTACTGAGAATAGCTATTTCAAAGGAGCTGACATCTCATTTTTTTTTTTATGGGGTTGGCGATCGCACTTGTCAAGGAGTGGTCAATTTTGATACCATCCACTGCCAAGAAATAGACCCGCTCCCTTATGAAAGCTAGACCGCTCCGGTGGCCTAGTGGTTAGAGCGTCCGCCCCGGAAGCGGGAGGTCGTCGGTTCGATCCACGGCCGAGTCATACCAAAGACTTACAAAAATGGTACTAACAGCTGCCTCGCTTGACTCTCTGCATTAAGAGGTTAGTGTTAGGACTGGTTGGCCTGGTGTCAGGATAATGTGACTGGGTGAGACATCATGCTACATGTCTGTGGCATGATGTCTCAGTGCTAGACATCACTATAAACTGCCTCACTGCAGACATCGTAGCGATATGACTGAAAAATTGTTAAAGCTACATTAAAAATCCTAATCAAACAAACAAACAAATAATGAAAGCTAGATACTTCCCTAATTTGGGAAGTACCACAGACCTTCTTGGAAATGGAAGGGGTCTTCCAGTGATGAAGAGAAGGAAAGTGGTCCTGTCTTTATTGCTGATAGGAATACTGACTTTCCACTGAGTCTCATACTTGTAGGGGTATGGTTTCAAACAACCATTTATGGCAACAAATACGACTTACAAAAATGGCACTAAACTACAGAAACCGCAAAAGAAAATGTGCATTTTACAAATATTAAATGCACATGAAAAACAGGAGAACTTCATGAAATCCCTAGAAAAGCAGGACAATATTCTATACAACAAAAGTTGAATAAGGCATTAGATTGGTGAAGTAAAAAAAAAAAATCACCTTGGACTCAAAATAGGTACCAAGAAAAGATATAGAAACATAATAATAGCAGCAGGAATGTATTACTACTATAAAAACAGTAAATCCTTACCTTAATTGACTGAAAAGCATCTGATGATTTATCAAGCTGGCCCCCTTGCTCATCTTGCAATTCTTTGAATAGCTGAAATAGATTAAACTATGTTTAACTATGGGAATGGCAAGCATCTCACATAAATTTACACCCAATTCTCTATATCTCACCCGTACTATCATGATGAACTCTAGTCTGTAGTCCAAAAACAAAGTGTATAGCAGCTTACCATTTTCATTTAGAATGAAATTCTAGTGTAAATCCGATCTTAATATGACCATTCATTAAGGAGAAATTGCAATAACAAGGTTTTAAATATTCATTTTGGATTTGCAAGCAACACTGTTTTCATTTCAAACAAACTGGACATAAAAAAGTCATGCAATTGAAAACCTCCAAGTTGACATGACTTTCCATTCTGGAGTAGATATAAAACTACTCAAGATAGATGAACTGGCAGTCATATCAGCCATTAAATCAGCAACATTTTCATCGTGACCAAGTAGACATCATAATAAGCCTTTTTAATGAAAACCCATGTTCATATGACTATCTATTCATGAGGAATAACAATAACTGAAGTGGCAATACTGGATATCCAAGCGACACTATCTTCATTTAGGACTAACCAGACCATGGGACGAATGTGCGAGTAAAGTCGGTTGAGTCATTTTGTAGGTTGTAAGTCTTTCTAAATTCAACCATTAACTTTCTTTCATTTAAGCCACGTGTCATTCCTAAAATGCAGTTGCACATGAACAATCTTTTTGAAAGCACAAACATACATTATTATGCAAAAACGCACACCACATTTAAACACTGATCCACTGAGTATGACATCTAATTATATATTTTAACTTAATTATTATCACCTGTGTTAGACTGCTGGCAAGAGCCTTGGCTGTGGCAACCTTGTTTATTTCCCTCGCTTTGCCTAATGTGGCCTTGATTATGTCACCATAATCATTGTAAAACTGAAAAAGAAAATTCCTTTCATAAAACTCTTCATTTATGAACTGGTAATATTAGTAGTCTTTTAATTTAAAAAAACCTTCCCCGATATTCGTGTTTTTGGAATCGCCACCTTACTTCCTAAATAATAGCACTGTGTAGCAGTGTAGAATTTTCTTTTCTCATATTTCTGAAAGTAAAAACTGGAAGTCAATATGCTAACAGAAGGTCAGGTGATGAAAGACTGCAACCATGTGATCAAAGACACACTGAGAAACTTAATCATACACATACTGGAAGGTGAGAAATTAAGATATCCACTTTCAGGTGCAGCTTTCAATACTCGAATGATGCAAATACTAAGCTCCAAATCTGAATAAAGAATGATTCCGAGTTTCCACTACTTACCATTCAAATGAAAAATTATGAAAACAAATCATACCGAAAATGATAACTTCTCACTCGATTTTTGCATAAGCTTTCAAACACTTTAATTTCAAACAAATTCATTTTAAACACTCTTTCTTGGAAATACAGTAATCAGAGACTAACTAATCAGAAATCAAAAACTAAATCAACAGGTCAACAAACAAAGTGCCCCTTGATGTAACAGATTCTATACTGGCAAAAATAATATCCAGGAATTCAAGAAGAGACTATTTCTTCCAAATACTGACTGTTGAAACAATCTCGGATATTCTTCATGATAACAAGCTTTTCTAATTAGCTGTTGAGGAAATATTGGTTCTCAGAATAGTACCATTTCCATTTAGGACCAAGTTTTCAGGTGGAAACCCATTGCTGATGTGACTTAATTTCAGATGAAAAATGGTCACATGACTTTCAAGATGGTTGCCATATTGGCTCTCAGACTGGAGCCATTTTTAATTAGGATACACAAAACATGATAAGTGCGTGTGTATGATTTGGATTTTACTAGTAAATGAAGCTTTAAAACAAATTCAGTCATATTGTAACAGTGTCTGCAGTCTGACAGTTTATAGTGATGTCTAGCAATGAATTATTATCATGCAGACATATAGCATCATGAACAGTTACATTATTCTGATACCAGATCAACCAGTCCTAACTTCTTAATGCTGAGCACCAAGCAGGGCAATTGTTAGTACCATTTTTATAAGTCTTTTGTATGACTCGGCTGGGTTTCGAACCTGCAACATGCTGTTATCAGATTTTCAAGATGCCCATCTGATCAGAACCATTTTCATTATGTACCAACTAAATAGACAATACAAGAAGTCTTCTATGAAAACCCACATCAGATTCTCCATTCCTTTGGAGTTGTGATAACAAGATTTATAAAATGGCTGTAGTGTGATCATAAAGGATGTCAGATCAGCACCATTTTCATTTAGGACTAACTAAACAACTAGACATCTTTGAAATCTTTTAGTGCAAACCCTATGATGATGTAACCATCCATTGAGGAGTAATAAAAACAAGATTGTCAAAATGGCCACTATGGCAGCCATACTGGATGTCACTTAGGAACAACTTGACAACAGGATACACTCGTGCAAAATCGTATGGCAATCCTCTAAACAGTTTAGGAGTTTCAATAACAAACTTGTGCTAAAAGGATCAATAATATACCATCTCAGAAGCTCTCCTGGACTATTAAACTGCACATCAACTTTTATTTATCTGAAATAGTCTGGATAAACAATCGATCAACATTTTACATCGGTACATTTCATGATGTATATAAGGTATGACATACCTTCATATAATGTTTGAACATGGGAGCTGCAACTTTGATAGGGACAATGTTGTATACTATCAGTTTACAAAAGCATGCCAAGAAATTCCTTCTTTTGTGCAATTCCTCTATCTTGACATTCTCATCTGCATCATCTGCAAAGCAAAGAATTATGATGAACATTAAAGTACATCCTTTAAAACTTCAAAGCAACCAAACTCATTTTTATAGGCTTAGACCACTAACTCATTTTTTTCTTCCAAAACAAACCAAAATAGTTTCATTTTATCATTAAAATACTACAAACAAAATTGGTTAAATAAAACTGTATACATTGCTTATTTATTGATAACAGATATCAGAGCATAGAATTGGAACCTTCATTGTGAAATTTTTAAATATAAATAACAAATAACATATTTTCCTGAACTAAACTGTGCTTACTCTGTGGATATGTTGGCTTTATTTTGCCAACTGTTCAGAAATGAATGGTCTTCTGACAGAATCACAAAAGCTAATTAAAATTACCTCTAGTCCATAACAGTACATGATGGTGCTATTATCACAGTGACACCTGGGTGCAGATCAGCATTTATTTTTAAAATCGTAATGTAGACAATTGCCAAGTCTTTAACCTTGACTAATTTACATATTTTTTAAATACAATTTAACATTATACAAATATTTTGCACATTCTAATAAAGCATTTACATTTCCGCTTTTTCTTCTTTCTTCTTTCTTTTTGGTTTGTATTTTTTAAATGTTTTTTTTAAAACAAGATGTAACCAGAGACATTTCAAATACCATCTGTTTATTAAAGCAAACAACATGAAGTACTGGATTCAACTGCATGCAGATCAGCAAACTTTCAATTAAGAAAACTAATTACTGCAACATGTTTACACCCTAATACATGCTGCAGTTGATGTCAAGAGTCTTGTTAAAAGGATATTTTGCACAGACTGACCTAGCTACAGATACACATTCTGTAATAGTTTAATCCAAAATAACCATCACTGAACACTTTTTCTTTCCATTATTATGAAAGTTAAATCAAGGATGTCCAATTTATTTTTATCTTAAGTAACCAACATCAATGTGTCTGCCAGTAACTTGATGGTCTCCACTACTCTTCTTTGAAAGCTTTGTTTTGAAATGTCATTTAAGTCTCATATGTGTCGGCTCTATCTTATGGTAAAAAAATTTACAATGGGAGTTTTGCAGTTTCAAAGCT
Source organism: Unio pictorum (assembly GCA_030141615.1). NCBI lineage: Eukaryota > Metazoa > Mollusca > Bivalvia > Unionida > Unionidae > Unio > Unio pictorum. The sequence goes on along the minus strand of JARLTB010000046.1, from coordinate 9,430,885 downwards.
GAATCAGTATTCCAAGGTTCCAGCAGATTTAACAAAACAAATTCCATGACTTTTTCAAAACTTTTCTAGGGCATTTCACAAAACTCAAGAACCACACAATCTTTTATTATATTAAAACATGTCACTTTCTTGTATTTAAGTTAAAATAAAACTTCTTAAGCTGTCTCCTTTTCAAGGTTATTCAGTCTCTTGTTTCAATTTTGCATTCTTTCTGAAATGGATGCAGTTAGCAGGCTTAGGCTAATGTCCTTTTCGGCTTTTTCAGCATTTTTATCTGCTTTTCTTTTTCTGCTCTTCTCACACTATTCCCTCTTTTTCTTCTCCTTATCCAAGTACAGCGTGTGTGTGTGTAGCATTTAAAGCATAACTTAAATTTTTTAAAAACTAATAAATAATGCCTCCTACGCTCCAAATACTATCAATAATAACTCTTCTTTAAATGAGAGGCAGCCTCTTTTTGTTATCTGTTATGGCTTCTTTGGTAATGGTGAATCCTCAATCCACATCTGCCTGGCCATGAGACAGATTTAGGTGATTTGCAACTGGCCACAAGACAACATATTCCTGTTTGCCATCATGGAATGAAAAACACGAATCTAAGTGGTCTTTCTGTCTGAACAAAATGAGCAAATTTCAGTCTTCTGATTGCAAACAATTTTTCACAAAGACCTTAGTTTTTAACCAGGGCTTTACATTGGTTTAGATCTGTTCCTCCATTACTGACTAGAAATTTGACCAGTGAGTGGAATGAATGAATGTCTTTATATCCTTGATCATTTTCTCTGGGTTCAAGCATGTCACATTTCTTACAAGAGCAAAAGTCACTGGTGACTTTGTTAGCAATTTTGTGACAACAGCTTGAAGGAATTTCCTGCAATCAAGATGGAAAGCCAAAATGTCCCTATCTGTCAATTTCCCAGATATTTTAGCCAGTAATTATAGTCTTTGTCACAAAGCCAATTTCAGTCCTTGCAGGGCTTTAAGGTGTTTGCAATTTGGTAATCAAATTTAATGAGCTTTGATGCCTTTGTGATACAGTCCAGATGATCCGGAGTTACAAATCGCTCCATAAAAGCCTGATCATTTTGAAAATGTCTTCTGCAAGGAAAGGCAGTAATGGAGCTTCTACTTGAAATTCCTGTAAAAATGGATCAAACTCTCTCGCCACTGAAAGGAAAAACTGTGCTTGAAACTCCTAAATGATTTAAATTTTGGATGTTTTTCAAGTGAATCAATATATGTTGCTAGATATGGAAGGAGAGACAGGACTTTCTCTACAATTGTGATGTTTTCAAGCCACCCGTGCTAACAGAATTTTAGTGGCAGCTCCCTGATACAAGGTGCCTTTCGATAATCCTCTATTCTGGCTGGAAATTTTTGAAGAACTAATAGATGTTGACAAGTGTCTCCACCAGATTCCCTCTGTAGCAGTGAAACCATTCCCGAATACATTATGAATTGTATGTAGGCTGCAAGATCCTGTTGGCAACAATGACTTTCCAGTGTGAACTATTAATCTCTGCATTCAATATGTCAAACATTAGGTTGATCCATTGAAATCTGTAGGCGTTTCCTGGTGCCAAGATCTTGGATAATAGGACACTTGCCATAACATTTTTTTTCGGAAGAAATTAACTTAAGTTTTGACAGATCATCAAGTGGTAATTACTCCAAGAAGCACAAATGACCATTCTAATTTTCCAATTGAACTACACCGGAAATAAAGATCTACTGTTAGAGGAACTTACTCTTGTTATATGAAATGAAACCAATTATCAATCATAATTTTGATGTGTTTTATTTAATCGGTGTTTGATGAAATTTGAAGCAATCAATTTCTTTAACTCTGTCAGAAATTCCATGCTTTTTCAAAACTTTGCAAGATTGTGATAAATTCCATTACTTTTCAAGGCCCTTGAAATAAATTTCTTAAATTCCAAAATGTTTCTAAAATTTAATGACCCATGGGAACCATGGTATTCACAACATACCATTCCATCTTCAAAACTAGTTTTTAATTTAGGATTGCAAAAATCCTTCATTTTGCATCACTGCCAGAAAGAAAAATTCACCCCTGTATCAGAATTTTGCATTCAACATTTGTTAATGCCTTATATCAAACAAAATATTTTTCCACTTAGGTGGACATATCCTTTCCTACACTAATACACATATGAAACCTATACAAGTGTACATGATCCAACAGAATTGACATTGCCTTGCATTAGAGCTAAATGATATTCATTACAGTTGGAGCACACTGCAATTATCTGAACCAAATTAATTGTGGCTGAAGTGGGAAAGAGGAACTTGCACACACAGAATCAGAATTCAGAAGAAATTGGATGGGATTTCCTATACTATACATAATGCAACTGGTTCTCCTATTCCTTCATGCATATGTGTGAAAAAGCAATGAATTTTGCCCATTTCACAGGAGTACCAATTACCTGAAATTACCATCATGCCTATAAACAAGACGATGTCAATTTTCTTTTGGTATATCTGCAGCCTGTCCACCATATGAATTATTTTACAAGGAATGAGAGGAAATACTACAAAAAAAAGAATGTTCTAGTGAGAAATGCTTAAATCCCACCAATCAGAATTTTTAGTGCAGGAATTTGACTGATCTATGTTCCTGCCTCCAAATTCTGACCCTCAGATGGGGTTGGGGTTCGTATTATTCCACATAAATTGATATTTACACCTTACTCAAAGTAAAGTTAGTGGTCTAAACCCTTTTTGACAATAACAAAATGAAGGTTGAGATAGTGATGATCAAATGGAACACCTGATTATCTAAGTACAAAGGAAGAAATAAAGAACAGAAATTATATTATCATACAACTTGTATACTTTTATCTCAAGCATTAAATTCAAATTAAACTTTCAACAATTTGCTATTGAATGATTTATAAACAAGATGGGAATAATAATCTCTTTTCAATATTGTTTTCTTTAATTTTTCTTCTTCTGACTACAGGTTCAACATGCAAAACTTTATGTCACCATTGACTTATTGCTCATGTCACTATATGACCTATTGCTCTTGGGCACTGTCGATAAGAAATCATTCTAGCTCATGTAAACAGTGATATAAAAATATAAGAATTTTGTTAACACAAGAAATATAAATTTCCAAGTTAATCATATTTGGGAATCCTGTTTTTAGAACATACATTCCTTTAAGAACATGTTAATGAAATGCCCTGCCACCAATGAAAACAATTACCCAACCATTCCCTTTTCTCCATGCAAGTCCTAATCACCATTCTATTGGAATGTTTTTGGCAAAATGACAAATCCAGCACACAGAATCCTCTGTATATATGGCACACACACCCCCCACACACACATTTTAAGATGTGTTCAACTCAGTATACTTTCTCCGAAGCTGAAGGGAGGGGGGGGGGGGGGAAAGAGAGGCAACGTGTGCAACATTTGTCCCTTACCAATAACTTCCATTAGTGCGAGCTGAAGGTCACATTAACCTACTTTCCATTAAAATGATGCCATTTTCACAAGGATGAATCCAATTAAAAGTTAGCATGAACCCAGGACAAACTGTGCACAAGTCAAACTGCAAACATTAGCCAGACTAAAATGTGAAATATATGTTAAGGTGACCGAGTTATCTCAAAGGGTGTTAAAAAGATACATTCACAAACAATAGTGCATGACCTTACAGCCAGAGAGGAACTTACCTAATTGCAAAACTTCACAACTTGAGACAGACAATGGCTACCATTAATCAATGTCCTATTTAGAGCACTGCAAGGCACAGGTTTTACATGATCATTTAAGAACCACATACACCGTCTGTATGTAGTATGGTTGGAATTTCAATTAACTTCTTAGTCCTTCATCAAATTAAGACTTAGAAATTATCTGCAAATGACAGTCTGTCATACAGCATATTAGTTTGAGGCAGGGACAGTAATCAAGTTCTGCAGAACCCCACATCTCACCTGTATCCATATGCTTCCAACACAAACTTTCACAATGACAATAACAACTCCATTGCTAGAAAAGTGACTGTATCTCATTTTCCTGGAGTAGATGACACAAAAATGAAAACCTTACAAAATGGTTCCATTTTCTTCTAAACATCACTTGGATTTTAATCCACTTCTTGCACGAGTTTCTCTTGATTGACCTAATTAAAAAAATTTCAGCGTCCAAGGAACTTGAATTTCAAAATATTTTGCACCATGTATTCTCTTAGATAGCTGAGATTCCCCCAAGACAATGAGTGAAAAAGAAATTGATTTTAGTATGTCTTGAATGAAACATTGCCAAAAAATAAAACCATAAACTTAACAACAAAGGACATAATTTCAAACAAAATTATGAGAAAATATCAGGCTGCGGTTGGCCTGAAACCAATATTTTTATTTCTATATTTACAAAGTAGATAAAACAAAATCAAACTCCTTGTAGTCAATATATCAATTACGTTTAACATATTTTATGCAATTGCTGCTGTTCAAAAGAAGAAAAAAAATGCCCATGAAAACAGCAGTGTATCAATGTCAGTTAAGTCCATGTCCAACTGTCATAACCATTCTGATTGTTCTAGTTTCATCTTCAACGGTATTCTAGTTTCATCTTCAACGGTAGATATAAGTGCAACTGCCAACAACAATTAAAGCATCAATGCACAAAATCCAAGAAATATTACTTCCTATTATCAAGTTTCTCGAGTCTTAGTCCCAAGCATTATGGGTTTGTTGGCATTCAGCAGGTTTTATAATAGTCATATCTGAGCATCTCTCGAATGAATGAATGAATGAATGAACATCATTTACTTAAGCAGAGAATATTTTCATTCAACCAATTAGAAATAGGATTTAAAAATATTGTAAATGTCTTGCCTTCTTTGTAAGGGATAATTTAAGATTTAGACACAGCATCCAAATGCAAAAAAGAATGGCCATCTTAACGAGTCCCAATATGGTTTACTTTGGACAAATTTTGAAGAAAATATTCAACAATTAAATAAAAGTTTATGCATACCCACATTATCAATTTATCCTATAAGCAAAATGTGCTTTTTCTCCAGGGAAACAATATTGAAACAAGTTCTTACTGCAACTAATGTAAATTCTTTCGTTCAGCCTACTGATCAATGTAAACTTGTAAATAATAATATTTAACACACATACACAAGCGGTTGATTTTCCAACAACACACTATGATAGATAATCTAGAACAGTTATCGGCAGTGTACTACATTTTTAACTTTCGAATCCAATCCAGTTTAAAATTAACTGTTTCTTACTGAAAATTCCAACAGATCTAATTAAATGTGTCTAAAAACAATATCAACAATAACATTACTATCATCATCTGAAATGGAAGTGCACAAAAAAGACTTAAATAAAACAGGCATTTGAAACCTAACAGGCACAGAAAGTTAATGGAAATGCATACCAAAATTGTATGCAAATTTTTTTTGAAGATGTAGCCAATTAATTTCCAAACATTCAAACATTTATGTCAATATTCTGGGCTACAAAAGCTCCCAATGCTAGATATAGACATGAGTAAACTGCATCTGGCCGAAAGCTAATACACTGATCTACTGATACACTGTTGGCATTAAGTTCATTTTGGAATTATCTTCTTTAAAACACAGTATACTGAAGTACACAATAAATACTGAAGATAAATTCAGGTCATGAATATACAAGGAACTTATTCAAGGACCTCAGATTTGTGCAAAAATCTGGTCCAAAGAACTTGATGTTTTAATGCAGCAAGATAACTACAATAAGAGTTCCATGAAGGGAATGAGGTTCAACAGGCCAGAATGACATTCCAGAATCCAAAGCCAGTCAGTTTTTTCATTTTAACTGCTCAGTATTGAAACCATCTTTGAATTTCTGAAGCCACAAGTTTTTCATGATGGCCATTTAAGCAACCATACTGAATGCAGAAACTACATCATTTTTTTTGGGATCAACTAGATATTACTCAACGTCTACTGCTGAGAAACCTATACAGCAATAGAAGCATACATCTAAGAGACACACCAGGATGATTTGCAAGCTGGCAACTAGGTCAAATCAGCATCATTTTAATCAAGGACCAACTAGACCACAAAAAGAAGTCTTATGGTGATACCCCCTGTTGACATAACATTCAATTTAACAATTGGCAGTAACAAAATTTTCAAAATAGTTGCCATATTGGATGTCTGACCTACATCATTTTAAATTACACCAACCTGACAATAAATAAGTCTTCAGTGAAAACTCCATGTCAACAAGAACATCCATCCTGGAGTGGTAGTATTTACATGATTTTTAAGCTGGTCACCATGGCAGCCATACTAAAGTCAGATCAGCATCATTTTCATATGGGACAAACCAATAATATCATAAGAAGTCTTCTCTTGAAAACCACATGCTGATACGACTTCGATTCTGGAGTATTGATATCAATGTTTTCAAATTGACTGCCATGGTGGCCATGTCAGATGTCACATCCACATTAAAATCATTTAAGACCAATCAAACATCGTAGTAATAGTGAACGTCATACTGGAGTAGCGATGATTTTCATGATGGGATCATTAGAAGCCATATTTGATGTCTATGCAGCATAATTTTTATTCAGGACCAACTATGACTTGGAATGAATATTAAAGGTTCCCAAGTGGTTTAGGAGAAGTAATAACTTGTGCTAATGGACAGACAATAAAAAACATGCCATCCTCTTAATTTCTTCTGATCCAAGACTTGCTGAGAAGGTTGTAGGGTTTAATGCCATTTTTCAGCACACGATATACACACACACACACACACTGATTTCACTGGTGAAGACTGGTAAAAGCCTCACACTACAAATGTCATCATTTGTGAAAAATAAATTGAAATAATTATCCTTTGCAGAAGTGCAAAAGCAAAGCTTCAGTAAATGCAGGATTCTCAATGAATGTTACATTAAATAAACCTCGGCTTGCCACAAGCAGTTTATTTTCCATTAACATAAAAAAAAAACAAAACTTGTAACTAAACTGAAATTGTGACTTTGATCTATGTTGGACCCAATGAGCATATAATATTCTTCTTTCATAACTCTGTTGTTGTTGTAGTGTTCAACGCCATTTTTCAGCACACGATAGGCTATATATGGCGGCCAGTAATAATGGTGGAGGAAGAACCCAGGAAAACCCACAGAAAGAACCACTGACCCATGAGAAGCTACTGGCAAGTTTTCTCACATACCCACATTGGCCGAATCCGAGACTCAAACCCATGCAGACAGGTGACATGGATGTGATCCATAATGAAGAGCACTTTAAACAACTAGGCCCCCCTCCTAACTCTTGAGTCTATTCTTTTTTCCTAACTGGACACATAATTGGGAACAATGCAAGGTGTCAATAAACAATACCTTAAAACATGTTTTAGCCAGGCTTAAGTCTTTTAGACATTTCTTGTGATGCTGTTTGATACACCAGTGAACATGATGAGCATCAAAATTCTTTCTGATTCTATCAGCAGTAGGACAAGAATAGTTTTAAATGGCATCTGCTTGCAAGGTTTTATAGATGAAATATCATGCTTTTAGAAAATTACTATTTCTAAAAACAAAAATGAAAATAAAACCAATGAAAAACTGAAACATTACACTTTCTATCCCAAAATTACAAAAACTAGTGTACTGGGGTCCCAATATATTATGGCACAATCACCTCTGCAAAGATGAATTGCTGAGTACTCTGATTAAGAAGGCTAACATGTGTGCACAACAAGCTATTGATTACCTTACATGTGGTCTTGAGAGTTTAGTCTGAAATGCAGGATATTTCTTGAAGTGTTATCAGTAATTTTGAAAAATAAGGGTTGGGACCAAATGAGTTTCATCATGGTTTTTTAATCTACAAATAAAAATCAACCAACCTTTGGTGAAGGTGAGACCAAACTAAAAGATGATCTTGGCAAACACATGAGCGTTTTTAATTTTTGTTCTTGTTGTAATTATTATTGCATTGTTCAAGATGTTTAAAGAAAACTAAACAGAAGCTCTCATTTTCTGGTTCATGTCAAAATGCTCAAACATGTGCTTCCTCCCAATGCTAAATAAAAGCTGGCAAGAAATATGAGGCAAGAATGCATCATGTCTAACTCTACAACTTCCTCCTCGGGTGTACTAAGCTTGAAGAAGTATGGAAGGTAAGTCAGCAGCCTTAAAAAACCTGCCATTGGAAGAGAGAAATTTGAACTTCTTTGCCAGCTGAATGTGGTTGTTTTATCATTTCCACATTTCAATGCTGATGCAAAGATGACATGCTCTATTCTTCACAAAATACAATGTTATTTAAGACTAAATCTGGAACACAAAACTTGCGAAAGATTGGGTCAGTTTGATCACTGGTTAGTAATCTTGTAAAGGACACTAAAAATGCTTGCAAATTTTTTAGTTTAAACATCCTTGTAGTGAATTATGAGATATAAAAACTCTTTTTCATTTAATTAACAACTATTAATTTCTTTCTTTTTAAACACTATCCATCATAATCTGGTCCATGTACAAAACATCTGTACTTGTTTGGTTTTCAATTCCCTTAACACAAAAAATACATGTAAATAAAAATATACTGGTTGAGAAGCCAATCTACTGATCAAAATGTGTTAATCTACTGCTTTGCTGGTTGTGTCACATGTTCAATTATAGCTCTCTTCTGGTTCTTCGTGTTCAGATGATGTTACAACATTCCATTTTGTTTTGCTTGTGGGCTTTTCTGATACCAGCCAAAATAAATACTACATCCTAAAGAAAAAAATTATTATACAGGCATGATCATAAGAATGGTCTACATAGTGTCCACCTTTATACTCAGCCGCCTCACTTTCAACCAATCAAAACTGTCAAAACAATTTCTCTCCAAACCAATAAGCTGGAAGATACATATGCTATCTGATGCCCAAGATACCTTATCATGCTACTTTCTGTTAACTAATCTTTTTTTTCTTCGTTCTGTTTTACTCGGCTAAGATTACTAATAAACTTGATAAAGTACACAAAATAATGGATAACTAAAACATTTCATGGTGACTACCAAAACCAGCAAAAACTAACTTTAACTTCATTGGAACAAGTGTTTTAATGGCTTTTGTCTACTGGAAAAGCGTATTTGTTGAATACTACATTACTGTAATCATAATATATGGCCAGTCTCCAGATGACGATGTGTAAAAGATGGTTTGGTTTGGATTGTTATCGCACAGCAGCTACAGCGGGTTATTTAGTGCCAAGACATTTGAAGCAAAAGTGCCTTGTACAAGGACATGCCATGTTAGCTGACTGCTGGTCCGATGGCCGAATTCAAACCCACACACTTCTGGTACCCCTGAGCCACCATGACTACTGGGTTAAAGATGGGCAGATTATAGGCATTTTCAATGTACATACATCGACACTTTCTATTTTCTTGTTCAAATTACATCCTTCAAGACAATGCAGTTAAAGTCCAGGTGTAAAATCTTGATCAGAGTAAACAATTTTGAGAAATCAAGTGAAATTTGGGCCAAAATGATGTCTGAAAGGCATGTTCCAAAAAAGGTATTTTAACCCATGTGCCTAGTGTTGATGCAAGTATTTTAACCCATATGCCTAGTGTTGATCCAAGTATTTTAACCCATGTGCCTAGTGTTGATGCAAGTATTTTAACCCATGTGCCTAGTGTTGATCCAAGTATTTTAACCCATGTATTTTAGTGTTGATTCAAGTATTTTAACCCATGTGCCTAGTGTTGATCCAAGTATTTTCACCCCTGTGACTAGTGTTGATCCAAGTATTTTAATCTCTGTGCCTAGTGTTGATCCCCTCCTAGTATCTCCACCCCTATGCATACTGTTGATCCCCCTCCAAAACGGTGCCAACTATTGATCCCCCTCCTAGCACCTCTACCCCAAATGCCTATTGTTGGTCACCCTCCAAGAACCTCTTGATACACTCCAAGTATCTCGAGCCCTGCACCTACTGTAGATCCACTCAAAGTAGCTCTACCTCGATGCATATTGTTGATCACTGGTCAGTGATTTTGTAAAGGATACCTCTACACTGTACCTATACCTACTGTTAATCCCCCTCCAAGTACTTCAAAGTCTATTTTTGATCTCTACCTTGTGATACTGACCATGACAATATTTACAAATCACTCAAAATCCTTTATGTCTCATGTCAAGTCTACTCACACGGCCTGATACCACTATCATAATAGGTTCAGAAGCAAACTAGACACATGATCAGACAATATAAATATAGTACAACTGAAGAAACTTGGTTCAATATGCATGGGCACCACTGCAAATGCAAGACAATGAAAAACACAAATCCCCCATTAAAGCTGAAGCCCATGATCATTTGATAACATTATGGCTACTACATCTCACTATAAAAACAATTAATGCAGGTGAGATGGGCAACAACAAAAAATTTGTCGCAGGCGAGAAAAAAATGCATGTACACTTGGGCCTTGCTGTTGCCCTTAGGGAATTCCTAGACCGTTTACCATCCTCATCCTCAACGAAGACTTTATCCATCAGGAAGCTACTAAGTTGATTCTGTAGACTTTTCTCAGGCTCATAAACAAGTGGCTTCAGGGTGGGATTTTCTAGGTTACGGCTGAACACCACCAAAGAATCACATATTGTTACAAAAGCCTATAGAAAGAAAAGGAAATTGTTAAATGGCAGTTTAAAGAGAGTTACTGAATGGCTGTGCATTGATAAAGAACATGGTTCATACAATCTCAAAGGGTTGTTTTTCAAGGACTCAACAAAAGCTTTAAAGGATTTCCACAAGATTATGAGGAATATTTTGGGTGGAATTTCGTGTATCGTGGGGGGAAAAAGGTATTAAAAAGTAAGAGAAAAGGCCACTAATTAGTGTACCACTAAGGCACTAAAAATGTGATTTCTGCCTGGCTATTCCCAATGTCAGGCATCCACCAAATTTTATCCAATTTATTATTTTTGGAAAATATATAAACAAAAGCTCTGAATTTAAAAAGTGATATAGTTTATTTCGTTTAAATTTCCTGTATTCCCACAATAAATTCAAAGAGTCAGGGTAAATTTTCAAGAATTTTTAAAACAATTTCAAAAACTTCTCAAGCTTAAAAGCATCTTTTTTTTGTTTTTAAATGTATGGAGTTTTCATGGAAACATTTCAAATACAAGGATATAAGAACCATGATTAAAACAAGGGTTCTGTGGAAACAATATGTGTGCATGCATATTTATGTAATGCAGCACAACTTTATCAACATTGATTTCATACACTTACCTTCTGAACATGACTGGAAAATGGTTTGAAGATGTGAACAATGGTTCAGCAATATTCTTCAAACCTGCAGGGATCAGGAAGTTACAGTAATAAGAACAGACAGCATTTCTGCAGATTCAATTAGCATAATTTCATTTATGCTAATTCTCTCAAGATATTTGGCAATGTACCATATAAAATTCATCATTTACTCTACTGATGCTATAATTAAGTTTAAAAATGAAGCTGACAACAAAGTTGGCCCTCAAATGGCATCTCTGTCAAAGCAACAACTTAAGCATCAGGGCCAGTTTCCTCTCCAAAAGATTTGTTCTCCACTATTCAAGATCTGTTTTCATGCACTTTGAAGACAAGATTTAAATAAGGAACATGAAGTCTCTAAAAGGTGGCAAGGGAATGGGATGGGTCTTCTACAGGAAGCAAAACATTTGAGGATGCAAGAAAATTCATCTTGATACAAAGCTACCAGATAAAGAAAGGAAAATGATTTTTTTTGTGCTGGAGTCAATTCAATGGTGCAGTAAACAAATACATACAATGATGAAATATGGCTGTGATCTTTGTGACAGCTACAGAGGTTGATCTCTAACATGCGTACCTTATATGACTATGAAACTATCATTGACACCATTCTCTGGACAGATGGCAAATGTTTCAATCTAAGAATACAACAGACAACAAAAATGACATGATATTACAGCCATCTTATATTTGCTAATGCTCATTTCCTGAATGCTAAATCAGAGTCTGACAAGAAACAAAGTATGGAACATTTCTCTTAAGCTAATGATTTTTGTTGGTCTCACAAATATTTATCATCATTAGTGTTGTGGGTGTAACTCAATTTTTCAGCACAGGATAGTCCATATATGGCAGCAAGCAAACCGGAGGAGGAAGAACCTGGGAAACCCATTTCTCACAAATGGTATCAAGACGGATTGCGCACTTACATAATGCTTACTACCAGTGAATGGCCAAATCTTCTATGGCAAATCCAAAGACAAAATTGCCAAAGCAAAGTATGGCCTTTGGCCGACTAAGCACAAATGTCTGTGAGTATAGAGGCATCAATCTACAAACAAAACTGAAGGTGTAGAAAGCCGCAGTGCTGATGGCACTGCTGTGTGCATATGAACCATAAAGTGTATATACATCATGTCAACAAGATGAACCATTCTCGCATGGGTACCTGAGAAAAATGACAAGGTAGCAGGACAATGTCCCAAACACCGAGATTCTCACACAGGCAGGCATTCCCCAAAACAGCCACCCTCTGCTGATGAAACTACGGATGAGATGTGGAGGCCATCTCACCACCAATGAAGGGAATGTGATCTCATGAAAGTCAAAAGAAGAAAAAGCTCCACTCACCTCTTTAACACTTCAACACTGACCCTGAGAAAATGCTAGAATTCACCGTGTGTGAAAGACAGTGCATGACATTGATACAAAAATAGATACGTACAATGCATACAAGTGTACTGGGACAAAGAAACGGATATTTCATGGCAGAAATAATGATTATGTAAATATTAAATTACTAAAATTAAAAATATAAGATTAACCTACCTCTTCACTTATTTTATCTTGGTTATGGTACAGGAGCTGTTGACAGGATGCAAAAAGATCTTTCTGGTAGTGTTTGAGTCGCAACATATCATCCTGTAATTATGGAGAAGATTCATTATTGATTTCCAGATATTCAAATTACACTTACAAAGTATCTTTCAATGAAGTTTTACTAGACTATTCTGAGCAATTTTGGTCTTTCCACAAGCCTTTAATGGACTTTTCTGAACAAATTTGGTCTTTCCACATGCCTTTAGTGGATTTTTCTGAACAAATTTGGCCTTTCCACGTCTTTAGTGGACTTTTCTGAACCAATTTGGTCTTTCCACATGCCTTTAGTGGACTTTTCTGAACAAATTTGGTCTTTCCGAGAAAGTTCTGTCATTTTCTGACAAGATATAACATAGATATCATGATGATAGGTCTATGATACAGCATGCAGGATAGGAAATTCTATACCCATTCAGCCTTTAAGTTCAAAATATAGATTGGGAAAATGGGACTTCTTCCAAAATCCTTCTAATACAAATAAATCTACTACTATTGAGCTTGGTTTGAAAATCAGTTGTATCTTTCTTCTATTTTTCTTCTTAACAACTGACAAAGCACTGGCAACAATTATAAAACTTCACAAAATCATTCAATGATATTCACTGACTTTTCCAATTTCTTCTGGACCTGAAAAGACTCTACCTTTCCACCAACATATCTTAAACCCCGCTGCATGTCAACATACCTACAAGTTATTTCAGGGTGCTTTAGTAACAAACTGTACACATGCTGAAGGCATGTAGTTATAGCATTAATACCAGTTAAGCTTCTGCTCTAAATTTTCCACAAAATTTATTCTTCAAGACTTGTAGTAAAGTTACCTGAAGCCATATAACCAAGCCTGTACTAAAGGTCACCCTAGCAAATTTCCTATATAAATGTGACATGCCTTCTGCCATCAGTGGCAAGATGTTTCCAAATAAAGCAATTGTCTCCCTCCCTTAAGCTGTAATTGGCACTTATCTACAATGATAATCAATCTACTCCAAAAAAAAAATGGCAAAGAAGGCTTTGTTTAGATAAAGAAATATATTGTGAAATCGATCTGCAAACATTTTTTTTTTATCTTCCTTGTACTCTGTACATGAATCATGCTGACAGTGAAAAACAAGTGTTGATACATAAAATATGAACAGTTTTTATCATTAGGGTACAGAGTTGATGCAATTTGTTTGCTGAATGGTAGTAAAAGCAGTTGTGTTGTCACAGGTGAAATGAAAGTCACCTTTTGTACCAGGTATAGTTCAATATCTTCATCTGTCGACCTGTGGATTACAACTATCTCTGAAGAAAACAGTTCATCTTTGACAAGAGATGCAAATTACCCACGTTTTTATTTGGGTAAAGTCATTAAATGCTTAAAACCTGTTTGTAAAGATTCTTGGTAAAAAGAATAACAATATTAGACTTCTTCTGAATTCCTGTTCATCGCAGGCTTCTCACATATGCCGACTGCTTTTTCATCACATGAAGCTACACAACTGGCTAATCCAGATATTTGTCAAGTGTTAAATAGCTGTTTCCAAGCCTAAATTTTAAGCCTATTTAAAGTCAATGATGATTCAATTCTAAGATTAGATAAAAATAGCAAGGTCACGGATGGGTTTCTACACAAATCTGCTTTGTTCTTGATCTTTTATTCCATTTTTTAGTGCAGCTGACCTCCTCTTCCTCCAGCTACTTTAACACCACTGACTGAGAAGCCAATATTTTCAGATTTTGACCATTTTCTATCACTTTTGCATTACTTTCCAGGATGAAAAAAATTTCCACCAATTTTATATGCCAATATTTCCACAGAATTTTCCAAGACCACAGGAACCCTGTCAAAGGATCAAGAGAATCTGACTTTTAGATCTAGGTACATGTAAATCTGAAAGGTTTCTATACTCAAGTCAAATCTTGTCACTTTTTTGGCATACACTAATGACAACAATATTGAAATAAATGAGCCCAAAAAGTAAAATTGCTTCTTTCTGTAGTGGCATGCAATTCAAGCTGGAACAATAAATAAATCTATGCACTCACAATAAACTATTCTTCTTAACATCTGATCAAAATCAAAGAGTTATGTCATCAGGAGCACTGTGACTTTCAGAACAATAAAAATGCTGTGACTTGCAGAATTTTTGTTTCTCTTTTTCTTTGTTCCGACCTACCTTATCTGGGTTGTGTTCATCCAATTTCTGTAGATACCAAAGAAGGGCCATATAACAGCTGCCAATAGCTTTACATACAATCTGAAGAAAAGAAGAAACTTTTACCAATCTTCAGGTGAGAACCCCATGTCAATATAACAATATACTGTATGTAGGATTTACCATTTTCATTTATGTGAAACCAGATAATAAGTGTATTGGTCAAAACCCCAACTTTTCAGTCATATTGCTACAAATTTCAGATCCATGACTGATGCTGCAAATGGTTAAATGACCTAATGTTTAAGACAAATCAGGTAATGAATCTTTTGATGGGTATAATGGGTGGTGTATTTAAAGAAAAACTAAGCTGCATTTAAATCTCATCAAATGTAATAATCACCTTGTTTTACTTTATGACAACTCCACATCCTGCAATGGATATTTCTGTGTTCAAACAGATGTATGAAAAGTTCATAATAAACAATGACAGAAAGAAGTTTATTCAGTGAGCCTATTTAATTATGATCAGGCTCATGGCATATTGGTATTAAGCATCTCCATCTTCACCTCAACAACTTCGTGTTTGGTAAAATTTTATCCCATAAATGCCCCTATGGCTTAACTCACCTCATCTGTTAGTCCTGGGTTCTCGATGGCCATCTTTACAACATGGAACAATTCATCCCACAATCCCCAAGAATTTAGGTTATGGCAACTATAAGAATGAAAATACTTCATTACTTTATGCCACATTGTCATGCAACAAAAATCCATTAGAGTGACTTGTCATAAAAATCATATCACACCTTAACTTGTCATGTGATACAAATCTGGTCACACTATGTAATATAAATCATGTTAGACTGACAACATTTAACACCATCTGACAATATTGCTAACTGAGTGAGTCATTTCATAATAAAATACATGGGAAATTGTCCACACCCTAAAATTCTCTCAAATTTATAATTACAGAAAATATCATTTCATTTTTTGAAATATTTAAATTTTTGTGGCTACATTGTGCTGTACCCCATATTTCTGTGAGGTTAAAGTTTTACTTGACCATCAGTCCCACCAAAAAATTGCCATTAAGAAATTTTCCCATATACAAATATTAGATCCAAAACTTGCTTTCATTCACTTGAACATTTACTAAAACCTTCCAAGGACAGAAACCAAGGCAATGCAAGATCCCCTTTAAACTGAATTCTTCTGGTATTGAATGTTTTAAGAATGTCAGTAAGAAACTTGACTGATATCTCTTTACTCTGAAAAGTAATTTTTTTCAGCTGCACATTAATTTCCACCCCCCAAAAAAACCTTGTAAAGCCAAAGTTAATCAGAAATGTGGTCAGCCAATGGTCTTTAAACAACCTAAGACCATGTAGTGAAAAAAAAAAAACCATTAGAACATGTACAGATACAATACAAACTCAATTCTCACATATGTCAAATACTGATTGGCAAATAAACATGTTATTAAATGCATTATCCTGATGCTAAATATCCAGATTATTAACATGTATGTAATACTACCATGTCCTCCAACATATTTCTTTATTAAAATACACATCTGTAAACAAACTTAATTTGTAAATCACACCACGAACATAGGAAAGTCGAATTCAATGGTTATATAACTAATCTGAATTTTTAAAATAGGAAAAAAGGTACAATATGTGATGGGGAGAGTAAAACTCAGATATAAAGAGAGAAAATTTTATTCTTACAGCCATGTGTTGCTAAGACAATATGTAATTTTTCATACTGAACTATCTGGCTAATAAAGCATGATTAAAGACTAAAAAGGTCTAATCAGAAGCATTAAGATGTCCAATTCAGCATGATTAACTGTCAATTGATGATCAATAGTGACTGAACAGATGGCAAAAGTTGATTACCTACCAGCATACATGCTCATATAATACAAATCAGCCAAATTTACCTTATCATATCTATTTGACACTTGTGTTAATAACACCACATAAAATAGCCATCCATTACACCTACATTGTCATTCCTTCATGGAGAGTCCGAGTAATTAGATCTCCAAAAGAAGTATTGAATTACAGTATCTTAATAATATTTGTACTGTTTCTACTTCTTCTGTTCTTAAACGTGTTAAATTTCTACGAAATATTAATATTTACTTTACCACTAGATATAGTCAAATGTCTAAAAAAAAATAATATTTATTTAACAACCACTAAATAGTCAGATGTCAACAAAATTGTCAATATTTACTTAATTATCAAGACATATACAATATAATTTCTACAAAATATTAATATTACTTAATCACCTAGATAATAGTCAAATATCTACAAAATAATATTTACTGAATGATTGCATATAGTCAAATGTCTACAATATGTTTTAATTTACTTAATTACCATTACATAGTCTAATGTCTATTAATTGTTTTATTTAAACTGGTTACTAGTCTGCCTTAGATCTGAGGCCAAAAAGTCTAAAATCCAGACCAAAAAATCAGATTCGAACCAAAAGCAAACTTTGGATGTAAAAAGAATTGGGTCAAACAAAATTTGCCCCCCCCCCCCCCCTCCCCAGTCCAGATTATTTGGCACCATTGTAGAACTACGTCTATTTTTCTGTAATACCACCCATTTCAGTAAACCTTAAACAACCTTGATGCTACAGAACTCAGAAGTAGGGTACTACCTCCTGATACTTAAACTGGATACCATGAGTTAATCAGTTAAATAATGTCACCTTGCTGTGTGCAGCTTATACAATAAATTATTAACCTGTGAGCCCCAAAGTTAAAGTCATCCATAGACAAAAAACAAGAACACATTCGTTTCTTTACAGTCAAGAATTATCTTGACATCAGAAAAAGTATGGGAAAAAATAATTTGACACAAGAAAAAGTCAATCTGAAAATGAAACAACAATTCACAACTGATTACAAATTCCTACATCTGTTTGTTCTTTGACTATTGAGCAAATTCTCACTTATAAACAGATCTGGTGCCATATTTTTGAAATCTTTTGAAAAAGAAACTCAAGCACATGTTCCAAGTTCCAAAGTTTTGGTTATCTTTAAAATGTTTCTGTAAAGTTACAACCACTGAACTTTCAGGACTTTAAACATTGATTTTCTCTATTTTCAGACTAAATTTTATTAATGCATGTTGACACATTGTCCTTCAAATATTTCATCTACCAGAAGAATTTATCACTGAAACAGAAATGAAATAATAGCCAAAGAATATTTGATGCAAAAGATCCTGATCACTGCTTATCTATTTGTCTTATCAAAGTCTTTGGCTACATCCAAGTTTACTATAAACGAATTCTTTATGCCTGAATTTCCACTTAGAAGCTATGACAGTCATGTTACCTATAAAGTGCATTGATCCTCTTCAAGGCAGCAACAAGTGCATATGCATCATCTTCATCTGGCTGTTCACCCTATAAGATATAAGAGAAGTAAATAAATGCAGACTTATGACATTTACAAACAAGAAATGGAAAAGTACACTACATCTTTGTTAAAAGATTTACCTAAAGAATCAGACCTGTTTTTACAGAAGCAATTGAGACAAGGTAAAAGGTTTTGAATTACTCAAAGTTAATTCACACAATTTACAGGTTCGAGTCTAAGATTCGGCTAATGTAGTTATGTGAGAAAGCTTGCCAGTAGATTCTCGTGGGTCGGTGGTTCTTTCCGTTTTCTGGGGTTTTCCCCCCATTCTTCCTCCACCAATAATACTGGCTGCCATGTATAGCCTATCGTGTGCTGAAAAATGGTGTTAAACCCTACAACAACACAATTTACATCTCATCCAAAACTAAGGACAAAGGCAAAAAATTCCAGCCCATCTATTCACCATAGTAATGCATGCAAATTTTGTACGAGCCTGAAAGGATGGTTTGGTTTGAAAGGACGGGTTACTGGAATGGAGTCATCTTGTGGAATTCATCAAGATATCATGAGCCACCCACTCCAATAATACTTGCATATTTTAATGGGGATGGGGGTGAGGATAAGGTAAGGATTGCCAAATTTTATTAAATGGAGTGAGCCTACAGACTTAATTAATCTGGTAATGAACCACAACCATGTAAGCTGTAAGGGATATATAAAAAAAAATAGTCATCACATGTGTGGCTGATCACCCCCCTACACAAATTATAACTTTTACAAATGTAAAATTAACCTAATTCTACCTCAAAAGACCTTGACATGTATGGAGCTAACTTGATACAATCAAAAACTTGTATTGCAGTATGCATTTCTGACGCTCCATGAAAAGCTCTTGAGTATGTGTGCAAGTGAGACAAAACTTTCTGGGCCCACAAACTTAACCCTAGACCTAGTGATGTGAATCGGACAGAAATTCATAACCGATAATCGGTTCCCCTTAACCAACTGATCATCGATTCTAATCGGTTACTAAGAGCAAATTTTAATTTTTGTTAAACAGTTATATCTTTGATCAAGAGTTCAATATGTTTATAAATGTACAGGAGTAATCTCTTTTAAATTAATGACATGTATACAATAACATTACATTGTGTGTTTTTTTTGTTCGACTTTGTTAAATGAACGCAACTTATTATGACTGATCAGTCGTATGTAATTGAAATACTGCTATAATTCCCCCGAAATCCTTTCGTTCACATGTGATGTGTCTATAATTTAAAGTATAGAAGGAAATGTTTTTCTTCTTTGTCATTGTTATAAATACTACAAAAGATGTTGCATGTTAACTGAAACAAAAAAACAAAAAAAATGTGATTAAATTGATTAACTCAACAATATAACAACTTGACCATGTAATAATGACTACATGTTCCTAATTATGAATTGTTAAGGTTTTTTTATTTGTAGTTGTGAAGGCATTACTAAATTTCAGGTCAACTTTAGTGGCTGGGAGTTTTACTAACCTTTGTGCTTTGCATACACCTAAAAAATGTAGTCTCCCTTTACACACAATCGATTATGGAGTTCACAATCAATTATCTTATTGGTTTGCTCAACCAACTGATGATCGATTATAATTGATAATCAGAACAACACTACTTAGACCAATCAGCCTAAAGAATCAGTTATCAGTTGTACTGTCCAAGTCTTGTATAGCAATTAAGTTTGATGAGAAATGGGTCTCTGTTAAGTTGGGATGGAATAAAACAATGTAATTTCACATTCAGTTTCAGTAGCTTAAATTTCATCTTCTTGGATTCTAATTCAACAGGGAACTGCCCAAGTTTAGTCTGCCATTGAAGTTTGATTAAAATGAGGCAAGGAAACTTACTTCCCATGCAGTATGAAAATCACATTTTCATTGTCAGCTTTAGTGACCATGCCTTTGAACCTAGCAGACTAAAAATCAAAAATGGTTTCCAACTACCAATGAATAAGGAACATTTCATGTCATGGAGAAAAAAACCAAAGCAATATAGTCATTTGCAGAAACCATGTCCCATATCAGGGGTGCACAACCTTTCTCGGTCACAAGAAAACTGTTTTCTAAAACCACTCAAGGGCTGCAAACACTACTTTATATAATTACTTCTGATAGGTCAGATTTCTGCATTGTTTTAATTTGCCATGAGGGCCAGACTGAAGATGTTTGCAGGCCAGATCTGGCCCATAAGCCAGGGGTTGTTCACCCCTGTCCTATATGGATGAATGGATGGAGAGACATTGGTATGTCTCACCACCTTTTTGATTTGGGAGTGGTCCTGAGGAAAAAAAAAGACTAAAACACACTCAAAAAAAGATCACACAGCATGCGTAGAATAAGGGCTATAAAGTTCATTACAAACCTCTTGGAAAAAATCTTGCATGGACTCTCTAAATTTAACCACTAGGCTGTCAATTAATGTTTTTCTGGCTACATCACATTTGCCACTGATAGCATATTCATCACTGCACAGGCTCTCATAGCACCTTGAGCAAGCCTCCAACACCTAGATATTAAATTGTAATAATTCGCATCAAGATAAAAATGAGATCGCAATGGTATATATAAATACAGACACACACATACATTGACAAAAACAATTTAATATTACAACATTATTATAACATTGCCTTCAACTGTATTTTTATATTCAGTTTACAGGGTATGTGCTCTTGAAAAGACATGGAAAAATAAAGTGATTTTATAGATAATTGTTAATGATAATGACAAGCTAATTGGATTTCACAGAAGACCTGCAAACCCATTCAAGATAGTAAGGCAGTAAATTTTCTCAGAATAGTTGGACCAGTTTTCAGTAAAGTGTAATAAAATATGTACTGCTATTGTCAAGCTGGAAAACGTACATTAAAAAGTGTGATTCAAGATTCATGCAGTGATGGGAAACATTATGTTGAAACACAAACTTTGTAAACATTTACTTCAACCTTCATTAACTCATGTACAAGTTTCACAAACTGCAATTCTGAACCCTATGGCACTCAATGGCTTTTTGATATCTCTCAATCTGACATACTCTTTAAAAATAATAATCATGTGACATTGGTGAAGGCAATGATTTTTCCTACCAAATGACACTCTTATCAGCACTAAATGCAATTGTTGCCCTTCCTGTCTTCTTCCCCAAGAATCTAACTATTCCCTTATATTCTTCTGTACTGTTAAAACACTTCTTCAAGAGGTTTACTGTCTATTCCATCCAATCATGTTACTTGTGAGATGCTATTTTTAAGAAAATAACAGCTTAACTATGCAGAGGATTTGCATCATAAAATACGTGCAATTTAAAGCATCTCATGTACTTAGATAAAATTGTATTGTTCCCCTAGCTCCACTGAATCTACTATGAAACCAGGATACAAATCTAACAAGCCAGTCTCGGGATTTTACTGCAATTGTATTTCATAATTTGCACTTTTAATTTGTAAGTCCATATTTCAAGGGTCATTTCCGTAAGACTTACAGAAAAATAGTAAGGGTTGGTAGGTCTGTGGACAGATGATTAACAAATAGTCAAAATCATTTAAAATATTTAGCATGAAGAACTGTGAATAAGTACACATGCACCTATAATACATGTACTGACATTCAATGAGATCTTTATAAATGGTTTTTAAGTTCTGCTCTGGAAATTAAAGTGTGGATAATAGACTGATAGATAAATAGCAAAGAACATAAAACACTAAAACTAAAGAATTCTTAAGATCAAAACAAACATCTGGACCACTAGTGTACAAAATATAGAGACCACTTGAAAGATCTGGAGTAATGCTTCTGAAATGAAAAAATGAATAATAGATGGACAGACGATCAGACAAATGGTAAAATATAGAAATATAGAAACTGAATAGCAAACAGCACATCTGGATTAATATTTGTATCCGATTTTCACCGAGATATCTAAAATGGTTTTGATCTGGAAAGAAAGTGGATAAGGTACTGACGAGTAGAATGGAAAAAAGAGAATACTATAACTTAAGAATAGTGAATAGCAAAGTGCACATATGGAACAAGCATATGCACCAAGTTTTATCAATATAATGAATGTACTCTGGGGGAAAAAGCATGGACAATGACAAAATCAATAGAAACATAAATATATTTAAATGAAAAAATGCAAATCGCAAAAAGACCATCGGGATCACTAGTCCGATGTGAAAACCATGTTTAATATAGAGACAGCTGGAATAATGTCCAGAAATGATTTTTTTTTATAGACAGATGGACTTGGCAACACCCCATCTGTTTTTAAATACCTTGAAGGTGGGTGGGAGGGCCGCAACATTGACTTGTAGACGTACTGACAGTCAACAGTTCAACATTACTAACCCTTCTACTATTACTAAGGAGACATAAAATATTTGCTAAAAGTTACCTCAGAATCAGTATGCTTCTCAACAATTTCATGAAGGTATCTCAACAATGCCTCTAAATTCTGAAAAGAGAGAGAGAAAACTTATCTTTAAATTTTTACTACCATCACTTAAAACATGCTACAGAAATGTTTGCAATTCATGTGATTGGAAAATGAAGGCAAAAGCTAATCAGACATTTTATCTGAATGCAGATGCTTTTTTGATTGTGTAAAATTCTGATTTAAAATTTATCAATACAACATATACTTGCTTATAAGTCAAATCCAACTGCAAAGATCAAGATCTGATATATGATATGAAGGCAGATAGAAGTCTACACCATTTTGTTGGGGTTCTTTTTTTCAGGAGTAATGGGTAAAACAAGCAACATATCTGCTGGCAGGATCAATGCTGCTGGCAGATGGACTCCAAACTCTGTACAAGCAATAATTTACAATGGAGAAATAACCTTGCAGATCTTCAATGAACATGAACCTTCTGACTTCAAAAATGTATATGCTCTTCTGCAAAGCAATGATGTCCAGATGTGCCAATAGCTGTTGTTATCCACTACCTGGTTTCAAATGGTCAAGAAACTTACTTTCATCTACTCCACAAATCCAAGTCTATAAGTAATGTTACCTAACCCTTTTTTGCTTTTGTTGTTAAAGGGCCTAATGCCATTTTTTAGTACAAGAAAGGCTATACATGGCGGACAGCATTAATGGTGGAGGAAGAACACAGGAAACACCCCCCCCCCCAAAAAAGAACCATTGACGAGAAGCTTCCAGCAAACTTTCTCACATACCCACGCTGGCTTAACCCGAGGCTCAAACCCACGAAGACAGGACAGATAGCATTGTTCCATAATGGTGAGCACTTTAGACCACCTGCAACTTGGGGCCCCTCTCTTTCTTGCAACTTGCCAGTTTTGAATCTTGGCCTTTAAGCCATGTACTACCATATTCACTTAAGTATAAGTAAAACTGAACTGAAAAACAACACAGCCATTGAGGTGTTATTGCACCATGCACACAAAGACCATGGTCTCTGTTGCTACTTCTAACAATTATTACTAACAAACTGCATAGCATCAGATATGACAGCGCATTATACCATGTAAGATCTGGTCAATGCGATTTCTGGCTAGATCTGACTTATAAGAAGAGTACACAGGGTAAAAAACTGTTACTGTTGATGTAGAAATGTCATGTCACATTACCTTCTCTTGTCTTCCAGCTGTATACATTTCCAAGTCAAAGTACAGAGGAATATGCAGAAGATTGGCTACTTTCTCCGGGTCCATGAGATACTGAAATAAATCAGATTCTATGATGACAATCTTCAGAATGATAAATCAAATGGACCTTTTTTTTTTCATTTACTTTTTATTTTTGCTTTTACTTGTGCACTAAAATGTTAAAAATTAACCCACACCCCCAAATGCATATCAACAAAGCCCAGGGGGTGGGTATGGGGTTCAAACTAATGTTATTAATGAAATATTCTAGTGTTGTCATTGCACAGCTAGTACTTTTCCATGAAGATAGAAACTTTCCTCTGATTAGGGTGAACCAAAATAAAAAAGTCAACAGACTTGTCAAAGCTAGGGACATAAAAATCTTTAAAAAAATAGTTTACAATTGCTAATAATATGGAAAATTTATTTAAGAAGGCTTAGTCAATGTAAGGCAATGTATATTTCTTTAATATTACAAATAAATATATCTTAAAACTGAAGAAAGTGGTAAGATAGCTTCATTTCATTAAAGATTCTTATCATCCTTTAACCAATTTTGGTATTCTTGAGTTCCAATACATTCCAGCATTATGAAATGTAGGTCAATGGAACTTGATAATGTCTAGCTGCTTGTGTCAGAATTTGATTTTATTAGAAAAAAAGACATCAGGTAAAGCAAAGTCTGACTAAAACATTGTAACTTTAATTTGTAGAAAAGTGCCAATACAGGCTGCCAAGTGTGTGAGATATTCCTGAAAATTTGATTTCTTATTACAATGTCAACTGACATTGGAACATGCTACACATTACCATTATATGTAAGACCAAAATATAAATATCAGGGTCAGGGACTTATAATGAAGGACTAGGGTCGCAGGTGTGTGTGTGTGAGTGAGGGGTGAACACCAATTTTAATGACATAATACTTACCTGTCGCTATTATGTAGATTTTCCTCTTTGTGACAGAACTACCCTTGTCCATAAAATAAAAATGAATCCTCCTATAAATGAACTGATCTAGAATGCACTGGAAATTTTCAGACTATGAGAACACATACCCAGTCTGCTCCCACATCACTATCCCATGTATAATATTCATCACCTATTGTAAAGACTAGACTACCCATGCAACACAGGAGGAAAAAAAAATATCTAACAAATCAGCCAGGTATATATTGCATCATAAAATGCAGCATTTTGGCAATGGGAGATAAAACTAACTATAATGACATAATACTTAACTGATGGTACTACATACTTTGTTATTTCATGCCAAAATTAACATTGTATAAATAAAAAGAATTTATCCTTCCACTGCTGAACCTCCATAGAGTTCTGGAAAGAAACCAGAGCACAAGAAAACCCCCATCAGCTGGCCAAATCACAAGGACCTGACTATCTCATCAGACATTAAAGCAGGGTGGGAGATGGGAATCTGGCAATACCAACAAGTATTACATCATTTCAATTAGTTTTAATGCACCCCAATTCCCATCACATTTTATGTATCAGTCAACAAGACATCAATAGTCTTTAAGTGAAAATACTATGTTGGAATGACAATCAAGAGGAGCAGTGATAACAATTTTTCAATATGGCCACAGTAGTAGCTATCCTGGAAATGAGATCAGCACCATTTTCAATGGGACCAAGTAAACACTGCAAGAAGTCTTAGTGAAAATACCATGTTGATATGACCATCCCTTCAGTAGTAGTGGTACCAATCTATGCAAAATGGCTGTCACATATCTACACCAGTTTCATTTAAAGCCGATTAAACATGACAAGTCTTTTGATGAAAACACCATGCTGATATAACCATGCATTTAGGAGACATCTTAACAAGTTTTTCAAAATGGCTACTGTGGTGCCCATACTGAGCAGCACAAGTTTCCTTTAGGACCAATTAGATTATGGGATCAATTTATTTGTAAAGTTTCATGGCACTCTTAAAAGTACATAAGGAGAAGCAGCTATGACAAACTTGTGCCAAAAGACAGATGGATATGGGACGACAGACTATCCCATAAGCTCATCTGATCTTGAAAATCAGTCACTTTACCTAAAGAGGACAGGTAGGACTAATGCACTTCCTAATACAAAAATCATACATTTTGGAACCCATGTTAAATCAACCTTGAACGGGGGATTTCATAAGCAAATGCCAATGCCACTTCATGCTGATGGCATCCAATGACATGGCTCTCTTATCTGGAATTGAGATGGCATAAAAGGGGAGCATGCTAAGTTTTGTCCCAAACAAGTCAACCAGGGGTGTCACATGGTCTGAACTGGGAGTCCACCATGTATTCATTGGTGCAGCACCTACTCCTTGATGACTACACAGACTTTCCTGGATGAACCGTCTGCCAGAATGTTGTACTGTCTGGGATTGATAAGCTCTTATCATGATCCCCTCCAAGACTGCCTAGGGTATGTTCCAAACTTCCACAAAAAGTGAATGGGCAAGTGTACCACCTTGCTGCCAATGGTACATTCCCACCAGCATGATATTGTTGATCATCAAACAGCAACTCATTTTATTGAGACACCCAAGTAGGACTGAAATACTGCAACCTGCCAACCCTGACGAATCCGTTTCAGTAAGGAAGTTTAATTTTTTTCTCAAGTTTGACCAGTTTTCAGTAAGATGTAACAAAGTATCAAACTACTATTGTAAACCTGGAAAAAGTAGCCTAATAAAAAGTTCATTATTCGGAACGTGCAGCGATGATAAACATGATGTTCAACTGAAATGTCTGCAAAGTATGTGTAGATTTTCTTTAACACTAGTGCAGTTGCACAAATTTTAGTTCCAAACCGTTTACAGCTCAACAGCTTATTGCAGTTTCTCAAATTGAAGGTAATTCTTTCGAAATCTTTTTCCATTTCACATGACAACGGCATTTCCCGCCATGTTTCAATCAAACTGGCATGTGATGTCCTGGGGTCCATAATCCGAAGCAGATCAATAGCGTCCTCCACTGACATCTCGCATCGCCTGGGACTGACAACGTCTGCGTTGGGTCACTAGCTTGGTGCATATGGAGAAAAAAGGCCCTCTTGGTGGTGACCAAAGTGCGTCTATACCACACTCTCATCCTCCCAATACTCCTATATGGAGCAGAGACGTGGGTCCTCCTAGACGCGGACCTCAAGAAGCTGGAGGTATTTCAAATGCACTGCCTCAGACGAATACTGGGAGTAAACCTTCTGGACAGAATCCCAAACAAGGAAATCCGGGCTCGATGCTCTCACCAACCAACAGTGGAATCACTGATTAGACGTGCTAGGCTTTGCTGGTTTGGCCATGTCTGCCGAATGGAAGAGAGGCGTCTACCGTATCGAGCCCTGTGGCGCACCAGACCAGAAACCTGGAAGGTCTCAAGAAATGCACCTAAGAAAACCTGGATCCAACAAGTGGAAAAAGACCTGGTGAATTATGGCATCACCTCGGCACATGCCAGAGAAAATGCCATGCGGGACCGAAAATGGTGGAAAGAAATAATTGACTTCATCTGCATGGGCAATTTTCGAGCAGCACCCACAGTCTCCTATCACTGCGACCACGCTGATTGGATGGAAACTACGGGATCAAATTGATTGATTGATTGATGTGATGTCCAATAAACATGTGTCCCTTCCAGCTTTTCTCACAAAAATCTGAATATTCCTTATTTTTCCGGTTTTTATTATTAACACACTTCAAGAGACTTATCTTCCTTTCATCTTAAAAATGCAATGATTCTGGGTGCAATTTATAAAAAAAATTCAATAATCAACAGCTTCATCATGCAGATGTTTCGCATGAACAAATAGTTGCAGTTTAAAGCATCTAATTGCTGCTGTAACATTAGTCTGATTCCCTGACCAATTTTCCAGATTTTTTAATAATGATCATTTTTTGGTAGCTTTTGCTTTTATGCCACAAGTCTGTATTTTAAGTGTAATTTTCGCAAGACTTAAGGCAAATCGTTGGCAGATCTGATAGTGCCCTTGCTTCCCAGTTATGTGGAGGTCAGATTCATCCGAAGAACTAAACCTGGCTCCAAGTGAGTGCCCCACCCTGAATCTGACATATCCAATAACAGTAAAAGTAGGATTCAAGTACATGAAGCAGGACTACAGCCAAAACGGTTTCCAACATACCCTGCAACTGAAGCTGTGGTGAAAATACAATTCTAGAGAAATCCATGTGAAGTTTCCATTTCACCAGGAGAAACTGGAGTGCAATTGCAACCTTTCTACAGGAGCCAGGTCCACTGTAGAGTTCAAAAGATATGATTTTTTTTTTCCAGACTGAAAAAGATGGGATCCATGTGTGACCTCATTCTATAAACAGGATTACAAGTTTTCAAGGCACAAGCTCTTGAAAAAGCAGAGTGTAAAAAAAAATTGCTGGAAAAGTACTGATTCGATTTCTCTGAGTTTGCAACGAGTCGCAGCCCAGTTCATATATGAATCAGCATTGAGATAGATCTAATATGAGACCCAAGCAGCCATTGTAGATCAAAAGGTCTTTGAAATGCTGGAAGACATGGATTTCCAGTGACCTTAGATGGATGGTAACTACTCCCATTACTCTTAAAAACTGGGTGTGGAGGCTTGGATGAAAAGCAGGAAGTGCAACTGGAAAAAACTCCTGGCATCAGCTAAACTGGAGGAACTTCCTGTTATGCGAAAACAAGCATCCTGAAAGTCTATGGAGACTACCCAGTCACCTGGCCTTAAGGCATTCCTGGTTGAGGCTGTTGTCTCAATATTGAACAGTTCCACCTGCAAACTTCTTCAAGCTGGAGGAATTTATAATTAACTCAAAATTCACCCATTACTCTTTGGTTTTTAAAAAATATTTTAAATCAAGTGAGAGATCTCCACTTAATTGAAGCAACAGATGCAAGAATCTTTTTGAAAAGATTACACCATCCACAATGCTCCGAAACAATTTTGACAGGTAAATGATGGTGAAGGGCACAATTTAATAAATGTTCGACACATTAAAACACAATGTGAACTGAAACTGTTTGTGTGAATACATAAATCCTATGATCTGATATTATCACATCTATTTATTTTTATTATTATTACCATCAGCAAAAGTAAAACATACATTTTTATTTTTTATTTTTGTTTAATATCAAACAACATAAGCTATAAATTTTCTGGGCTAGACAAGTGCAAAACCTGAAAGAAGTAAAACACAAGAAATGTGCATCCAACTTAAAAATAATAAAATTATTACATTTGAAAACAGAAAATACAATCTTCTTTCAGTTTTGTATCTCTTGCTTACCCACATATATCAGTTATAGATCTGGGAAAAAAAATATGAAAATAAACAGCTGTCAATTTTTTTTTAAAAAATATTACACTTGATGTTCTGATTGAACCGATTAACATGACAGATTAAGATGAAGATGCTTGTACCTTGAGCAATAGCTGTG
The DNA here is from genome assembly GCA_030141615.1 of Unio pictorum. Classification (NCBI taxonomy): domain Eukaryota; kingdom Metazoa; phylum Mollusca; class Bivalvia; order Unionida; family Unionidae; genus Unio; species Unio pictorum. The sequence continues at coordinate 9,401,326 of JARLTB010000046.1, read as the reverse complement.
GAAGGGCAACAATGAAGTGCTCCGTCAGCCTAGATTTATCTTCTAAAACCTGTTTATTTTCTTTAGCTGTAAGCTGTAATGAAAAATTATTATACAATTTTTGGCAGCAATGGGATTTAATTTGGAATTATCAGTAATGGCACATGTACCACTTGTTGCAATTTGCACAGCAAGAATTAAAAATAAAAGAATTTCTGACAAAATAATAAAAGTTCCAAGAATATGGGAATCCAGTGGCTATACCTCTTTCAAATGATGCCACAAAATGCTGAAAATCCAACTAATTCAAGATCTCATCAAAAGTGAAGGAAAACTTTAGCTAAAATCCAACATTTCTTTGCAAAGTTAATACTGTGAAAAGCAAACTTGGGACACGGTTCCAGGGATCATAACTCCTGCAAATGACATCATGGAACACTAAATATCTCAAAATATATCACTAAATACAGCCCAAATTCATTGAATCAAAGATAACAATTATGCTGTGTTAAGTCAGGATGACAGTTTACTCTTGATTGAGTGGAACTTAGGAAATTGATTAAATCAAGATCTTGTCACTGTAAAGTCTCATGCCAAATTTTGCTGAAAGAAAATGACTTCTGGTTAAGTTGATTCTTGGAAACCAAACTAATAGGAAAAACATTTATGGGGAACAACTCTAAATTGAAAAATAACAATGGGCAGAATGTAGAATCATAAATTCAAGTAGTACCAAAAAATCAGAACATCAAGATACCTGGAAGTAGATGAGAGTACATGTTATTGATATATCATAATGTAAGCACAACCGGTACTACAAGATCATAACATAAGGATACCTGACATTGCAAGATCATAACATAAAAATACATGACAATGCAAGATCATAACATAAGGATACATGACATTGTAAGATCATAACATAAGTGTACCTGGCATTGCAAGATCAAAACATAAGCGTACCTGGGATTGCAAGATCATAACATAAGTGTACCTGGCATTGCAAGATCATAAGCATACCTGGCATTGCAAGATCAAAACCTAGACGTACCTGGGATTGCAAGATCATAACATAAGCGTACCTGGCATTGCAAGATCATAACATAAGCATACCTGGCATTGCAGATCATAACATAAGGATACCAGACATTGCAAGATCACAACAAAAGCATACCTGGCATTGCAGGATCATAACTAGTGATGGGAATCATAAATTCATAATTGATAATCAGTTCTGCTTAACCAACTGATCATCGATTATAATCGATTAAGAGCAAATTTTAATTTTTGTAGGAGATATATCTTTGATCAAAGAGTTCAATATGTTTATAAATGTACAGGAGTAATCTCTTTTAAAGACATGTATTCTTTAACCTGACAATATTACATTGTGTGTTACTTATGTTCAACAACGTTGTTAAATGAACGCAACTTTTTATGGCTGATCGGTCATATGTAACTGAAATACTGTTACAATCCCCCAAAATCCTTTCATTCACATGTGATGTATCTATAATTTATAGTATAGAAGGTCATGTTTTTCTTCTTTGTCATTGTTTACAGATACTACAAAAGATGTTGCAATTTAACTGAAACAAATAAACAAAATGTGATTCAATTTATTAACTCAACAATTTAACAACTTGACCAAGTAATAATGACTATATGTTCCTAATTATGAATCATAAGGTTTTTTATTTGTAGTTGCAAAGGGATTAATAAATTTCAGGTCAACTTTAGCGCCCAGAAGTTTTACTAACATTTGTGCTTTGCATACACCTAAAAAGAAGTCTCCCTGTACACACAATTGATTATGGAGTTCACATTTGATTATATTATTGGTTTGCTCAACCAAGTGATGACGATTATAAACGATAATCAGAACAAAACTAATCATAACATAAGCATACCTGGCATTGCAAGATCATAACATAAGGATACCTGACACTGCAAGATGAAAAACACACCTGACATTGCAAGATCACAACATAAGGATACCTGATATTGCAAGATCATAACACAAGCGTACCTGGCATTGCAAGATCACAACATAAGCGTATTTGGTATTGCAAGATCATAACAAAAGGATACCTGGCATTACAAGATCATAACATAAGGATACCTGGTATTGCAAGATCATAACATAAGTGTACCTGGTATTGCAAGATCATAACATAAGGATACCTGGCATTGCAAGAAAATAACATAAACATATCTGGTATTGCAAGATCATAACATAAGCGTATCTGGCATTGCAAGATCATAACATAAGCGTACCTGGCATTGCAAGATCATAGCATAAGCATACCTGCCATTGCAAGATCATGCCATAAGGATACCTGACATTGCAAGAAAATAACATTAAGTGTACCTGGCATTGCAAGATCATACCATAAGCATACCTGGCATTGGAAGATCATAACATAAGCATACCTGCCATTGCAAGATCATGTCATAAGAATACCCGCAGTTGCAAGATTATAACATAAAACGTACCTGGCATTGCAAGATCATACGGATACCTGACATTGCATGATGATAAACACCTGGCATTGCAAGATCATAACACAAGTATACCTAGTATTGCAAGATCATAACACAAGTGTACCTGGCATTGCCACATCCCAGCATAAGTGTACCTGGCATTGCAAGATCACAACATATGCGTACCTGGTATTGCAAGATCATAACATAAGCGTACCTGGAGTAGCAAGATCATAACATAAGCGTACCTGGAGTTGCAAGATCACAACATAAGTGTACCTGGTATTGCAAGATCATAACATAAGGATACCTGGTATTGCAAGATCATAAGCATACCTGACATTGTAAGATCATAACATAAGTGTACCTGGCATTGCAAGATCATACCATAAGCGTACCTAGCATTGCAAGATCACAACATAAGTGTACCTGGCATATGCGTACCTGGTATTGCAAGATCATACCATAAGGATACCTGACATTGCAAGATCATAACATAAGGATACCAGATATTGCAAGATCATAACGTAAGTGTACCTGGCATTGCAAAATCACAACATAAGCATACCTGGTATTGCAAGATCATAACACAAGGATACCTGGTATTGCAAGATCATAACATAAGCGTACCTGGCATTGCAAGATCATAACATAAGCGTACCTGGCATTGCAAGATCATAACATAAGGATACCTGATATTGCAAGATCATAACATAAGCGTACCTGGCATTGCAAGATCACAACATAAGTGTACCTGGCATTGCAAGATCACAACATAAGAATACCTAGCATTGCAAGATCACAACATAAGAATACCTAGCATTGCAAGATCATAACATAAGTACACCTGGTATTGCAAGATCATAACATAAGTGTACCTGGCATTGCAAGATCATAACATAAGGATACCTGACATTGCAAGATCTTAACATAACCGTACCTGGCATTGCAAGATCATAACACAAGCGTACCTGGCATTGCAAGATCATAACATAAGCGTACCTGGCATTGCAGGATCACAACATAAGGATACCTGGCATTGCAAGATCACAACATAAGGATACCTAGCATTGCAAGATCATAACATAAGGATACCTAGCATTGCAAGATAATAAAATAAGTGTACCTGGCATTGCAAGATCACAACATAAGTGTACCTGGCATTGCAAGATCATAACATAAGCGTACCTGGTATTGCAAGATCATAACATAAGCGTACCTGGCATTGCAAGATCATAACTTAAGTGTACCTGGCATTGTAAGATCATAACATAAGAATACCTGACATTGCAAGATCATAACATAAGCGTACATGGTATTGCAAGATTGTAACATAAGCGTACCTGGTATTGCAAGATCGTAACATAAACGTACCTGGCATTGCAAGATCATAACATAAGGATACCTGGCATTGCAAGATCATAACATAACTGTACTTGGTATTGCAAGATCATAACATAAGTGTACTTGGTATTGCAAGATCATAACATAAGGATACCTGATATTGCAAGATCATAACATAAGCATACCTGGCATTGCAAGCTCATAACATAAGCGTACCTGGCATTGCAAGATCATAACATAAGGATACCTGATATTGCAAGATCATAACATAAGCGTACCTGGCATTGCAAGATCATAACATAAGCGTACCTGGTATTGCAAGATCATAACATAAGGATACCTGATATTGCAAGATCATAACATAAGCGTACCTGGCATTGCAAGATCACAACATAAGTGTACCTGGCATTGCAAGATCACAACATAAGAATACCCAGCATTGCAAGATCATAACATAAGTATACCTGGTATTGCAAGATCATAACATAAGGATACCTGACATTGCAAGATCATAACATAAGCGTACCTGGCATTGCAAGATCATAACATAAGCGTACCTGGCATTGCAAGATCACAACATAAGAGTACCTGGCATTGCAAGATCACAACATAAGTGTACCTGGCATTGCAAGATCATAACATAAGTGTACCTGGCATTGCAAGATCATAACAAAAGGATACCTGACATTGCAAGATCATAACATAAGGATACCTGGCATTGCAAGATCATAACATAAGCGTACCTGGCATTGCAAGATCATAACAAAAGCGTACCTGGCATTGCAAGATCATAACATAAGGATACCTGATATTGCAAGATCATAACATAAGCGTATCTGGTATTGCAAGATCATAACATAAGGATACCTGACATTGCAAGATCATAACATAAGCGTACCTGGCATTGCAAGATCATAACATAAGCGTACCTGGCATTGCAAGATCATAACATAAGGATACCTGGCATTGCAAGATCATAACATAAGCGTACCTGGCATTGCAAGATCATAACATAAGCGTACCTGGTATTGCAAGATCACAACATAAGCATACCTGGCATTGCAAGATCATAACATAAGGATACCTGATATTGCAAGATCATAACATAAGCGTATCTGGTATTGCAAGATCATAACATAAGCGTACCTGGTATTGCAAGATCATAACACAAGCGTACCTGGTATTGCAAGATCATAACATAAGGATACCTGGCATTGCAAGATCATAACATAAGCGTATCTGGTATTGCAAGATCATAACATAAGCGTACCTGGTATTGCAAGATCATAACATAAGCGTACCTGGTATTGCAAGATCATAACATAAGCGTACCTGGTATTGCAAGATCATAACATAAGGATACCTGGCATTGCAAGATCATAACATAAACGTATCTGGTATTGCAAGATCATAACATAAGCGTACCTGGTATTGCAAGATCATAACATAAGGATACCTGGCATTGCAAGATCATAACATAAATGTACTTGGTATTGCAAGATCATAACATAAGTGTACCTGGCATTGCAAGATCATAACATAAGGATACCTGACATTGCAAGATCTTAACATAACCGTACCTGGCATTGCAAGATCATAACACAAGCGTACCTGGCATTGCAAGATCATAACATAAGCGTACCTGGCATTGCAGGATCACAACATAAGGATACCTGGCATTGCAAGATCACAACATAAGGATACCTAGCATTGCAAGATCATAACATAAGGATACCTAGCATTGCAAGATAATAAAATAAGTGTACCTGGCATTGCAAGATCACAACATAAGTGTACCTGGCATTGCAAGATCATAACATAAGCGTACCTGGTATTGCAAGATCATAACATAAGCGTACCTGGCATTGCAAGATCATAACTTAAGTGTACCTGGCATTGTAAGATCATAACATAAGAATACCTGACATTGCAAGATCATAACATAAGCGTACATGGTATTGCAAGATTGTAACATAAGCGTACCTGGTATTGCAAGATCGTAACATAAACGTACCTGGCATTGCAAGATCATAACATAAGGATACCTGGCATTGCAAGATCATAACATAACTGTACTTGGTATTGCAAGATCATAACATAAGTGTACTTGGTATTGCAAGATCATAACATAAGGATACCTGATATTGCAAGATCATAACATAAGCATACCTGGCATTGCAAGCTCATAACATAAGCGTACCTGGCATTGCAAGATCATAACATAAGGATACCTGATATTGCAAGATCATAACATAAGCGTACCTGGCATTGCAAGATCATAACATAAGCGTACCTGGTATTGCAAGATCATAACATAAGGATACCTGATATTGCAAGATCATAACATAAGCGTACCTGGCATTGCAAGATCACAACATAAGTGTACCTGGCATTGCAAGATCACAACATAAGAATACCCAGCATTGCAAGATCATAACATAAGTATACCTGGTATTGCAAGATCATAACATAAGGATACCTGACATTGCAAGATCATAACATAAGCGTACCTGGCATTGCAAGATCATAACATAAGCGTACCTGGCATTGCAAGATCACAACATAAGAGTACCTGGCATTGCAAGATCACAACATAAGTGTACCTGGCATTGCAAGATCATAACATAAGTGTACCTGGCATTGCAAGATCATAACAAAAGGATACCTGACATTGCAAGATCATAACATAAGGATACCTGGCATTGCAAGATCATAACATAAGCGTACCTGGCATTGCAAGATCATAACAAAAGCGTACCTGGCATTGCAAGATCATAACATAAGGATACCTGATATTGCAAGATCATAACATAAGCGTATCTGGTATTGCAAGATCATAACATAAGGATACCTGACATTGCAAGATCATAACATAAGCGTACCTGGCATTGCAAGATCATAACATAAGCGTACCTGGCATTGCAAGATCATAACATAAGGATACCTGGCATTGCAAGATCATAACATAAGCGTACCTGGCATTGCAAGATCATAACATAAGCGTACCTGGTATTGCAAGATCACAACATAAGCATACCTGGCATTGCAAGATCATAACATAAGGATACCTGATATTGCAAGATCATAACATAAGCGTATCTGGTATTGCAAGATCATAACATAAGCGTACCTGGTATTGCAAGATCATAACACAAGCGTACCTGGTATTGCAAGATCATAACATAAGGATACCTGGCATTGCAAGATCATAACATAAGCGTATCTGGTATTGCAAGATCATAACATAAGCGTACCTGGTATTGCAAGATCATAACATAAGCGTACCTGGTATTGCAAGATCATAACATAAGCGTACCTGGTATTGCAAGATCATAACATAAGGATACCTGGCATTGCAAGATCATAACATAAACGTATCTGGTATTGCAAGATCATAACATAAGCGTACCTGGTATTGCAAGATCATAACATAAGGATACCTGGCATTGCAAGATCATAACATAAATGTACTTGGTATTGCAAGATCATAACATAAGTGTACTTGGTATTGCAAGATCATAACATAAGTGTACCTGGTATTGCAAGATCATAACATAAGGATAATTGACATTGCAAGATCATAAGTGTACCTGGTATTGCAAGATCATGACATAAGTGTACTTGGTATTGCAAGATCATAACATAAGTGTACTTGGTTTTGCAAGATCATAACATTAGTGTACCTAGTATTGCAAGATCATAACATAAGGATAATTGACATTGCAAGATCATAACATAAGTGTACCTGACATTGCAAGATCATAACATAAGTGTACCTGGCATTGCAAGATCAAAACATAAGTGTAATTGGTATTGCAAGATCATAACATAAGGATACCTGACATTGCAAGATCATAACATAAGTGTACCCGATATTGCAAGATCACAACATAAGTATACCTGGCATTGCAAAATCAAACATAAGTGTACCTGGTATTGCAAGATCAAAACATAAGCGTACCTGACATTGCAAAATCATAACATAAGCACACCAGGTATTGCAAGATCATAACATAAGGATACCTGGTATTGCAATATCATAACATCATATTGTTGATACAAAAAGCGTAATCCACATATAACATGATAAAATTTCAATAAACAATGATTTATTTGCCCCTATTATTTTTTAACATCCTTTACTGTTTCATATGTAACACTTTTAGTTCTACACACACCAGACTAGAATCCATCTTAATTAAGACTTTTAGTGCAAAATATTAAAATTCTTTCCACACATCCTGAAATAGATGTCACGTGATGCTGCACTCGTGTCTTCATATTTATAGGAATCCATTATATTTTGTTTTGGTTTTTTTGTTGCCTTTTTTTAATCCATCTCTGACAATTTTGAAAGGAGACATTTTTGTTCTCATATATGCATTGACTAAAATAAAATATACTTTTTAGCGCCAAATACCTTTAGACTGGTTCTGCAGTAAATATGAATTAGAACAAAGAATATGCGTGTAAAGATTAAAATTAGATAACTAGTCTGTTCTCACCTCATTAAGCCATACAGATGCTATAAATAGAATTTGAGGTCCAAAGTTTGAAAGTAGAACCAGGTTTGCTAAATATAGAACATGATACTGATAGGAAAGTGCACACAAGTCCACAGATAAACGCACTCGTATTTTGTAGTTACGTAGAAGCTGTCTTTCCTAAATTATGGTCTGTGGGATCAATGGAATGTTAATAAAATTGAGAAAACAAATAATTGATTTTTTCGGTAGGTGGATATACCAAAAAAGCGCAATCCATATACGTTTACGCGTAATTTAGTGAAAAAAGCATAATGATTACGACAAAAGCATAACAGTTGGCAAGTATGTAATTCTTGGAAATTCTTTTCCATTTCACATGATGACAGCAATCATATCTCCCACCACGAGAGATACTCAAAGTGGAACATAAATGTGATTGTGTCCTTTCAAACTTTCATTCACAAGAATCTGACTACTTTTATTTTTCTGTGTTCATTATTAACACTTTTCAAGAAGCTTATTTCCATTTAATCTTTTACACACGTATTGCCATTTTTAAAAATTCTATATCAAGAGTTAAAGCGTACAGGCGATTCGCATAAACAAATAGGTGCAGTTTAAAGCGTCTGGGGTGCTGCTGTAAAATTAGTCTGGAAACATTTATTCTAATTTTTCGACAACAATCATTTTTCTGTGTTTTTGCTAGTATACCGTAACTTCGTTTTTTAAGGGTAATTTTGTACGGCAAAATCATACGTTAGATTGTCTGGGCTATATATCATTTGTTCTACTGATTACTCCTAACAAGCTGCATAGACAGCTCTTGGATTTAAGCTTGCATAAATTTTTAAATTCAACAGCATCTCAGAAAATAATATTTTAGCTTGACTGCATCAGGAGACTCACCCTTCTGTTGACTGTAACATGCTTCCATTTTCTAACAACGCAAGACTGTCAAACTCACCTTTCTATTTCCTGGACCACGGCCAACAGGAGATTCCCCCGTCCCTGCCTGCTTTACACAGCACACCATGATTTCTATTAGACTGGTCTCCTGCCTGTCATCGAGGGCTGTTTTTGAAGAGAACAACCACTTTCATGGTAGAATCATTCACAAATGTTTAGGGCGAGAAATGATGAAATTGCACATAATTTCTAACCTTGGGAATGAAATAAATCTGTTAATCTTATTTATGATAAATGTAAACTTAACTCGGTGCATGAATATCCATCTTCAAACTTAATTTATTTTAACAGTTAAAACTTTAACATCAAGAAGTTTTGTGAAAACTGCATACATGAGGGATCTATGTAAGAACAGTTGAAAGTGTCTCTACTTATCAAGCATGTTTGTGATTCACAGCAATGAAATAAGACTTGTACATTTCTCACATGCTTGCTGTTGACATCCTTAAAATGCAAGGGATTTTTATTACATTTCTCACAACAGGTAATATAGCACACCATTCCACTAATTAATGACATTAAAGGCACTTAATCATATTCATATTTTGCTACAAGATACCTCTGTATACTTTCAGGCAATCCATTAAGTGTACAGTGTATTTCAGCATGACCGGATTCAAGAGAAAAAACCAGAAAAATTAAATATAAAAAAATTCGACCTGGACACACTAAACTTAATATGAAGAAAACATTATTTTCATATTAAACTTGCACTGACTGTAATCTCTGATCTCTGAACCCCAGAATTTAAAGGTTTCTTTATCACTCCAAGTACAAGCCATTACAAAATGTGGTCAAGAAAGTTATGGTAGAACAAACTTATTCTGCAATCCCCATTTATTCTGCCAAACCTAAAGTGAAAACTTGCCATAAAGCTTGGTTACTACGATATAAAAAAAACCCCACTTATTTCTTTTAGTTACCAATGACCCTCCGACTCCAAAATATTGGAGCTCCATCCTTATCAAAGTGCAAGCCATCCAAAATGTTTGGTCCAAGTATTTGGTATAAAACCAAAATTATTATGCAGATTTGACCCCAAAATCGATATGGTTCATCCTTACCACAAGCACAAGTCATCCACAAAGTATGGTAACTCTAGATGGTTGACAACTCATGTTCTTATCAGAAACCAATATTTTCTTTCTTTCAAACATTGTGACATTGACCACCAGCATTAGTAGGGTTCTTCCTTATACCAAAGACAAGCCTTCAAGAAAGTGTGGCAATTGTAGATGGTGATCAACTAGACTTTGCACGAGGAAACAAAACTTACAAAAGACCATGGACTGGCAACATTAAAATATAAAATGCTCCTCCTTATGGTTGGCTTATAAAAAAAAAAAAAAAACAGTAAAAGTATTTTGGTGCAGTACTAGCAGAATCTCAGAACGAGATGGGGACCATACAGTCCAAGACGTACCTTCCTCCCCTTTGCCTGGCTCCTCCAGCAAAAGATCTGTCATACATTCCCAGTCCTTCATCATTTCATTAATCTCCCACAGACTATCCACCAGGTATGCACCATGTTCATGTAACTGTAAAAAGCAACAATATAAAAAATGTAAAGAGGCCATTACAGATTTCTGGCAAAGTAACTTTTATCTGAAAATGGTGGTTGGCATTAAATTATTTTGTGCTCAGACTGTTCTTTATGCTGTAAAATCTTAATACAGTAAAGCCTGTTATAAGAGACCGCCCCTTCTGCCATACAGTAAAGCCTGTTATGAGAGACCGCCCCTTCTGCCAACAAAACCCAGTCTCTCAACAAAGGTGGTCTCTCATAGCAGGTTTGTCCAAAAAGACCAGTTTCCAACATCCAATTTCAGAACAAAATTTCAAGAAAAATAACCACAAATCACTGTACATATATTCTATTCTTTATTAATAGATCTGGCTAAAATTTTGTATGCATTCATCTAAAAACAAAATTACATAGCAATAAAGATATAAATCTATCATTAAACATGAATTCACATTTACATTTGAAGATCACATATTTTAGCATATGAAATTGTTTCTGAAATATTCCTTTTCCTTTATAAGAACCTAAATTTGTTTTATCGACAGTTAAACTGATTTTTAGTGAGTGGTCTGCTTTTTTTTCAGTTCTTTCAGAGTCAATTATTATTTTCTCCAGCCTTAAATTTAGTCTCTTTTTAGTTTTAGTTGGAGGTTCATCCATTGTTATTAAGGTTCTAGATGTTAAAATTATTAGTACTCAGTTGTAATATCGAACGTAAAGATGGTTTTGACTGGACTGTGGGAAAATAGGAAAATGTATATATGTGCATTGCATATCTAACAATTTAAGAAATAAAAAGAAACAATTATCTCATCCAGAAACAGAAGCATTTACTCAGAGACAAATATTTTTTCAGGCATTTCAAAAGTCTCTATGGTAACCATATTGGGTAAGATTGGTATCATTATCATTCATGAAGAACCAGACCATTGGTAAAAACCCAACATGAATATGAACATCCATTCAGAAATGGCAATAAACTTTTCAAGCTGACTGCCATGATGGCCACAGTGGATATCAGATCAGCAAAAATTTAAAACCAACTAAACAAACTAAGAAGTCTTTTGCTAAAAACCACATCACAATAACGATCGATCCAGGAGTAGTAATAACAAGAGTTTCAAACTAGTTGATATTGTGCCCTTATTGGAAGTTATATCCTTACTATTTTAATTCCGATTGAACTATATGTAATTATTATTTTGGCAAAACTCCATACCAATGTGACTTTCTATTCAGGACTAGCAATAACACGATTGCAGCCACAGTGACCATACTGAAGTCATATCTGCAAAATTTCCTTTTGGTCCACCTAGATATCACATGACGACTTTTGGTGAAAACCCCATGTTCATATGACCATCTATTCAGGAGTAGAAATAACAAAATTTTCAAAATGACCGTTGTAGTAGCTATGTTTAGGTCAAGATTTTCAAAATGACCGCGGTGATAGCTATATTTAGGTTAGAACAGCACCATTTTCTTTTGGAACCAAGTAGATGTCAAAAAAACTTTGACTAAAACTCCACGCCAATATAACTATCTGCCCAGTAGGAGAATCAATAACTATATTTTCAAGATCCTTGCTATGGTGGCAATAATAAAGATCAAATCAGCAACACGTTTATTTAGGATCAACTTGACGACATATTAAGTCTTCTGATGAAAACCCCAAGTCAATATGACCTTCTCTACAGGAGTATAAATATTTTCAAACATGACTGCCATGGTGGCCAAATCGGACGTCATTTTCATTAAAGGACCAACTAAACTGTGTAAGATGATATTGATATGGCCATCAATAAGGATTAGTCAATAAGAAGTAGTAGCAGTAACATGATTTTCAGATGACCACTGTGTCAGCCATATTGGTTTTCAAGTTGCATCATTTTCATTGAGGACCAATGAAACATAGGTATAAGTATTCTGTTGAAAACACTGTGCTGATATCACTTTCAGTTCAGGAGTAGTAATGACATGATTTTCAAGATAGCTGCCATGGCAGACATTTTAAAGGTCAGATTGGCACAGTTCTCAATTAGAATAACTTTATATCACAAGAAGCCTTAGTGAAAATCCCATGCTGATATGAGCCTTCCATTCATCAAGAGTAGCAAAAGCATGTAGCACCATTGTTATTTAGGACCAATAAGATCTCGTGATAAAAATTACATGACAATACTCCCAGAATTTTGGAGGAACAGAAATAAATATGTTGTGCTACTGGTGAGGAAGACAATAGACCACTCCATAAGTCTATGACCAACATAGGTAAAATAAAATAATTTTATTTTCCACAAGTTGTGACCTGGGCCTAGACACTGTCTAGTTATGCATCACAGAATAAATATTGAGATGCATCAAACTCGAGCCCTATGAAAACATCTTTATAACTGAGATAATGGCACCAGTATAACTTTTCAAAAGCTCCCAACCATCAACCTGTTCCCATAACGTCTTGAGCACAGAGGTCCGACATAAAAACCAGCACACTAAACTCAATATACTTACCTCACTTTCAATGAAGAATTGCACAAGATCTCTAATAAGTGGAGTGTTAGGGCTTCTTTTTTTACCCTTCCCTGTACGAAGATTTCGTGTTGCTTCTTCATCTCTTCTGAACAATTTAGCGTTTAGAAATTCACCTGCAGCCTGGGCTATTTGTCGATGTGAGGAATACACTAACTCGTACACATTTTCACAGTCCTTATCTGACAACACAGTTTCTCCAAGCCTGCAAAGTAGAAAGTACAATCTGACTTTCATCACCTTCTCAACCAAAAACTGCATATAGAAAATAGATCAAGCAACACAAAAAAATTCATCCCTCATTTTTCATAATACAAGAAATGAAAAGTGTTGAAGAGCTGCCCTTGAACAAGATTTCACATTCTTCTATTTTGACCTGTTATGAGAGACCGCCTCTTCTGCCAACAAAATGCCATCTCTCAAGAAAGGTGGTCTTTCATATCAGGTTTGTACAAAATGACCAGTTTCCAAGGTCCTGTTTTAGAACAATTTCAAGAAAAATAACCACAAATCTTGAACAGCCTGTATATCGAGTTAAATAAATTTTAACTAAGTTGTTAATTTGTTAATTAAAAAGGTGTGGATGGAGATGGAGTGTACTTTCATATCCCCTGCTAATGCATGGTATCAAATATCCTGTTAATTATCATACACAGTAAAAATTACATGAAAATCCTCATCCCAGTTAAATACTTACTTCAGGATGCTTATGACTAGTCTAACTCCCTGCACAGCAACTTCCGTCTCCTTATCCAGTGTCATTTCCACAATTCGGTCCTACAAGATACATTGTATACTTTTAACACGCAGAAGGCTATTAAGCTATCTGTAAGGTTTATGATGGTTATATTCACCATTAAAAAATAATCATGCAAATCAAACACTTTTTATTTCATTCTTCTCTGCCTCAAGAAAATAATGAACAGATTAATGCGCAGTCAGCACCTGCTTAATCAAGAACTGAATTGTTAAATTTTAAATAAGCAAGTAAAGTTGGTTGTTGCGAGTGGAAATGAACAATGCTCAGAAATTCAACAACTAATTTCAAGAAGACAAAAGGGAGGGGTAGAATTTTCTTAATATAGGGTGAACTTAACACAAATACAGGTAGGGCTTATAAAAGTGATGCACAAATGAAGTGCATTTCAAATGTATTTTGGTGCAATTTATTTTAGAAATTAGCATTAATACTGCATGACCTGTCCTGGAATAGACCCTGTGATTAAAGTATTGAGTCAACTACTCCTATCAACTGAATTCCTTACAATCAAACAAATCAAAATATATTCTACAGCAGTTTACCACTAAAAAATTTAATAACTGCTGCCGAAACAGGCTTGCCCTATGCCTTCTGGGTCTCACATCTTCTCATAGCTACTTGCCAGATAAGCCTTTGGACTTTTTTAACCAGTACACAAAAGCTCTTCATGCAATTTGATTTCTAAATGGGGAAAGTGTTTCTTCCAACATCATTGCAATTGGTAGACCTGCAAACCCCAACAAGACCTTCTCAGTAAACCAGTCAATATTTTTCCACATGCCAGACCAATTTTTAGTACCGTATTTTCCGGCCTATAAGTCAATACTTTTTTACTTGAAAGTCAGAGCTTCGTCTTATACTCTGAATCGACTTATATATGGATTGTGTCATTGAAAGTTTATATAAGTTACATTTGTAGTTACAGGTAATAAAATGAACTACAACATGGATGTGCTTTCAATTATAATAAAACAAGCATAGATTGTTTATTCAGCTGTGTCAATTGATAACAGAATATAGCAGTGATTTGATTAGAAGTAAAATTACAAGCATGTTAGCATTGGTAATGCAATTTCATGATTGCCGGTAATAGAATATCATACAACGATACCATTACTAGTGTAAAAAACGAAGCCAAGATATTGACCTGGCCTCGTCTTGTACTCCGAATCGACTTATATATGGAAGAAGGATGGATAATAAGTCGAATTAGACTTGCACTCCCCATCAACTTATAGGCCGGAAAATACGGTAATATGTAATGTCAGGTTTGAAGACCTCGATTTTAAGCTCAGAAGTGTAATTGGAGACTGATCCTACAAAAGCAAACTAGAAAAGTTTTTTTTAAGTAATCTTAGACCTTTATTACCACCAGAGATTAATCACTTGTCACCTGGACTTAATCCTTGACTTTTTTGTTTCTTATGTTATGCGGCAATGGCAGTCATCTCTCCAGCCATGAGATATACTCAAATCAACATGACATCCAATGGGATATTATTATTGCCCATCCTGCTTTTATCCCAAAAATAAAACATTCCTTTTTATTTGTCTGTGCTACTTAAAATTTGTAATACTCTCATGGTCCCATTCGTTCTGAACATGAATCATTTGTTGGACATTACTTTTAGAAAATCTTCAAGCAACAACTTGATCATGCAGTTTTGCATGAAACAGTATCACTGTTTAAAAAATCTGAATTACTCCATTAAATTTAGTCTGGTTTCTGAACAAATTCCATTGATTCTAGTAAGAAATCAGGATCCAGTTCAAACATGACAAGCCAGCATCCAGATTTTACTGCAACAATCCTATTTCCATAATTTTTGCTATTATTCTGCAAGTCTGTTTTCATTTTCACAAAACTTGTGGTCAAATAGTTCAGGTTGGTATGTCTGCATTCTGATGCGAGTTAGAACATGAAGCTGAAAAATTAAGTGTAACTGTTTTGTTTTAAGAAGCTGTCTTGAAGATTTTTCTATTTTTGGTTTACTTAGCTGAATTTAATGACAGATTGGTATAATTTGTCCATGCAAAGACTTCATGCCATAATGCTTCTAACGAATTTAATCAAAGCATTTTGTTTTATACATAAAGCCAGATAAAGGTTTTCCCATTTTCAGTATAGGTGACCATATTCAACATTATTTGCACTAACAGTAAAACACAAACTGGTCAAGTGGTTTTTAAGAAGCTAAATTTTGTAAATCTTGTTGAAATATGGATGAATGATATATATCTCCAACTAAATGCATGACCAAGCCATAAGCTTACTTAGCATCGCCAGGTGATCTAAACAAAACCTTTAGAGCACTGATCATTTTCAACTTACCCTAATACTTCAATGACATGCCTATCCACCACTTGTAAACATTAAAATTATTCTATGTCCAACACTCCACTTTAAAAAAAAGATGAAGAAAGTCTTAGGATCTTGTTATCATTAGAGAAATTCTGTATAAACACAACAGAAGATGACCAGGCAAAGTATTAAATGTATATGGGTTTATCAGTCCATAATTCTACTGAGGGCTCAAAGCTTACCTTAAACCTGTTTGTGAAGAGCTCCATTTTTCGCGACAGATCGTCGTTTTCATACAAGGGGTATAATGCCTTCAAACAACACAGGCGCACTTCTCCAACCTTGGAAATTAAAAGATAAATCAAACTGCATTATTACTAAATGTTGATACATTTTTGCTGCATTAAGGGCAGTCTTGAAGGCACACTCATGCTCAATTATTAAATTATTAATAATATTTCAAGCTGATTAACCTAAAAATAGCTTTGAAGTTTAATTACTTAATGACAAATTGTTTTGAAATGAGAATTATGTTTAACCAAAATCTATCAACTCTTGTGTCTGTAATAGAAGAAATATTTCATAGTGCTTTCAAGTTGACTGGCTTTATTAAAATGTGGTCTGGTCTGGACTTCACCAAGATTGAGACATCAAAACGGACATGTGGCTCATACAGTTATTTAATCAGGAAATTCAAGCACTTTTTAAAGTCAAAAATTTGATTTTCGAGCACTATAATTAATTTATAAACTCAGAAACTTAGACTATGGCAAGTAGAGTTCACAAGAGTTCAGAATTAAGCATTTCATTCATAAGAACTCAGAGCTATTGGTTGTTACAACAGACCTAGGTGAAAAGCAAATTTTGTAGTAAATTATGTTTCTCCGAGAATACTTACCCAATCACATTACTTTAGGGATATTAGCCTGCTACCTCGCGAATCCAGCCCTACCAAAAGACGAAAATTCGTCTTTCCTGTCTATGTCATATAGACAAAGGGCAATAACTCTTGCCCCTTACCTCCCCTTGCTACCTGCTAGGTGTCGCTGTTTCTTTAGTTTTTAAGCTGAGCGGTATATAAAACACGAGGATGCTCGCATGGCGGGGTGGTTGGGAGGGTTTCTTAGTAATGTGATTGGGTAAGTATTCTCGGAGAAACATAATTTACTACAAAATTCCCCAATCACATTACTTTAGGAGAATAAGTAATAGGAGGACGGAATGCGGAGCATCCGACCTCCACCCCGGGTATCCTCTAGGGAATGATGGTTGGATTCCCCGTGTGAATGATAACCCGGTCTCCTAATTTTCAATCAGCAACACAGCCCAGGGTCACGTGATATGTGACCCCTTTATACGGTTAAGAAGATAGTTATTGAAATCTTCTTACCTACGAAAATTTATCTGGCGAATCCAGCGAAGCTAATAGGCTGTGCTGATTGTTGCACATGGGTCTGGTGGGCGTCTGGGCTGCCCAACACCGGACCTACTAGAATCAATGTTTGCCTCTGCGAGTACAAACTTGAAGATAAAACTGTAGAAGGTTGACTCTGCATGTCAGCCAACAGCTTCTATAAGGTGACTGATTTGCGAATTCTCAGAGTACGCCGAGCGTATAACCCACTACAGCCATGACGCAAGGGCTTGAATGGTGATATCTCATATCCCAGCTATCACCAGAAGAAAGAGGTGCTTGTATGTGACCTGACTCACCTCTATGCATTGAAATGGTGCTAGAGTGCACAAACAGGATCTTACATGGCTGTTGATCCTGACTTATCTATAAAGAAAGCGAGCTAATGACGACTCGTTGATCGCCAATGTATGGTTTGTTTGTTTGTTTGATTAGGATTTTTAACGTAGCTTTAACAATTTTTCAGTTATATCGCTACGATGTCTGCAATGAGGTAGTTTATAGTGATGTCTAGCACTGAGACATCATGCCGCAGACATGTAGCATGATGTCTCACCCAGTCACATTATCCTGACACCAGGCCGACCAGTCCTAACACTAACCTCTTTATGCTGAGCGTCAAGCGAGGCAGCTGTTAGTACCATTTTTGTAAGTCTTTGGTATGACTCGGCCGGGGATCGAACCGACGACCTCCCGCTTCCGGGGCGGACGCTTTAACCACAAGGCCACCGGAGCGGTTCGCCAATGTATGGTAATCTATTTTGGACTACGAAGCCTGGCTGCGTCAAGAGGACCATCAAACCCTCTGATCGGAACGGAAGAGAGTTCGGGTCACTAGAAAGGACATGTAACTCGCTCACCCTGCATGCTGAAGCTTGGACTACCAAGAAACCCAATTTGTATGATAGTAGCTTTAACTAATCGTGGGTTAAAGACTCAATACTGTCTGAATTGAGTCATGTTAAAACCCCGGACAGATTCCATTTGGAAACAGGGTGAGGGATATAAGTCGATTGAATTTTTAAAATGTCTAAAAGATCTGACAAATCTTTGTCATGGCTGATAGCACATGTACCAGAATGGCGGAATGTGTCTGATATCATGGAGCGGTAGCATTTGAGAATAACTGGAGCCAGCTGCTTCTCCTCGAAAAGCCAGAGAAAGTTGGCCAGTTGAGGGATTGTGACACTCAGAGGAACAATGTGAATGATATGGTACCAGTCTCTGAAAACATGCCACTTGCCCTCATAAACCTTCAGATTAGAGGGCCTTCTTGCTCTCGAGATTCTCTCCGCAATCAAAGATTTAAATTGTTTGTCTTGCAAGGCTGTCTGGACAAGAGCCAAGCTTGAACATAAAGACGGTCCGGACAGGGGTGAAACACCCCTGGCCGCGGTTGCTTGTGAATACTTGTGCTGACTGTAATCTTCCTGGGTAGATCTATCTCCTAGATTGAGTAGATCGGAGACCCAGGAGTTGTTCTATCTGAGAGGGGCAATCAGAACCATCTGACAGTTCTGACCCCTTAACTTCTGGATTAATTTCAGTACCAAGACCGTGGGAGGGTAGGAGAATGACCACAACCCTTCCCAGCTGATTGATCGAGCATCCACGACCCAAGCTTCTGGGTCTGGAACCTGTGAGATGAAAGGTGGAGAACTTGCGATTCCACCTTGTTGCAAAAGATCAATCATCGGACGTCCCCAAAGTGTGTCAATTGGAAGAAAGTCCGATTGATGGAGTGACCATTCTGTGTGAATGACTAGATAGAGTGTCAGCCAAGACATTGAGTCTGCCAAGAATGTGTCTGAATTGTACATTGAGGTGGAGATTGTCGAACCAATGTAGAAACTGCCAGTTCAGAATGCACAGGTCTGGTGATTGGTGTCCCCTTGTTTTGAGGCAAGGCACCACCACAATGTTGTCTGACATAATGAGGGCAGTTTGTAATAAGAGTTGATCCTGCCCGAAATGAAAGGCATTGATGACAGCCATTATTTCTGAAAGGTTGATGTGGAAAGGGGCTCGCCCCTGGCACCCACGTGCCGCTGACAGTATCGAAGTCCGGCAACAGGTGGGCACCCCAACCGTAGGTATTAGTGGCGGAACATACCGTTATCCCCGCTTGGGGTATCTCCAGAGTAATCCCTGTGGACAGCCTACAGGGGTTGTGCCATTGACTCAAGAATGATCGTATCTCTGGCGTGAGCATGACTGTTTTCTGGGATCGAAGGGACTTGAAAAGGGCGCAATTACGCTAGCAACGTCCTTTGTAAAGGGCGCATAAAAGGACAGCTGAGCGGGATCAAGTCTGCTGCCGCATTCAATAATCCGAGGATCTGCAACTCTCTCGCTAAAATGCGCATCCTGTCGGAAACGGACTCTACGAGTGCAATTATCTGGATGATCGCAAACTCAAGGAAGCCTTACCAGATTCAGATCGGGAGAAACTCCACACCCAGATGGACCAAAATCCGGATTGGACAGAGATCAGACTTTATCCAGTTCACGAGAAAGCCTATATGATGTAAAGTGATATAAGATCGTTTCTGCCTTTGAGCAGAGTAGAACTTGACAGATGTTTCTGGAGGATGTCGTCCAAATATACTGCCGACGCAATAGATGAAGTCGAGCGGAACAGGGTGACGACGTAATCCATAACCTTGGTACTAGCCCAAGGGCTTAAATTAAGGCCAAAAGGTATGACATGGAACTGATAAGCTGAGCCCCGACAAGCACAACGGAGAATGTCCGCTACTCGTGGGATAGGGACGTGAAATGTGCATCGGTCATATCTAGCCAGCTTATGATGGGGTTTAAGCGACGTGCCCTTCAGACATGCATCACGACGTATCAGGTCTAGGTTGGCAGAAGCAGTCAGTGCATTGGCCATGGAATGGTGAGCTGCCCTGTTAAGAACCCTAGCTAACCGGGCCGTCAATTCCCAAGCATGTTCATTGCCAGATTTTTCAGCGATCCTGAAAATGGCTAGGGAGGCTAGGTCTAACATTGAAGACGTAGCGACTACATTTCGAACCAGCTTGGACGTGGCATTGAACACAGTTTTGTCCACTTTATAAGACAATGCCGCAGACATATGGACTGCTGCCATATTTTATCCCGAGCCAGGACCTCAGTACTGAACGCATCGGAGTGAGATTTGTACCATCGACCTGAAAACGACGCTGGTACTTGGCTTTCAGAAAAGAACGCCTTAGCATTTCCTGGATCCCCTATACGTGTCGACAGACGGTCATTAATTTCCTTAATTTTTGTCGACTGGGGAAGGAGGCGAAAGGATAGAGTCTCTTCCCCCTCATCCAGATCGACCGACGCTCTAACCCTATAGTCGGTAATGGCAGCAGGAGGTGGAGGGCATTCTGAAGGGGCCTTAACACCCTATAAATTTCCTCCACTGCGGCTTTGAAGCTGAACTCAGTCCGTTCCATAGTTGGATCTGCATACAGCTGATTTGCCTGCGATTCATCGCACTCACTATGTGCATAATCTTGCTCTGGTAAAGCATCCATATCGGGGTAATGCATACCAGGTGTCATAGATGACTCGATTCTGTAATCTCTGATAAAGGCATTCACTCTCCCTTGTGGATGAGCTGTTAGCCTATGGACGGCCGGCAATGCCGAATGAATTGATTGGCATATGTTTGGCCTGAACGTTTGCGACGGGCCGGCTATGACCGGCACTGACCGCTCGAATGGTCGGGTTGGATCGAGAGATTCATCGCCAACATCTGTGTCATGGTAGTGATATGTAACCGGTAGTACGGATTGACAGACGGAAACATCACTAGAATCATCGTCAATCCGATTTGTGCGGATTGCGGTATGATAAAAGTCCCCGTGCTGGTACAGCGGTACAGTCGGACGGACTGGTATATGACTAAAATCTCCATACGGTTGGACAACCGGTGCCTGTTGGGCTGGACGGCCGGAGCCGGATGGACTGTCAGTGCCGGCAAGTGTCGGCTGGAAGCTTGGCTGGACGACCGGTGCCATTTGGGTTGAACGGTCATTGCCGGATCGACGCCCGGTGCCGGTTAGTGCCGGCTGGAAGGTCGGCTGGATGACCGGAGCCATATGGGCTGAACGGTCATTGCCGGATGGACGCCCGGTGCCGGTTGGTGCCGGCTGGAAGGTAATAATAATTACATAATGCTTATGTAGTGCGGCCAGCACTGTGCACCCATCTACCATTCGCTCAGAGGGAATGTTGGTCCTGGTACAGCTTGCATATCTGTACAGCATACCAGGTGACCTAGATGACGCAATTCTGTCATAATTGACACTTTCACTAAATCTCCCTTGTGGAGAAGCCGTGAACATATGGACGGCCGGCACTAACGGCTGATTGAACTGGCGAATGGTCGGTCTGAAAGTCCTGTTCTGGTAAAGCTGCCATATCTGGGTAGCGCATACCAAGTGGCATAGATAACTCAATTCCGTCATCTCTGATAATGTCACTAATTCTCCCTTGTTTTAAAATCACACCGTCACGTATTTGACGTGACGGAAGGTGTACACCGGCAATACCGACTGATTTGTCTGGTATATGGTCGGCCGGAATGTCGGCGAAGGTCCGGCTATGACCGGCACCTGCCTCTCGAATGGTCTGATTGGACGGAGATACATCTATAACATCTCTCTCATGGTAGTGATATGTAACCAGTAGTACAGATTGACTGACGGGTACATCACTATAATCTCCGTAAATCCGATGTACAGCCGGTGCAGGTTGATGCCGGCTGGAAGACCGGTGCCATTTGGGCTGAACGGTCGTTGCCGGATGGACGGCCGGTGCATGTTGATGCCGGCTGGAAGGTCGGCTGCACGACCGGTGCCATTTGGGCTGAACGGTCGTTGCCGGATGGACGGCCGGTGCAGGTTGATGCCGGCTGGAAGGTCGGCTGGACGACCGGTGCCATTTGGGCTGAACGGTCGTTGCCGGATGGACGGCCGGTGCCGGTTGATGCCGGCTGGAAGGTCGGCTGGACGACCGGTGCCATTTGGGCTGAACGGTCATTGCCGGGTGGACGGCCGGTGCCTGTTGATGCAGGCTGGAAGGTCGGCTGGCCGGCCGGTGCCATTTGGGCTGAACGGCCGGTGCCTGTTGATGCAAGCTGGAAGGTCGGCTGGCCGTCCGGTGCCATTTGGGCTGAACGGACGGTGCCGGATGGACGGCTAATGCCGGTTGGTGCCTGCTGAAGTGCCGGCTGAACTGACGGTGTCGGCTGGACGGCCGGCGAAAGTGCATAATAAAATGGATCCAATTGATCCAGCCTAGACTCCATGCGTCCGGGACTTACAGGCCCGAAAGCCATGCACGGACCTGCGGTGAAATTTACATCCACTGGGCAGCCTAAACCATGTCAACATAATTCCTCCATTTCCACATTGCCAACACCCATTTTGCCATTCATGCCTTCATTGTCGACTTTGCTACTGAAACGACAAAAGAAGAGAACAAAGCACAAATTAAAAAATTCAGCATATTATTAATTCGATAATACTATAACCGTTATTAACGGAGTAGTCAAATTATTCTGTGCCATGTTAACTCTTAATGACCACACTAGTTATCGCCGTGAGCGTGTTGCAATATGTCGTTCAAGACGAAGTCTACTGAAACGAAAAGATGATAAACAAAGCACATTTAGCAATTCAACATGCCATTAAGTCGCTATTACAATAACCGTAACTAACGGAGGAAGCGAAATGATTTAGTGTCGCGTGAACTCGTGACTACAACACGAAATTCCGCCATTAAATAGTCGCAACTGGTCGTTCAGAGACGAAGTCTACTGAAACGGAAAAGAAGATAAACAAAGCACAAATTAACAATTCAGTACGCTATTAAGTCGCTATTCCATAACCGTAATTAACGGAGGAAGCGAAATGATTAAGTGTAGCGTGAATTCGTGACTACAACACAAAATTCCGCCATTAAATAGTCGCAACTGGTCGTTCAGAGACGAAGTCTACTGAAACGGAAAAGAAGATAAACAAAGCACAAATTAACAATTCAGTACGCTATTAAGTCGCTATTCCATAACCGTAACTAACGGAGGAAGCGAAATGATTAAGTGTCGCGTGAATTCGTGACTACAACACGAAGTCCGCCATTAAATAGTCACAAATTGGTCGTTCAAAGACTTTTTTGAAGTCTACTGAAACGTCAAAGAAGATAAATAAAGCACAAATTATCAATGCAGCACGTTATTAGACGCTAATATCGTAAACGTTACATACGGAATAAGCGAAATTATTGAGTGCTACATGTATTACATGCTAGTACCGCCATAAGCGTGCTTTTGACCACGTTGCAACCTGGTCCGAAGTCTAGAAAAGGTGACAAAGTCACTCAAATTGGAAAATATTGTAAAATAATGTATACGACCTGTAGAGGAATGATTATCCAACACAGTAATTCCAAATTTAACTTCGGATGGTCAGAATTTACACTAAGATGGCTTGGATTCATTGGAGGTCTAATTGTACGTGTTTTCGCGTACAGCGAAGCTAAAAAAACTAAAGAAACAGCGACACCTAGCGGGTAGCAAGGGGAGGTAAGGGGGAAGAGTTATTGCCCTTTGTCTATATGACATAGACAGGAAAGACGAATTTTCGTCTTTTGGTAGGGCTGGATTCGCGAGGTAGCAGGCTAATATCCCTAAAGTAATGTGATTGGGGAACGTATTCAAAGGAGAAATAGTAGGGCTTATTCATATCATGCACATAAAGCCCTTTCACTCTTTCATCAACTGATGTTTTAGCTCTCCTAGTTATGTTCTTGGTGGAGTTAAGGTCAAGTGCATATATTTTCAGCAGAGTTAGCAGATAACTACAATTTTGAACATCACACCAGTTCTATGATATTTATTCAACAATTTTAACCAAATAAAAATAATACTGTATCCTTCAAACAAGTTTATACTGTATGGTGCAATTATAAGTGCAAAAGGGTAAGAAATATCTAATTTTGAGACATCTTCAAATACCATAATCCATACACAAGCTAATGTTCTCACAACCAGAATGACATAAGGTGACCAAATCTACTGCCCAAAAATGTTAGACCCAACTTCAGATGAAAGCACTTTTTAAGGTAACCACCAAAATTCAAAAAATATTTCAAGATTTTTTTAATTCCTGGGAACTGTGTTTAGTTTGAAGAAAAAATTAACCTGGACTGGATTAACACAAGGCTTAGGAATATATACTAATGAAAACTTTAGCCATAAAAAAGTGGGTAGCCGCTGGTCCTGAGAGACATTCATGAGGGGGGGGGGGGCATTGAATATGCTAATAAAAACTTTAGCTGTAACCAAAATTTTTGGTGCTGCAAGCAATATAAATGTGACTGCTATATCTCGCCTCCCACTAATGTGGGCTGTACAAAACATGGAATGCATTTACCTTATCATACAGAGTCCAGCCAACATACTTGAGGTAGCCATCATCAACAAACATATTCGGATACTTTTTCATCCAAACACCGATTTCTTTCATACAGATTGCTCTGATATCTGCCTGGGTGTCTCTGCAAAAACATAAAATATTAGTGTTGTTGTTGGAAGTATAAACCATTTTGTAAATGCTTTTCTCAATTTGGCTTTCTCCTTCTCTGTGCTCCTGCCCAAACCTATTCCACAGAATGGATAACAAGTCCATTATATAACAAGTCTAATGGTCTTGTAAATACCATAATATTGATTATGTATAATTATTAACCCCATTGCAAACATCTGTCCAATGCATTCCTGCTCCACAGCTCTTCTGTCTAACTCCTACAGATCAACAAATGCAAACAAGATAGCCATATGGGTAACAGCTGCATAATAGCCCAATGCAAAAGAAGTAGGCCAAGAAATATGCTTTATTTTTGAAACTGAATGACTTTATCTATACAAAATTAAAAACATTCCTGCCAAGAACTAATTAATTTGGCCAAATTCTAATGAGTCAGGTTTTTGACAAATAATTAGTTCAAAGAATTTTTTATATGGCAAATCAACTTCAGCTGTATCAATTTGAAAATCCTAAATGCCAGAATGCTATCAAATGTTGTCAAATTCTGCTGAGCAGTTTCTGTTAAAATGTCATTTAAAGCTTTTTTTAATTGTTAATAACTGCATTTAACTTTGTTGACTGATCAGTATCACCTGAATAGATTATGATTTTTTTTTTTTTACAAAGATGCTGTCAAATTATGAGAACAACATTCTGAAAAGCAGTTTTACATTCAAAGGTTAATGGGTTTGTTACTTTTGGAAACAGTGGCCACACTGATGACTAGAGCTGTACCGATGTCACTTTTTGCCGATTATGCCGATACCGCGTATAGCCAATTATCAAAATTGCCAATACCGATTATGAGACCGATTATTTGATTATCATATTATGTACTCAGGTATAAGCCGACAAATTTAGAAAACAAATTGCATGCTTGCTTTGCATGTTTTGCTTTGGAAATGCATGCTTTGCAAAGTGTGCAATGTGCTGTCGACTCGTTGGCTGCATTTACTTTCAAGTAATTCCAGACTAAACTTGATAGTTTCACGTTCGACATTATGCAGAGCCGATATTAATATTCCAATCTATTCGGGCTCTTGAAACAATGTGTCCAAATAAATTACTACTCTGTTGTCCACAGACCGTGGGGGTGGGCGATTTTTTTTTGGGGCAAACAGGAAAGTTTTGCGGCACAATAAATATGTTCTAATCACTATGTAAATTGAGGCAATGCTTTTGAGTTTATTGCCGATTTTCTATGAGCAAAGGTCGTCGGCTTGCTTTGACAACAACAAATACTCGTTATTGCTGCGGCAACATCAGATAATTGTAAAACATTGATATAGAATTGTTTTATTTGTTTAGTATATGTCGGTGCTTCAAAGGTACAGTAAAACCTGTTATGACTTATGAGAGATCGCCCTCTCTTTTAAAAAATCCGGAAATGATTCTCACTTACTAGTATTAAAGACAATGAGTTCGTTCACCCTCCAGGCATTACGGATTAACTGAAAGACAGACGACGTACTCAAACCTACACTGAAGCCCTTTCAAACAATTTCTCACTGGGACATAAGGACTATCGGCGTTTTGTGAGTTTTCATAAAGATAAAGAAAAAACACAAACCTCAAAATTGACAATGTATATATCCATCATTACTCCCTTTGATGTTAATCTTACTGGCTATTCACATGACTTTGGCACTACAATGGCGGTTAGCGACATGTACTTTAGTCTGGTTTACTGCAGTTTACAAATGTTACCGGACACTGGAGTTGAAAATTTCGCATAACTGGCAGCAAGATGAATTCTTTTTAAATACTTTATTAGAGCAATCTCTTTGTTACAAAAGATTAATTGATGGTTCGATGTGTTTATCTCGATATATGGTTATTCGACTATACAGTAGTGTTAGTTAATGAGCAACTTGTTTGCATACTGCATATATCCCGAGCTCTAGTGTTACAAAGGATTAAGTTACGGTCAGTCAAAACGCGACTGTATATACAACTTTTATCAGGAAAAATTGGTTATTTAAAAAAATTATTTGCATCGGCACCGATTATTTTTGCCGATACCCGATTATACCGATTGTGCTAATAATCGGCACGATTACGCGTACGGACGATTAATCGGTACAGCTCTACTGATGACTGATCAGCTCACATTTAACAAAAATGAAAGGATTGTATGCTCCTTGTAACATGGACAAATTAATCAAGCAGTTTTTGAAAACAATCTGTAAATGACATTTATGATCAGTAGAAACATGACAAACGAAGCACCTTACCATAAGCGCACCTGGCTTAAAGCTAGGTATGCTAAAATTGGACTACTTTCAATTTACCTGTAACGATGCACAAAGACACCCTTGAAAATATATGTCAGCATGTTTCTGATCTCTGACTGATTGTCCTCAAGCTCTTGTCGCTTGACAAGCAGCAGGTTAAGACGGTCTGTTGCACGCTTATTTTGGTTTTTCTGTCTCTCTGACTCATATTGTCGTTGTGTATTGTCCAAGTTAATGCTGAGATTCAAGGCTACATCAACAAGGGCTGTCATCAATTTCATAGCTGCAAAGTATAAAATGAATGCATACATTGTTTAAAAGGAAAATCAAACTTGTGAAATTTTAAAAGATCTCTGGTACAAGAATAATCGTACCAAATTTTAACCTACGATTCATTCAAATGTATTAGGAACTTTAATTACCTCCAATACAGTTTAAGAACCGTAGCTCAAAACAGCACAGAGTTCAAAGGATTCTTGCCAGATCTCTGCTTGATGCAATCTTTTGCTTTCTGTTTTGGTCTTCTTTTGTTTCCTCAATTTCAAGTGCTGATAGTAAACAGCTCTCCCAGCATGAGACATAATCAAATCAACATGACTAGTGTATGCTATCATGTTAAGTACATATATTCCTTTGTAAAACTGCAATCATCGTAAGATTTCCAGGACAGCAGTTGTTTTCTGCCTGAATTTTACTTAATTTTTCTCACCTATTAAACATTTTCTCATTTGTTGTTGAATTTTATGGTTACTGACCCTCTCTGATAAATATTTTGCCTAGGTGCTGGTATTCCACAAATGTTTCACTGTCTATTATATCAAGTGTACTTAGGAAATTGTAGGCTTCAGAGAAAACAGTTCCCATTTTGATCAACAAGCTTGATAACATAAACTGTTTTTCACAGGATGTAAGCAATATTGTAAGCTTAATCATCTCTCTTAGTTACAGCTTTTAGATTACAACTTATGTATCAATTAACATTTCATCCCAATTTCATCTTCTACAAGGTACTAAACATTTAATTTTCTGACTGTGAGGGGCTGCGATGCTGTTATTTTATTGTATCTCAAGACAATTTTTTAAAAAATAATGGATATAATGTGTTATTTTGCTATAAATCAGAGCAATATACCTTTCCATCATTTAAAAGATGGGAGTGTTTTTAAAGTCTCAGACCCCTACCTGATAACAAAAAATTGTGGATACATAATATAATTGCAGTATACCTAGATACATTATGCAAAAAAAATACTGCAGCAAAAAGTGGTACAAAACATTTTCAAATATCCTTCTCCAATTTGTTTTTTTCATGTGACGTCACAAAACGTGTGTTCTTCTATATATCCACCGTTTTGAGTTCCCAGCTCCCATAACTGGCACCTAATAACATTGATCTTCCCACATAATTACGAAGGCATGTTACATTTTGTGAGTGAGAATATAACATTACATCACATGCTGTTGTACATGTCAACCACATAAGATCAAATGTGTGACTTTTTAACTTGTTTTCTTCCATTACAATATTTAAATTTCAACCATCTTTGTTATTCTTTAATAAACAAATTCAATGATCAATAAACAAACACATACACAATAGGATACACAAACTAGTAGAAACATGTAATTATTTTCAAATTACATAGCCTTAAATCAATCATTTGTGTATCATTTAAATTAAACAACTAATTGTTATAATTTAATATTTCTAAATCACTTCAGGAATACATCGTTTTAACATTCGACACAAAGTCATGTTCCGTTAGACAGGTGTTTTGTTTGAATACACTAAAGATGGCGCTTCTTTGAACGGCTATCGCTTTCATTCAGTATCATCCTATGTCCATAATTTCCACCACAAATACAATATTTGACCATACTAATTAAACTGTTTTGTCAACTGTCTTTGGCACAAATACATGGTGTCGCGAAAAGTGTACATATAAGTTCTAGCATAAAATACATGCTATGAAATTTGAATTTGTGACTGATATTGTATCCCGATAATCATTATCCAGAAATACTCTTTCGAGATGACAAGCTTAGGGATATGATATGAATTACTTTTTAAAACATGTCAATATTGTCTATATGTAAAAAAAATATAAAAATAAGCATCTATTTGATAACAATATACATGATTACAGTTCAACTTCACTGTTGTCTTTCGATATAAGCAAGGAACTTCCAGCTTTATTTTTATTTTTGTGCTATTGCACACCATTTCAAGTAGAATCTATATATCTTTTTAATAAAGTAAATATTCTTTATCGAAAGTTAAATTATTATCTTGAATATACATGTTGACTAATATTGACAAAGGCTTGTTAAGACTCAAAATGGCGACAGAAATTGTGCGCATATTGCATTGTGGGTATTTGCATACTCAAGTTAGAATTGGATTTAACAGTATTAAATAAACTGTAATGTCAAGACAAACAGATACAATCTGGAAATAGCCTGCTATAAAAGATTTCTCAAATATAAACTATAAAATGGAGGCAAGACTAGATTAGATCTCGCAAAACATAATTTACTTACATGCAAGAGTGCTGGTATGCCTGAAGGCTCTGACTTGAGAGTCAGTGAGCCCTGTTAAAAGTGAGATTACATTGTCCATCATGTACTGGTCATATATAATACTGTACTGGCACTGGCGAACAAGAACTTGGATAAATTCACAGAAATTTGTTTTAAACTTCTTCCACTGAGGACCTGTCATGATCAAAGGATAGTCTCCACTATCCTGAAATAAAGATACATTACATGGAATGAGAAATATTTATTTCAGAGAAACAGTAACAAATGTATTGACTAGAATAAAGTGCTCCCTCAATATCAGGCACCTGATTTTAACACATTCATTTCTAACATGCTGCAATAACCATAGACTATACATTATGTATACTATATACAATGATCCACAGTATAACATGTCCCTTTCTTCTCAGTTGGTCTGGTCATGGCTTATACCACTTTATATATATACTAATAATATACCCCAGTATAACACACCTGCTTATAATGATGGAATGATCATGGAGATAACATAGTACTTTTATAGCTCCATTGAATATGGCTGTAATGTTTACAAAACCAGTAACGGAGTAAACGAACGTGCATATGGCTATTACTGATGTTAGACTACTCATTCCACTAAGCAAAAAAGTTAAATATTTCCACATCTCTACTGAACTGAATAATTTAGTGGGATTTTTCTCTTAATTATTTTCTTTAAATATTAGCTCTCATAAAAGGTGACATCACTAAAAAATTTTTTTTTTAACAAATTCAACGAGAATTGATTGTACTGCACAACAAAAAAATCAATTTACGTTACTAATAATGCTGATAAAATTACTTTAATGAAGCAAACCAGATTTTTTAAAAGTCATAGTATAAAAGTAACAAGAAGCCCAAAATGAATCTACAAATACGGTAATTTTGTAATTTTTGTTCAGTTAGAATTTAATCGCAATATTTGTATGTATCCAGGATTTACTAACTTTACGGTCTTATATAAGCGTCATATAATTTTTCAGAGTGCCGACTCTAAACAGAGAGCTTGTAAAAAAAATTGTTCTCATGCATGTCACCAATTATAAGGTGAGTTAAGTGTTATGTTTTAATAAGACAACTCCATACATACCAACCCTGCAAGAGTACAAGAATAATTTTTACTATTATAAGTGACAAAAAAGTGTAAATTTGGGCTTACAAGTGTGATCTATATATAACAAGTCAGAATTCAAATCACAAAGGGTAAAATCCATATGGATTAGAACCAGAATACAAACACAAACTACACTGAAATATTATTTATGTTCAGCACTCACTTTCACCAAGATGTGTGTGTCACTTTCACTGAATGATTGCGAACTGGAATTCTGAAATGAGCCTAATCACATGCTCCATGTGCTGCATTACATTACTCTCCTATTTTGCTTTTAAAGTTTGTAAAGTGATGTTGATTTGTCCTTTTTTCTGATCTAATGAGTTTTAAAGTTTGAAAAGATCCATCTACTCAAACATTTTCTGTCAAGTAACATAGGTCACTCACAAAGTAAAGTGCTTCACTAAACATCTGATGCCATTTTCTTTAGAAGTAAAGACTAGCATCAGGGCTCAAAATTAGCGGTAGTCTGCTAGCCCGAGGCTAGCAGATTTCCTGTCGGGCTAGTAAGTTTTGTTTATCAACAGTCAGCGTTTGTTTACTCAATAAAGACGTGACTTCTGCATATATTCGGTAGAATCAGCGCAGTGACCATTGTAAACAGAGTCGTAAAATATTAGCATGAGAAGATGGAAGTCAATTTCTGCCTCAGAAATGTGTTTCTATTACAAGTAGCCATATGATTTTGAGCATTTCGCTTAACAGCGCCAATCACGGTCCCACCATTAACAAACAACGGAAGTTTGGTAATTTATATCCTAATTAATCTGACAGCGAATTAAATGAAAAATTTCACACTTCATTCACGTGACCACATTAAAAAACTACAAAACTAGAACACATGGTATCAACTATTCAAATAAATTAGTTTGCACGCTAGCTTGTTTGTTTCCTTTGTTTTTTTATAGCTTGCTAGCCAAACGCGCTAACAGCCACAAACGGGAAACTGCTTAATTTACGCCTGCATCGAAATAATTATAAGAATTAGATCAATTTATTATGATCACATTACTGACACATCATTTCCATACAACTACTTTTTCTATGTCAATAAAACTTTTTTGAATAATATTTTTCCCAACAAGACTGAACAAATAATTGAGTACATGTGGAGACATTCAAGCAGAATGCTGTACATTTGTTGGGAATTAAAATCTCAGCATGGGCATCTAAGATTTGAAAAATTTCCGCTTATTATTAATTTCAACAACACATTGAGGTCCGATTAATTAGGAGCACCTACAAAACTTATGCTATTAATGATGAGACCGTAATTGGCACTGTTGAATGCAACGTGCCAACTCAGATGGCTTCGTTTGATGGGAACACACATTTTCCAAGGTGGAACTAACATTATCTTTTGATGTTAATATCTTATAACAGTGTTTACAATAGCCACTGCTTTGATCCTGCAGAAGTCAAGACTTTATTAGGGAGAGACCATTTACTTGGGGGGGGGGGAGACGGGACAAAGGCATGTGTTTTGAAATGTGTGTCTTGCTCAGACATTCTTATATAAAGGACACTGCCATTCCTTTTCTTACTTTAAATAATTCGCGTCAGATACACTGTAACACCCCTTTTTTTAAAAAAAAAGGCACAATTCCTGCTATAAAAGGCAAAATGTTGCGTTTTAAATAAGGTGTTCAGCCTCCTGAAAAAGCAAAAGTTGAATGAAAATGAAATAAAAGAGAGGAATAATTTGTATGATAGGGAAAAGCGTAATCGGACGTTTCAGAAGACAGGGAATGGCTGAATTATGATGAGAACAAAAATGTTATGCATGCAGTGTAACTGGTATATGGAATTCACAAAAGCAAACACAGAAAACATCCAGTTTTGTTGCGGGTTGTTCGAACTTTAAAATTGAATCGGATATACAAATGGTGAAGAGCGACTGGAAATCTTGTTTGAGACCTTGGGTTCTGTCCGACCTACTCTTTATAATCTTCCATACAAATGACATTCCAACAAATTATCCGTCACCAGTAATACGTTTGTGGAATGTTTCAAAGGGACAGGTAAGAAGACCAGAACAAAGGTGGAGGACGAAAAATGACATTTGGATCCCTTTCTAGAATTGGATCCAGACTATCTTGAGAAACAAGAAATGTTAATTGACTGATTGATGATTTGAAGTAGGATTTATACTTCTGTACCTCTGCATTATAATGCTATTTATGAAAGAAAATTGTTGTTAATCTCAATACAAGTGTGTGACATAGTTTTGTGGACAGGACTAGTAAATGTTTGGCAGGACTAGTAAATTTATCAGTACACTATTACTTCTGGCTACCAAGAAATTTGTGTTAAATTAAAGCCCGGAGCATGCTAACTAATTTATCAATATAATGAATCTGTTAGGTAAAGTTGATATTTGAAGAAACCCAAAAGGGTCATACAGTAGCAAATAAGGAAAGTACTCTTCCACTATTCTTATGCAGCAGTCCTCTTTTTAAGAATATACTCAGATATATAAGTGGAATCATAAAGATATTTAAAAACTAATATAAACAACATTACTTATTTTTTTTTAATGAACCAAAACACCATAATCCATATACAGGCCAGCAGATAATTTAATTTGGTCAAGAAAAAAAAGTGTAATGATTATGGTTAAAGTATAATGGTCAGCATGTATGCAACTCATGAGATTTCGTTAACAGGTGTACATAAAAATAAAAGTCACTTACCTGTAATAATTAACTACCAGAATGATTTCGTACAAAGTGTAATTGATGTTATGAAAATGCAGAATAAATATGCAGTATTTGTGATCTTGTATTTATGACATAATTACCAAAGACCAGTATATTCTTACTACATAGAAAACAAATGAAAAAAAGATGTGTACTCAAATCGTTCTAAAAAATGATTTTTCAAATGTTTTGTCGATTTCATGGTGACTAGATGATAATTTTAAGTAAATGGATTAAGTGTTCACAAATCATTCAGTTGCCAGCATAAATAAATCATTACAGTTTTGGATTATGTGCATTTTGCTGAATTTACATACTTTAAGAATTTTACCAACAATTTGTGTGTGTGTGCATGTGTGTGACATTTTTTTGTCTTGAATGGTACAAAACGGAAAATGCTTCATAGAAGCTAGTGACACTGCAGAAAGATGGACTGAGTACTGCAAAGAAATCTACAACCATCAGCCCACAGGAGACCAATAGGTGCTTGAAGTTCAAAACTCCTCAAAAGATTTCCCACTCTCAAAGAAGTGAAGTCAGCAATTAGAGCACTGAAGAATAGAAATGCAGCTGGAGTAGACAACATCCCAGCTCAACTTGTCAAGAATGGGATGGGGGGGGGGGGGGAATCAGTGATAGAGCTACCAACAAACATCTGCAACAAGATCTGGCAGACAGGTGAATGGCCAACAAAGTGGACCAGGGCAATGATTATAACACTTCACAAAAAAGGCAATCTCTAGCTGTGACAAAATTACAGAACTATCAGTTTGATCAGCCATGCTAGTAAGGTGATGCTGAAGATCATCTTGAACAGACTGAAACAAAAAAGCAAAAGAAATAATTGCTGAATAATAAGTCGGGTTACAGAGTGCAAGAAGCTCAACAGAACAAATATTTAATGTTAGGGGTCTGGGTGAAACGTCAACAAGACATCTATCATGTGTTCATAGATTTCAAAAAAGCCTTTGACAGAGTGTGGCATGAGGCATCGTGGGCCTCAATGAACAAGTACAACAAATGTTGATCAATCAAGCAGCTATACGCAAAGGCTACCACTGCAGTAATTGCTCACTTTGAGCTCACCACGAGCGAAGCCCTGGAAAACACTGAAGGACAGTCAGCATTGGAGGGCGTAACATCACCAACCTCCACTTTGCAGACGACATTGATGGGCTGGCAGGAAATGAAGACGAGCTTGCCACCTTATTGAAGAACCTGGATGAAACATCTTCCAGATTTGACATGGAGTTAAGCGCTGAAAAGACAAAGCTGATGACAAATAGTGGCAAACAAATCTCAGCAAAGATTGAAGTCAGAGGACAGGAACTGGAAACAGTGAGCCAGTTCAAATATCTTGGTTCTGTAATCACCGAAGACGGATCAAAAGCAGAAATTGTCATGAGCAACACAAACAATGGCAGCTATGTCAAAGCTAACACCCTTCTGGAGAGACAAGAGTATCTGTCTGAAAACTAAAATCATACTATTGATAGCACTAGTCAATTCAATCTTTTTGTATTCATGTGAGGCATAGGCCCTGAAAGCAGAATTACAACGAAGAATCTAGGTACTTGAAATAAGAGGCTACAGAACCATCCTTGGCATCTATTACATGGACCACATCCCAAATGAAGAAGTGTGTAACATCATCAGGTGCAAAGTAGGCCAATACGAACACCTCCTCAACACTGTCAAAAAGAGAAGGCTGAAATGATAAGGTCACGTCAATAGAGCCAACAGTCTATCCACAACAGTCCTGCAAGGCAACGTCCAGGATGGCAGAAGGAGAACTAGAAAAGTGGACTGACAACATCACATAATGAACCAGGAAAAGGATTACAGAGACAAAGGTGTTGGCACATGATTGAGACAAGTCAAGAGAACTGGTCAGATGTTCAGCAGCACAGCACCTCGATGATCACACAAGGTCAAGAGACTGATGATGATGATGATGATGTGTGTGTGTGTGTTATTTGGATATTTAACTTAGCTTTTAACAATTGTTTAGTAACATCACTACAATGTCTGCAGTGTGATAGTTTTGTGATGTCTGGCACTGGGGCATCATGTCCCACCCAGTCACATGATCCTGACACCAGGCTGACCAGTCATAACACTAACTTCTTAATGCTGAGTGCCTAGTGAGACAGCTGTCAGAACCGTTTTTATAAGAATTTTTTATGACTTGGCCTGGGTTCAGATACGCAACCTCCCGAGTTGGATGCTCTAACCACTTAGCCACCAGAGCGGTCACTAACAATTTGTGTATATCACTGAAAAATACAAACAAATGCAAGAGTCTGACATTACCAACTCACATTTTACGCAATCAACTTGCATTTAAACAATCAAAATAAAATAGTATGAGTTTGCAAGTGTTGTGCTGTCAGGTCAGAACTTCAAACTAAACTATCAACTCACCTCATCAAATTCTTCAGTCATTTTTCTGATGATTTCAGCATGTTCCATGTTAGCATACATGTAGGGGGTAACCTTTCCCTTACAGCCAGCAGACTGTATCAAGAACTGAATCAGCTCAAGCAAGGCTTGGTCACGATCATTCTTGTAGGACTCAATCCAGTCATCCACAACAGTCTACAACATAAATAAAGTAATAAATTGTGCCTAACTACAGAGATCAAACTTTATTTTTCACTTGAACTTTTAAAACATAAAAAAATTATTAGTTTTGTAATCTGTCAATGCTTTTGTAGCATTACAATAGTAAACTAGACATGGCCACAACTTGAAGTAGCTTTATACATTATTTATTTTCAAGCACAAATCGGACATGTGAATGAAACATTGGTATTGTTAAACATAAAATTTTGCAACTGCTACTTGGTTGATACATTCCATCTGAACTTGTTAAATAATGTTCCTTCATGAAGGTACTCCAAAGCTGAAAATATGCAGCTAAACCTGGCAGAAGTATAAAAACGTTTGGGGAAATTCACTTCCAGTTCTGCTTAACGGAATATTTTAAAAGATTTTTCTCCAAATTTTTTTCTTTAAAACAAATGAATGATTTTCACATGAAATGTGGCATAGCTAGAAAACTCTAAAGATGAAGATAACTGGATGTGCTGACTACATAAATATGAAGCCAAATTATAACAGACTATGCTGATAAACCTGTCTTTGAACTATTTACCATTGAAAAAGAAAATAGGCAACATTTACTGTGTATCATTTTGTTTTCCATAAACACAAATCCTGGGTTGACAGCCACTGGGCAGTTTTGTTAAACCAGTTTTACAGTATAATACATTCCTTCTATAATACTTCACTCAATCAGTACAGAGCATAACCTCTTAGTAAATCAAATTGTTCCAAGATAAAATGGACATTTACAATGTTTTGTAGTGTTACAAATCTATGATCTTAAAATAAGTAACAGAAAAGAGTGAAGATGACAAGCTTAATAAAATTTAATAAATAATTTATTTCCCTAAACTACAAAGTAAAACAAAGAAAAAAGAAATTTGGTATTGCGAATTAATATCCAAATTGTAACCCAAGAATTAAATCCTGTCAACGAAAAGCTCTAAGTGAATCACAGTTCAAATCCCGATGAATGTCCAAAGTGGAAAGCGATACCATATGCAATAGTCAGTGCTGTACTGATGTGTTAACAGTCTCTTGTTGAACCACAGAAAATATTTTTCCAGTTTCATGAATTTCGGATAAATTTAATAAATGTCTTTGTCCAAGAATTTAGAGCACTTTAGTAATTCCAGCAAAAACAATCACTTCAAATTCAGAAATTTTATGAAAATAACAATTAAACCCCAAACTGGACACAACATAAAACAACTTGACATCTCAAGTGTTGAGGCATGACTGATATAACTCTTATCATAACATCAGTTACAAGACCAACTAAAACGCAAAACAGATTCCTAGATGGGGGTCAAGAGCTCATTATTCTGGAAAAAATATTACTTTGTTTACGAATTAACATGTGTCTTACATCACACAGTCCAGGTATGACTGACTCAACTGAATGATTCTTACTCTGAGAAAGATTAACACTGATTCTAAGGTTTGCAGCTTGATACAATGTTTCTATTATTAGGTATTTACATCAATGAAATTTAAAAAAAAAACATCCAATGAAATAAACAAAAAAGTCCAGTAAACAAAATTACATTACAATAGCATGTAATGGAATTTTAAAAACATAAAACAATTAAATTAAATATAACAATTAAATT
This sequence comes from Unio pictorum, assembly GCA_030141615.1. Classification (NCBI taxonomy): domain Eukaryota; kingdom Metazoa; phylum Mollusca; class Bivalvia; order Unionida; family Unionidae; genus Unio; species Unio pictorum. Next base: position 9,363,124 of record JARLTB010000046.1, on the reverse strand, counting down.
ATATATACATGATTTGCTTTAGCAAGTGCTAAAAGACAGTTTTTTTTGTCTCAATGGAAGCCAGATTAGAGTGGTCTCCTCTTGGATAGAGGGATTGACAAAAAGTTAAAATGAGCCCATTAAGATGAAAGTAAATTAGAAAAAAGACACAAAAGGTCTGAAGGTTCAGGGTTTACATTACACAGGCTTATTACCAAAGACACTGCCAACCCTCCAAGACTCACAATTAGTGAAAAGGAGATAACAAATTTAGAATTTAAAACACAATTATTCAAAAATTATACCACAACACGAACTCCATCCACTTCAATGGTCAGTACTTTATAATGAAAATATCAAAATAAAAATTAAACATTATTTACACTGATTACATGTACTGCATTTGTAGCCAAACTTACTCATATAAACAAACTATTTGTCAAGATATGATGCTGTAAATTCTTTAACTTCCTCAATCAGGCAATGGTAAATTTGTTTTTAAAACAGTTCAGGCTCCTTGCATGCATGTTAATTTTGGTGACCAAAATTTTATGGTGATAAAAACAGTTTAACTGCAGTGTAGCTTAATTACGAAACTGTATTATTCCAGAAGATGAATCATAGAACAGTGAACAATTAGTGGTGTCGGAGCATGCACAGAAAACTGTGAACTCTGGCACATTACAATATATGATAATCTTTCAATCTCTAAAATTCCAACACTTGAAAAAGCTTCTTCATGTAGTTTCCCAGCCTCTATGTACTTTTTGCTACCAATGTGCTTCCTCATATCGTCCCTGCCACCATGTCCAACACTAAAATTTGTGGCACACTGTGTGCAAAGTGCATGATATATACTGGTGTTTGATGGCTGAATGCACAGCAAATGTTTGGTATATTCCAAAGTAAACTTTCTTTTCCTGTGCAATATATTTCTTTTTCTTTGGTGCTGAAGACATTTTAATGATGTGATGTCAAACAGTAATTTAAATCAGTATTGGCAGTGCATGCACAGAGAAAGATTCCGGTTACGCCCTGTTTCTTTCAAAAGCATTTGTAAAACTAGTCTTATACATATGATTAAAGTATGCTAAAATGCTTGCTAACAATTGTACCATTTGGCTTTCGTTTCTACAAATATCGTGACTAGTAGAACCGGAATGTTTCTGCAACAGCCAATATCACGACCAGCACTTAATGGAAAAATATAATTGAGGTTTGGGGAATTCATGCCTTTTTGCATGTGGTGTTGATAATTGAATAGCTGTAGAAAGTCGTGAAATTCATGCCAAAATTGTGAGGGTTGGAAGCTATTATTTTTTATGTAACAATACAGTGCAGCAATTCTTCCATTTCTAAAAAAACTGACCTGCAGTGATGCTCTTCCAGCTTTCACAATTTCAAACATAGATCCATCACTTTCCTCCTCCTCAGTTCTCTGGACTCGTCCACGCCCACGTCCTCCTCCTCGACCTCGCTTGGCAACCTGTAAACAGCAATTTCATCACAAATATAGAAAGTACAATGCAGAGGGTGACAATTCCAACTTTGACAAACTGAAAGGATGATAAAGTACAATTGGTAGATCACGTTTAGTTTTATTTCTTCTTTGTTCTGTGTGCAAAATGGGCTACCTAACATGAAATTTTATTTGCCCAACAAGTTTTTAGATGTATGGGTTCATCGGGTAACAAAATTATCATCAACTGCAACTAGAGCATGTCCATCTTGAGATACAGATCAGTAGCATTTCTGTCGCTTTTTAAAAAGTTTCTTTCTTAGGGGTGCTTTTTGTAAAGAACATTTACAGCTCAAGTGTAAATTAATCACAGTCCAGTAATTAAAGTACTACATACTACAATTCTTCTTCTCATAGACACCCCAAACATCAGCAAACTAAATGTCTTGAACACATTATTGTTATTTTTGCTTTAAGTAACAGTTAAGGTACTAAGCACATTGTCAGTTGAGCAGGGGACAAAATCAACATAATCCATCCAAGGGAAAAACATGTACACATTTATTATCATAAAGGATTTAATACTTTCAACAGCACAACTTTTTGTTTATCAATATACTTGCATAAGCAGGCATGTATTTAGTCTTCCATAAAAAAAAAAGAAAACCTTTTAAGGGGGGGTATGGGGGTCCTAGCCCATTTTGGTCTTGAGGGGCAGTGCCACTGATGAGGTTGGGGTGATCAAGGGGGCTTAAGTCCATTGGCCAAAAATGCATTTTACACTCATATACTTATCCTCGTGCAACTTATGATCATAAAATATACCATATTAATAATCTGAAAAACTAATAAACTTACATAAAAAAAACCTTGACTAATTTCACAATATTTATAGTCACATGAATTTGTTCTACAATACTATTGATGCTGAAGATATTTCATGTGCATATCAGTGTTCACATCGTAATTAAGTCACAATAAATTCTCAGTTTTTGCAGCAAATCTATTATACTTCTCTCTAAAAAAATCTGTAAAATAAACACCTAAGTACATCAACTGTATACAAATAAGCTGATACAGTCTCTTGTCTTTTTCTCCATCGGACTCAACCTGTTGATTTGCAAGTTGAGCTCTTTTTTGTGGCTTTGGCAAATTTTCTTTTGTCTTTCATTTTGCCATCACTGACTTTTGCGGCTCCATCGTTTCTTTTCCTTCTCAATGAGAGCCTTTTTCTTTTCAAACTGGTGTTTGTATTGGTGACATGCAGTGCGCATATTCTGACAGCGGGTTACATCCGTGTTCTCACACAAGAAATTTTTCTTCTTATTGTAAATTAAATGCACTTTTTCCAGGTGCCTTCTGAGCCTCAATTCTTCTGTATGCAGCTTCTTTTGCAGGTGCTGTTCCAAACTCTTCCAACCACAATTACCATATTTAAGATATTTACTGCTGAGGTCACAAAATGCCAGTCCTATAACATTCAGTTTTCTTATAACTATTCGCTCCAGCCTTTCCCATTTTGACAAGTTTTTTAAACCTTTATCTCAACCTTTCATGTCATGGTCCTTCTCAAACGCAAAGCAGCAAACACCACCAGACTATTCAAAATATTACAAATTTTGGACAAACGGGACACCACCTCATTGTTTTCACGACTCCATATATGGTGGACTATTCTGCGCATGGCTTTGAAAAGATGTAATGTTTATGCATCAGGCAATGGAAATGAAATACATTACTTTGGAATATATGTCAGCATTTCAGTCAAAAATTGAATATTCAACCAAAACAGCAGGTGATTCAATGTTTACAGAACAGACATGCCAACGATGCTAACATGATTGTACATTTCAGTGCAATAAAGAATGTGGAAATTAACTCAATGACAACCAGAAGTTCTTCTAATCTGCCAATTTCAACATCTTCTGGAAGGGATTGCAACTTTTGCTGGTGGGACTACTATTTTTTACCAAATGGAAGACCTGGACTCCTAGTTTTAAACTCTTAGCAAGACCTCTGACAAGCATGCATCTTCTTTCCACTACCATCAATTTCCATTACACTAAGATTCATTGGATGAATTTAAACCAGAATATTCTTATTCGAGTCGTGTGCTAACTAATATATGAAACGAATAATTTACAAGGATCATTTCAGAATTTGATAGGACAGACCATTTATATAAAACCAGATCGGAGATGATATAAAAAAACAGACTATATCAAGAAAAATCTGATTAAAGTCAGGAGAAAAGTAAAATTCTGCTTTAGAAATGAGAAAAATGATGTCTGACAATATTAAAATGCTTGCTATAAAAAACATTCTTGACCAAAACAAATGACTAGTCCTGGTCATTGGACAATCCAATCTGTACAGCCCTGCAAAAAGTTATTTAAATATAGGTAATACAATCTTACTGATGAATCATCTTTTGCCTTTCTTTTTCTTCCTCTTACAACAACTTGCTTCAGATCCTCAAATTCATCTTCTGACTGGTTTTCTGGCCTGAAACAATAATATGAATGAGAAACAAATCAGAGGAAGGATGAGCAAACTGCCCACAAACAATATTCTCCACCTCTTGCATCTACAACCCAGTCAGCTCCAAGTTATAGACCCAATGATCATTCCATGTCATAACTGGCTACTAATGGAGGAAGCATTTGTGACCTGAGATGCATCACATGATGACATTTCAGCTGATACCATCAATGTTCTAATAGACGACAGTGTATATTTTTTAAATAGCAAATTTTGTAGTAAATTATGTTTCTCCGAGAATACTTACCCGATCACATTACTTTAGGGGATATTAGCCTGCTACCTCGCGAATCCAGCCCTACCAAAAGACGAAAATTCGTCTTTCCTGTCTATGTCATATAGACAAAGGGCAATAACTCTTGCCCCTTACCTCCATTTGCTACCCGCTAGGTGTCGCTTCTTTAGTTTTTAAGCTGAGCGGTATATAAAACACGAGGATGCTCGCATGGCGGGGTGGTTGGGAGGGTTTCTTAGTAATGTGATCGGGTAAGTATTCTCGGAGAAACATAATTTACTACAAAATTTGCTTTCTCCTTTGAATACGTTCCCCGATCACATTACTTTAGGAGAATAAGTAATAGGAAGAGGGAATGCAGAGCATCCGACCTCCACCCCGGGTATCCTCTAGGGAATGATGGTTGGATTCCCCATGTGAATGATAACCCGGTCTCCTAATTTTCAATCAGCAACACAGCCCAGGGTCACGTGATATGTGACCCCTTTATACGGTTAAGAAGATAGTTATTGAAATCTTCTTACCTACGAAAATTTATCTGGCAAATCCAGCGAAGCTAATAGGCTGTGCTGATTGTTGCACATGGGTCTGGTGGGCGTCTGGGCTGCCCAACACCGGACCTACTAGAATCAATGTTTGCCTCTGCGAGTACAAACTTGAAGATAAAACTGTACAAGGTTGACTCTGCATGTCAGCCAACATCTTCTATAAGGTGACTGATTTGCGAATCCCCAGAGTACGCCGAGCGTATAACCCACTTCAGCCATGAAGCAAGGGCTTGAATGGAGATATCTCATGTCCCAGCTATCACCAGAAGAAAGAGGTGCTTGTATGTGACCTGACTCACCTCTATGCATTGAAATGGTGCTAGAGTACACAAACAGGATCTTACATGGCTGTTGATCCTGACTTATCTATAAAGAAGCGAGCTAATGACGACTCATTGATCGCCAATGTATGGTAATCTATTTTGGACTACGAAGCCTGGCTGCGTCAAGAGGACCATCAAACCCTCTGATCGGAACGGAAGAGAGTTTGGGTCACTAGAAAGGACATGTAACTCGCTCACCCTGCATGCTGAAGCTAAGACTATCAAGAAACCCAATTTGTATGATAGTAGCTTTAACTAATCGTGGGTTAAAGACTCAATACTGTCTGAATTGAGTCATGTTAAAACCCAGGACAGATTCCATTTGGAAACAGGTTGAGGGATATAAGTCGATTGAATTTTTTTTTTTTTAAAGTCTCTAAAAGATCTGACAAATCTTTGTCATGGCTGATAGCACATTTTTCAGAATGGAGGAATGTGTCTGATATCATGGAGCGGTAGCATTTGATAATAACTGGAGCCAGCTGTTTCTCCTCGAAAAGCCAGAGAAAAGTTGGCCAGTTGAGGGATTGTGACACTCAGAGGAACAATGTGAATGATATGGTACCAGTCCCTGAAAACATGCCACTTGCCCTCGTAAACCTTCAGAGTAGAGGGCCTTCTTGCTCTCGAGATTCTCTCTGCAATCAAAGATTTAAATTGTTTGTCTTGCAAGGCTGTCTGGACAAGAGCCAGGCTTGAACATAAAGACGGTCCGGACAGGGGTGGAACACCCCTGGCCGCGGTTGCTTGCGAATACTTGTGCTGACTGTAATCTTCCTGGGTAGATCTATCGCCTAGATTGAGTAGATCGGAGACCCAGGAGTTGTTCCATCTGAGAGGGGCAATCAGAACCCTCTGACAGTTCTGACCCCTTAACTTCTGGATTAATTTCAGTACCAAGACCGTGGGAGGGTAGGAGAATGACCACAACCCTTCCCAGCTGATTGATCGAGCATCCACGACCCAAGCTTCTGGGTCTGGAACCTGTGAGATGAAAGGTGGACAACTTGCGATTTCACCTTGTTGCAAAAGATCAATCATCGGACGTCCCCAAAGTGTGTCAATTGGAAGAAAGTCCGATTGATGGAGTGACCATTCTGTGTGAATGACTAGATAGAGTGTCAGCCAAGACATTGAGTCTGCCAAGAATGTGCCGGAATTGTACATTGAGGTGGAGATTGTCGAACCAATGTAGAAACTGCCAGCTCAGATTGCACAGGTCTGGTGATTGGTGTCCCCATGTTTTTAAGGCAAGGCACCACCACAAAGTTGTCTGACATAATGAGGGCAGTTTGTAATAAGAGTTGATCCTGCCCGAAATGAAAGGCGTTGATGACAGCCGTTATTTCTGAAAGGTTGATGTGGAAAGGGCTCGCCCCTGGCACCCACGTGCCGCTGACAGTATCGAAGTCCGGCAACAGGTGGGCACCCCAACCGTAGGTACTAGTGGCGGAACATACCGTTATCCCCGCTTGGGGTATCTCCAGAGTAATCCCTGTGGACAGCCCACAGGGGTTGTGCCACTGACTCTAGAATGATCATATCTCTGGCGTGAGCATGACTGGGATCGAAGGGACTTGAAAAGGGCGAAATTACGCTAGCAACGTCCTTTGTAAAGGGGCTTATAAAAGGACGACTGAGCGGAATCAAGTCTGCTGCCGCATTGAATAATCCGAGGATCTGCAACTCTCTTGCTAAATGCGCATCCTGTTGGAAACGGACTCTACGAGTGCAATTATCTGGATGATCTCAAACTCGAGGAAGCCTTACCAGATTCAGATCGGGAGAAACTCCACACCCAGATGAACCAAAAATCCGGATTGGACAGAGATCAGAATTTATCCAGTTCACGAGAAAGCCTATATGATGTAAAATGATATAAGATCGTTTCTGCCTTTGAGCAGAGTAGAACTTGACAGATGTTTCTGGAGGATGTCGTCCGAATATACTGCCAACGCCATAGATGAAGTCGAGCGGAACAGGGTGACGACGTAATCCATAACCTTGGTACTAGCCCAAGGGCTTAAGTTGAGGCCAAAAGGTATGACCTGGACTGATAAACCAAGTCCCGACAAGCACAACGGAGAAATGTCCGCTACTCGTGGGATAGGGACTTGAAATGTGCGTCGGTCATATCTAGACTGACAGCATACCCGTCGGATGGTTTGATCACGCCATCGCCACATTGACTTTCAGGGTGGTTGAGGCGGCTCAGGTCGATGAACGGCCTCTGGATAAGAAACAGCCATGAATAAAACCCCAGCTATTGCAGGTTTATTAAGATATAAATATATATATATATATATATATATATAAAGGCATCCTTCTCCCGGTCTGACGATACATCCATGAAGAGGAGAGGACAGAGGAGGGGATGGATAAATGAAGTCCCAAGTCCCTCCGAAATGACCTGAATCACCCAAATGTTCTAATGGTCCTGAAATTGCAGGTGGCGGCTGCCCACAGGTAGGCAGTCCGCTGGCGGTGGGCAAGGTATGTCAACGTCTAGAGTTAGCAGGCGTGAAGGCGGAGAAACTTTGGTTCTTGCCGCCTCTGTATGGTTGCCGTCTAGCTTGATTAGACTGTTGACTCCCAGCATTGGGTTGGGATCTATATTACACATTTGATTATAAGGATCCCTTTTCCCCGGTCCGCCCATCATCCCTCCGCTGTGTCAGGGGATGATTGTTTCGAAACGCCTGCGAAAGTTGGGCGACGAGTTGGAGGGGCAGTTCCTGAGCTGCCTGCCTCCGAACTTTTTCAATTTTCCCCCACAGTGTAAAGGTGTCCCAAACTGAGACATCCGTAAAATCCGAGTACGATGGGGCCTGCACGACGTGGACCACCTACAGACGTCACATCGTATCAGGTCGAAGTTGGCAGAAGCAGTCAACGCATTGGTCATAGAATGGTGAGCTGCCCTGTTAACAACTCTAGCAATCCAGGCCTTCACTTCACAAGCGTGGTCATGGCTGGATTTGCCTAGGGAGTTGGAATAAAAATGGCTAGTGAAGTCAAGTCTAACAATGAAAACGTATCGACTACGTTTCGGACTAGCTTTGACGTGGCATTTGAGATCAGTACTGAAGGCGTCTGATGGAGTTTTCGTACCAGCTACACTAGAACGTCGCTGGAAGTTAGCTTCCTGAATTTTTTTTTTTTCCCCGACTGGCAAAGAAGCAGGAAGGACATCGTCTCTTCCTTCTCATTCAAGATCTACAGGTGCCTGAATTGTGTAGTCTTGAGTGGCAGTAGGAGGTTTTGGGCATTCTGAAGTTCCCAACAACCTATAAATCTTTTATTCTGCGGCCGTGCCGCTAAGCTCAGTCCGGTCCATGACCTGATCTGTGGACAGCTGAAAGTGTTTCGTCACACTCACTGTGTGCTGAGTCGTGTTCTGGTCAACTCAAGCATCCATTCGCAGCGAAATTGTCATCATTTTTAATATAAATCTCCATAATGCTTGTGTAGTGCGGCCAGCACTGCGCGCCCATCTACCATTCGCTCAGAGGGAATCTTGGTTCTGGTACAGCTTGCATATCTGTACAGCATACCAGGTGACCTAGATGACGCAATTCTGTCATAATTGACACTTTCACTAAATCTCCCTTGTGGAGAAGCCGTGAACATATGGACGGCCGGCACTAACGGCTGATTGAACTGGCGAATGGTCGGCCTGAAAGTCCTGTTCTGGTAAAGCTGCCATATCTGGGTAGCGCATACCAAGTGGCATAGATAACTCAATTCCGTCATCTCTGATAATGTCACTAATTCTCCCTTGTTTTAAAATCACACAGTCACGTATTTGACGTGACGGGAGGTGTACACCGACAAAACCGACTGATTTGTCTAGTATATGGTCGGCCGGAATGTCGGCGAAGGTCCGGCTATGACCGGCACCTGCCTCTCGAATGGTCTGATTGGACGGAGATTCATCTATAACATCTCTCTCATGGTAGTGATATGTAACCAGTAGTACAGATTGACTGACGGGTACATCACTATAATCTCTGTAAATCCGATGTACAGCTGGTGCAGGTTGATGCCGGCTGGAAGACCGGTGCCATTTGGGCTGAACGGTCGTTGTCGGATGTACGGCCGGTGCAGGTTGATGCCGGCTGGAAGGTTGGCTGGACGACCGGTGCCATTTGGGCTGAACGGTCGTTTCCGGATGGACGGCCGGTGTTGGTTGATGCCGGCTGGACGACCGGTGCCATTTGGGCTGAACGGTCGTTGCCGGATGGACGGCCGGTGCCGGTTGATGCCGGCCAGAAGGTCGGCTGGACGACCCGTGCCATTTGGGCTGAACAGTCGTTGCCGGGTGGACGGCCGGTGCCTGTTGATGCAGGCTGGAAGGTCGGCTGGAAGACCGGTGCCATTTGGGCTGAACGGTCGTTGCCGGCTGGACGGCCGGTGCCGGTTGATGCCGGCTGGAAGGTCGGTGGGACGACCGGTGCCTGTTGACGCAGGCTGGAAGGTCGGCTGGCCGTCCGGTGCCATTTGGGCAGAACGGCCGGTGCCTGTTGACGCTGCTGGAAGGTCGGCTGGCCGTCCGGTGCCATTTGGGCTGAACGGCCGGTGCCTATTGATGCAAGCTGGAAGGTCGGCTGGCCGTCCGGTGCCATTTGGGCTTAACGGACGGTGCCGGTTGGTGCCTGCTGAACTGACGGTGTCGGCTGGACATACGGCTGGACGGCCGACGAAAGTGCATACTAAAATGGATCCAATCGATCCAGCGACTCCATGCGTCCGGACTTACAGGCCCGAAAGCCATGCATGGACCTGCGGTGAAATTTACACCCACTGGGCAGCCTAAACCATGTCAACATAATTTCCTCCATTTCCACATTGCCAACACCCATTTTGCCATTCATGCCTTCGTTGTCGACTTTGCTACTGAAATGACAAAAGAAGAGAACAAAGCACAAATTAAAAAATTCAGCATATTATTAATTCGATAATACTATAACCGTTACTAACGGAGTAGTCAAATTATTCCGTGCCATGTTAACTCTTAATGACAACACTAGTTATCGCCGTGAGCGTGTTGCAATGGTTCGTTCAAGATGAAGTCTACTGAAACGAAAAAGATGATAAAGCACAATTAGCAATTCAGCACGCTATTAAGTCGCTATTACCATAACCGTAACTAACGGAGGAAGCGAAATGATTAAGTGTCGCGTGAACTCGTGACTACAACACGAAGTCCGCCATTAAATAGTCGCAACTTGGTCGTTTAAATACTTTTTTGAAGTCTATTGAAACTACAAAGAAGGTAAATAAAGCACAAATTATCAATGCAGCACGTTATTAAGTCGCTAATATCGTAAACGTTACATACGGAATAAGCGAAATTATTGAGTGCTACATGTATTACATGCTAGTACCGCCATAAGCGTGCTTGACCACGTTGCAACCTGGTCCGAAGTCTAGAAAAGGTGACAAAGTCACTCAAATTGGAAAATATTGTAAAATAATGTATACAACCTGTAGAGGAATGATTATCCAACACAGTAATTCCAAATTTAACTTCGGATGGTCAGAATTTACACTAAGATGGCTTGGATTCATTGGAGGTCTAATTGTACGTGTTTTCGCGTACAGCGAAGCTAAAAAACTAAAGAAGCGACACCTAGCGGGTAGCAAGGGGAGGTAAGGGGCAAGAGTTATTGCCCTTTGTCTATATGACATAGACAGGAAAGACGAATTTTCGTCTTTTGGTAGGGCTGGATTCGCGAGGTAGCAGGCTAATATCCCCTAAAGTAATGTGATCGGGGAACGTATTCAAAGGAGAAATTAGATTTTTAATGATGTTGCCACTGTTGGACTTTGTTTGGATTGCATTTTTCAAGATATGTAAATTTACTCTGCACTATACAGTCAGGATTCCACAAATACACCATTAATGAATAGATAGACAGTAAATGTACTAGTGTCCTTATCTGATTATTCCTTTTTATTCTTCTGTACTGATTATTAACACTTTTTAAGTGGCTTATTTTCCCTTTAGTCTTCAACAAGTATCACTTGATGGACATCGTTCTTTACAGATTATATCATCAACCGTTCGATAATGTAGACAGTTTGCACGAAAAATATGTACATTTTCAAAGCATTGTAAAGTATGCCTGGTTCCCCACCTAACAAAAGTAAATCTAATATGAAACTCAGATCCAAATCAAAGACAAGCCAATTATCCAGATTTTTTAATGCAATAATCATATTTCTGTAGTATTTGCTTTTATTCCACATTAAACTGATACCTTAAACACTTGATAGCATTTATGCGAAAATTACAGTAAAAACAACAGCCATTGTATCAGTCAAAAGAGAGATAACTCACAAAGTGATATTTTTTTTTCCAGTAGCCATGGTAATATCCATAACCACTTCAAATAGAATTTGTAAAACATTTACTGTCTTTTACCTTCAAATAAAATAACTAAAAAATTAAAGTCTAAAGACACTAGGATCATATCTCAACGTGGGCAGTTGAAAATTGTGTAATGTGTTTTTTAACAATCCTCACAACACTAACAACTAACCCTGCAGTTAAATCTGGTTCCATCATGCTGGGGTCTACAGTCTCCATGGTAAGGTAGTATCTGTTGCTTTTCCCCAAAGTAGTCTCCCACTTCTGGAATTCTATGTCCTGTTCCCCATTAGATCTATAATAATAATAATAAAAATAATAATAATCATAATAATAATAATAATAATAATAATAATAATAATAATAATAAAAATAAAAATAACTGTGGCCTTCAAAGGGACTCGTGCTCTTTTGTTCAACAACCATCTCTTCTTTTTACTACTGATATTTTGAAACCACCTGATATTCTTTAGCAATAATTTCAAATTAGATGTTGTATGGGCCATTTTTTTAATGTAAGATTGACACTATTTCATTCGAACAAACAAGACGTCAGTAAAATACTGTTGGTGAAAACCCGATAACAATATGACCTTAAATTCAGGAGTAGCAGTTTTCAGGATGACTGTCCTGGCAGTCATATGTGATGAAGACCGGGTTCAATAGATATCACATGTCTTTTGGCCCAAGCCAAATGTGGCTATGACCATGAATTCCAGATGAATAGCAAGTCCATAATTTGTAATGGAGTATGAATATATCTAAAAAATGTCGAGATGACCAAACTGCAAATAGACATCACATATGTCATATCAGCAACATTTTCATTTACAACCTATTATACATCATAATTGTCTTTTGGTGAAAACATGATTTCAAAATAGCCCACTTTTTATGAAGAGTAGCAGATTCTCTATATGCCCACCATCATGGCCATACTGAAGGTCAGATAGCATCATTTTCATTCAGAACCAACCATATATCAATATAACATTAAATCTAAGACAAGTAATAACAAGAATAAAGATTGTCAAGGTAGTTGCAATGGCAACCAATAATGATGTCAGATCAGCGTAATTTTCATTTAAAACCAACCAGACTTCATATTAAGTCTAAAGATGAGATGCTAAAATAAAATTTTAGAGATGGCTGCTACTATGGTTACAATCTTGGATGTCAGATCAGCAGACTTTTTCATTATTAGGACCAACTAGATATGTATCTTCTAATAAAATCCCAAGGTCAATGACTCTCCATTCAAAACTAGTAGCCATAACAAGATTTAATCATGGCATACTCTATATTAACTTATTCTGCCCCGATCCTGTAAATACCCTTTATCCGATTTCGGCATTCAATGGCCAATCTCATCAATAGTCAAAGTTTGTTGACTGCATTCAATGGCCGATCCCATCTTTTTGTGCTTTGAATGTGTGTTAGATACAACATCTCTGACTGGTTAAAAATGGTTGTTTTCACGACCAATATTAACCAATCAGAAATGATTTTACTTTTCTTTGTGCGAATTTGAATTGTTCAGAAACATGGGGTTAATAATGGAGGGTAGTTTCACTACACTTGTTTTTAGGGATGTTAATATCGTTTTTTTTTCAAAACCGATTATCGTTTGTAGAAATCCGATTTTAAACCGATTATCGGTTTTTGTCCTACATTGAAAATTACAAGAAATATATTCTTATAATGCAAGTCTGTGAATGCCGCTTGCAAATAAAAGATATTCATTACATACCATAACGTATAGACGCGCATCGTCTGACGGCATGGATGACGATATTGTGGCTCCACCAAAGCCATCAAATCACGGAAGGAATTGGATTCAACAATCGAAGTTGGTAGCATGTTTTCAGCAACAAACTTAGCTACAGCAGCAGTAACTTTTTCTTGATGACTATCAGGACAGTTTCTTTGTGTTCCAATAAATGTTGTTAATCACGGCTGAACATCTGAAGGAGCCGCAATTCCGGGATGTTTGCTACGCAAATGTGCATGAAATCCAGTAGAAGTACCACGCTACGACTTGTTTCTTGTGAACATAGTTTACAGCGAGCCATGCTTGATGAAATTTTTTCAAAGTTTTCCCATACATCAGATTTATTTATACGACCAGCCATATTTGTAAACTTGAAAAGACACAACCAGCAGAGACCAGTCCTCAACAACAGAGACTGTAGCTATTAACAGTCTATTGTTGTCAATTTCGGACATCAAAGACCTTAGCGACCGGTCGGTCGACTAATTATTTACATCCTTCAACAATAAATGTATTCATTTACAACACGCTGCGTGAAGCGCTCACAAATTTTAAACAAACACACCTTATCTGCTGGCCATATTGTATTGAAATGTAAACACTAAACAAATGCATGAATGAATTTTTTTCTGGCATTTTTTAAAATTTTCACTACAAAAATGGTAAAAAATATTGAATTCGAATATCGTTTTGTAAAAACAAAAACCGATAATCGTTTTCAAAACCGATAATCGGATTTCCGATTTTCGTTTAACAACCCTACTTGTTTTGTTCATGAAAAATTGTAAATGATGACAGACAGAAGACTTGATGATGGTGAAAGCGAAAATGAGGAGATTCTCGGGTTTAATAATAAAAAAAAAAAATGAGCAAGCAAAGGAAACATGTTTGGCAATTGGGAATTTTACGAGATTTAGATTCGGACATCAAAGTTTCTGAGACTGAATCGTCAGAAAAAAGGATGCTGATAGTGATGATAAGAGTTCTTGCAAATCTAGCAAGCTGTAGTGATCGTGTTAAAGGTCTACTAGAGCACTTGCACATCATTTATATTATAAATTTAAACTTCAGGAAGCGATTTTTATAGGTAATATGTCATATACCTCATCAATAATGAAAATAATGCCCAGAGAACATCGATTTTTTTTTATCGTTGTTGACAAAACGCTCCTAGCTGATTTCACGCTCGGAAATTTCCGTAATGTAAAGCGGAAGTGACGCAGTTTAGGGAACACCGCTTTCCAATTTTCAATCGAGTTAATTTCAATGAGTGTATCTCTGTGTGAAAAATGGTAAAAAGGTGTATTGTTGGAGGTTGTAGTAATACAGCACGAGAAAGAGTGAGTTTGCACTTATTTCCTACTAATCCTGTTTCAAGGAAACAATGGATTATGCAGATACGAACGACAAGAAAAGATTGGACTGAGCCAACTAGTGACAGGCGAGATAGTAAAGTTGTCTGTAGTGACCACTTCTGAGAAGACGATTTCAATCCCACCTCTTAACTGAAACAGTCATTTTGGATTAAATACCATTAGATGACTCGTGCCAAATGCAGTTCCATGTTTGTTTTCTCACCATACAGCTGAGTGCACGCACACCAGATCAACATAAATCAAGGGTTACGGCAGGCCTACCAACACGCAAAGGTAAATAAATGTTTATTGATTTTAGCATGCTACATTATTTGTTGTCAACCCTACACTCTTGCCACAAATATACCTAGCTTGTGAGCCATTAATGCGAGAGGGTTTTTTAGTGGGAGTGTGTTTACAAATTGTAATAGGTAGGTCCACCCTTACCCCCAAAATTATGAAACCTGCTTTATCAACGTATCGTGTGTGTGCACGTGCACAATGGTGCAAAGTCTAAATCCACGCTGTGTGTGTGTGTGTGTATATATATATATATATATATATATATATATATATATATATATATATATATATATATATATATATATATATATATATATTAGGGTTGTTAAACGAAAATCGGAAATCCGATTATCGGTTTTGAAAACGATTATCGGTTTTTGTTTTTACAAAACGATAATCGAATTCAATATTTTTTACCATTTTTGTAGTGAAAATTTTAAAAAAATGCCAGAAAAAAATTCATGCATTTGTTTAGTGTTTACATTTTAATACATTTTAATACAATATGGCCAGCAGATAAGGTGTGTTTGTTTAAAATTTATGAGCGTGTTTGCAAATGAATACATTTATTGTTAAAGGATGTCAATAGTTAGTCGACAGACCGGTCGCTAAGGTCTTTGATGTCCGAAATTGACAACAATAGCATGTTAATAGCTACAGTCTCTGTTGTTGAGTTCTGGTCTCTGCTGGTTGTGTCTTTTCAAGTTTACAAATATGGCTAGTCGTATAAATAAATCTGATGTTATGGGAAAACTTTGAAAAAATTTCATCAAGCATGGCTCGCTCTAAACTATGTTCACAACAAATAAGTCGGAGCGGTGGTACTACTACTGGATTGCATGCGCATTTACGTAGCAAACATCCCGGAATTGCGGCTCCTTCAAATGTTCACACACAAATGGAACACAAAGAAACTGTCCTGATAGTCATCAAGAAAAGGTAACTGCTGCTGTAGCTACGTTTTTCGCTGAAAACATGCTACCATATTCGATTGCTGAATCCAGTTCCTTCCGTGATTTGATGGCTTTGGTGGAGACACAATATCGTCCTCCATGCCGTCAGACGACGCGTGTCTATACGTTATGGTATGTAATGAATATCTTTTATTCGCAAGAGGCATTGACTAACTTGCATTATAAAAATATATTTCTTGTAATTTCAATGTAGGACAAAAACCGATAATCGGTTTAAAATCGGATTTCTACAAACGATAATCGGTTTTGGAAAAAAAACGATATTAACATCCCTAATATATATATATATATATATATATATATATTTTGCTCCCCATCCCCCGCATTGTTCGGACCTCACCTCAGCCTAGAAAAAAATTATTGTGGATGCTGTAGCCTCTTTCCTGTCTGTTGCTGTTTTCAACAATAATAATAGTGTTATATTGCAAGTGTTCATCTCAACTTAAATGGTGTGAATAGTTGGTGTATTGATTGTTTTTAATTGTAAGGACTAATTAGTTCTGAGGATCTGGGAGTAAATTACCTTCCTTGCTTGTCAGTGGATCTTGCTTTAGGTCTGATTCACACCCACAACCCATTGATTGCAGATGTAATATCAATGTATGTTTGTTTGATGTGATAAGTATATTATTATTATTATTATTATTATTTTTATTATTATTATTATTCAGATTGTATATAGAATCATACAAGGTAATATAAGAAGAACTATGCTTTAATATTGTTTATTAATGTAAACTTCTAATGCTGCTTGATTAACTTGTATCTTTTTGTTAGATGTTTAAAGAGATTTTTCAAAACCAGCAACCAGAAGACAATGTACAAGAGAAAACCCAAACTACACCAATCACACAGACAACAGTAGATGGTGTGACATATCCTGGTTTGCATATTGAGGTCACAGAACTTTCCATGCATTCCCTATGTTCAAATGGTTGGTATAGCTTAATATGATTTCATATGACCTCATATATGATAGCTTACTAGTAAATCAATAAAGATATGTTAGGTTATTATTTATTGTGGGAAAGCTATGCAATGTGTTGGTTATATGTCAAACATTATGACCAGTTAAGAGATCCATGAGAAATCAAGCATTAGTGAGAGGAAAACAAATTGATTTTGTAATAATACATGTATAACTCATTGTTATAATCTCACCATTAAAAGTCAACAAGCAAATGACACATGTAACAATAGATTAACTAAGTTCAGTATGATAGTGTAAGAAATTGTCTCTGTATACCATACACTTGTCCACTTTTTGTTACTCAGCAATATTACACTTTTATTGATAAGCATATAATATTCATGAGTTACACAACTGTGTGAAAACCATGATAATCAGAATGCATCTGTATGATATTCAACAGGTTTTCAGGTAAATGTCCAAGTGCAGAAAAGGAGCAAAGGCATTCAGTGTTCTTTAGACATCCACAGATAGTGAAGTAGAGAACAAAAAAGACAGTTCTGATGAACCGGACACAGACCCTGATACTGATGCTCATGATATTGAAAATGAATGTTCCATGATAAGGGAGTCCGATGATTCAAGTTACAAACCAGATGAGAGTGACCGTTTGGATTCAAGCTTCAACTCAAATACCTCTGGAAAAGGGTAATGTAAATTGCATAACTTCAGCATGTACGAACCTATTACTGATTTGATGGTGGAATCTAATTCTTATATTGCTATTCATGGCCTCTAGAATTAATTATGTTTCCAGTCTTACACATCCCATTTGCACACAAAGTACAAGTCCTTGTAATGAGTGTAGCTAACACTTCCACTTTGGAAGTTCCACCTGATCGCATACACCAAAAATGATGGCAAAACAGCTTGATTTATTTTATATTAATGAAAACAAAGTCTTGGATTGTAATCAAAATAAAATCGGTGCAGATTTATTTTTCTAGCACATATTCAAAGTCATATAATGTGACAAAATAATTATACAGTCAAATATTAGTTATGTTTGTTAAAATGAATACCATTTTAACTTTTATTACTACATTATTTACAAATTTCAGAATATGTTGAAAGGTTGATGGCATCACTGGAGAAAATGGTCAGGAAACCAGTCAGTTATGTCACCATCTATATGCAGCCACACAACCTTGAGAGCAAAGTTTCTGACGATGTAAAGAGAATCGCTAAAGAATTCCAACAGCAAGATCAAAATTAGAAATGTTGTACAAAAAAGCCACATATATATATATATATACACACACATACATACATGGTTAGGCAGAAGCGTAGCGATGATATTTTGCGCCCAGGGACGAACTATAAAATTGGCGCCCCAACGATCTTGTGATCAATTTATTACCCTTGTTTACTTATTATAATGTAACGTAAGCCTCATTTTGGCGCCCCTGTACCTTGGCACCCGGGGACATATGTACCCCCCTGCCCCCAAGCTACGCCTCTGTGGTTAGGATCAGGTAAATTACCAAGCTTATTAATTTAAAAAAAACTGTTTAAAATTAATGGATGCACCAAGTGTCAATTACAGCATTTGATCTTGTCTGGGATGAGGAAACACAAAAACAAGAGACATCTCCATGACCTCTTTCCAAATTTAGACAAACAAGCTTTCAAAAGCAAACAGGGTGTGACCCCACTACAGCACATTTCGCTTTAACACGAATTCAGATAAAACATAGTCGCGGCATAGCTCGCAAAATTTAGTGTCAAATGAGTTTTCTGCCTTCGTATTAAATGCATGTCTATGTTGACAGTAAATTAGTCATTTTCTCATAAACTATTTAATTTTTTTTAAATATTATTGTCCTAATTCAATACCGATCTTGTTTATTTCTTATAGAGATAACAGAAAACTGGTTTTCTTTTTTTTAAATTTTAAAACACTGGTACTGAAAGGTAAATTGTGCATAATAAACCGTAATATGTAATGGTTGTGTTTTGTGAAATTTGCCTGTCGCTCATCATATCGCTAACGATAATAGTAATTCATCAAACTTTTGTGATTAACTGATTTAATTAATTAATTTATTTTATAAGTGCTCTAATGACTCCTTCGGGTCATTTTGTTGCACTTGAAGTTGCACCTCTTAGTCATTGTTCGAAGCGCTAGTATTTAGGGGGTGGGTGCAATGTAGTATTGTTGTATGTTATTTTGCGTTACTCGTATAGATTTTTATCTCCATATAACCACAACACAATAAAGTTGTTTTACAATTTAATTGCTATGCTAAATACCCACATACAAATCTAACAATGTTAGGTTAAAATAATAAAACTGATCTTAAATTACAGCCGCCATTTTCCAAGCCGACAATTATTGTCAAACAATGCATTAGGATTTAATTTTGCAAATTTACAGACGCAGTGAAGACTTGCAACAACTTCATACACATTTTTGTGTATTTCTCATTAATTATTTTAAAATCGTATTATAGTACTTACGTTTACTAAGTCATTGGTGTGTTTTCTGCTCCATTTATTGGCGGGAAGCTCAATGATTTTGTTTTCGACTGAAATAGTCACGTGACAGTCACTTATCTCCCTTTGATTCTCAAACTCAAAAGGCTGTCGCGAGAAGATAATAATAATAATAATAATAATAATAATAATTATAATGACATTGTATAGCGCCTAATCTTTAGAAGCTCTAAGCGCTTTATAACATCTATAATTATATGACTACACTACAGAAAAACAAATAACAAAAAAAACGAAATTGGAAAATATTAAACATGCTGAAAATATATAAGATACAAAACATGATTAGGTCTCTAAGTTTGTTCCTGCAGTCGAAAAAGGTGAGTTTTAAGTGCACTCTTAAAAGGGACCACTGTGTCTTTGTGTCTAATTTCAATCAGCAATTTGTTCCACATCGCCGGGACATGATATGCAAAAGAACGTTTCCATACGACTTTGTTTTCATAGTGGGAACAATGAGTATACGATTGTCAGAAGAGGAGCGTAAGAATAATGCTGGTGTATACACATTGGTGAGGCCGGATAGGTATATTGGACTCGAGTTTATCATTGAAACATAGCACAGAGAACAAATTTTGTGTTTGACTCTGTCTCGAATGAATAGCCAGTGTAGGGTACAGAGCAGTGGTGAGGTGTGCTCTAATCCAGGCACTCTAAAAATGATCCTAGCAGCTGTATTTTGAACTTTTTGAAGTTTCCGGAGTAGATATTGTGACGAACCAGACAGAATTGAGTTACAATAGTCTAGTCTTGAAAGTACTAATGAACACACAAGTGTTTTAGTGGCATCAACTGAAAGATATTTGCGAATGGAACTGATGCAGCCTTGTATATGTTCATGACATGTTGGTGCAATGCGAGAGTACTGTCTAGAGTAACACCTAGGTTTCGAACTGACTGTGAGAATTTAATGTTGGTGTTGCTGATATTTATTGTCTGAGGTAAACGATGTGAATGAGAAAGTCTTCGTGCTGTGATCAGAATAACCTCAGGTTTTTTTATCACCATTCATCTGCAGTTTGTTACATGTCATCCATGATTTCACATCAGAAATGCACCTCTACTCCATGGATGATAGCATCAACTACTGGTATATTTGGGTCTTACAAGCGTACAGTTGGTGAGACACTGGATGGTGATTTATGACACTTGAGAGCGGCTGTGTATACAGAATGAAGAGAACAGGTCCCAGTGGAACACCACAACATAGATCAACTGGGCTGGAATGTATTCCATTTGTAGATACAATGTGTGTCCTGTTGACTAATTAGGACTTGAATCACTGTAAGGCTATATTCTGAATGCCAAATACATGCTGGAGACGGTGAAGTAATATATTATGGTCTATTGTGTCAAATGTTGCAGACAAATCAAGAAGGGTGAGGACTGTAATCTTTCCACTATCCAAAGCAGAGGGAATGTCATTAAATACTTTCAGAAGAGTAGTTTCAGTACTGTGGCAAGGGCGATATGCAGACTGTACAATGCTAAAAAGACTGTTTGTAATATTACAATATTATATCATATTTTCTACTTCATTATGCCTAACGCGCACAGGCAATGTTCTATTTTAGTGTGAAATGCTTTGTGTGTGTGTGTGTGTGTGTGTGTGTGTGTGTGTGTGTGTGTGTGTATGTTTTGTAAACCGAGGAAATTTATGAGATTACACACCAACGTACCGATGATACACCTCCAAATGAGGATATACTCGGCTGGAAAATGGTAAAACCTTGCTTCTACCAACCATTTTAACCTAGAATAACGTAAAATTACGATTTGTAGGTCCTCGTTTACACGCTTGGTGCTTGTTTGCGATTTTGAATTGTATTTTTTCTTCTCCAAAGCTGGAGATACACACGCCCGAATCTGTGTCCTCGATTGCTCGGTGGAATTCTTGTAGAGAGAGAATTCCGCTATCAAATTACGCGTTGCATAAATTTATTATCTCCCTTTAGACCCAAGCATCCAATATCAACTACTTAGCTAAAATACAAGAAGAAAAGCTGGTGAATATAACAGTCCCTGGTACTTTTAATAATAAAAATATTTCATGCATGTGAGACAACAGTGTTGTGAAACTCAAGATACATTATTACAGTACACGTCAAATACACGCAGAAAATTATACGACATGAACGAAAGAACTACATCAAAATGATATTGGAAATATACATGAATTCGTTGTTGAGTTGTAAAAAGAAATTGCTTAATTATCCGACCATTCTGTAAAGTTAAAAAGTCCTGTTTGCGGCAAGATTGTACACACGTGAAGATATTGAAAAAGAGATCATTGATATGCAAATTAAATTATGATTATTAAAAAACTTATATCCGCCCCTATTTCATCATTTGCCTACTTAGTATTCAAACAGGAGAGAACAGCTGTGAATCAAGCGAAAATCCCGCTAAGGTGAGACCTAATTATCACTAACCGAATTTGGAAGTTACATGCACAAAACTTCAGTAAATGTAAAGGAAGATAAATATATAGAGGTCAACCATTTATCATCAAGATGATCAGTCCAAAATGAACCAATTAATTACAGCAATATGTTTTTCATTATCGCGCTCTTAAAACCTGCGATTTAACGTGTAAGCAATTTAAACCGTTGAATGCATTCAAGTTTCTTTTAAATGCAAATACTTGCTTAAGTTTCATGACTTTGATTAACATGAAACATGTTTGTATCGATAGTTCCGTAGTATGTGAATTCTTAATTAAACAACACACAAAATGTAAACACAAGGCGTCAATCTATATTGTTTACCCAAATGTAAAGAGGCTTTTATCAAAGCCAAAACTTTCAGGATGTTTTACTGGACCAACTTTTATTTATAACTTAGAAGAACATTTATTTAGAGCTTCATTTGACTATAATATTCTGAATAATTTCGTCTTTTTTTAGTACAGAAGGCGACGCGGAAACTAAACCTGTTTAAATCTTCCAATCAGCTATGCAAAGCACATTTACGAGGTATCTTGAATTAGTAAATGTAAAATCTAAGTGATTTGGAAAGTGAACTGTGTGTGTGTGTGTGTGTGTGTGTGTGTGTGTGTGTGAGAGAGAGAGAGAGAGAGAGAGAGAGAGAGAGAGAGAGAGAGAGAGAGAGAGAGTCTTATGCAACGAAGATATTACTCTATTTTATCAAAATGCGAATAGTCATTGCCGATAAGGCGAGTTTCATGCCATAAATGCTCAAATCCAGCCAAATGGTATTGTTAAAAGCCAGGGTCATTTGCTTGACCTAGCAGTGTCAAACACAGTCGCGATTCCGCTAGAAGTCATACGTTTACCCCAAATTTCCGAAGACTTCTATACAACTTCAGTTGTAAATTAGAGAGCCCGACGTGTCCTTTCTATACATAATTTTTTGCTATTCACAACTTGCCAAATATCTATCAACCGCACATCTGCATGGTTTCTCTTCATCGACTATCCGTACGGTCAGCAGTTCACGCCGTAGAAACTATACAACTATCCCCGAACACAGGGAACTGTTTTTACTACGCTCCCTTAGGCCAGTCAATTTGTGGTTTCAAAGCACATTTCGCCAGTACAAATATGTGAAGTGGCAAATTTGTGACGATCTAACAAAACTACATTAATTGAGACAAGAGAACCTTTAATTAGATTTATGGAGAAAGGCGTGTATCAATCGCCATACTGCCATGTTCCTTAATGTCATTTCGAGGGGAGAATGTTATTCTTAATTAAACGTTTGTTTAGACAGCAGGCAGATAGACTATTAGGGACACGGTAAACTTTATTTTCATGGTAAAGCTCTCACAATTGAAAAAATCGTAGAAACTTTGTAACTATCAAACCACCAGGTCAAGCTTAATCCGACTTTGGCGCCTCTGAGAAGGGCAGCAGAGATATTTGACTCTGATTGGTTAATCTAATGAAGGGGCGTGTTTCCCACTCAACATTTCATAGGTTGTAATGTCACCACTCAAAAATTTGAATCAGTCTAAGCTTTTATGCAAGAGGAACCAGAGAAGGCTCAGGGGGATTGCAAGAAATTCCTTCGTAAAAACTGTTGTCAAAAGGACTGTTGTCGAAGGAAACTGACGAACTAATTTGGCGATTAGAGGAAGGAATGTTGAAAGCAAAAGTAGTGTGACAATTCCATGTAATTTGTTGATGCAATATATAATGCTTTGCTACATTTATTACTTGCATTTACATGATTTTTTCTACATTCATATAATAATTTGCTTTATGACGTATAACGGTGTTGAGTTTATGCAACGTCCATTATTCTTTAGATAAGTTTGACGAATCGTTTCAACTTGTTTGCATTAAAATCAGGTTCTAAGATTTTAATTCTTTACATTATTTAATATGATTATGAGAATCCGCATGACTTCACCGAATTTAGAAGATTTCACGCATGATTAAGAGTGAGTGTGTAATGACTGAAATGACGTAGTAACTGATGTAATGTATCTCATTTATTCGCTGTATAAATTGAGGCTGGCTCAGAACCGATAGGCCTTGTGTGATGCTAATGTGTGACGTTAATGCGTGACGAATTAGCTATTTGACTAGCTAGGGTCATTATCGGACATATGGAGTTGATTGATAGTCTAAGCATCTGTTTCGCACCGATAGGAAGATTTAAAAACGAGGATGGAATAATGCAAAATCCCATGTATCATAATTAACAGGAAATTTGGGTTGTCTTTCTTTATATTTATTAAAAAGGGAGAAAATGGCTCCTGAGACGTATAATCCTGTGGCTTATCAATTCTAAGAGGGGTACTGAGAATATAGCGAGAAGTGTAGCGGGACGTACAATCCTGTGACGTAATCCTGCGACGTATCAATTCTGAAACGTATTCTGAGAGCGTCCTGAGACGGATTGTGAAAAGTAACATCCTGAGATCCAGGGGTCTGAACAGCTAAAGTATAACAGCTAGAGCGAAACGAAGAAACAAGCTATGCAATCGTACAAGACGTTGACTTCGACTATTCACTCGATCCTATGATGAACTAAATCTATCGGTAAACAGATCGGCGATTTTATTTAAATCCATTTGTTATTTCCTTTGTAATTTTAAGAAAGTTTTGTTTGTAAAAACAGAGTATATTCCGAATGTATTGACTACTTAAAAATGTTGTATGTAATTGATTAAATCGTGTTGGTTTGTTCTATATATCTGCTCCTATCTCTCTCTATTTCACCTATACGTTTTACCACTTATATGTATAATTAATTACTCGAGCCGGGTTAGAACATCGAGGGCGGTCAACATCTAGATAACGAAAACCAAATTAAGCAGGACACCCAATTAGTAAAACCCCCATTCCCTACAAACTGCATCATATTTGCCCCCATGGCGACATAAACAGTATCTGCCGAGTCCCTTCTTGTTTATTCCTGTTTTTAAGTTTACCTGTCTCTTACCGTAATTGTTGCCACTGCAGTCACACCACAAATATACACCACTAGGTTTTTATAGGGACTAAGGTACTGACTTTACTAGAAGTCAACCATGGCATCATGGAAACGCACTAACACCTCACTCCGTGACTTTTGCTCCTACTAAATGAATAACTATTTCGGGCCATGGAATATTTTTAATACATAGAGTTCCAATAATCAAACACGTAATCACACAAATCTAAGAATTCCTTACAACCAAAAGCGCATACTCCAAATTTATTTCAGGATGATCTCCAACGCGATGGATTAGTACTACTAAAGTCTAACCGCAGGACAATCTGTCAATCAATAAATTCATCAGTCAGTCAATAACAACACACACACACACACACACACACACACACACACACACACACACACATATATATATATATATATATATATATATATATATATATATATATATATATATATATATATATATATATATATATATATATATATATATATATTCAAATAATCAGCGCCGGATTAAGCACCGTGGAGGCCCATAGGCAGTCAAACTTTTGGGGCCCCAGACCCACGGTCACGGTCTCATGGGGGCCCCTTATGGGGCCCATAAAAGTCGCGGGGCCCATAGGCAGTTGCCTACTCTGCCTAATGGGTAATCCGGGACTGCAAATAATAATGCAATTGCCATGAAGAAGAGTAGAAGACGAAACCCTTATGAAGGTTACAGTTACTTAATACTAGTTCGTGATTTGGATTTGATTTTAAGGTAGCTTTAACAATCTTTCAGTCATATCGCTAAGATGTCTGCATTGTGGTAGCACTCTACCATTTGAACCACCCGAGATAACACACCTAGCTTATTTTCAATATAGACAACTATTTTAAGAGTGTAGGCCAGATAACGTACCGTTTGATGAAAGAAAAACGTTTTTGACACAGGAAAGATTAAGATTTGTTGATAAAGAAAAACGTTAAATACGGTTCAACAGACTGGGACAAAACAGCATATGCAGTGGAAAAGTTTAACTGAACCTTAATGACTAGAATGCTGAAGCATTAATTTCAAAATGAAACTAGATAATGAACGTGAAGCCATCTTTAATCGAGAGATACATTAACTATCTGCACACAACAACAGACGACTCCAGTTGAAGAAGCAGTGAAGAAAACCCCAATAGTGTAAATAAATATAACTGGATTGATGACAACTAATATAGATAGAAGAATTTCGAAATGCAGAGTATTGTTTTCAAAAGACTACATTCAAGACTATATTGAGGAAATATCACAGCAAACTAGTAGGTTAGGTCATCCAGTTGCCTACAGAATGGAAAACTCAAACATAGCGGATAAAAAAGGAAATGTTTTACTCACAGGGATATCTCTAAATGACAACTAGGGTAGAATATACAAAGTTTAAAATATTATGTATATCAAAAGAAAGTATGTACTCGTAAAATGGAAAAGATAGGAAAAACCGCTAAAATGAAAGGAACCAGATGAGATGGATGTGCTATAAAGCACTTGATACATCAAACACAAACCTTTCCTCTCTAGACCAAGAAAAAAGAGTATATAGATAGAAGTATTAAGAAGCATGAAGTATTTTATGTTTTTAAAAGAAATTAAGTTGTTTTACACTGCAATTCATGTGGGCAAACAAAGAGCGCATTAGAGAATGAAGGAGGTGAAATATAGACAACTTACAATAGAAAGAGGAGAAGAAAAAAAAACATGTCCAAAACAAACAACATTACAAAACGAAATGGTACAAATAAAATAACAAGGTAAGGAGGAGATATGAATACAAGGCCCAATAAGGGTAATCAACGATTTTCTGGAAGAAATTACAAGAACTAACATTCAAACACATGAAGCTGATTCAAACTACATTTTAAAAAAATGTTGAAAGACAGATCAGATAAAAAAAAAAAGAATACGAGTCAGTCGACGAGAAGCTGACAAAATAAGGAGAAATGAAAACCAAATAAATGTTAATGCAATATTGAGAGTATTACAACTTCACACGGACGTCAGTCAAATGAGGTTTAGCCATAGATACACATATATTATCAACTACTCAGTTGTCCCTGATAAAATATTAACTATGTAAAATTTAAATGCATCATCGAGAATTGCTATTAATATCAGTTGATATAAAAAGAGGTTTTGTACCATATCGATAAGCTATATCCAAGGCGCCTATTGCTATGTCGTATTCGCTAGCCAACGTTCCAATAACCCTATCTACACCTTGGCATATAAAGCAGATATTTCTGTGCTTCGGGTCTATCTATAATAAAAATTAAGTTGTTCAAATCTGAACACTGTTCCAACGTGATATATACAAGGGACACACGCAACTTGAATGGATTTGCCTCAGGTTCATAGTCATAATTTTGATGTTGAACTTACAAAGTATCCTTTTTAGGTCAATTGCCATCACCGTGTTTTGGCGGATGTACAATGCCCAACGCTATTGATTAGTTGGCATTACATACTATCCAAAAGATGGTGCTATGACAATGCAACAATATAGCTGTTCGATCCGCCAAGATGTAGATAGATGTTATCGTAACCTTGCCTAGCGAAAATATTGTTGAATGTTCATTGCGAAATGTCACAAATAACGGAGGAAAAACATAGAGAAAATGGAAAATGGAAAATAAAGATTACATACATGCAAACTATAATTTAATATACAAGATAACAAAACAGCACAAAAAGTCTTTAAACAAACAGAGCAAACAGTAAATCAACAATGAGCTACACAAGAATGTTAAAACCAGATTAATCCGAGTCTCAATGTCTTAGCATAATAAAAGCCAATTTTACATAAATTTAAATCACCAGTGTTCCCTCTAATTTTTTGGAAGCCGTGTTTTTTTTCTTCCATATTAATAAGATAATCATTTATGTGCAATACTTCAATTTGATCATGATAATTGTACTCGACCACACAATAACATATTTCAGAATCAAGTTAATTTAAGTTGCAACAAGTTAACATTCTGTTTCGTCTGAATAGAGGTACATCGAGGAAAGAAAAACACGACTGATAATAGGCAAAATGTAATGCTAATTAGTAGGATTCCATAGGCAACAAAACATGCAGGTCTCTACTGAGTTTGATACAGTTTGCTAGATTCTTAATTCAAACAATTACTTTCACGCATCAATTTAATAACATACATTTTTCGATTATTTTAATAAATATTGTTAGTGTTTTCTTGAATCTTTGACTGTTGAAAAAAACAACTACACAACATACATGAGTTGACAGCTATGGATTTAACAAGACTCGGACACGTTTTGCTGTCTGAAAATTAAAATATCTGATTTGCCACAGAATGTTCTGGAAAAACACAAATCAGCAGTTTATGGGGATTAAAAAAAATAACTTAAGTTGGCGAGAAATGGTTTAGTACTCCTACATTAAATTTCCTACTGCCAAAATTTACCATTTAATCTGATTCACTGTATGTGCAGCACAAGTACAAACTACAATCCAGGTACTCGAGGCTATTTTCTTCTTCTCTCTATCTTTTTTTTTTTTTAATTGTCAACGACAAATATGCATTGTCCAGAAAGGTTCTTCCAGAAATCTTTATGTATCCATCCGTATACGGAATTACAAAAATAAGTGGTTCATCCGTGTAAGGTTACATACTACTGACGTTGATAATAGCCCTTGCCTATCTGATTCACTGTTTCAATACTAAGACATTATATATATATATATATATATATATATATATATATATATATATATATATATATATATATATATCCTAACCGATGTTTCAAGGTAAAATCTTTTGAAACACAATGCACATTATAGCTTTTACATTCAGAAACCACAGAATTTGGCAGGATTTTTCACACCACGTGATGCATTCTCTCGCCAGGTTCATTAGATTTATCAAAGAGATGACGGGAATAACAGACGTGTCGATTTTGCGATGATGTTTTACATTTTTTGCTGACATGTGTAAATGTCTTAATGGCAAATATAAGTGTAATCATTCAAACTAGCATTTCTTATTCTCGAACGGAAAATGTTTCATTGTGCACACACGTGCCATGCCTCTTTTAATCATTCAATTCGTTAAACGTACTGTACATGAGTAAATAAATGCATCCCATCTCTCTTTCTCAAACACCGCTGTTGTAAAGGTTATTCATGCTTTATAATCACAGGGGAAACATGAAACACGCTAAGGATGTTGGGTAATAGAGAAACTTACTTTAAATCACAAGGTTTCAGGATAACTAGAAGAATATGATGTTATAAAAATCCACAAAAGTCCATAAATATACGCTTGGCGCAATTTCTAAATCTGCATCATTTATAAGTAAGCGTGTAATCCATCTCTCTCTCTCTCTCTCTCTCTCTCTCTCTCTCTCTCTCTCTCTCTCTCTCTCGATCGATCGATCGATCGAGGTGAGGACCATAAATGTGCATACAAAATGAACATTTTCGAACTCTAAAATAGCAACCGCTATAAACGTTTTTAAAAAATGCTGGAGAATAAACCATTATGTATAACAAGAAAGCCTGCAAAAGTTTGCAGATCTTCCAATAATCCGCATACTCGAATGAATTATATACTTTGTGGAAACAAAAACCTAAAGAAAAAACTTCATGCGTGGCCTCATTTGGTTTTTTCATGTGCTTTGTACATAACTATTCACAGAAGTTTCGTGAATGGCTTTGACATACGTATGGCAATCGTGTACTATTTACACGTGATATTCCTTCACAACAACTCAATAACCTTGCACAAGAACAACACTAATAATTATCAGATTGTAATGTCATTATTTATAAATAAAAACCAATATATTTTTCTGCGTGCGATTATGAGAAGTGATAATTTGTTTTACTTAGAACGGCTTAATGTTTTCCACTACATATGTACATTCTTTCCTCAAAAACGCAGACAGGTCTCAACCAAAGCGTCCCAAACTTCAAACAGTGACTACACTTTTATATGTCACATAGAAATATTAGTTAAACAAATTTAATATGACTTATGATACGTAAACTGTTGTACTAGAACATTGGTATAGTTAGGATGTCAAAGAAAAATTCTACGACTCATTTATTTGATACAATTGCACAGGTGGCTTACACATTATTGGTTTTTATTTTGTCCATTAGTATAACTGGACTGAATTTGAAATAAGTACGGCTAGGGCGTTCCGGGGCGTAAACGACATCCATATACGACAACGGCTGGCTTTCCGGGATCTTTTCCTCCTTTTCAACGATCGGACTCCAACAAAAATGACGATATGAGAAAACTATTTTTCACTCGTCAACATTTGGTGCCATTGCACCCCTAGTACGTTACTTCTGATTGGTTGATAGGGTTGAGTGTGTGTTGGGTCTATTCCCACTCACCCAGGGCCTTACATTCATGTCATTAGCCACTTTTTAGTGGTATGACATGACGGCCAAAATTAACAAGCGCACTTTGTGCGTTAAATGCCCGTGGGAATGTGGCACTATTCCTTCCCCACGGGAAACCAACCATCATAAAAGTTGATGGTGTAAACCAGTGAACAAATGACCTTTATGGCCGGTTTCACTTTAAACGAAATTTCATTCATTCACACACACACACACACACACACACACATACGTGTTGTTAGTCCGTCGATTCGACGAAGACCTCTCTAGTCATCAGAGGGTTGGCGGTAATGGTTCTGTTATGTGAGTGCGCAAGTGGCTGATGAGGCCAACCCTTGCACGGAATGTATCATTTGAAAAAGAGGAGTGGAACATCTCCAGGACGGTTGATGGCACGCGCTTTTCTGGTTGCCTCTTCAGCTCGCTAAGCTGCTGTCCTACTAGATTCGCACAACTTGGATACTTTGTGCACGGATGAACGCCAAGTGACTCGATAGCTAGCTGTTTGCTCCCAGGCATCAGGTTTTTGGTTGAACGTTTCAATGCATCTTTCAGATTGACTTTGAGGCGTTTCTTCTGACTTCCTTGAGATCGCTGTTCTTGGTGTAGTTCGCCATAGAAGAGTCTCTTAGGCAACCGGTGGTCTGACATGCGTCAAATGAAGAGGAGATCAAAGTTCATATAGACAGTGTCATTTTGACTGCTAAAAATGAATTCTTCAGTACTTTCTGTACAGGATATAATGAGCACATTTAAAAGTATGTTCGGATACCCCAAAGTTGGAGGAGCAAACATTATGCTTTTGAATTTTTTTCGAAATTACAAAACTATTGATATTCTACTTTAAATATCAGCCTGCAAATTTATCAGAAAATAAAACCTTTTTTAAGCGGAATAGTACAGTTGCAAAAATACGATGCTGCTGCAATAATTTATTCAATCAAATAATTTTATAAAACGCACAATATTGATCTGATGAAAATGGTTCTGTTCACATTTGAAGGTACCTCCGTGATGTTGGAGAAACTAAATTGCGAAGCAGCACAGTTGAAACGGATTATTCCATACTTATCTGAACAACGTTGTGTTTCACACCGTGAAGATTTGTTAATTTCTTCTGCATGGAAAGAGATACATCTGACAAGAGAAGTTTAGACTTTAATCATAAATTTAAATTTCAATAAATAAATGCTTCAGAATGTGATTCAGTGGTTTTCAAGGCGACTGAATTGGGTGTGGTGGTTATCTTAGTATTTTGCTCTTCAAGCAATTATTCGTAAAAATGATCTTGTTTTGGAATATTTTGCGCAAGACAAAAATACTGATTCAGCTTGTAAATACAGTTACAAGAAGCTGAATAGCCTCAGTTACCTAATAACCTTACATGTTTTTAATGATATTGTATCAGAAATGGCTTCTGTATGCATCCTGTTTCAGAAAAGTGGCCTTACACCTCTTGTAGCATTTCATTTGCTCGTGCAAATTTAACAGAATTAAAAGACAGTACCTTGGTGATGTCGTGTCCTAGAGGGACAAAGTCAATGTTCTTTTTATACACGAGTGAGCTGGAAGATATTCGGTGAACACTTATTCCATATTAACCTTCATAAAGTTCCCGTGTGATCATTTGGCAGACAAATTTCCGGAAACAAGAGCTATCAGCTTTTGATTGTGCAGCACTTGACCAGTGTGATTTCAAATTTGGCGTTGAGCAAGTTAAGAATCCTTGTGCAAAATACAAGGTCAGTCTTGGTGAAAATACAAGTATCATTGAACTATGCAATGATTACAAGTTGGCGGTTGGAGAACAAAATCAAAAGTAAACTGATCTTAAATTTTCAGGATATGGTAAAAGAAAGTATACACTTAAGAGTGAACAGTTTTTAATCTTGCAAAGTTGATAGATACCGGAAGAACTTTCCTGGCATCCAGCGTGGATTGTGAGCATGGTTTTATTTTAATTACTATTCTAAAGACAAAGTTTAGGAATCGATTAGAATATTGTTACGTGCTTAGGCTCGAATAAGCAGCAACATAGAAAGAAGTGAAAATAACAAGCTTGTAAAATTTAACAAACAATTTATTGAGTACAAATATTTTCATAAAAGGAAATATTTAAACTTACGGTTTTAGAGAATCAAGTCCAAAAATTAATCCAAAAAGAATTCACAATATAATCCACTAGTGGAATTGCAAGAGTCCTGATAAATAAATGTCCTAATAGTTCCCGGTTCGAATCTTGACGATGTAATCCAATATGGACGACGATGTCACGTGATGAAGTAAGTTTTAGTTTTATTATAATTCAAATGAGCACAAGCAATTTATAAATAAATAACACAATAAATTCCTCTTGATCCCAAACGAATTGAAATGATCTACACTCAAACAATTAAACACATATCTTTGTATTCCAAAGCCCAGACTAACTACTAAATATCTCGCTCCAAACATCACTTATATACCTGTTTTTACGTAAACAAGAAAGGGGTCACGACCTTCCAGAATCTCTCAGAACAATCTCACGTTCAAGAAATCACGCAAGCATCGTATGACCCAACTAAATTAGAAAGATGCTGATACTTTACTCCATTTTGTCCTTGGAATCAACCAATCATTTTAAAATAAATCTCTAATGTCCATGGAATCAACCAATCATTTTAGAAGCTTGTTTACACTCTGAAGCAAGGTCAGAAAATGAGGTTAAAATCTGTTGTTTACTTGTAGAGTGAAAACTTTCTAGAAAAATTTCCAATGAATGAATTTTTAATCCAAAATGCCAAATTTGAAACGGACAAAAATAAATAAATTATTTAAATCAAATATACGTAACAAAGATGGTCATCTAGACATGCTGATGTGTATTAAGAGTCACCACCTTGCAGGAGGCTTAACAGACATGGACAGAGTTTATTTTAAATGGGCAATTGCCAATGATCACAGAGAGAAACTATAAAGGTTAGGACCAAATTATAATTTCACATTTATATGTTGACCAATGAATGAAATGTTTGAAAGATGAACGTAAATAAAAGTTTTTAATCTGTTTCTTACGTATTTGTAATGAATTATGTTTTAACATTTATAATAATTTTGAGACATATTTCTGACAAAGGCTCTAATTTTAATCGCATAATCATATGAAGTCGCAGACGGTTGACTGCAGAGTGCGAACGGTGCTTTTGAAATGTTGCAGCTAAGAACCTTTGCGCACACGACTTCCAAAGTTAAGTTAGCACAATAGCCAAACTATTAAACAAACGCTGTTAATGTTAGCACACTAATGGAACCGTGCAATGAATCTAGGAATCTAGGAATTAGTATTATCAGTCTATTGATCTCTCTTTGCATAATAACGATTGACAAGACATAAACATCACGTGATTATTTGCATAAGAAGTTATTTAAAAATTAGATTAGAACAGAGGATCCGAACCAGTTTTGTTGTACGAAAGCGATGATTATCCATTCTCTTATAAACTTTTAAAAGTGTTTTGCTACGTTCTATAGGTTATCAGATAAATTACACCATTTGATATACAGCCAGTGTTATATGTACAGAGAACACATTTTTTTTCTGGAATTTAAACTGTCTGTAGCATTTGTACAAAGAGAGCACAGGTCTGTTACATTTAGAGTATGAAGGACATCTTTTAAATCTTCTGTTGCTGTAGTGCTGATAAAAACAAAAAAAAATGCAGATTCTTAGGTCTTCAATAAGCAAGACTTGGCTTGCTTTTGTAAAGTGTTTTTACGCTGTTTTTTAATTGATGTATTGAGAAGACGCCAATATTTAATAGTTCTCAGGCTTTTATTTGGTAATGCATGAGTATATTGTATTATGAAAGGAATGTTTTCTTTCTTTCGTTTTGTTTTCTGTGTTTGAAGCCTCTTTTTATGCGTAAGAATACAGTCTATGTTTAATGTAGAATCAATAGGGGATAATTTCTACCCTGATTTTATTCATTCAAAAAGAATTTTTTAATTGACAATCGTCTGAAATGATACGTTGGTATCGTTTGGCCAGGCTACAATGTATACCGTTTCTACATAAGCTAGGATGACAAGAAGAATATTTCACATACTGGTTGATATTCATCACTTTTTAACGAACATTTGTAGAGATAGTATATCATAAGTTTTCATTGCATATATTTACATTCCGAAAATGATACACGCGTACGTAACTTTAAATGTCGGGTAAAAAAAAAAATATTTAGGCGATGAATAAATTTGTACAGTTTTTGTTCTGAATAGTTCCAGATCATAAAGATTTTATTCAAAATCTTTGTAATGCTTCTTCTGAATGGTTCCAGATCCTAAAGACGTCATCTAAAAAGTATGAGTTTAAAATTAATAAATTGAAAAAAAAATAGAAACTTACTTTGATGGATTTGTATTACATGCAGTCTAGACTAGCCTTGTGCTTTTCCGAGCTCTCGCTCGCTTATCATCAGAGAATGTTCCCTTTCTCTACTCTGGATAAGGGTCTCTACAAGTTCCAGACACCTTTGTCAGTTGAACAGTGTATTTAAAGAAATAAATTACTTATTAATTTTCGAAGACTGGGGCTCATACGTTTTCCCGGGCATAAAATATGGACTGCCTATTATCGCGAGGGTATTATTTTAAAAGCCCGATTTTCGACTGGGACCACACACCCCAGCTTAGCGTAGCCAATCAGGATTACTACTTCACCCGCCTAGTATCTTCATTACGCCCGATGAAGACAGAAACAAATCTTCTCTAGTCCACTTTTATTAAGCAAAACGTTTGGAGAATATCAAATTATGTCACTAACTATTAGATTTATCGGCAGATAGCCTTTATGACAATGCTAATGTTTCGCGGACCACAAAGAAAGCACCGTGAAGTTATACTACAAAAGTATTCTACAAAACATTTGCACCATTACAGAATTTAAATTCATTTGAGATAGTGTGCTTTCGGAATGATTTGACTTTGTAGAGTATTGCTGTACAGACATCATATGTTTCGTCTTTGACTTTTAACATTTCTGTGAATAATTGCCAAAATGTATTATATTTTCAATGCTACCTAGATCCTTTGGATTTTGTAATGGAACATTTTCAAATCTTTTGCTAACATCAAAGTCATTTTGCTTCCGTCTTCTCAATCTTCTATGTATTCTCAAGAACATTTGCAAGATAGATCAAATAAATCAAAATTAGAGCAAAGATCAATTGCACATTGACTTTTACTGTTGGTAAAATTGCTGATAAATTACTTGAAATGCTATCGCTTAAATAAAACAATTGAAACGAGGATATCTTTAATATGTAACAAAGTTAAGTACATACCTGAATTTAGCTGTGGTATTCAAAAGCCAGTAATAATTATTATAAAACGCATTGTAAAAATGGTGTAGTTCAAGTAAAGAGTACAATGAATGGATATCGAAACGGTAGCAAAATGAAGTACCTCGAAAAGCATAAGTAAAACGCTGAATTATCCAGGAGGACCAATGTCATAGTCGTGGAGATTTTCAACATTAATGTAAGTTTTCCGTGCGAAACTGTAAATCAAAGAACTACTACCGTGAATGCATCTATTTTTTTAAAAAAATGTTGTTAAAGGAATAATTACATCAACAAAAAAATTAGCTCGTACACATCATATGCAATTTATTTGTTTTCTGTAGATTTTTAAATTGACATGTTTGAAAGATATCAATGCGAATAGAAAAATATAGCACCAAAAATTTCGAGTGAAGTGTCTCAATCCGTCTGATGTAATGTAGACATCGTTCAGTTAGTTTATTATGTAAGATGTGCAAGTTGTCACTTAGAAGACAATTGCTGTTGTGGTATGTGTGCGTGTGATAAGGATTTTTAACGTAGCTTTAACAGTTTGTCAGTCATATATCAGTTTATAGTGATGTCTATCACTAGGGCATCATGCCACAGACATGTAGCATGATGTCCCACCCAGTCACATTATCCTGACACCAGGCCGACCAGCCCTAGCACTAACCTCTTAATGCTGAGCGCCAAGCGAGGCAGCTGTTAATACCGTTTTTGTAAGTCTTTGTATAACTCGGCCGGGGATCGAACCCAAGACCTCCAGCTTCCGCGGTGGACGCTCTAACCACTAGGCCACTGGAGCGGTTTGCTGTCGTGGTTTAAATTACGATATTTGACAATTACTTTTTTTAAAACTTTTTATCAACTTAAGCATTTACCGAAATTTACTAGGTCATTTTAATTGTATGTCGTACAAATATCACCGCTTGTTCTCATTCAGGTACTTATCCTTTTTACGTTCCATTTGTAACAGATATTTTCAAACCCTGTTTATTCCCTTCAGTTTCCGGTGAGATGATGCTATAGCTATTCTAGTCTTCGATAGAACCCATATTTCCATAGATATGCTTGATCTACATGTATTTATGAACTACAACATATTTGCTATTCAAATAATACAAATTGATGAATCTGAAAGTTTCGAACTCATTGAAATTAAAATTCATGCATATTAAAATATACTTAAATATGTGTTTAAGTTAAAAATAGAACGATGCAGTAAATCTTGAGCGTCACTTGATGATTAGGGTCTGTGATAATCTGATATTCTACAAAATCGAATGGTCTAAAAGAAATTAAATACAGGGAACTGTTCTTAAATTATGGTTATAAAGCGGATTCTGATTTGGTATGTGAAAAATTTGCAATATATATTTGTTTCAGTTGGTGGAGATCATATGAGATTCCCTCTCCTTATGGTATTTAGTTATGGCTATCTAGGAGATGATCGACCACGGTGATATTACACGGATCGAAAGAAAAAAAAACAATAAAATAAATATTTCAAAAGATGGAATAACAGTGATCCGAAAGATATATTAAATAGAACAACACGACCCCACGTATGTAAAATATAACAGTTTAATTAATTACATATATAAAATGAAATTTAACATGACATTTGAATGATTCATTTTCTCGTACAAGCAGAATTTAAACCTTTATGCGAAATTCAATTAGCGATTCTGTTTGACTGATATACCAAATTTCATCATATAATCGAGTGACTAGTAGAACTTAAATGCCGTCATGTCGTCATCACCTGATTGCTTCCGTTCATTTTCAAATCACTGTTGGTATAGGTTGGTGTTGTAATATTTCTTTACCTTCTCGTTTTCTTCCTCGAACCTCTTTAGGGCATCCACCGTCTTGGATGCTGACTGTGCTCTTTTCCACTGTGCAGCACATATATGGAACTATCTTTCCTTCAAATAAATAGTATACCCATCCTAAGTCCGTGTCTTGTGTTTCACTCTCCTATGACCTTTATAAATAAAAAGTGAATTCGTAAATCTGGTTATTTTTATATGCCGTTTTTGCTACTTGACTAGCTGGATTGGAGTGAGAAATAATTTGACGAAAAATTCGATCAAATATCATAGAAAGTTTTGTTTCCCTTTTTTTTAAGGGATGTAAACAAACATTTCAATATTGAACGTTTTTCTCAGCAACGATGGAACTTCACGCGGACGACGGAAGTATACTTTTGCAAGAACTGAGAATAACCTTAAGTCATCGACTTACTTGCCCGACTTTAAATATTTCCTAGTAAAGTTAGGAAGAAAACAACCCTATAATAAAGACTTGTTTTGCATTTCGAAGTTCTGCCTATGTCACCAATATTGAATTTATTATTTCCTAATGAACCAGCTGTTATGTAACCATACACGTCGACCATATTCTTGATCTGTTTTCTCCACTGCGAGATTCTGTTTGAGTCATTTCTATAGATTAGAATGGGTGCTACTCTATACTTCAATTAGCTTTAGTCAATCTATTTAACTTTTTGTGATTGAAATACTTCCTCGTGGTAATCTTCAGAGTCATCTTTAACTCTTCCAAAAGAGATACTTACTAATGGAGGTTGAAAAGTATTTGATGTTTTCCTTTTTCAGCAAATCTTTAACTTTCCTATTGTTAAAATATTTGTCCTCATCAGTCAATATATTTAAAGGCTTTCGATCATGGAAGGTTTATCTGAACTCATTGTATTTCACCTTCCGTTTTTGTTTTTACTCCCTTAGCCCAACCTTAATTCTGTCAAATATATATCATTGAGATATTCGTATCAACCGCTATATTATCATTACTTTCGTATCTCAGCAATGTCTGTCTGACATAGGTCATCCATAAGAATACCGTATGTCGGGAAATATTTTTCATTTAACTTGTTCACACAATTGATTGATATTTGTTTAAGCAGATGAATTTTCAGATTCATACCAAAATGTCTTAAATATCGTACTGTTAAAACATCTTACTTTTAAAGCTGTTCCTGCTTGTTTCAGTTCTTCGATGACTTTCATGTGCAGATGTGCATTTTCTATAAAACATTTCCAGATATCGATTTTTGTTTTATTTAATCAGTATTATTCTCTCTTTTTTTTGTAACATAAATAGTCTGCAACCTATCCAAACTCATAAACAAACAGTGATTGATGCTTTTATGTTAAACTCATTCAAAGTTTCTAGCACAGCTTAAAAACTGCTGAGTGTACCACAGTATAGATGTTCTACTATTTCCTGTGTTGTAAAAAGAATTTTATCTTATCCTGCATTCACTGCGCTTGCACTCAGCTAAGTGCTCGTCATCGCCGCTAGAGTCGATAGGCTCAACACGAGTGCTTAATAATACGTTTAATTCAATTGTTAAATAATAAACAGTCTTACTTAAAGTTCTGATAGCATGTTAGTCCAAAGGGTGTACTAGAGTGATTAAAAATAAATTTGAATTTACAAGTGAATCATTTTGTTTGTATTTATTATAAATAGACCAAGCAATCAGAATAGTAGCGTACTAAGGGTAAATGGAACGGGGTGGGGTGGGTGGGCAACAATAATGGCCCAAAGTGGTTTCAGCGCCCCCGGACCTTTGGCGCCTGTGATTTCGGTGCCACAGTAACTCTGTCGCCCAGTACAATCACTCCTTTCGCTCTTCTCTCATTAGTACGCTGCTGGAACACAAAACAGACAATAAACATTAGAAATTTTCAAGTGTGCTCTCTCTCTCTATCCACTGCTACACTACTCGTGCTTAGGTATAAAATGTGCACAAATAGAAAGTGGCAGAAAAGTTTGGATAACTACTTTAATGAGAGAGAGAGAGAGAGAGAGAGAGAGAGAGAGAGAGAGAGAGAGAGAGAGAGCACCATCACAGTCTAAATGAAGATCAGCTCTATCAATTTATCAACTGTCACGTGACGCAGGTTGATCAAATGGAAATACAATTATAATTAATTGTTAATTTCACATTTTAAAACAAATACGTTATGACTGATTTGAAATTTCATGGGACAAACTTTCGTCCCTCTCCTCCCGAATAGCCATTCTACTAATAGTATACATTATGGGTAATTGAACGGTCTTGCCCAATCAGCGTAAAAGTTCGAGTCGATTGCACAGCTTGGTCTTGCAATAATGATACAAAAGTACTAGCTTTCATTTAAGAAGTGCAAAATCGCCTCTTTTTCTTCTTTCTATAGACACGTAAATGTAAAAATCTGCTTTGTCCAACGATATCTGATTGTTAATATATGTAACTTAATGTCGAGCAATAACACCTCGCCGACTTTACAATTATCGTATTTCATGCCATATTACAGATTATTAGCATGATCCTCCAATATTCCTTCGAATAATAACCGTCCGGTTTATTTTCAGCGAGGAAAAAGCAGCAAACATATATACAGCCGCGAATAAAATCTTTTAGTATTTCTCCTAGTTTATCGATGGAGCAGCCCCTCGAATGATTCTGTTCAAGAACAAAATAGATACAATTCCGACAGTATGGTAACTTGATCCTATAGTAGATTCCTACACTCCTGCCAAAAGTCAAGAAATGACTAACACCCCTTTGAATTTTATGGAATATACCAGAATTCTTAATTCCCAGATTTAGCCGCCTATATGCGTCCCTCCCCTCTTTACTAATAGCCTATTTCGATTTGATAGGGGCTGGTGCAGGAAGTATATATACAAACCCGGCATCAACTGGAACTTTCCTCAATTAGGCATTGGTTTACGTGCTGTCATTTTTTAATCTGTAGTTGAATATTGACTTAGAAGCAGAAGAAATTCACTTTGCAGTTAAATTCAGCTAGGTTCAGCTTTTCGAGGGGAAATCATGACTTCAGTGCAGAAAGTCGGTGGTTTACTGGATTTTGAAGGTAAGTAATTAGATTCTTGGTGTCAGTGATTTCAAGAGAAGGAGTCCCTATTAAAACCAGGAAGTTTCTTGTAAACTGCACGCAACCGGAACACAGGCGGTATACGCATTTGGAAAATTATAGCGGCAGGTGATGCTTCTATAAGAATGATAACTCTAAAATTGTTAAAACATGACTCATGAAATATTCAAACAAAAAGCTTTTTTTTTCAGATTAAAATATCTAATATTGGTACTTCAAACATTTCTTTTTTCAAATAAGGAAACTAATGTTAATTTTTTTATATCTTGCAATGTTAATCTGGATGTCTGGATAACGGGGGGGGGGGGGGGTACACCGTTTGGAATGATCTTGTGCCAGAAACGTCTCAACTATATAAAATTAAAACAAATTATATGCTAGATAGGAAGCTGTAATATGATACTAGGTGGAATTCGTTATTATCTTTTCGACTTCCATGTTCCTCTGATGAGTTTATTAAGCTATCTTAAACCTTAAAAACGAAATTCAGCACAAAGTTATTCATTTAAATTGTAGGCGTACTTTACTTTGCGCGCATAATTACATGCTTTTATCTTTGCTTTAAACAGTTTTAAATATGAGTATGAAAGCGCAAATCAGTCACACTAGTAAACAATGGAACTACTTTTTGATTTTAAAATATTCATTGTTTAGATCCAAAC
The DNA here is from genome assembly GCA_030141615.1 of Unio pictorum. Classification (NCBI taxonomy): domain Eukaryota; kingdom Metazoa; phylum Mollusca; class Bivalvia; order Unionida; family Unionidae; genus Unio; species Unio pictorum. The sequence goes on along the minus strand of JARLTB010000046.1, from coordinate 9,322,085 downwards.
TTTTCGTGGTTCATATCTGGTAGTAAGTAGGTATCGTCAGTTTTGCATGTTGTTTAATTAAATTTAGACACACATATTCGACCCTACAACCAAGATGTCTGATCAAGTCATATTATATTATCTTGACACCAGGCCGACCAGTCATAACACTAACTTCTTAATGCTGTGAGAAACAACTGTTAAGTACCATATTATAAGTCTGATATGACTCGGCCATGGATCGAACCAACGACCTTCCGCATCCGAGGCGGACGTTCTAACCAACACGCCATCTAAGCGGTCCAATGATGATGTGTGAGAAAATGTCAAAAAATTAATCGGAGAAATATTATACTTCCTCTTATCTTTTATGTCATTTCGGACTTGCAATTTTGCTACACAATTCAGACACACATGGGTTCCAATACGACAGTGTGGGTATATATTATTACTTTTGTTCATCCGTCTGTCCGTCACATTTTGGTTAAGTTATACGTTTTGGGTCAGTTTGAGCTGCTGTTGTGGGACATCCGAGATCTACGAACACATTCCCTTTTTTATATGGACGCCATTTGATATGGGGCCACAATAATACTACATTTAAGTAAAGGGTGTGGGGTACATCTAACTGACAGATCACGAGGGAAATGAAAACTAAACTAAACTAAACAAACAATTTCATGCGTTCAATCAGATTCATAGAATGATTATATTTGATAGATTATCTTATGTTTCCGCCAGATCAAGCAATTCTCGCTGCTTGTTTTGGGGATGGGGTGGGGTTGTAGATAAAACTAAACCGATGCGTCGCTTTATGCAATAATGGATATAATTTCTTTTTGAACACGTGATCTGGGGTCAGTTGACTAGATCGACCTATGTTATTGCAAACATTCTGCCAAATAGTTTATAAGCCGACAAGTTTATGTATCTTTGTCCGCAGACTACCAAATGCCGTCATGTTTATCTGGAATTTGCGTTTGTATTATTTTCACTTGCTCCCTTTCTCTGCATAGGCAGGTGTGTGTTAGCTTTGAAATATTCCTCCCTCCATAACTCCATCCGTACGAAGCAGATATGAACAAATGGCATGGCGTTTTGGGGGTCCCAGGGCACTTCATCGCTTGGGGTCACAAGGCATTTATGATAAAGATATATCAATAAGTACATCATGAAAGCAGTGCTTAAAGTGTCCTTGATATGTGTATACTTATTAAGGCTATATTAGGCCACGTATTATGGTTTAGACTGGTATTTGGTTTATTAAACCACGTGGTGAGTGGTATCTTCATGACTATAAACGCCTAAGACGTGCCCATGCTAACCCCTTCTTAATCTGAACAAGTAGCAGAGAGGGTGAACAGACCAAAACTATTTCAAGCAAACCGAAACTATTTCAAACAAAGTCCTAAAGGATTTCAGCAGAGAGGTCGAACACACCGAAACTATTTCAAGCAAACCGAAACTATTTCAAACAAAATCCTAAAGGATTTCAAACCGAAACTATTTTGCAGACAAAAAAAAAGAGAAATGGTTTCGGTTTGTCACGCTATTGAGACTCTGTCTCCAGACAGATCCGGCACTGATGGTGCTTTGGAGACGAATTGAAAATCCTTTAGGATTTCACAAGCAGACTAATTTGTAAAACCTCTTCTTGTAAATCAATCATATTATTGGATTGGTCAGTGAGTTTAAAATTAATTCTTGTTAACGAATCATTATGACATCGCATATAGACCGGATTAGTTGGATCCTCAATTATTAGAAATCCTGGAGGAGCTGTTGGTGCAAATGAATATAAAATATATCCCTGCTGGGCTTGATTTGATCTTTCGAGATTTATTTGGTAACTTTCTTCGATAACATCACATACAAATTTCACTGCATCACTTGCCATATTTCCAAGACAGAAATATAAATTTTCAAAGAATCCGTGAGCTTGAAAGTTTAGCACATTGTTATTCTTTGGGGTCCGCATATTTGGAGGGTGACGAGGATCTTTTATACGGGAGTGTGGGGTACTCAAAATTGGAAATGATGAAAGAAGTTTCTTTCTAATAAAATTTAACTATTTATTGTTAATTTCATATAACATCCATATATTAAATGTGATAATACCTCATTACTATGCGGTGTTTTATGTTGTTATTTGCTCACGTGTATGAACTGTGTACTTCGGACGCAACGGTCACACCACAGCCCTCATTAGCTTATTTGTATTCATGCGTCACATGTAAACATTGCGATGTGCACACTTTTAAAGAGTTATTTTTACTTTAAAGGATAATATTGGGTGAGAAAAATAATCTACGTTGGGGTTTGGACCGAGACAATGAAACCCCAGCCGCGGGGTTACATTATATGCCTCCCCTAGGCTGGGATTTCATTGTCTCGGTCCAAACCCAAACATAGATTCTATATATCTCAATCGCGGATGATAACGTCGGCTCGTGAACTGTTATAGCGATTTTTGATTCTTTTGCAGTAATGGATTTTATTCTACGCTGAAATTCGTTATTGATTTGTTCGATTTAGTAAGACCCAGATGGTATGGAAACAACATTCCAGTCTGGAGTCCCGTCTTGTTTATTCTTATTCGCAAACACAAGGGAATTATTCGGCTGTTGACCACCGAATGGTTGTGATCTAATATTTGGCCAAGTATGGTATACTCGTAATTTTGCTAGTGCTATCTCCTTAACGGGAATCGCAGTGGGGAAATTCACACTGAATTCAGGATTCGTTGAGATTTTTTAGATCGTGTTGGTTTTCACCGGGGTGGTATTTTCCGCTATTCGTTGAAGTAGTTTTTGCAATGTTGCCATTGTTATTATATTCGTGTTGTTTTTCTAATCTTGACATCACGGAATCATAAACAGGTACCATCGTGGAAAACTCACTATCGGATATTAATATGTCATCGAGGGAGGATGATATCGTTGAGGATAATTGACACAACATGGAACTTAACTCCGTAATCCTGCAGTTTGCGCTGGCTACATGATATTTTTTTGTTATTATTGAAATTATCCCCGCGATTGTTGTCGCCGCGGATATACAAATTGGAACAGCTACCATGATCGGTGATTACACCTGATACCGAATATACGGTAACATCAACTACGGAAATTCTTCGTCGGTATTTTTATTTTATTTTTGTTTGATACTCCTCAGTGAGTGTTTTGAGTTCAGTTTGAAATTCTCTGACCCGATCATAGCGATACTGTTGTGATGTTGCCATTGGTGTTGTCATTATTATTTTAAATCGTTTACAATTTCAATTCAGGGGTTATAACCAGATAGATCTGTCACGAGTTCTACGCACCAGGTTATTGACGCCCTAACTAATTTATCATCGGCGGGTTTTAAGATGAATATTTCAAATTTACACTTGTCGATGATCGCTGTTATTATATTGTTAGTTCCGATTATATTTGATGTTCTAGTATGTGGAGAAATTATTGTTAATCAATAAATCCCCTTGACGAGAGCGTCGATAGTTATCCCGGTATCAAGAACATCACTACGAAAATAATCAAGTGATCCATGTCGAATCGTGTACACGTTATTTGCAATATATATTTGCTTGTGAAGAATTTTTACTTTTTCAATTTTTTTCTATCATTCTCGGCAGATCATCATTGATGGCATCGTTGGTATCTTTAATATCTTCGATCGACTTTCTTATTTGCATCTGAAAATGATCTCTCTTCCGAATAACTCATAATCGCTGATTAATCGCTGTTATTTCATCGAGTTTTATACTAATATCAGTGAGATCTATTTTAACATCATCGGGTTTCGAACTTTTACAAAAAAAATATCAATGGCGTCATCGGTCCTGTTAAAGTTTTTACGTAACGTAGTAAATTGAGATACATGAGTATTATAATCTGATCGCAATTTTATCAAATTATCAATGGCTGCTTTTATCTCCATGAGCTGTGGTGTGGTAACCGGTGGATCTCCAAAGAAATCGTTTAAGGGGACCTGAAAAGCGTTAATAGCTTTTTGTAACGCCGTAAACGCATTTACATGCACGTATTCATGACGTAGTTTTTTTAAAAATAATTCTATCTGTTACGTATATTTGATATAAGTCATTTATATTTATTTTTATTGTTTGTTAGATTCAAATTTTGGCATTTTAAGTTTAAGATTCGTTCATTCGGGGGGGGGGGGGACCTGTACTTTACAAAATAAACACCAGGTGTTGACATCATTTCTGACCTGGCTTCAGAGTTGTAAACAAGCTTTTAAAATAATTGGTTGATTCCATGGACATTATGGAGCTTTGCATAAACATCTTTCTATTTTAGTTGATTCATACGTAAACGTGAGTTTTTGAACGTAAATTTGTTCTGAGAGATTCAAGAAGATCATGTGACCCCTTTCTTGTTTACGTAAAAACAGATATATAAATTATGTTTTGAGAGCAAACTAATGAGTAGAAATTGGGCTGTTAGAATATTAAGTTGTGTCGTTTTTAGTTACCTTGTATTGGAAATTATTTTAATTCGTTTGGATTCAAGAGGATTTATTTTGTTATTTATCTTGAAAAGAATTGTGCTCATAGAATTTTATTAACAAGAACTAACTTCATCATGTGATATCGTCTTCCATATTGGATACTTCGCTGGGATTCGAACTTAGAATTATTTGGACATTTTATTACCAGGACTTTTGCAAATTCTCTAGTGGATAACATTTTGAATTATTTTTGGATTAATTTTGCAATTGATTCTTAAAACCGTAAGTTTTTTTTATCTTTTGGAAAATATTTGTGCTTAATAAATTGATTATTAAGTTTTACAATCTTTTTATTTTCACTCTTTCTATGTTACTGTTTATTCGAGGCTAAGCACGTAACATATCGTTGATGAATAATTATCACCGAGCGCTGTTAATTTATCTGTGAGCGTTGAAACAAGTACACCTTGTTTGAGTTTACCCTCCTTGAAAAACAACGCGATAGTATCTTCTACTGCGTCGCGTCGTTTAACTAAGATATCATCAAGGGAAACATTACTCGTTTTGACTTTACCCTGACGATCTTGAAATACAACTATTTAATTTGGATCAACACTTGCGAAGTTTAACATCTCGGATATTTCATCTTCGATTTTGTTTTTACATCACCGGTTGCAGATATTTCCGTGGTGTTTTTTTCAGGCTTGAGAGGGATCTTCCCCGAATATCAATCATGTTATTTTATATAAGATCTCTCTAAAAAGCGATTACTCGTATATTCGTGTACGGTTTTATAGGGTGGTTTTTCCCGATGATGAAATAGCGTCGAGGTCATTTAATACTTCTATGCCGCATATTGGTGGGTCATTCATTTCCTGTGTTGGTAGCGTGGAATATCAGATAGGAATTTTTAAGCGGTTTATATAACGCATAAATTCTTTACGCCGTGTTTTTCCATATGAATCGAAATAAACAATCACGCGCGGATCAATCGCGTATGCAACCCAGTGAGTTCCAGGTCCGGTGCTGTTGTCGAGATTAATAATACCGGTTTCAACGCTGTTTGGTTGTTGTGGTAATTGATCTCTCATAAAAACACCTCTTAAGTTTTTTTATCGCTAGTTTTTAGCAGCATTGATTAAATCAAAATTTGACATCGGCGATAATGTCTGTGACATTGTTGTTAGTAAACTGTTCCTAGTCTCGGGCCCTTTCCACTGTACCATGAATACGGAATTCCTGGTAGTCTTAGACCCTCTCCCTTTTTTTGTATCCTCGCCCTTTTTTTGGTTCATATGATTGAGCAATGCTGTGTACTGCTTTTGCACCAAGAACTGCAGCAGCTCCTAACGCGGCGGCTTTATCAGCTGCAATTAATGCTAGAATCGCAGCGAGAAGTGGGAATACACCACCTGATTTTATCACGTTTTCGATCGCGGCTGCAGAGAAAGTAACCTGAACACCTTTTTTTATCTTTGATAGCATCATTGAAGTATTTCATCTAATATTTTGACCACCAGACATCTGATTGTGTTTCAGTGATATCGTGGTTCCACATTTTTTTTAGCTGACTCCGATTGCAATTTTTTAATTTGACCAGGAGTTAACGTAACACTTACATGACTGTACGACATTTTATTTAATAACAGATTGATCTAATTGTTACATTACATATTTTCCACTGGTGCATCAACTACTCTCATTCGTCCACCAACACCTTCGAGTAGCATTGATTTGTCACTGAGAATGACAACAACTGCTCTGTAATTAACAATACCATCGGGATGAATTACACGAGCTCTGAAGTGTATGTCAGCTACGGATTGTCTGGTTAAATCAAGATGTTCCAGCGAGAAGTAATAGATGGAATATCGATTTTTAAAATCAAATTGTGATATTTGCAGACCAGTATCCACATTACTATCGCGTCCCATAAATGATAGCAAACGATGATACGCGCGTGCAATTTGGTTGGTTCCGTAATCAAGTAGTATATCCTCGGATGGTTATTGTTGGCCGTTTATACTCAATGATACTTCATTAACACCTATTTGATCAAATATCATATGGTTGAATGTTTGGTTATTTAATCGCGCAGTATTCTGCAACGCAATAAATATATAACGCGGAGCTGAAACACCTTGTTTTGATGCCAGGTGCCATGTAAGTGTACGATCAATATTAGAATCCATGGTATCCGTTGTTGTTGTTAGCCAACTTAGAAGTGATTTTCCTCCATGGTCCATAAATGATAGTAATCTTTCTTCCATGGTGATTGATGGGGTCATTACTGGCATCCACAATGATAGTTTTGATATAATGACTTTACCATTAGAAACACCAACACCATGCCAGATTGCATCATTATCACTACCCTTTCGCACGAGTACTACTGTATGCTTCGCTCCATAGATAAAAACTTTTCTAACATTTCTGCAAAATCCGAAAATATGATGCAGTGGAATCGCGCATGAAAATTGTCGACGCTGCCCCTCCAACATTGCTACGCGTGTTGCAAACCCTATGTTGTGATTAGTACTTTTTATAATATCAAAGGTAGCAGCTGTTATTGCTTCGTGTACAAGAGAACCAGCTGTTTGTGGCTCAGATGTAGTAGCTTGTGGTGTCAGCAATTTAGTATACTGAACGTATTCAGCGTGATCAGTGAGATCTTTTGCGAACATTATAGATGGACCGCTGATCTTGTATAATCATCAGAGTATCTTGCTAACCCCACTATTGTTGTGGCGACATCAACTTCACGCTCTATAGATTCAATTTCTCTTCCATCAAGCATATATCTAGCACTCTCGAATAGCGCCATGATACCAGTATTGTCAAAGCCAACTCGGATATTTGGGTCATCTGCATATGGTGGATAATTATGAGCATCATCATTTGTTCTCCTTATACTTCAATAAATGCTTCAGCGGGTAGAAGTATTTGCTGGTATCATGGACTTGAAGTTCGATTCTTGATCGAAGATCCGGTTGTACTGCATGATAGGAATATAATTGATAATCGCGTATAGAATTATTCTTGGGTACTGGGTCATCTAAATCAAATGCTGGTTCAGGAACCGATTTTAACATTTTATTATATATTTCTTGATCTAAATCACGATCTCGCTCGCGATTTCAAACCATTTCCCGCTTTCATATTTGCAGTAATATTTCCTTGAGTGTCATATCCTTCATTTATCCGTGATACTATATTCTGCTCCACCGCGTTGTTTATTATTTTACTAATACTTGCAGGCATAATTTTTGCTCCACCGCGTTGTTTCCGTAATATCTGCTCCACCGCGTTGTTTATTATTTTACTAATAATTGCAGGCATAATTTCCGTAGATGGTAGTGGTCCTAGTGACTTCGTCACCAATGACGAAGTCATTGGTTTCTTTCGTCGCCTAACTAACGTTAGTAGTTTTTCTTTAGCCGCTTAAAATGATTTCCCGGCAACATCACCAACAGCGCTAATACCCTTATCACGAATAACATCAATAGCTTTCATTGATAACTGTTTTGCGATTGGTGATATTTTTGGAGCCATTCTTGCAAATAACCCTGCAATGGTATTGCCGAGACCATCTCCATAGTATGCTCTATAAACAGGCAATCGTGAGTTTACTACGTAAATCATGGTTGATTTATTGTGGTTGTAGTGTATGATCATCTTATTTAAATGACATTTATCTAATGTGGTGATTTAATCACTGTGGTAACCATCCCCTAGATCATCAATAAACTCTCGGCATACACCAATATCCATGAAACCACCCTCAAATAGTCGTCTGCAGATATCAGCGGCCTCATTAATTATTTCCGGTGATTTATTTCCGGCTCGTTTCCCTCCAACGAGAATTTCTAATCGTGATATATCCCCCAGAATATTACTAGGACAACGAACTTGACCACTACCTGAAACGGAGTTTCGAACTCCGAATGGATATCCACTAGGGAATTTTTCAGTTGTATCGGTTGCACCCTGACTATCATCATCAGGTGGTGGTTGTTATTGAGATAAAGGTATTTTCTTTGAAGATTTTTGCTGTATCTCAAGTATTTTTCGTTTTTTGTTTTTCTTCTTCTTTTCGTTGTTTCTGAAGTATTTTTCGTTGTTTTTCTTCTTTTCGTTGTTTCTCAAGTATTTTTCGTTGTTTTCTTCTTCTTTTCGTTGTTCTTCCTTTTTTTGTAGTTCTTCTTCTTCTTGTAGTTCTCGCTACTTTTCTTCTCGCATAAGCCGCATTTCCTCTTCCGTTTCTGTATTCCGATTAGATATTTCAAGTACATTATTAATATATCTATATATAATATATGATTAATCCTTTTTTATTAATTTGATTTGTTTTTTTCTCTATCTTTATAAAGTATATCCCTCCAAGATCAGGGATTTCTAATAAATCCTCGTTGTTCTGGTTTAAAAAAAATCGTTTTTATCTTCTTACCGTGTAGCAACAAAATTATGGAACTCTCCCTCTGTAATCTTATCAATGTGCGCTAAGAATTCAGAAGAAAATCTATCGAGTAAATTGTTGACTTTTTCCTGACCAGGAACGTGTTTTTGTAACAGCGCTGATATTTTTTCAGTTTCCCTGGATATTTTTTTCAAGTACTGGTACAGTAGCAGTAATACCCTCCTTAGTAGCAGTGGTTATTGGTTTGACAAATTGTTCGGTACCCATTGTGAATTAGTTTGAAATTCTTGTCTCGTTTGGAGCTTATTTTGAACGGAATGGCGAACCGGAATAAATCTCTTAATCGCAGCTAATCTATCGCGTGCTAATCTAGTTGTTAGAGCTTCATCTACCATTATAAATTAATATACCATCGAAATTGTAAGTGAAAAATCCACAGATTGCTACGCCTTTTACTGTTTTCATAAAAATCGAGCGTGAAAACTCCCGGATATCATTTAGAGAAAATCGATTTTCATGAAATCTTGTCGACGGATTAGCCAAAAACAGTACAAAATCAATGAAAAAAGCATCGAAGATTCGACGATCACGCTGAAAAACACCACAAAATTTGCCTCACAATGATAGAAATTTCATCAAAATCGATTTTCTCTAAATGAATTCCTGGGGGTTTCACCCTCGATTTTCATGAAATCTTGTCGACGGATTAGCCAAAAACACCACATAAACAACCAAAAACGACAAAAACACGACAAAAAATCAATTAAAAAAATTACAATATTTCAGCAATTAACAAATAAAATAAAATATATAGATTCCCACCCATCCGAAATTCATTACTTAAATCACCATGCAAAAAAAAATACCCAACATGGAAAGGTATAAAGTTTCTGTTCTGCGTGAGTAAGCATACCTGTCTACAGAATTATTAATCTCGGTGATTTAATCGCTGGGCCTATAGAATTGTGGATTACTCATACTTGCAAAAAGGTATGGGCATTGTACATGTCCGTGTTTAAAGTATCAATTAATCACTGATTTTTCACTGTGTTCAGGCAACCAAAACGTGGAAGTGATTTTCGTTTTGTCTGATGATTTCTCTTATTGTTTTGATTTTCGAGTTTATTGTGCGTTTGATTTCATATTGTTTGCCCAATTCACTTCTGACCTTTTCGACCGCAGTGAACAGCGGGATAAATTTGTCGATGTCGTTACAGAATACAAGTGAGTCATTTACCACGCGCTGAATTCTGTTTGGCAAGTACATATATATTATTCTGAGCGCTATTATCAAGATCTTGAAATTCAGAGAGAATCTGATTATAATCTAATTTATCTGAAAACTGTATTCCTTAATTTTTCAAATTTGAAATCTCAATTATAATGCCATTGATATTTTTGAAATTCATTATATAATATATTATATATCTAATAAAAATAGGGGTCAATTTTGACCCGTTTTTTCATTTTTATATTTACATATTTACATATTTGATATAAGGACATACACAGCCTTTACCTCTGTTTTTGGAGAAGGTATGTAAGGCACACATACTTAATTAAGGACATACACAGCCTTTACCTGTTTTTAGAGAAGGTATGTAAGGCACACATACATGATGATATATCAGATTACCTAACCTGTACGAGAACAGTTTAGCGAAATCCAATAAGGCTTGGTTTGATATACAAATAGGACAATACACAAGGGCTGTTCTACTTTCAACTGAAACCACCATACTCCCAACAAAATCACTCCGGGTTGAATGCAAAAACAGATTCACACCGTGTGACGGTGTGTGACGTACGGTGGTTTCACGGTTTGAATTTCGAATGGCTTAAAGCCCCAAATATATATAGAAAAACCTTCCGATCGGTACCGTCGACAATAATGGGGGAGAAGAATTCTCTGAGGAGAAATTATTTGATTTTATTTACGAGTTAAGTAAAAACGATCCTGTGTCAGTGTGGTTACTTCACAGTTTTGAAAACGAAGAGGGTAAATTCGATCAATTTGTAAGACCCGACGGCGAAATATATCGTACTGAAGCCCTCCATGACGAGATGAAAAAATTAGCTAGTGGTTTTTCAACGGATTACGACAAACAATTACTGACAAACTGTTTTACAATATCGTCGGTTGCAGCTCATTTCAGGAGAAAGAGAAATCTATGGAAACTAATTAATTTCTCTCAGATATCGAATCAAGCTGCGTGGAATATGTCCATGGCGGATTATGGAATACAAAATACGACAATGAAAACATCATTTCGGTTGATATGATTGCGTGTTATCCCGGGAGTTTTCTTGGGTATCGAGAGTGTTCTGAGTACTTCAAAAGATTTGAACATCCCTCACACGAGATGACCCGTGTTGCGATTAATGGACCACTGCCCGATTTTAATTTAACCGGATTCTCTCGTGTGGTATCATTTGAATTGGCTAAAGGATTTCATCCGTGTTATTATGTTTGGTTTGGTAGACACATCTCTGAAAAACACTGGATGCCAATAGTGTTATTACGGTATATGATTGATTCTAAAATGCTGATATCGCTGATTGTCAGTGAAGCAATTATATCATATCTAAAACAAACTGAAGTCTGGTTACCACAACCCGATAGTCTAGATAGTATAATCACCGAAAACAAAAAACAATTACCTAATCTAGACGAAGAATATATCGTGAAATGGTCAAAAGAAATCTTTGAAGTTAGAAATAAACACGCAAAAGATCTCGGTAGAAGAATAATTGGTAAATTCACACAGGGTGGAAAATACAACCACAAACGATATTCTTCGCGAATAATTATAGATGATGTTGAATACGATTTTATAATCGCAGATGCAACATGTAGGGGTATATATGTCAATCGTAAAGACGCTTTCTTGTCCGATGGAACCAAATTAGGTACAATTGTTGCTTACACAGATGGAGAAAATCCTCAGTATACGTACTTATGGGCGTCTATGCTGGCTTATGCTTCTATTAATTTACTTTCGATGATAAATAGATTTCCTGACACCGCGGTTAGAGTCGCCACTGATTCATTTTATACAGATACAAAACATAAAGAAGCAGTGGCTGAATTCACTAATTCAGACGAGAGTTGGGGATCATGGAGAATTAAAAAGGAAATACTGCGTGATTACTTCAAATTAGCAGATGTTACAATTGAATTCAATTACTTGAAAAATAATCAGATATCAGAACTATCTAATGCACCTTCGATATCCGATCCAATATGTAGATATAAAACCAGTTACTTAAACGGCTGTGGTGGGTCAGGGAAGACGACTCATGCGATTGAATTATTTCGAGGGAAGTCAAACATGATTGTGCTAACACCAACTACAGTTAGCGCGTATTTGTAAACACCATCATGCAGCATAAATAACATATCAGCTTGATGAACCTCACTAGGACGCTGACAACAAAATGCGAGAAGTTAATTTGTTTAGGCGGTGGTAGATAAATTTGCCATATCGCCTGTTTGGATAACCAATCCGTTGCAGTGGTATTTTTCACCTTTGCGGCGCTAGCGAGTTTACCGATTGCTGCTTTATCCCTCTAGTATCCTCTTGAGGATTAATAAATAGATTCCATGATGTTATTAATTACCAGCACCCAGCATAAATTTACTTTTCATCGCCGATTTTATCAACCATGAAGCCAACTTTTCTTTGAAGGATTTATCAGTGATAGAATTCAACGCATGAATTAATTTCACATCTGCGATATGTCTATGTTGCATATTGCTGCTTTTATAAGCAACATCATGAACATGACATGCCTTATCAATAGCGTTTATTAGATATTCACCGGGTCGAAGTTGGTTTTGATCATCGAATCGGATATCGAGTCTTGTCCCGGGTCCATAATAACTATACCCTGGAAGGTGTTTTCCCCCGGATATTATGCCCATGGTGTTCCCGGTAATTTTAATAACTTAGCTGCAATATCACCTCCTCGTTTTTTTTTTAAATCCTTGATTTTGTCAAGGGAAACAAATCTAAATTTTTTTGTACCACATTGTACACACCTACCAGCAAGTGCTGATCTGTTATTTTTAGTTGTAATCGTCGTCAAGTCGTTTGTGCTAGTACGCTTCTTACATTTCACACAATATAGATCCATAATTTATTTATAATAACATGAATGTAATTGTTTTTCGGCGACAAAAACACGAGAATCTGTTAAACATCATGCAGCGCTACCAAATTCTATTCGTATGATTATAATCGGACCATTTGGAAGTGGCAAATGAGATAACGAGATGGATGAAATGGGATAAGTTGTATTTAGTAGCCCCGAGTGTAGACGATCAGCGATGTTACGAGGTGTTAAAGGACTTTAATGAGAAAGCAAAATAGGAAATCGACGAGGATATTATTGAGTTTATAACCGATATCGAGGAAGCACCGAGTATTGATGATATTGATGGAAATATTAGCAATTTAGTCGCATATGATGATGTGATGTTAGACAATCAAAAGAATCATGCTAGGATATTTTCCAGAGGTAGGCATAAAAATACCGATGTGATATATGTCACTCAACGATACACTCAAATACCAAAAGTAATCAGAGATAACTGCAATATTCTTGCTGTATTTAATGGAGTTGACACACATACGCTACGAAATATTTGGCAAACTTGGTGCGGTGGTGATATGGATTATAATCTCTTTAGAATTTTTTTTAGTCACGCTCAGTCCAACCCACATGGATTTGTAACGATAAATTTGCATGGCCCGAGATCAAGATATCGTATCGGACTTGATCAAATATTCGGTTGAAATCCTAAACGGATTTTCAATTTGTCTCCACAACGCCATCAGTGCCGGGTCTGTCTGGAGACAGAGTGTCAATAGAGTGACAAACCAAAACCATTTCTCTTTTTTATGTCTGCAAAATAGTTTCGGTTTGAAATCCTTTAGGATTTTGTTTGAAATAGTTTCGGTCTGTTCACCCTCTCTGATGAGCACATTTATAGACTTTTTGAGCAAATGTGTAATTTTGTGTTTCCAGCAGCCTTTTATTATTATTTTCCTGTGTAACTGTTATATCCACAATTCGGCTGATGTACTGTGATGTCAGTCATGTCCTTCTTTACGTGTGCTTGTAGAGCGTATCCGTTTGTCCGCAGTAAGATTATTTGCATTCTGGATTATGCTTTAAGAGGATGAGTACACGATACCGAATATTCCAGGTAATGGACACAGTAGCGAGTGTGTATATATATATTTATGTGTAAAAAACATAATTTTCATAGGCAATACATTTTATGATGACCTTAATGTCAATTTTTACTAAAATACTATGAATAGTACGATAAAGTGGCTGTTACTCCGATCCTGCCATTTTCCCCACGAAAAGAAAAAACATTTATACGCATAAGTGACCGTAAGCAGCAAATATACGAGTGCTGTTGTTCTTTGTTGATACAAGTAACAGTAGTGAACAGTTAAAAATGCTTCAGATTATTTACAGTGATGTTGTTTTTTTTTTTTTGCTATCCAAGACTACATACCGGATTTTAATCTAGCTATTTTACACTGCAAGTCTTTTGTTATCCAAGACTACATACTGGATTTCGATCTCGCTTTTTTACACTGCAAGACTTTTGCTATCCAAGACTACATACCAGATTTCGATCTAGCTATTTTACACTGCAAGTCTTTTGCTACCAAAGACTACATACAATATAGGGTTCTCTATACTTTACACTGAAGCTGCTTGTGGAATATTTTCGCCTTCTCCGTCCTATGCAAGATAATTAAATCAAGTCTCTTGAAGAAAATTTAAATTATTCGACTCATATTTAAAAAAGACGATGAAGTTCTTCTGATTGGTTCTACTGTTGTCATCATGCTCCTCGTCATCGATAGCGTAGCTCAAGTATTTGGGTCCCTATGCGGGCACCTATAAAAAGCTTAAAGATGGGCCCCTGTTTAATCTAGAGGGTAGAAAATAATTATGCTTTGCATAATCTTTCTATATGGTAACTATGACCCTCATCATCATCATCATCTTTTCTTCTAACATATACTTTGACTATAGTATTTTAAAACCCACTCTACGGACAAGCATGTCTATCTGCTGATATCTCTCTCTCTCTCTCTCTCTCTCTCTCTCTCTCTCTCTCTCTCTCTCTCTCTTATTCATGGCATGTAATGTAATCACAAATTCTGCTAAAATATTATGGGATTGTCTCATAAAATATACCATATAAATGCATTGAACCAATTTGATGTACTATGGACTATTAAGTGGTTTGGGATATGATCTCACCTAGTCATTAAGCTCTTAAATTATTCCAGACATACTTGTCAGCAACATATGAAAGGAGATCTCGGTCGTTTCATATACTATATATTAGACAGAATAAATGCTACGACCCTACGTCCTGTCGCAATTTCGAATTACCGAGTTAATATGGCAGATAATCGGCAGTTCCATCAATAAAGAGAAGCCAATCAGATGCGACTTTAGTCATTTGAAATGGTTGTTTTGGTCCTGTGTCACGAGAGTGAGTTTCTGTCATGTTTTTATTATAACCGTTTAACAACCTATAAAATACAGGAATTAACTCACAGTTTTCTGAAGATTTTGGGGTCACAATGTAATATGAATCTTCCCTCAACCGATCGTAACTCCATTGCCACAATACGTTTTTGTTAAATGTCTTACAAAATGGTCTTGTTGCGGACACTGCAATAATTTCAGTTTTATGAATGTTTTGTTTTTTGTTGTTGTTGTTGAATAAATCCCAAACCAGCAAATATCTGAGGGCTGATTTATCGAACAACGATACACCTTTCATAAACCTTCCTTTATCGATCTATTTTTCTTTCATCTAAACCAACTGCATTTAATTCAGCGTACAATATGCAGTATTCATCACAAGAACAGAACAATACGCACATGCAAACTTAGAAATGGACCAGGCTCGTGAGGAGCAGTGGTTTACCTCACCGTACTGCTCGGATAACGCCACTGCCACCACAAGCTGTAATCTGCTAGAAACTTGTAAACAGGCTTTATTTTATTTTTTTTATTTAACTTTGCTTTTGTAGGATTCTGCCAGAAATAACGGATAGAATGCTTAATATAACAGAAGACCTAGTGCTGTCATTTAAATGTTTAAAAGCTTTTCTTCAAATATCATGTGCAAAAATAACAGTAATTACTGAGGAAAAATAATTGTCCAAGTTTTCTTCACTGGTTATCCTGGTTAATTAAAATATACATTGTATATCTTAGGTATTATTAAAATAACCTTTAATTTCTTTATTTTGTTGTATACTTTTTATGGGAGCAGTTTGGGTTATAAAATATTCAGTTTGGCCTTATTTCAGATGTGCAACTCTGAAAAGACTGCTTGCTACGTTAAAATTGTATTTAATATACTGTTTATGCTTATTTATAATTCATTCATAGCACTTACAGATGTTGTGATTGAGTAATCTGACAAATATGCATTTACCCTGTTTCAATAACATGTAATGGTAGTATACTTTGGACTAGTTAACTTTTCGAATACATGGGGTCAGTCATTTTATAATCTATCTCCATAACATTCATAATTACAATATATAAAGATATTTCAGTAACAGCCATTGAAAGTAGCACATGCCAACATTCTCACTATTGTATATGTTTCCAATGCAAAAATCTACATCATATAACGTCCCCACCCCCTTTCATAAGTACATAGTAACTTTAGAGCGTTACTTAAATTTAAATTTTAAAAAACTCCCTCAAATGTGTCACAATGGCAATCATTTTAAATTAAGCGTTGAAAATAACACAAAGTTTCAACCAACAATGAAATTCGCATATATACAGTTATTATATGATAACAAGCAAAATATGAACGCTCAAAATGTCTACTGTTTACATAAAATATATAATTTTATCAAGCAACGGAAAAGATTTGATAACATGCATACTAATGAAGTATTAAATACGGTTTTAAAAAATGATTAAAACAAGAGGATGAAAAACTTCATAAGTTGTAACGTACATTTGATTAACAAATAAACTGCTATAGAATAATGCACATATACACTAACATCTGAAGAGCGTGCATTAACAACATCCAAGATGTTCCAGACAAATAAAACACTATATGTTCTCAAAATATCTCCAAAGCTAAAAATAGACGAACACAAAATCAAACCATTCAACACTTGACATTTGTAAAGACAATAATTAAAAAGAAATATACTATTCAATCTTACAGGCACTCCAAGGAACATAAACGCGCTATCAAAGAAGTAATGTAATGCATTTAATTGGCATGCAGGTAATAAATTGCACATGGATAAATCATATAGGATATAACCTAATGAATTAAATAGCAACATAAAACACACTGTGTTAGCATTGAATTCTTACAGAGTATATAAATTAGGCAGCAACCGTAATATACATAATATATTGACAAGCATATACAGACAAAATGGAGGGTAGATAGCAAATGCATTGTTGTAAGTTTCCCAAATCAAATTAAAAAGTTTTAAGAAAATTATCCCAACGTCCTTCAGCAGTGTACAGCAAATAGGATAGGACTTCACATATTTACTGTTGTGGACACAATGGAATTCAAGGTAAATATTGTATATAATAAGGTATGAATTATATCGTAAGTTATATATTGTTGTTTTGGGTTTAACGCCGTTTTTGCAGCACGCGATAGACCAGTATATTTGGTGGAGGACAAAACCAGGAAACCCTCTGGAAGAATCAACAATGCACAGGAAGCTACTTCCAAGAATTCTCACGTATCCAGACAGGCTAAGCCCTAGACTCGAACTAATGTCAAGCAATTTTCAAAAAGTATTTTATTTTTTTCTGAGACATATAAGATTTAATGCATCAACTTGGACTAAATTTAGTTCTATTAACTATTAAAAGAGTAATGGAATCATTATGCTCTTTCACGGAGACATTCTAGGATATAATAATTTGTCTTGCTACTGAAATAACAATCCAGGAGGCAATGAATGAAGTTAAACAGTGGTCGTGCTACTGAAATACCAATTCATTAGGGGTGCGCGATAACATCGAATATCGATATGTTATGGTATTAAATCGACGATAAAATAATCGCGATATAACTTTCAAAGATCGATATAGTGCGATATTGTCGAAATTTTTTAAAAGAATTTTAACGAACTCTGTTATTATTACAAATTAATATTAGCCATATTTCACTTCTTATAATAGTTTCTGATTGACAATGACCTATTGAATTCCATACCTTGATCAGCTTCATAAACATTTCTATTTCGTTTCCTGATCAGTTGCAGCATGGGTAATCGGAAGTTATATTTCTGTGAATAATCATCCTTTTGACGCTTTAACTACACTTTGTCAACAAATAAGCACCTTACTGACAATGATGACTACCTGACAATGACCTTGAGCTACAAGTATTTCAAGCAAAGCCCGGTGCAAATTCAAAAGCGCGGTCTGCTATATGGACTAATTTTGCATTAAGAAAATGTAAGGGATCGGATGATGATAAGGCAATTGCTGTGTGCCGACTATGTGACGCTCATGTTAATTTTATGGCGGAATTACTAATCTGGCGTACCACATGAACAAGCACCATCCCCAGGAAATGGGGTAATTATAAGATGACAGACAAGAGATCATCGATCCCTGCTAATGCGATTTCGTCATGTGAAGATACCTCCTATATTTTTAAAACTAAAACGTTGCAGTCAGTCCAGAGAACCTTACCAGGGCTCATTGGTGGGAAATACCCATCGAATTCTTCTCGTGCTTTACATATAACTGACAAGGTGTACAGATTTAGAGACTCCTTATATACACTTGATCCCATATATAAAAATGTTCCAGGTAGAAAGCAGTTTGCAGAGATGATCATTCCTCCAAAATATGCTCAAGTCGAGGCACTGGTAATAGAAGATCTACGAAAAAGATAGCTGGATGTCTAGGTCAACTGAATCATATCGGACAGAAACATTGATACAAATTGGACACCAGGTCCATTTACGAAAGGCACACAGGTGAGAATATAGCTTGTGTGATTCATGAGGCCCTCAAAGAATGGGAAATACAGTCTATTAACATACCACCCATTGTATCAGATAATGCATCGAATAGACATTGCAGGGAATTTTTTAGGATGCAACTTTCACATCATGTGTTATGTACATACAGTTAATTTAGCTGCACAAAACTCTCTCAAGATCAGACGCATTGAAATTCTCCTCAGCAGGATTCGTCGAATAGTTTGGGTTATTCCACCTAAGTACAACTGCAGAAGCTAAACTGAGAAGCCTGGCTGAATTGCTGGGTCTACCGGATCATAAGTTTATAGCTGATGTGCCCACTAGATGGAACATTACTTATGGCATGATTTCAAGATTTCTTGAAAGCTGTTTTGAGATCCAAAGATCATGCTTGTGATGCTTGCAAAAAGGGAAAGATTTGAACACATTGTCAGATGATGACATTTGCCTGACAGATGAGGTAATGGTTTGTCTAGAAGCTCTTAAATTGATGACAACCACTCTTTTTTGCTGAGTTAGTTTCAACCATTTCTGTTATTATGCCTCTTCATCGCAAACTAATTGAGCGATGATGACTCTCTAGTACTAGCTCAGATGATAAAGGCAATGGTTGATGATCTTCAGGATAGATACATTCGTAAAGAAGAACCTCTCACCATTGCTGCTGCCTTGGATCTACCTTTTAATACCTTTCCTAAATGATGCATGAATGAATGAAATCTTTATCAATATTTTCAGAATGCGTCAGAAATCATTATTTGAGTGAAGGCTGAACACGACATTATTCAATTACCTGTGGGTGATAGTGGGAGGTCAGAACTGTCACCTTTACCACAGCTAACCAAGCCGTTATGTGTGCCTGCCAATTCTGTTGCTAAGGATGCTCAACCAGTTTGCAAGAAGCTCAAGTCAGACATTGGTCAGAGTGATATGATAAATACAGGTATAAAGGTACCTGTTGTTCAGACATGCAAGACCTTATTGGTGATGTCTACATAACGGATGTTGAGACTTCAAAAACACAAAATGGAAGAACTAGAAGAATAGCGTAAAAACTATAGATTGTTTCCGTGGATTCCCTTGGATTTAAATGGTGGAAAAAGCACGATCAGAGATTTCCTAGATAAGCTAAGCTTGCTAAATTCTTATTGTGCATCCCAGCAACAAGTGTCCCTTCTGAGAGCGTGTTCTCCACTGCTTGAGATATAGTAAATGCACAACGTTCAACCCTAAACCAAATCATATTAATGCTCTTATCTTATTCTCTTTTTTTTTATAAAAATGAACTAAGTTTCATCGTGTTATTTTAAGGCATTTCAGTTTGAACTACACGGGGCAAAATGACACCGAAGAGACCAATCTCTAATTTTATGCATTTTATGTTTATCAAAAAGTAATCCACAAACTGTGAACTGTTCAGACAAAAGACTTAAAATTGTAACTCTTTATTTATGTGCTAGATTGCAACTACTGTACTCCAGTTTATTTATTTTCTCTACAGCATTTTAATTATTCAATTAAATAATTTTAAGTAATTTTTGGCAGTTTGCATTAATTTTATTTCAATAATTTAACAGTTATCTATAATTCGTTCTTGAACAATATATGGCAATAATATTGACATTTTGCACTTAATATTGTGATATATCGTAATATGATTTTAATTAAATACCCTACCCAACAAATCAGGAGGCAATGGATGAAGTTGAAAAGAATTATGACGCTCCTGTGTGTGTGTGTGTGTGTGTGTGTGATTAGGATTTTTAACGTAGCTTTAATTTTTCAGTCATATTGTGACGATGTCTGCAGCAAGGCAGTTTATACTGATGTCTTGCACTACATGCCGCAGACATGTAGCATGATGTCCCACTCAGTCACAGTATCCTGACATCAGGCCGACCGGTTCTAACATTAACCTCTTAATGCTGAGCGCCAAGCGATGCAGCTGTTAGTACCATTTTTGTAAGTCTTTGGTATGACTCGGCCGGGGATCGAACCCACGACCTCCCGTTTCCGCGGCGGACGCTCTAACCACCGGAGCAGTTCTCGTTCTCTATAAATGTCAATTTAAGAAGCATTTGATAAAGTTAAACAAAATGGTCTTGCTACTGAAATGCCTCGCCTGAAGGCAGTCTATGAAGTTAAAGGTAATGGAAACATAATATACAGTTGAAACTAGAATCGAGAAATCCACTTACCTTTATAACAACCTTTTCCTCTATTTCTAAAAATAGATATTAGAGATATGTTTATCAAAGTCTCTATACCAATATATTAAAAAAAACTCACTCATTCCCTGTAGGCAGTAGATTAACAATCTCTTTCCGTTTAGTTTTATTTCCTATCAGTTGATAGACTATCCAGTTCATTAATAAAGACCGAAAAATAAAGTCCCAGTATGAGTGACTGGGGGAAGAATAAAAATCCCAGTAAAGATCTCCAGGGGACTGGAAACCTGTCTTGGCACACTGTTTTCTACCACTCAGCTGTCTAACTGAATTATAGAAAGGGTAGACATGCCATATGTTAAGATCTTGTCAAACAGTTCCACGGTGTGGCAGACAATCACGGACTTTTAAGATATCCTTTGTTTTATTTCATCAGGAAACTCATTTTCATCCTTAGTTCCTCGTCAATCCTTCAGAAGCAAAAGAAGTGTGTGGCATACAATACCCTCAAGGCAAACGAACACGGATGTGTCATTCTTTCCAAATAGCAGCTTATTATATTTGTATTTTCTTATAGACGATAACGTCCTGGGCTTGTTTCAATGTATCAAGCAAAGCACATCAAGTGAATTTATCAGATCAGCTATTGTGGTATCATAGCATCACCGAGATGCCTCAACACTTTTGACAATATCTGATCAATACCAGTGACTTTTTCATGTTTATGATAGAGTGAATGAATTTCCGAACCAATAAATCATTTTTTAACTGAAAATGTGAAGGTGGATGAATTCTATTAAGTATTACTAGGCAGTAAGCCTGCTAAGAGATCATAAACCTCCACATTTTGGGAATATTAATGGTATTTGTAGTAGAAGCATGATCGTACTATCATCTCATTGCTTACCGTGGCCAAAATATTTAACGGTTGGATGTCACTGTATCTAAAAAGACATAATCATGTCAAAGGTCACTCTAAATTAAACTCTCAAATAACAATAGACTATTACAATAAGTACTTACTAGATTTCGACAAGAACTAGGTAGCCATTTTTAATAATATGATTCATAAGTTACTGAAAACCAAAATCGATGTTGCAACATCAATTTATATTGGATTTAAGGTCACTCGGTATACAGGCTTAACTATACAATTAGCCAACAATAACAATGAATCTAAATATATATTCTTGGTGGAATCTTTCTCGTATAGCTGAAACTGGAATCAGTGCTTGATCATATTTTAATGGATCCATTGAAGAAATGGAGTGAATGTCAACTTTGATCAAATTCTGAATTTTAAATTGATCCCATGAAGAAAGTGAATGTAACCTTTGATAAAATTTTAAATTGATCCCATGAAGAAAGTGAATGTAACCTTTGATAAAATTCTAAATGGATCCCATAAGTAATTTTTAAAGCCACTCCCTAAATTAAATTAAATTAAATTAAATTAACTTATAAAACTAGGTCCGGATTGGACGTATTTTGTTGGGTATAAACAAATTCCCTCAGGACAACCCTCTCCCAACAAGATGAAAGATAAGATATACCCACTCCCCCAGTTTAAATTTAGCCCTTTCTAAACTTTTTTTTAAACCATCACAATCACAAATATAGACCTTTGAATGTCGGCTTGGTCGCATAAAGTTTTGTGTCGACTTCCCTTGCGTAAATCATTTTGTTTGGGGTGATTTGGGGATTTTCCTCTGGGCGATTTTGCACTGATGGAATTTTGTCCATATCCATTTCTGTTATTTTGTAAGTTAATTATAACACAATAAATAAAATGAATATGTGGTAATAAGAAATTTAGTTTTTTATATTAGTTCCAGTGACACCTTACTTATATCATAACGACATACATATACTTATTCCAGTAATAGCTTCCAAAAAGGCGGAAAGCTAATATAATCGTATAGCATCATTTTTAGACTGATGAGGCAGTTGCTGTAATATAAAACTGACTGAATAACAGTCCGTCATATTTTCCATTCCTGCAAATACATACTGTGACAAGTCGGAAGCTCTTTCAAACCAAATGAAAGAATGTGATGGAAGTGGCAAGATGTATGGACCCACATAGTTGGGTATTTGTGCGTTTCCGCCAAGAAAAGGCAGACATGGTTCAGCCACATGAGCTGGAAGCTATTTGAGGATTTGAAGGGTATTTTTAATATGGCTGTAAACAGGCGTGGTGTCAATTGTTTGTTGCATAACATTGAAAGACCAATGTTGTGTTTATATCCCATGGATTTATTACTATTAGAAATTAGTATGAATTAGTTTTTTATTATTATTTGTGAGGTATATTAGCTGCCCAATCAGCTGTTGATTTATAATAACAACCACAACTGTCAAAGCTATTACCTGGCTGGTCTCTGCTTGAAGTAAATATTTTTCTTGGTGTTTAATTGATTTTCCAGTTCGATTGCGAATTTTAATTATTTGTGACATCCAGCTCTTTCTGTACAAGTGTTTCTTTTTTCAATTCACTCATATCATTTAATTTTTTTGATTTTGTTATTGAGGAGGAATAGTTGTTCTAAAAGATGACGTCGTCATTGATTCACATAGTACATGACTTTCATCCTCTTTCCTTTCGTTTTATTTCCATTCGAATAAAATTCACAGTAAAGTGTTTGGAATCACCCACATCCATAAAACCTTTCATGCCACGACTGCTGGCATGTTTTGACTGCTTTTCCTAAATTTAGCCGTGACATTGTTCAGGGAGATAATATTAATTGTTATATAACTTATGCCAATTCAAAACGTAAAATGCTCTCCGCCTGACAAAGTGAGCGCTACTTGATTTAGGAAACATGCCATATCACACTGTATATTTCTACTCAGCAGATGAAACTTGACATCAGAAAGGAACTTTTAATAGTGCTGATTCTTAATGCACAATGCACATACTTTAACGATTTGCGAAAAACAGATCCAAAGCTCAGAAAAGTACATAAAGCAAGCTATATAATGTATCGTTTGGTGATACACACTTATAACATTGACTCAATTACTCTACTGTCTAGAACTCTAGACTTAGAGATGATAAATGAGAGAGCAAAGAAAAAAAACTTGGCATGGTGAAGTAGGGCTCTTATCTTTAAGAGATAATAACGTTCCGTATTCCTTCGACTCGATTAATGATCAAGATGATCAACGTCGAAGTTTAATACAATATGTCACTTTCCGCAGTTGCTTCTTGCGCAGTAAATTGGGTTACAAACTAAATAATATAATTGTAAGTATCGGCGAATAATTTACATAAGTAACTATATCTACCATGACGGAAATGACAAATATCTTTTTAAATTATATCTACTTATAGTAGTAAATCGTGCTACTTTCTCCAGAGAAATTTGGAAAATGGTTATTGAAGGAGAGAGTTAATTCGTTCACAAGGCCGTCACTGAATTCCAGACAATTGTGCTTCACGCTTTATTTCATCTCGACAGCGCAAGTACAAACCTACATGGATCCAATATGTAGGGGTGGTGGGGAGGGTTGGTGATCCTGATTAAAAAATCTTCGTGGGGGATTATTAACTAGCGCAATACCTAAACCGAGAATTGAAGTGGCGCAAAGCGAGTGTGTTACACTGTGCTGTCCTAATGATTTTATTTGAGCAGGATCACTTCTGTATGAACCTTACGTTAAATTTTTTAGTGCGAATGTGTGTAGGGGTGGGGTATGTTTTTTTTTCTCAAGAAATAGAATAATATCAAAATTGTTGTTGATGGGGACGGTCCAAAGCACATGGTCGAAGCGGTAAAACCTCTTGCCGGAATGACGATATTGTATGCATGTATTTATGTTTGGCATATAGGCGCATATATGTTTTTTTACGAAATATATTCTTGCTTTGTTTCTTTTTGTCAGACAAAACTATCCCGGAAAGTCCTAGCCAGATATCTAGGCTCATCAGCATTACTTTTTCGGAATAATTGACATTTTCGTTCTACCATTATGAGATTATGATTTTTTTGTTTAAATAGCACATTTTTTAGCCGTAATATTTCATGCCAAACTCCAAGTGTGTTATATGCATAGTTTAGTGCAGCGAATAGACCACATTGCACCGAAACAATATGTTTAGCCAATTAAGATTAAAATCAAAGCGAATGCTTCCGAATAATTAACAAAACAATATGCACAATAAATTGCCTGCCAAGTAAAGTAATTTAAACATGAAAATTATAATGTTACAATTTTGTCGAGAGAGAGAGAGAGAGAGAGAGAGAGAGAGAGAGATGCAGAAGTTACATATATGTTTTGGAAACTTTTTCTGCTCAAGCTTTAAGTTCATTATGCAGGTCTGACCGGTGTTAGCATTGTTTTGTGCCGTTAAATGCCATTTTCTTGCACAAGATAGTATTTATACATGGCGTTTTGTATACTTGGTTGAAGAAAACTTGGAAGAACCATCGACTTACAATAGGCTATTAGGAAGCTTTCTCACATGCATACCTTGCTCGTGCCGATACTCAAACTGACACGGATCGAAGTGAAATGTGTAGGCTATCTGTAAATGTAAGCGCCTTAAACCACTTGGCCACCCGTGACTCCCCGCTCTAGTATGAGACTGAGGTGGTTAAAACTAGAAGCCTGAAGAAAACAACAACTTGTCTAGTATGTGTGGACATTTACTCTTGCAAACAGAGGCATATTGGCTATTCTGAAACAAATGTTAACAAAGAAATATAAAACAAATAGTCGGATGTGTAAAAATTATCTTTCTTATGCTAGTAAAGGCCATTATTTTCGTGTTTCTAAATCTAGCAAATGAAAAAATGCATAGCATGGGAAAGTGCAGAAAAAAGCGCGAATCAGCTGACGTCAAAACTGTCGTTTACACAGAGCAGTAGAAATAATGCGCATAAAATAGGGATATTGACAATTCCTACATATTTTAAAAAAATATTCAATGATTTACGATTTAATCATTATGTGTTTTACATTTTGTCTACTTTTCACATTGCATAGCTTTGGAAAAATTGCCTTGAGAATACTTTTTATTTTTTGGTCAGCTGCCTGTCGAATTTCTTATTGTTAGTAAATTTTTAAAAATGCTCAATAGTCTTCTTGTCTTGCACATCCTGGAACAAGGACTCATATATGTATCAAAATGTTGGTCTGTAAACACAACATTGGTCTACACCTCTGTAGTAAGGATGATTTACTGGTTATTCGCCGTTGTTGTTCATGTTTCGTTAGTATTATTAGTAGCATCAGTAGTGATAACAGTAGTTGCTGTTGCTATTGTTGTAGTTATTATTCTTTACAGCACAGATCACTTTGTCAGGCAATGACAATTTTCCATTTATTTCTTCGTTCTTTCTTCCATATAATTGTCTAATTATATTTCTTTCTTTGTTTCTTAAACTACACAACAGTAAATAACATTTCACAAACTCTACTTTCTTCAGCATAGCACACTTCATCAAACCAGTTGTATTTTGTTTCTGCCCTCAAGAGATAAGATGTTGTCTTGTGTATGTATAATGGATTTCATATAACCAGATATCTCGCGTCAAGCGGAAGCTGTTGAATATATACAGCCATTACACAACTGTGCACCAAAGTAGCCTGCTCCGCGAATTAACTTTAAGATAAGAGAGAAGCAGGCATCCGAGTAAAGAACAAGGCAAACCACGAAACGGAACAATATAATCTAGATCGACATGGTAAAAAAATGTACTGAAACAAGACAATAATTACTTTATGATTGGACACCTAGTCATAAATACAATTAGATCATCTCCGGTAAAGTAAGTGATTGTACTGAAACATAAATCCAGACTAATTGCGAAGAAAACGTTTGCATTCAGATGATTCGTATTTTAATTCGTATTAGTGGAAGTTATACATTATAACTTTTGAGAAGATGATGTTATTACATATTGTGTCGTCGCCTATTATGCCGTAGTCCTTCTTGCCCACCTTAATGAATGAGGCGTACACATTTAGCTGTAATGGCGCATTCATTTAGACGTAAAGGCGTACACATGAGGCGGAAATGCGCATCCATCTAGACGTACAGGAGGTATACACATTGGACCGTAAAGGTGTACACATTTAACAGTTGCGACACACACATTTGTCCATAAAGGCGTACACATTGTTGTAACGGCGCATTCATTTAGCCGTAAAGACGTACACATTGAGCAGTAACAGCGTAAACATTTAACCGTAAAGGCGTACGAATTGAGCTATAAAGGAGTACATCAATAAACTGTAAGGCACATAAGGACTTGGGGATTGGGAATGTACCACTATAAGTTATCTCGCTTTTCGCTAAAGTAGCTATGTTCGGGTACTTGTGAACAAGAGTTTGAAAACCACTCGAATATTTTATAAAGATGCTTGCAGGCGAAATATCATTTCATTGTATTATATTGTTTGTAACTCTTATTTTAAGATGTCTCTTAAAATCCAAAGGTCAAGAGAATAGTTCGAATTTCATTTTTCTCTCCTTCGACTCCGTCTTTTATTCTTTTATTTTGTCCTTTAGATTTTTCTTTTGTTTATTGGTGGCTTTTGTCAAAGGAAACATCGTCATGAATTGTTTGTTGAACAGTTCAGCGTACTTTTTTCCGCATCACTACTTTTAACTCCTTTTCAGAGATTCACCGGAAGTAAGGTACTTTGAGATAACTATAAAATTACCTGGAAGTGGTTTATGTCAGCACTAAGTGCAAACTGCACATGGCCTTTTTATCTTCAGCTTAATTTAGCAATACATCGCGTAATACCGCAGCTTTCTGCGCAACCGTTTTATATCGAAGTTTAACTGAAGTTTCTTCTTTCATTCTTTTAACAGCAGAGGAAATAACAGGAACTTGGTACTGTTTAATCTTAGAATTTTCCAAAGTGCAAAATAAATATACTTGTTTTATGTATGTTCTAAAACTCTTATCAAGTGATCAAGCGATCAGTTTCAGCAATTTTACATTGAAGTAGACTGACTGTAACAGTATGTAATATACTATTTATATTTCATTTAGTTCAGTTATACACATCCGGGGGAAAGCAATATCTAGAATCATGCATACACCAATCATCCATAGAAACTATTCTCCATTAATAAGTCATAAAAAGCATCACAGCTTTCGATGAATCGTTAGTAAGTTTTCCCTACTTAGATGCTCGTTTTATATTGTTTTTTATTTCTGTAACTAGCATAAATCTTCACAATTCTTAAATTTATATATTTGGTTATGAAGAGGTTCCAACTAATCACACGCACACTCTCTGTGAATCCCACACAACCCCATATCTTGTCTAACAGACCACCATTTATCAGTTTTAAGTTGAACGTTCGTACGCAAGGCCAAACTGAAGCACTTCTCGTATCTCCTCCTATTTCGTTATGAACCAGTTTTAAGATAACCTGAACCCCAAATGCCTTTAAGTAAGCAAAACATGCGGAGCCTCACGTTCTATGAACATTATCCAAGAGCTAAAAGAGGAATCCTAAACAAACTAAATTGCGACCTCCAAACAACGGCCATAATATATTAGAACAGTTCATGACTGTTAAAGTTATACGTTAACAATGAATAGACCTTTAACGTATGCCAAGTCATTTTAAAATTGTTTATCAATTATTTTGTGATAGCAAGCACCACCGTATAATAATTCAATTTAAAACCGATTGCTTTTGACCTTATACGGACTTAGCCTGTACGAAAACTTATTTCTCCGGCTCTATTGTTATTACGGTAGTCTTATTTCCAAAGCTACACCCATCGCATAAAATGGGCAAGGATAGGCGCACTCCATTTTCGGCGAATTCAGCGAAATAAATGCTTTCAAAACGAAAGTCACTGCCACGGTTTTTTGCTGGGTTTAATTTTTGGTTGTTCATTTGTTGTTTTGGGGGGCTTGTGGGGTGGGGGTTGGTTTGACCTTTACGAAAATTGCAAATGCAAACAACGCACATTTTAAAACGAAGACAACGATACTTACAAAATAGATAAGGTGGATATATTACTAACTAAATCATATCTTCTCTGACGATGTTATGACAAAGTATGAAATTTGTTTTTACTAATAGAGCATTTCTTAAGACAATGGAATCCGAAAAATGATACCACTGGAAATAATCACATGTCTCGTTATTCATTACTTTGTCTTCGTTGTATTTCCTTCAGTTATTTCAAAACGGTGCCAAGAATACTTGACATTTATAATTCTGGTCCTTTGTACGCCAATTCAAACCATACAAACCGCAGGCCATGTGCAGGCGAATTCAAAGAGATAAGGTTGGAAGAGCGTTAGTACTGTATCAAGGCGGCTGTTAGGTCTGCGCTATGTTGTTTGTCAATGTTGGACGCACCAAGGAATCATTCCACTATCAGAAAAGCGGTTTTTCACGTCAATAAAGTTCATGAAGAAAATATATCTTTAGGCCAACCACACTAGATATAGCCTTTAATACACGCGTATATTAACGCGCATTTGAATAAGTTATGCTAATTGTCAAATTCAATAATAGTTCATCTAACTGTATGGCTTACTAGTTGGCGGAGGGATATTGTTTATAAAAGATGTGCCGAAGTATCTATACCAGAGTAGCAGACCAATCAAACAGTGGCATTGGTAAATTTGGATTTAAATATTGAAACAAGTTACTGGATGACCGTGTCTCGTTTTGTTGTGTAAATTTAGATTGCAGGTAATAATGGTAAGACAACTGGTCAAATTCGAATGAAAAGGCTATCCTAACAAGAAAACAATGTATATATATATATATATATATATATATATATATATATATATATATATATATATATATATATATATATATATATATATATATATATATCACACAGACAAATAGCAGCAAACACAGGATATAGGAGACCACTAGTCAAACGAAAATTATTAAGAAAGTGGATCTAAAGGAGGGTAGATAAATCCCACCTCGGAAAACTCTTTTATAGTTACACTAAGGAAAAAGAAAATTAAAATACCCCTTTCACATTTTTTTTTATATATAATCCCGATGGGAAAAACTAAATTTAAGGGAATTTAAAGAAAATTTAAAAAATCCACATATACACTACATATCGGGGGGAGCACTTAAACACATAAAAACTTTTAACTTTTTTTCGGGGAGAGGGGGACATTTGTCCGATGTCTCCAAAAAATAAATAATGATTCATTTCTTATTGCTAAAGCTGTGTTGAAAGTTTAGTTTATATAATATTTTTAAAAATTCAATAGAAGGTTAGCATGAAATCTGAACATCCTTTCTGCTCGCTAAGTAAATAATATCCTCTAACTTCAATACTTGAGAATGCAGATTTGAAAAAGTGGGCTTGTATAATTTGTTGTTATTGCTCTTACTGCTGTTGTTTTAACAACAATAATCCTTTATAAACTATGATGTTCAGGGTCTACTGTAATCCTTTGTAATACGTTTTATTAACTGTGATGTTCAGGGTCTACTGTAATCCTTTGTAATACGTTTTATTAACTATGATGTTCAGGGTCTACTGTAATCCTTTGTAATACGTTTTATTAACTGTGATGTTCAGGGTCTACTGTAATCCTTTGTAATACGTTTTATTAACTATGATGTTCAGGGTCTACTGTAATCCTTTGTAATACGTTTTATTAACTGTGATGTTCAGGGTCTACTGTAATCCTTTGTAATACGTTTTATTAACTGTGATGTTCAGGGTCTACTGTAATCCTTTGTAATACGTTTTATTAACTATGATGTTCAGGGTCTACTGTAATCCTTTGTAATACGTTTTATTAACTGTGATGTTCAGGGTCTACTGTAATCCTTTGTAATACGTTTTATTAACTGTGATGTTCAGGGTCTACTGTAATCCTTTGTAATACGTTTTATTAACTGTGATGTTCAGGGTCTACTGTAATCCTTTGTAATACGTTTTATTAACTGTGATGTTCAGGGTCTACTGTAATCCTTTGTAATACGTTTTATTAACTGTGATGTTCAGGGTCTACTGTAATCCTTTGTAATACGTTTTATTAACTATGATGTTCAGGGTCTACTGTAATCCTTTGTAATACGTTTTATTAACTGTGATGTTCAGGGTCTACTGTAATCCTTTGTAATACGTTTTATTAACTATGATGTTCAGGGTCTACTGTAATCCTTTGTAATACGTTTTATTAACTGTGATGTTCAGGGTCTACTGTAATCCTTTGTAATACGTTTTATTAACTGTGATGTTCAGGGTCTACTGTAATCCTTTGTAATACGTTTTATTAACTATGATGTTCAGGGTCTACTGTAATCCTTTGTAATACGTTTTATTAACTGTGATGTTCAGGGTCTACTGTAATCCTTTGTAATACGTTTTATTAACTGTGATGTTCAGGGTCTACTGTAATCCTTTGTAATACGTTTTATTAACTGTGATGTTCAGGGTCTACTGTAATCCTTTGTAATACGTTTTATTAACTGTGATGTTCAGGGTCTACTGTAATCCTTTGTAATACGTTTTATTAACTATGATGTTCAGGGTCTACTGTAATCCTTTGTAATACGTTTTATTAACTGTGATGTTCAGGGTCTACTGTAATCCTTTGTAATACGTTTTATTAACTGTGATGTTCAGGGTCTACTGTAATCCTTTGTAATACGTTTTATTAACTATGATGTTCAGGGTCTACTGTAATCCTTTGTAATACGTTTTATTAACTATGATGTTCAGGGTCTACTGTAATCCTTTGTAATACGTTTTATTAACTGTGATGTTCAGGGTCTACTGTAATCCTTTGTAATACGTTTTATTAACTATGATGTTCAGGGTCTACTGTAATCCTTTGTAATACGTTTTATTAACTGTGATGTTCAGGGTCTACTGTAATCCTTTGTAATACGTTTTATTAACTATGATGTTCAGGGTCTACTGTAATCCTTTGTAATACGTTTTATTAACTGTGATGTTCAGGGTCTACTGTAATCCTTTGTAATACGTTTTATTAACTATGATGTTCAGGGTCTACTGTAATCCTTTGTAATACGTTTTATTAACTATGATGTTCAGGGTCTACTGTAATCCTTTGTAATACGTTTTATTAACTATGATGTTCAGGGTCTACTGTAATCCTTTGTAATACGTTTTATTAACTATGATGTTCAGGGTCTACTGTAATCCTTTGTAATACGTTTTATTAACTGTGATGTTCAGGGTCTACTGTAATCCTTTGTAATACGTTTTATTAACTGTGATGTTCAGGGTCTACTGTAATCCTTTGTAATACGTTTTATTAACTGTGATGTTCAGGGTCTACTGTAATCCTTTGTAATACGTTTTATTAACTGTGATGTTCAGGGTCTACTGTAATCCTTTGTAATACGTTTTATTAACTGTGATGTTCAGGGTCTACTGTAATCCTTTGTAATACGTTTTATTAACTATGATGTTCAGGGTCTACTGTAATCCTTTGTAATACGTTTTATTAACTGTGATGTTCAGGGTCTACTGTAATCCTTTGTAATACGTTTTATTAACTGTGATGTTCAGGGTCTACTGTAATCCTTTGTAATACGTTTTATTAACTATGATGTTCAGGGTCTACTGTAATCCTTTGTAATACGTTTTATTAACTATGATGTTCAGGGTCTACTGTAATCCTTTGTAATACGTTTTATTAACTATGATGTTCAGGGTCTACTGTAATCCTTTGTAATACGTTT
Source organism: Unio pictorum (assembly GCA_030141615.1). Taxonomy (NCBI): domain Eukaryota; kingdom Metazoa; phylum Mollusca; class Bivalvia; order Unionida; family Unionidae; genus Unio; species Unio pictorum. The sequence goes on along the minus strand of JARLTB010000046.1, from coordinate 9,289,310 downwards.
TATTAACTATGATGTTCAGGGTCTACTGTAATCCTTTGTAATACGTTTTATTAACTATGATGTTCAGGGTCTACTGTAATCCTTTGTAATACGTTTTATTAACTATGATGTTCAGGGTCTACTGTAATCCTTTGTAATACGTTTTATTAACTATGATGTTCAGGGTCTACTGTAATCCTTTGTAATACGTTTTATTAACTGTGATGTTCAGGGTCTACTGTAATCCTTTGTAATACGTTTTATTAACTATGATGTTCAGGGTCTACTGTAATCCTTTGTAATACGTTTTATTAACTATGATGTTCAGGGTCTACTGTAATCCTTTGTAATACGTTTTATTAACTATGATGTTCAGGGTCTACTGTAATCCTTTGTAATACGTTTTATTAACTGTGATGTTCAGGGTCTACTGTAATCCTTTGTAATACGTTTTATTAACTGTGATGTTCAGGGTCTACTGTAATCCTTTGTAATACGTTTTATTAACTATGATGTTCAGGGTCTACTGTAATCCTTTGTAATACGTTTTATTAACTATGATGTTCAGGGTCTACTGTAATCCTTTGTAATACGTTTTATTAACTATGATGTTCAGGGTCTACTGTAATCCTTTGTAATACGTTTTATTAACTATGATGTTCAGGGTCTACTGTAATCCTTTGTAATACGTTTTATTAACTATGATGTTCAGGGTCTACTGTAATCCTTTGTAATACGTTTTATTAACTATGATGTTCAGGGTCTACTGTAATCCTTTGTAATACGTTTTATTAACTATGATGTTCAGGGTCTACTGTAATCCTTTGTAATACGTTTTATTAACTGTGATGTTCAGGGTCTACTGTAATCCTTTGTAATACGTTTTATTAACTATGATGTTCAGGGTCTACTGTAATCCTTTGTAATACGTTTTATTAACTATGATGTTCAGGGTCTACTGTAATCCTTTGTAATACGTTTTATTAACTGTGATGTTCAGGGTCTACTGTAATCCTTTGTAATACGTTTTATTAACTATGATGTTCAGGGTCTACTGTAATCCTTTGTAATACGTTTTATTAACTGTGATGTTCAGGGTCTACTGTAATCCTTTGTAATACGTTTTATTAACTATGATGTTCAGGGTCTACTGTAATCCTTTGTAATACGTTTTATTAACTATGATGTTCAGGGTCTACTGTAATCCTTTGTAATACGTTTTATTAACTATGATGTTCAGGGTCTACTGTAATCCTTTGTAATACGTTTTATTAACTGTGATGTTCAGGGTCTACTGTAATCCTTTGTAATACGTTTTATTAACTGTGATGTTCAGGGTCTACTGTAATCCTTTGTAATACGTTTTATTAACTATGATGTTCAGGGTCTACTGTAATCCTTTGTAATACGTTTTATTAACTATGATGTTCAGGGTCTACTGTAATCCTTTGTAATACGTTTTATTAACTATGATGTTCAGGGTCTACTGTAATCCTTTGTAATACGTTTTATTAACTATGATGTTCAGGGTCTACTGTAATCCTTTGTAATACGTTTTATTAACTGTGATGTTCAGGGTCTACTGTAATCCTTTGTAATACGTTTTATTAACTATGATGTTTACGATCCGTCTCTTTCTACATGAATCACAGTACTAAATCAAGTCTCCTTAGACACAGTGATATTAAAAATTCAATACCTTAACATTTTTGAGTGCTCATGATCAGACCTATATTTGTCAGTATGGATCAAACCTGGATTTGTACTTCTGTGTGGAGGAGAGCCGCGTCATTTTCTGGACCTGCGTGTGTTTGAAACGTGCTCTCAGTTTCGCACCAAAGTCATTTGATAATTTTAGTAATGAGTGTTTCAAACACAAGACTGTTTAAGGACTTACATTCGATGAATAAAACAATGTCTCTATTTTTTCAGTCACAACTAGAATAAGCTCACAAAATATTCTTATTCCTAAGACATAACATAGATTATTAAACAAGCCTGGTCAGCCCAAACCATATATACACTGTTTTATATTCACCCATTTCTTGGCTGTTTCCCATTTTTCCTTATTATTTGTACCGTATGTCCTACACTGCAGTGCGTAGGTGTCCATTTTAGTGCTTGATATAAGGCTATGTATGGGAATAACGTTAATCTATTATACAAGGCAATGCTCATCATCGTTCATAAATCCTCTCCAGAACCCCAAGTTAATATCTATTTTACTAATAATATATTGAAATATTCAGAATATATGTTCACACTGTTTATACCATATGTTATTTTGCCTTCCAACGGAGGAATATCCTCTCCGTCTTTCTCTAATGTTTTTTAAATAAAAGATAATGTTGCAGCCCTTTGCTCATGGGGAAGGGGGATGATCTTTACCTCGGTAAATTTATCAAGTAGTCAGTCATGCATTATGGTCATATTTAACTTTTAATCATCTTTTTTTAAATAAAAACAAATAAACATAAAAGACAATATCTTCCCGGTCCGTTTTAAAAACTATATTTTGGCAAAAAATTAAACATCCTTAAAGAATCCAAAAACGTTTACTATTATTTACGATTGGAATGAAAGAAACAATAATGATTTCAAAGCTCATTTGCAATGTCCGTGCCATAAATCATTAGGATGAGAAATCATCAGTGCCGGTTCTATCTTTTTTTTTTTTTTAAAGCCCCGAACGCTAATGAATCCTGTTGTTACGATTATATGCAAAGCTGAAAAGATAATTTAAAAAAATAATTAAATAAATAATATTTTGATATGTTGGAGAGAGAGAGAGAGAGAGAGAGAGAGAGAGAGAGAGAGAGAGAGAGAGAGAGAGAGAGAGAGAGAGCATCATTCCATTCGGTCTGCTTCTGAATATGACAGTGGTAACCGTATCATATCTGTTTAATTTATAAATGTCGTACTTATCACACTAATATGACGTCAGAACATAACTATTGCTTGAGAATAAGGCCTGTAGAGAATAGCTGCTACCATTCTATTGGTTCATTGTAGATAATATATTTTTTATTATCCGTACAATGTTTTTCGTTGATAAAATGTTCTAGAATCAAATATGATGAACGGAAAAACATACAAATGTTGCCAATCCTGACATTTTATGAGTACTGCGTCAAATAACCAATAAATCTGATCCACTGTACCGCTGGTTAAGATCCGTTTTGCCTTATTTTGACTGCCGTATTTATTTGTTGGTTTATTTGTTGGATCGACTTTGTAGGGATGTTGTAAAAATATCAAATTGCTTAAACACAGGCTCAACTCATAATGTTAATATCTGATTCGCTAATATCCAAACTACAGATTTTATCAATTTTTCAGCCTGATAAGAAAACGGGTCTAACACGTTCTGCATCTAAAATCATGTCGTTGATAATGAATATAATTGTTAACGACAGTATACCATGTGTGAAAAAAGAAAGAAAAGAAACCTTGTCGAAAATTTGCAGATGTCTGAGTGCCAGATCACAGACCATAATTTATCTGTTGGCAAGCGTCACAGTTTTAATGCGGACTAGCAGTTTATTAAGAGGTTCAGATAATGAGTACAGAAACGTTAAACGAGTGTATTTAAAGTTTACATTACAAAGTGTTAACTTGTCATGCAGAAACTGAAGAAAACTCAGGGCACTTCACCATTTAGAATTCCTCATGGCCGAGGCAATATTTTCAATGTCAAATAAACCGTTGATAATATGTGTCATAACTATTGGTAAGGGAAGCAGTTCGAAAGCATATGTAAGTAAAAGAGAAATCCTACAACAGAAAGGGATAGATTGTTGTTGTTGTTGTTGTTGTTGTAGGGTTTAACGCGCCAATTTTCAGTACTCGATAGGCAATACATGGCGGCCAGTATTAATGGTGGAGGAAGAACCCGGGAAAAGCCCCCAGAGAGAACCACCTACCCACGAGAAGCTACTGGCAAGTTCTCTCACATACCCACATTAGCAGAATCTGAGATTCGAACACATGCAGATGGAATGAGATGGCAGTGATTCGTAACGGAAAGCGCTGTAGACCACTTGGCCACTCGGGGCCCCGAGATAGATTGTAGCATGCCCGTTATTAATACATTTTCTGATATTAACTGACGATTCTGTTAATGTATGAAAACACTTGTTCAGGTATCTAAAATCTAATGATGATAATCACGGTGAGTCTTCAGATAGAAATTTCCTGAAAACAACCTTTAGATATATCACAGTAATGTACTTGACCTTTTCTTTCCACCACGTGTTTTTATAGTGTTGCTATATATTATGAATGACTGAAAATGTCACGCTTACGTCATGTTTAGACGTTTTATAATCTACAGGATAGGAGGAAAATTTGCCAAACGAATTCACTAACTTCAGATCTGAGTTAACGTGAGTATGTTATTTTATTTTGATGAGAAAGAATACTGCAAAGAATTCAGGATCGTCGAATATTGAGCATCACGCAAATATATCCCCATATTACTCTGGGTATCTGAGCCATACAAGTCACAAGGAGGAGACTATCAAACAGTTACAATTACACATGCATAGACACATAGTTTCAAGCACAAAGACTCTTAGATGCAACACTAAGTGATCACTAGTTAACATTCAGATTTACATATAACTGGAAACCTGAAGGGGCATCGGAACCATTTACACTGTGTTGGCTCTTTGGAAGTTATGCAAATTTAAAATCAGAGTGATGCAGCCATAAATCTATATAAAATATTTTTTAGTTTGCAATAAGTAGGAGATAAACATAGACAGCCGAATTGACCCGATTTTTGAACTTTTGCCATAAAAATATCATCGGTAAATGAATTCAAATTTATTTCGCTTTGCAAGTTGTGGCATTTCAGATGGACCCGGTGCCAATAATTCTTCAGATAACGGCATACTTTGGCGGTTTCAACCGATATTTCTTTACGTATTCATGGAATGTAAGTCTGTTATGTTTCACACCCTGTGAATGTACTTAGCTTTCGATAGGATATATTCCAAACCTCTGAGATACATTGATACTTGTATTTTACACAGATTTCTTTTGTAATAGTTTGAAACTTGTTTTAGTGCTTTCAACTTATTTATATTTCACTGATCAAAACAATGACTATGAATCGATTGGTAATGTATACAAGAAGCCCCTGATACAAAATTGCAAATTACGTTGAACTACCGCAACAAAATAGTAGTTCTGGTATGGGTGAGTTAGTTGTTAGCATGCCCATGATAGAATAATTACAAGCCAAAATACATTTTCAAAGCTTGACATCACTAACTAAATGTTTTGCCCCACCCCCGTTCTGATTGTTGGTAAAGAATGGTATCTTCATTGCAACTTGAATTCTCCACAGGGCTTCTGTCTTGAAACAGGTGGTATTTTATCTAAATATTCACCTGTGGTCAGATACATATAATGCTACTGCTGCTTTTCAAAACAGGTCGAACACTCTATTAGTTAGAAGTGGCGGCATATGGTAATGCAGGATTTCCATAATAACGCCACCTTACATAGAGCTATACCTGCATGCCATCGCTAGGAAAGTACATCTTTTTCTTAAGACATAGCAGCTGAAACATTTAATAAGCTGCCACTCAAACCAAAGAGCAGTGTTTAGATACTGTACCACATACTTGGCCATTTCTATTGTTGGTGCAAGTGATCCACAGTCTAGCGGTCTATATTCTCGACTTTAGAGGTCAAATGATTACATGAAACAAAGAATACATGAAGACAAAAGACCGATGGTAATTAGACTGGAATCGAATATGTGGACGCCGATATTTGGCGATTACGTGACTAAGCAATACTTTGTCTAAGAGCAGATGTTTTTCCTTACTATATTTTTGGTACATATATTGACTTGTTAAAGTTACAATTATATTCTAATTGTTATGTCTACGAAAATAATTATTCCGGTTATCGATTTCAGGCAGACAGAGTTCGATATAAAGTCGCTTAATAATGGAAGCCCTTGGTTAAGCGTCTACCACATGCCGTTGTAGTACAACTAAGGCAAAGTCCAACTTTTTGATTGGGAATGAATCACTCTGACCTTTCACCCCAACATAAATGTTCAAATATCTAAGAAGAGGTGGGAAACGTCAGTTAAAACTCCGATTAAGATTGTTTACAGAAACATGTTGGAAATCTTCGTGTTTTCCAAAATAAACAGCCAACAAATGAAGGGAAGATTGCAAAAAGAGAGTGGATAGGGAACACACATTTGGAGCAAGTGCGACTGGTTCCCTTCTAGCTTTGTACCTTAATGTATTCCAGACAGTCTTTTTATTCTTGTTTTACACTGAGGACAAGTATTTTAAATTTAAGATATAAAAAACGTTGGAAATAGAAGAACAAAAACAAAATACAAATCACCAGTAAAAATTTGCATTCCATTTTCTACATTTCTCTATCCGCTACACCGCCACCATTAATATACTGCATTCCTTTTTCTACATTTCTTTATCCAATATACAACTGCCATTAATTAGCTGCATTTATACTTACTCTCAGATATATATTGTTAGATCTTAGTTGGCAATAAAGTTCTGTTCTGTTCAATTCATTAACTTTGAAATGTGACATTCACTGCAAAACAGAGATAGCTACACACAGTTATTTGTATTTTCTGACTAGTGTTTAGTTTCCCTTCCTTATTTTCTTTTTGTTGGTTTATAAAGCTACGTGTGGCATCACATAAAGGGAAGTAAAGCGCCTCGAAAATAAATTCTCTCTCTCTCTCTCTCTCTCTCTCTCTCTCTCTCTCTCTCTCTCTCTCTATATATATATATATATATATATATATATATATATATATATATATATATATATATATATATATATATATATATATATATATATTGTTACGTGCTTAGGCTCGAATAAGCAGCAACACAGAAAAAGTGAAAACTAACAAGCTTGTGTAACTTGAACAATGAATTTATTAAGTACAATTATTTTCATAAAATAAATAAACTTACGGTTTTAGAGAATCAAATCCAACATTAATCCAATATAGAATTCACAAAAATAATCCACTAATGGAATTTGCAAGAGTCCTGATAAATAAATGTTCTAATAGTTCCAGGTTCGAATCTTGACGATGTAATCCAAAATGGCTGACAATGTCACGTGATGCAGATTTTGTTTTATAATCATCCAAATGAATTATGAGCACATGTTTTCTCCTCCAAATAGATAAATAAATCTTCTTTCTTCAATGAATTGACACAATGTCCAGAACAAGATAATCAATATTATCACTCAAACATTAAATACACAACTGTTAACTTTAAAGCCCAAAATTCTACTGAACTGTTCTATCCCAAACAACAGTCTATATAACTGTTTTTCTTAAGTAAACAAGTGACCACGTGATTTTCTAGAAATTGATAGAAATTCATGGAAGGTCACAGAAAGAGACTACCTTCAGCAAGTCACATACTAAACGAATGATCTAGAAGAAAAACCATCCCCAATAACTAAAAATATAAAGATGTCCTTTAAATTAACCAATTGTTTTAAAGACCTGTTTATCAATCTGAAGCAAAGTCAGATAATGAGGTAAACAAGCCAAGGTCAGCCTGTTTACAACTAGAGTCTAGGTCAGCCTGAATTTTCTAGAAAAAATCTCCCAATTAATGAATATTAAACCCTAAATGACAAATTTGGATTTAACAATTAAAAAATAAATAAATTAAATCCAATAGACGTAACAATATATATATATATATATATATATATATATATATATATATATATATATATATATATATATATATATATATATATATATATATATATCCACACACTAGTATCTAGTTATATATGAGCTATCCAAAAGATAGTTTTAAGATTAAGAGAAACATTTCTCAAGAATGGCTTATCTGTATGCATTTTTGCACAGAAAAAGTTATACATATTCAAATTAAGAGTAAAAATACATCTTAAAATGACAGCTTCTCATCCCACTCATAACGAAACAGTAAGACGCTTCCCACAATGTTTTCAACCGATACTTTAGTAATTGTTTGTTAGGGATAAAATTCCGCAATATTTCACACATAGTCTTTACTTCCAAACCAAAATATTCATTCTTGCATATTACATACTGAACAGCATTTGAAATACAGCTGTCGGTTTTAGTGGGCATCACCATTGTATTCTATTCCAAAAAGTATGTTGATAGTAAAGACAAGTCGGCATATCGCATCCATTACTGAACGATACAAGTTTATAAATTGTAAACTGTATCGCAGGTTAAAAATAAGTTTCAAGTCATGCTTTGACAAGAGTATGCTATTTAGGCGTTGCTCTTCTCGCGAGATTAATTATAAAAGGGGAACAATTTCATTTTTTGTGGTGTTTTACATCCGGGTATATTGAGCGCTTTGTTATATAAGTCATGGAGCAAACTTCACAAGTTTCGGTGTTTTTCAAAACCGATCACTTCTTTATAGACATTATGGGATTGCGGACATTTGGAAGATTTTCTTTCCTCCGAAACTGAAGAGCTTAACAACGTGTAAAACTATGAACCTCCAAAACCGAAGACGTAACAGTGAAGGTGCTCTGATACGCATATGCGAATTTACGCTTTTCAGATGTTAGCTTTTTTATATTACTTAGAACTGCGCTGAGATTAAATTACATTCAATAGATGTTTTATATTGACCTAGCAAGTCATCAAAATAAACAGATTAATGAATGGGGTCTGGGGGTCAAGTGCTTGGAACTAATGTTACTCTTTACACAGGCCTGAACAGCGACCTCTGGGTTCATCGGCCAGAGATGATATCGCAAACCGGATGGTAAAGCGCATGAGAGCGGAGGCCCTTACTTATTGAGATGGTTCAAAGTGCTAAAAAAGAACTCCTTTGTTGGACTGTCTGTTCCACTGTCATAAAGAAAGTTGAAATTAATAATATAATAGTGAGCTCAACAATACTGGACTGTATTTCACACCTTTGTGCAGTACAAAATTATGTTATAATAAGAACGGTGTGTCAGGCTAGAAAAACAGTGTATACAATAGGAATCTAATTATGTCGACAATATTGTTGTAAAGGTGTGTTAGGAAAGAACAGATGACATTTAGGAATTGGCAAAGTCAAATTCCAATTCAAAACGCTCCCTCTAACCATTTCTCTGTGTGTGTGTGTGTGTGTGTGTGTGTGTGTGTGTGTGTGTTAGCCTAGCGGTCTTCATAGGAGACATCGTGATATAATACTTCTCTAACTGGATTGACAGTTTCAGATACACAACTCTGTGTTTCTTACGTTGAACTTAACCTTTGATGTCTCAATAACGAGTTGTCTATAAACTAATTTGAAAACATGTAAATGATTGCTATATATCAAATCAGACTCACTCTCACGTTCAACCTCTACCTCAAAATATAAAATGTTAAATAATTGTACTTCAGGTGTAAGGGCTGTTAAAGATTGTTAGGGTTCAAGTATAAAATATATTTCCTTTAAAGCCATATACAAATTGCTCTTGTCAATTAGAGCCACTTAATCTATTATCTTGTCTCTAATATCATCAGCATTTCCAAAGCCTAAAACTAATTATAAGTCCGGTAAACAATCATTTAATTATTTTACATAAACGCAACTGCCTGTTGTTCTCACTTGCAACATTGACCATAGAACTAAACCTTTTCAACCAAATTATTAATGTAAATAAGATCATGGAGTGAGTGTGTTGTAAAGACTGCTTGTACTTTTCTTAACTGCAAAAGCAGAACATTTTTTTTAAAATGTGGATTGTATTGAACATAAATATGAACTAGAAAGTTTGAAACAGTTAAATCATATCAACTGATCCTACTACATTATCATGTCCCCGTTCCGCTTCCCGTGGATGTAATAGTGATCTGGCGTAGAAAGTATAAGTGCAAAAAGTGAAATCAGCAGTTTTGAAGAAAAAGTCATGCAATAATTTGCTTTAACAAAAATTGATTTTTTTTTTGTTGCTTGATTGGTATGTATGGATTTTATCGTATCTGCGCAAACATATCAGGGCACTTTACAGAGTCAGTTCAAAACAGATTTGTTAAATATTTCTTTATTAGTATAAGCTGACGCCACAGAAGGTAGTCTGAGTCGCAAATATTGCACTTACATCCGCCTTGATACAGATCTTGTTAAAACTTTAGTATCGCATTTATCTACGGCGCAAGTTATGCGTGATATAATTTTGCGGATGTCTTCATAAATTACAAATTTTTCATTTTTATAATTGAGTGAGTGTTCTGTCTGCCGCATATTAAATCTAAACACAGCGATAAAAAGGCCTTCAATAAGTTTTAATTCACTAAATTTCCCTTGGCAGAGTTGGTCTTTTCTCCAAGCTTCTTTATTATCTGTCTAGATAGCCATATCGCCAAAGATAGCTACAAACCTTTATATCAAATTTAGAATATATCAAAGATATAGATGTATTAGTTCCAATGAATCTTGCCACCGAAAATAAATGGTTCTTGAACAAGGTTGAAAGTTATACGTATGAGGGTGGTAGTAGTGTGTGTATGGAATTCAGACATTTTTTTTTATATTGAAAAGCTTACAGTCAATCAGAGCTAAATATAGAATTATTTCCTATTTACGATGCGATTTCCGGCAATAAAACATGAAAAGAAATGAAACTTGATGCAGATATGAGTACACAGTCCGTGTACATTTGAGGTTTATTTCCGATAGTGTTGGCGTTGATTGCTTGTGTCATGATCACTCCATTTAAATACACATGCAATTTAATAATAAGGTAATGTTAAAACAGAGCTAGTCCAAAATGCCACTTAAAAAGAATAAACCCTATTGTCTCGATAAACAAATACTATATTTTTTAAATGCATTCATCAACAGAAAATGTATAAAAATGTTAAAGCAATATCATTTTTAAAAATGTTTTCTCTGAAGTATGCCAGCTTATGTTACCGATTAGTTTCAATATACGATGTACCACACTTTCAATGGTCAGGAATGACGGTAAAATATATCAAGAACCCTTTTCGTCTAACATTATTCTAAACCATATTGCCTTATGCTAAAGATGGAAACAAAAACCGCTACAATATGCTGTATAGTTCACTTGATGAATTTCATATATTAAATAGTAGTTAAAACGTAAAAACAATTAATTTTATGGGATCATGTCTTTGTTGTTGGTGTTGTTGCTGTTGAAGATGGTAATTTCTAGAATACAGATTTCATTTTCGAGTTACAGTCTTCAACATTTGCCAATGCTAGTATATTTGCATATCCAGGCAGAGACGTTACTGCAAACGTGAATTTTCTCCACAAACAGTAATGGTTACTTCTCGGCCATTTCAGTATACAAACGGTATCAATCCATATATATATATATATATATATATATATATATATATATATATATATATATATATATATATATATATATATATATATATATATATATATATATATATATATATATATATATATATATATATATTTATATGTGTGTGTGTGTGTGTGTGTGTGTGTGTGTGTGGACAGAATAAAATAAATTCACATTATAATTTTATCTCACGTGATTGACTGCGCGGAAATTATTTTTTATCTTACTAAAATACTTGCAAGCCAGTACGTTCTGATCATGGAATTATTTCCTTTTTGCGATGCGACTTCCGGCAAATAAAAAAAAATAATAAAAAAGATTCATGACTTAGGACAAAACACCGCATTGACCAATCATACGAATGTGAAGCAAGTACAACTTTCAAGCTTGATATGAGAATCTCGTGAATTTGTGGTAGTTTACTGATTATAAGAAAGTATTTGTGGCATTAGACGCTTTTAAGAACCTTTAATTTTACAAAGACATTCTTTTTCTTCAGGTCCTTAAAAAAGCAAACAAAATATAAATGTGTGTCAACAGATGTTCCACTTGAGTTTTCCACCAGTGTATATTACATCGGTTGGGAGGAATCACTGTTAATCTCAGATAACTTCATTGCTGCCTAACGATCAGACTATTATATAGTTAATAAAGTAGGAATTTGTAGTTTGATGATGATGATGATGATGATGATGATGATTGCAACATTTTAAATATGAAAAATAAAGGAAGCTGTAGAATACTTATGTTACAATACCGACATTGCCGCTTAAAGACGTTATCTCGATTGACAGAACGGACTGCCTATTCAAGGTATTAGAGAAATATTCAACTACATTCGTCAACAGAATGTGTTTAAAACGTCACAACAATAATATTTTAGAAGTGTCGTCAGTGAGGCATGCATTCTTATGTCAGCTTGTAGCATTCATTTCTTATACAACTTGTACCACAACTTCCTCCAACTAGAGTTACATTAAAACATTCAAGAACACTTTATTTTCCCAATCTTATTCGAAATGCATTACGTATTTTAATGATTGATGAAGGAAAAGAGCAATATATTTTATTACTCGTGACTTATCGTTGATATAATGTATTAAATATTAGTTGCAATATAAACTCATTTTCCAATCGTATATGTATCCCCAACTAGAGAAATCGGAACTTTGAATCATCTCTGAAAAACTTTAATCAGTATCGTTTTGTTTTGTTTTTATATCAGAATTACTTATTTATTGTCCCTGTTTGATTTATACGTTTACTCTTTTGTTTTGTATCATTGTCACGTTTTCTATCTTGTCCCCCTCAAGCATGTCTCATTGGCAGAGCCATCCTGGTTGCTTGCACACATTTCGAGTTTTTTTGTGTTTTGTTTGTCTACCAGTATATGGTACGGTGCATCAGGAATTTAATCGCAACATCTTCTGCATAGGAATTCAATAGGAATATCTTCTGCACCTATTCTTTGTTTGAAATACATGTTACATTTCGTTGTGATTGAGAACTACTATATGCATATTGAGATTTACTTTCATTCATATGACCCAATATGGAGGCGGAAGGATACTGTCAATCTGACCACGGTCACCATTTTTTTTCTTCGTATTTTTAAATGTTCATTCCGCTAGAGGCTAATTACCCAGTCCAATCATAACTTTGTGCGTTCCGTTATTTGTTTGTTGTATGGAGGGGGGCTTTTTTGTTGCTGCTGGGTTTTGTTTTGAAGCAGTTTTCTTTTCGCGTATTTAAGGCAAAGCTTGAGTGATATTCCGATTGCCATTATTTTGTGATGCTATTTTTTAATTGGCTATATACCTTGACTATTGTTTAAGTAAAAGTGAATCTAGCAATAAACCCTTAAGTCTTCCATTTCCTTTGGCCCGAATGTTTTACAACAATTTTATTTGGGTTGGCCTTTAGAAATTACGGACTTCTTTATAATAAACTCATTTATCAGTGTCAACAGATGTTCCACTTCAATCCTGCCTCAGCATCTGTCTGCATGGATTGCAAATTTGCCCAAATTACTGCCGGGAAAAGTTGAACTGAGACTGGTTTCCTCACGAGTGGGCTTGCTGACATAGAATGGAAAATAACTAAATACACAAATTGTTGGGTCCCGCAGAAGGTAAGGGTAATATAATGTTGGATATCGCTACAGCACACTCAACATGGGCTCATACAAGCATTCTACTGAATAGAAAACCAAAGTTACAGTTTAAACGAATTGTATAAAATTTAATTTAAATTTTTTCCAGTATACTGGCCGTTACAAGGGACCCACCATAAGAACAATTCAATTGCTAAATTATTTTGTTGTACAGAGACCTTCAGTTGATTCAGGCCACACGAAAGAAAAAACGGGATAAAAAAAACCTGACGGCTATTTCAATGCATAACTTCTGGTTGTAGAGGTTGTCCCAGCAGATGTTGAGTACAAGGATTAATAGCTCCGGCTTATGTTAAATGAATTATTTTAATTTTTTAAATACGAAAAATATACTTGTAACTTTCATTGGTGTCCTAACTGTGTTGATGACGGTGCAAGAATAGTTATTAGCTGTAGCGATATGCCTGAAAATTACATTGAGAAGGAAAATATGTTCTAAGCTCAGAAATTAAGTACTGGAGATCAGCTTTAAATCTGATGGGATTGGAAAAAAATGCTGATGTATTTTTACAAGGAAAAAATTCTCAAACAACTGTTTCCCTTGCCTTATATCATTAAAAATTGTCCGCTTTTACTCAAAGAAATCTAAAGGAAATGTCTAACTTCCACATATTGGTCTGGGTGTTTTTTAGTCAATTCAGTTTTAATACATGGGTCTGCTAAAATGTTTTATTTGTGTTGATGCGAACGGAATAAAATGCCTTGCCAAGGGATTCACCATAGCAGCCAACCCGTGCTGATAAGAAGCACGCATATCAAATTATTCTTTTCTAATGGCACTATCAGTACAGTATTCGCATTATCTTGCCAGGAAAATGGAAGTAGGCGGTTTTCTCAAAGACACCCATAAGAAACTGACCTGGGCTGGTCTTGGTATCAAGCTCGCGACCTTTGGATTCTTAGGCCACAGTGGCTCCCACCTACCTATAGGACGCAAGCTTGATACCGAACTAAATTTATCACATGAAAATATTGCGTATTCGATGAAGAGCATTTCGATTTTCTACACTAATTTTCACCAAAGTTTTGTACAGAGTAGGCATTTTATTCTACCCTCTTTTTCCATAGAGCTACGCAAGCTCACAGAGCAACAGAGATATTGCATATTGGTTGAAACAATAAGGACAGTACCGATTTAATGTCCCCAATTAAATACCTTTCAATCAGATGTTATCGTGACATTGTGCGATGAAAAAGTGGTTGACATTGGTGAGCAGTATGCACCAGTTGGTGAAAATGTGCGGAGACGATTTAAATGCTTTTCGCATTAATGCTTATGACTTTTTTGTGCGGTAATATTTACACAGTTGTGGGGCTATCAGCAAATAACTTCCTATTGGCCAGAGAATATTCCAGTAAAGATGTAAAGTGTCGTAAATATTGGTGAATACGGCAAGCGTAAGAAAGTGTTGACATCCTCTGATCATAACTTCATATAGGTGAAACGTATACAACTATTTCAAACCTCTTTGAAGATAACGAGTCTTCTGCCTCAGATAGCTAACTTGGTCTTAAGCGCTCTTCTTTACTGATCACTCGCACATCTCACCTCGATCCGCGTGAGTTCGAATCTCGGCTCGATCAACGTGGATATGTGCCAAAACTTGCCAGTAGCTTAAACACGTACACGCGCGCGCGCGCGCGCTTTCGCCTCAACTGCGCCATGCTGATTTCCCAGAAGTTGATTTACAAACTCATCAAAGATATCCAGAAGTTATCAATTCACATTTCAAGTAGTAAAATATTAGGACTGGTCTGTGTCAATGCTACAAATCCTATTCGATGAGAAGAAGAGAGAAGGAGCCCTTCTACCTTCTATGTATGCATCATAGCGTCAAATAATTCAAGTCTATGTCAGCTATAAAAAGTCGCACAAATTTCAGAATGTATGTAGACTCATATCCAACGTAACAAATCATAAAGCTGACGTTTATACTGGAAAGTATATTATTTTATAAGGCGTCACTTTTCATGATTTTCTTTCAGGTGTTCAACTTGAGATGAATTTTATTGGATCAGCCACAAAATGAACGAAAATGAGTGAATTAGCAATGTTTCTGTTTGTTGAAAGCATTTAACAGGTAAATAATGTTATTTTTTCAGATTTCTTACGCACATTAGTGTGTGTCGAAAATATAGTTCTCAGGGGTTTGCGTGGGTGAGGTGTTTATCCATCACTTAGGTTTTTAAAAAAATAGCTAGAAGCTAGATTCTTTCTTAATGAAATGCTGTATAGAAAATCATCTAACCCACGCAAATCCAGCTAGCTGTATTTTCGACACGCACTAAAATGCTTCAGAAATCTGAAGAAGAAAATATCATTTAACTGATAACCGCTTTAAACGATTTAAACAACAACACTGTATCGCTTCTTTTTCAAAGAAATACTTTATAGAAAAGTATCTCACCCACGCAAATCCCAAGGAGTGGTATTTATAACAACAAATTCAACCTTTAACTCACTTCTGTTACCAACATTTAATTTATGGACATAAGCAAACCCCGAGAAACGGCATCCCATCCTCCCGTCGAAAATGTAAATAAAAATTTAAAAAATTAAAAAATAAAACACATCTGCCGCGGTCTTTTTTATATATTAATATTTCTTCCAGATTCCAAGGCTAAAACAAATTTTTCTTTCCTAAATCAAGATAACCACAATACGTGTACTCCATACCGCAATTCTTTTATGATTTCTTATATTTTACGATTGTTTCCAACGCTGTATCAGAACTGCGTTTAACATTCCTTTCGGAAAATGGGAACGTCTTAGTTAGATCAACGATAACAAGACGCATGAAACAGTTTCCAGTGAGTGAACCATACTCGTAAATAAAATATATATGTAGGAGGAAATTGGAGTGGTCTTGACTGTTTTACATGAGCATTTTTGTGTGGGATTTTGAGAGTTTATTCAGTTACGTTTTTTTATAAAAATGCACAAGCGCAATATGAAAGCAAATCTTTCATCCGAGTTCACTATCAGCACAGCAATCGTTTCTCTCATAAGCAAACTTTAATCAAACTGTAGTGTAGCATTTTCAAAGCCGTGACCTTTTAAACTGTCGACAAGAAAATTAATTGATAAGGCAATTGAATTATCCGCCGGTGCTTGGGGAAAAACGATAGAACCTGCCTTTCTCCGATAAATAAGCTATTTAACGTAAAATGCGTGAAAACAGGTGCACAAAATGCACAATCAGCAGGTGTACGTGAATAAAAAATAGAAAAAATAAAATGGTGTTTCTGAATTTCGGTCTCGTTGTTTGCATTTTTATCTGTTTAAGTCAGACATAGGAATCAGCCCAATTAAAATCAAGATTTCTGACATAACTGAGATAAGACCGATAAAAGTTCATGAACTGGTGACTTAGGAGCTGCCCATTTTTAGCAGCCTTTGAGATAAAGCGTTTCATTTTGTATTAGAGTTAATATGTACTTTTAAAACGTTTCTCCCACGCCTGAATCAAGAGAATCCTAACTTTGTGGTCCGAGTAGAATAATTTATTGATATGCACATCTGTAATATTTTCAAATGCCTCCAACGGATTGTCGGTGACCGTTGGGTACGAGATGATAGTAAAAGCGGAAGAAAAAGTGAACCAATAAGAAAAAGTGTTGAGATAATTGCAGAATCCCCAGTCTTAAGTTATTTACCACTAGCTTTCACTCGGTTCTTCCAACTGGCCACTAGCCAGTCTGGTCCTGGACAACATGTAATCAGTTACCTAATGACATATGTTGTGCGTAGCTTTTCGGAATAAGAAAACATATGCTTTTCTAATGTTTGACACAAAGATAGCTTGCACTATTTAACACAGTGTTTCGTCCATATATACATGTTTGAAAAAGATAACTTATGTCCCAATGCGGTTTTCTATGGAAATATAAATTGCAGTTTTGTAGGCAATGGAGGAAGAAAAATACACGCAAAAACACCAACAAAAAAAAACAGCTGCAGAACAAGTCAACATTGTACACTGGATGTTGCACGTGCAACAATAATACTAGTAGTCAGAGCTTGCATCCTGTGAAGCTTTAACTATCGTAGCTTACAGATCTTGAGGTTTTTTACCTCAGGTCCAATCCTACTCTTGGCAATGAATGTGTGCGTATATATATATGTCGAGTATTTTCTAAAAACTGATTTGAAAAACGAGCTCAAAGATCCTTATTAATAAAGAATTATTTGTTCTCATAGAGGTGCATTTAGTTCAGGTAAAGGTATAACCATGTAATATGACTGTCATTGTCACTCTGGTTTGTTTCAAAGCATCCATCTATATTGCGAGATGTTAGCGTGAACCCGTTTGAGCAGAATGCGGAGTCTATCAGCAACCAACCAGGCTACTCTACTGTCATTCTTATGGCTTTTTTGACACCATTATTTCAATTATTACTACTCTGAATACAACAGAGAAAATATTTTATCACTTCACTAAAATGATCAGTTAAATGGGCAGCTGGACGAACAGATCAAAGGATGCCCTCAAGACGAGTACTAATCCTCCTCGGTCACTTTAATGCCAGGGTAGGTGCGGACCACGAGTCATATAGCCTATCTGCACCGAACATCATGGCACTGGAAAGACCACAAAAACGGTCAGAGACTGCTTGAGCGGTGCACCTACTATGACCTGTGCGTTACAAACACCTTCTTCAAGTGTAAGCCACAACACACAGTGTCATGGATACACTAAAGGTCTCATCGTTGTCACCAGCTCGACTTTGTAATCACTCGGCGCTCTGCACTGAACAGCGTCCTCTTCATCAGAAGCTATCACAGTGCAGACTGCGACGCCATCATGAGCAGTAGTATGACAAATATGACTTTTCTTCTAAGTATGAGCAAAAATGAATAAAACTGTTTCGATCTATTTAGACAATTTCCTGTCTTTAATTTTCGAACTTTTGAATGGATCTGGCGATTATTTTCCATCAGATAATGAATTGGAGTAGGAAGCTAAGTAACAAGAATATTTACGTCATTACAGGATGTTTACTGTGATTTTGAAAGTGTGTGTATGTATGTACGTGTTTTTCTCCCTATCAAGCGATTTTTGTTCTTTCTTTAATCTTTTCGTTAGTTCTCGTCATTTGTTTGTGTCTCTTTCGTTTTCTCTCTTCTATATGTTACTTTCGTTTTTCTATCTTCCTCTTTTCAATATAGATAATCACTATTTTGCACAAATTTGTTATGTGGTCTTCGGTTTATTTTCGACTAATTTTTTAAGAATTGTTACGACTGTAACGGAGATGCTCTTTATAAGTTATTATAACTCGGAAAAATGACAGTCAAATTGTTCAAACATAGTGGTATTAGTAGTAGGTATGTTGTTGTTATTGGTGGTGGTAGTGGTGCTGCTAAAATATAAGAAAAATATATAATTATTTTTCTGTCTTATTTCATGCGGTAGAGAAGTAACACTGCCCATTGACTCGCAAATTAAAAGAAATGTGTGTAGGCCAAATAAAGAATGTAAACCATATGCAGATGTAAACCTCCGTTCCCTTTTCTCTTCTGTGAGGCGATGCAACAATGTCAAGGTGGCATTTAGCAATAAAAAGACTACAAAATTGTTTGACATGTAGCACAACTTATTACATTGGAAGAAAAATTATAGTACAGCTATCTACTGGAGCCATTTTGAAGACTAGGGTTTTATGCCCTAAAAATACATTACTCTTCTGAGTGGAAGCATTTTTCTGGACATAATAGATAATCCTATCATGTTAATTCTTTTAACTCATATATATATATATATATATATATATATATATATATATATATATATATATATATATATATATATATATATATATATATATATATATATATATATATATACACACATAGCTGTTTGCAAATAGATAAAAAATTTTAAAAAAACGCGTGCCAGCTACGCATAAAAGTAGCAATCGAGTCGAATATGAACGATTTCTTTAATATTTGCACGCAGATCGTTTACATTGTAATATAAGGAATACAAATATGAATATATGCAAATAAAAGAAGCAAAGTAAAAAATACGACATCGAGTAGAAAATAACCAAACCGTCCGAAAACAAAAATGTAAATGTGCTTTAATTTATTATACGGTTTAAGTATAAAAACTAGTATTAATTAAAACAAAATTTTGTTTTAAATATTTGTTTTCTACAAGAAATATGCTTTATTCTTATCATGCAGCCCAATTTCACCCTCCAGTTAACCAAGGCATTGCACAAATCTATGAAAGAGAATCTAATACTCTAAAAACGGATATTTCAAATACAAGCCGCTTAATAGTTTGGATAACTACGTAAACTCTAACAGTGATGACTCTGTTAACATATACAAAACTCAGTGAACTATACGATTTGAGCAACACTTATTGGAGTGGGCAGAACGGACGGCAGTAGCCGCATCGGGATTATCTTACAGGTATTAAACAGATCAAAGTGTACCAGAGTGAGTGGAATCGGTGTTTAGGACCATGTTAACAGATCAAAGTGTACCAGAGTTGGTAAACTCGGTGTTAATTTTCTTATTAACAGATGAAAGTGTACCGGAGTGAGTGAAATAGGTGTTTATATTCATATTTACTTTCGAATACGAAAACTGTTCTCAGAATGTGCAATTTCATTATTTGATGAAACTCGTTTAATGCAACCAATAACAACATAAATCTGCCAAAAATTAACATAATATATAGTCACTTTAAGATTTCACCAAGTCATTAATGAAGATACATTAATGGAAAAAAGCAAATACACAGCTGAAAATGGACCTGAAAAACATAAAACGTTATATCACGACTTGTGATTGCTTTTGGTTAACATGGAAATATAAGTTAAGTGCCTTCCCAATGACACACTAAAGCAGCCGACCCACTGACAAGCGTCATTATAATTACGATTTGATTAAATTGAATACAAGAGGAAACTGTCAGCTGATGAAAACACTCTAGTCAAAACAAGTGGGGTGGGGATATGACTTCAAGAAAGCACTAGTTTGTCATAATAAAACAATATCTAGATTGAATCAAAATGTCAGGTCTTACGTGATATGTATGGACAAGTTCAAAACAGAACCAGGATTACATATACTGTTTCCACTGTTCAATATATTGTTTAAAAGTTCAAAGAAGAACAAAACTATAAATCATGTGAAACAGCACACAAGATTCACCAACATATTTTAGATTAAAAAATCAGACTTTAATATGTTGGTTTTGATTGTACATTTTTACTAGTTAGTGGCATACTGGCGTTAACAGGTTGCATTACTGGTTACAGAAACAGCAGCTTGAAATGAATTAAAACGCCGGAATCTTTAAATGAACAAAAGAGCACTAATAATCAAGATGATGATTTGAGGAGCAGAATTTACTTCTTGAAAAAAGTCATTCATTTGTTGATGCTTTTGTTTTGTTGCAGTGTCTGCATCTCTATCAAACATTCCAACACCAGCCATGTCATGTAAGAATTTTTCAAATGATATGATCTGTCAAACATATAGATAGCATGCCCTGCTGTTTTCAAAATCCATAACACTTCACCGCCAACTAAAGCATGCAATGCTGGTACTACATGTTTGGAAACCTCGAGCTAGCATTTTTAATGATGCGTTTAACCTTGTCCACAAATAACTAACTATGTGCTGCTTTTTCCATGCCTGTCACTACACAACTCTCTGTTAAGTTATACTGCAATAATTGTGGAAATTGTCATATTTTTTTCTTCAAACAGTTGTTGTAGACATTTATAATATGGTAATTTGTTATCTACCGTTTTAATGCATATCTTTAATATTGTCTTTAAATTTGTTCTACATGTCTGTTAAATTCCTAGCCGCCTGTGAGCTTTAACTTCCAACATATTGCAGCTGTTCTTAAGTTTATCTATTTTATGTCATCTCTTTCTTTGCTGATAATTTTCGTTGTGTTCTCTACCTGTTAGGCACACCTGTTAGCACCTGATTTCAAACGTTTATCACCGAATTAAAGCTTTTACGTGACATCTAAATTTATTTTTTCTTCCAGGGTATATAATATAGGCTCTTTAGGTGAAATTATTTTTAATTGTTTATAGTAGGAATTATTAAATTTACCGCTTATTTTTACTTTACATTTTTTTGCACCTCAGCATTCTGCATTCTGAGGAACTTGTATTGGCAATCATTGTTCAGCAATAATCTCTAACGCTGCTGTGAAGGTCTGTCGGTTCATCCAACCTTCTGACATCGGAAGGTCACTTCCACCTTTAGTCACATTATAGTGAGGTGCTAAACTCTTATTTAGTTTATGGTTTTAAAATTGTTTTGCTTTACTGGTCATATACTAGAATAGCCTATGGGATCGCCTTTCAACCGTTGACTGTTCGTCGTCTGTCATACGTCCTTCCGGTATTACAATATTGTTATCACTACTCCTCCCAAACTACTTAGAGGATTGCCTTGGAACACTACGCACATATTCATCCTATGGTTTAGTTGGTCCTAAACGAAAATTGTACTGCTTGGACAGCCAATATGCCACCAAAGGAGTCCATCTTAGAAATTTGATATCACTAATACTCCTAAACGGATGGCCATATCAATATGGGGCTTAATATGTCCGCCACGTCAACCAGTTTGTAAATCTTGTTATTACAACTACATATGAATAGAACGTTATATAACATTGGGTTTCCACCAAAGGATTTTTTATGATGTCCAGTTGGCATTGAGTGGAAATGGTACGGATCTGACGTCCAATATGGCGGCTTCAGCAGCCATCTCGAAATCTTTAAAATATTGTTTTCTCTTCACAACTCCAAATGAATGGCTGTATCAACGTGAGGCTTCAGCAATATATTTATTATGACACCAAATTCGTCGTAAATGAAGATGGTGCCAGTAGTTCATCCAATGTCGCTGCCTCGACAACTGTCAAAACTTTTTTGTTGTTTCTATTCCACTGGAATGGATAATTATTATGATATGGTATTTCACCGAAAGACTTCTAATGATGCCAATGTTGTTTTATATAAAAATGGTATCAAGTTGACATCATTTATGTATACCACGGCACCATGAAATGTATATGAACAGACAAAGCAGGAAATAACGACATTGAAGAGCGTACTGATATTGAACGCTTGAAATATAACTCTAAAGATTTCGTTCGTACGAGTTATAATTACATTTCATACGTAACAAACTACGAGTCTAGATTGTCAGAATTCAATAGCCAGAGACACATAGATAAATCGGTTGTGACGGACAAAGTTTGTGGCTATTTGTTGGAAACAAATGTATGCATTCTCATCGATCAGATAAATAGCAGCAAAAACTTACTCAGCAATCACGAATAGATACCACAAATAGACTAAGCATAGGCACTGTATATAAAGATGAAAAGTAACAGATTTCCAAGGTATACCTGCAATATATTTCCCAGATAAAGTAAATGGGAATGATAGTATTAAGCGGTCGTAGTGATTTTAAACAGATAAGAGACCTGTGATACTAAGTTAGTCAATATATAATGACTTGTTTTATAAATCAAATGGTAAAATTTAACGGATGCAGCTACTTGTCATTTGGCAAAATGATGTGGTGATAACTAAAATATGTGAAAATTTGGATGATAATAAAACGAAATATTTTAAAATATTGAGAGATAATAAACGAACAATCATTACACAGAGTGGCAGTGATAGAGGTAACAAAATAGAAGTGTTGCAAAAACATATTGACGAAAGGGAGAACGGTTTTTACATGCAAAAGACTTCTCTAAACTGAGATTTATTATTGTATTTAATGCTATTCAAGCCTATTTAACGTAAGAAGAAATACCCACCATTCAGCAATAACTGGAATACACTCAAAAGAAGATAAACCAATGTAACAGATGCACTAGAGAATGATGCGGAGAAAATAAACCAAGGTCTGGAAAACTGTGATACTTTGCAATTTTAGATGGAACAGTTACAAAAGATACCTAATGATACCACTGTTATAGACTTTTGGTGCCACTGTTACATACTTTTGGTATCATTGTTACAGACCATTGGTACCAATGTTACATACTGTTGGTATCACCGATACAGACTTGAACAACAAGACAACTGCTAAGAATATTAGACTTTCAGATTTGCAGATGTAAAACAACTTAAATGACGTAGCCAAACAGTCGAAAACTAAATATTATGACTCACACTATGAAAATGACTTCGATTCATTTGTTAGAGAAGTTAAGCGACAAAATCAAAATAATAAAAGACGTTACCTTTCAGGAACTGTCAGCAACAAACTAATGGGGGGTGGGTCAAACCTGATTGTTGTCTCCGCGCGCCCGAGGTCTTGGGACACCAAAACCCTTTTGGACCTTCGTTGTCGCCCCACGCTCCATTTACACTTAGTACGCTACTGAGACAACCTGTCACGTGCTGAGTTTCAATAATTCAAAGCAGATACAAAAGATATTTCAAGTCAGGATTATCCAGATTATAACTATAGGTGAAAACTTGCGTTAAACTTCACCGAATACAAATTGCGATTCTTTAATACATTTTAGCATTATGACATTAAAATAAATAAAATAAGTTTGTATTTGTTCAACTTGCAACTTACTATCTACAAAGCTACAATGCTTTAATTTTGGGTCCAGAATTTAACGATCCTGAAGCCACGTCTGTTCGAGATAAAACAAGCCAAACGAGTATCGTTACATTCTTTAACAATTAAATACCGTTAGCACAACATGCATTAATACCAACAGCAGCATTTGTTTCTCTTATTTCATACCAATAATGCATAGGAAGATATAATTATATACAATGTCTTGGAGGGATTGTTGAGGAAAACTACAAAGTTTAACGATAAAGGAGCAAATCCACTCTACTACTGAATAAAAGTTTGAGAGAATAAAGTTATGTTACAAAGTTGTTGAATAATTTAGATGATCTCTCTCTCTCTCTCTCTCTCTCTCTCTCTCTCTCTCTCTCTCTCATTGTACATTAATCCTAATGCTTTTATAGAAATCTAGTCAACCTAAACTTTGTGAATATCATCAGCATTATAATGAGAAGATAAAATAATGAGAATGTATTTATTGCCTTTGTAGTGGGTTTTGATATTCGTATTGGTTAAGAGTATCTTTAAAACGTGCATAGTATTTTGGTGGGTATTTAACAAGAATGGTAATGTGTGGTAAATAATTTCACGCAAAGTCTTGAAAACACCAAAGGTATGAATCATCTTAATCCCATATATAATTGTATTATATTTAATCCACGTTGCGTTAGTCCCAAATAAACGTTGCCAGTGGCATCACATTAGTTAAAGCCGAATATCAAAACTGTGTCTGGATCATTTAATATAATTTTACGTAAACAATATAGAAGATGCGAACAACATAGTAGTAAACATTTGGGAAGAATATTTGTTAGACACAACAATTTCTTACGGTAGCGATGATCTTTTTCCAGTTGAATGGATACAACATTTGTTCATGGCTTAACGAAGATTTGCGGTTACCTACCTTTGTGAGAACAAACAGAATTGAGCAATGTTTTATAAATTATAACTAGACAACTCAGGTATTCAGCAGATAACGCACAAAACATTGGTACATAAGAAGTTCTATTTTAGTATAAATCTTTTTAGAATAGCATTAATTTTCAGATACTGGCAGATCGTAGTATATTGTATATTTTTTTTTTCCCGAGAGCGAGTATGATAATATTTGTCTCTAGAGTAAATTACGAGTACATCATATCTAATTGTTTATTCACTTGATAACACGTACAGTAACGGAATTCCTTTCTTGTACAACTACATCATTTAGAGAAGTGGCAACTAGTGCAAATGAAATTAGTGCATCATTCGTGATATAAACGAGTCCGAAAGACTCCTCATACTGTTATCAAAATATATAGAACATGTTCTAATCAAGATTTCAATCCAGCAAATGAAAAGATAATGATTTTGTTTGAAGGTAGTTTCATTCTCAGTGACATGAGGTTAGCCAACAGTGTATAGAAGATAGAAAGCACTCTTCCGACAAAAAACAGACACACACAAAACTCACTTGTGTAAACGGAAATAATTTATACACTGTTCAACATTACACATAGCATCTTTGTGAAGTACGCATGGTAATAAATTGCATGGTAACGGTTATAAATTAACTCATGTTCATCAATGTATTGTCCTGCAAATAAACATTAAAGGTAATGTTGATGCAGGTAAAGCGTACATATACTTTGTAGACGATGCTGCACTAAAGATCAGTAATAGCGAAAACAATTATGTACCCATTTAAAGGACGCTAGTTAAAACAGTGGATGAATTAAATTTTGAGATTTCAGATGATAGTAATTTTGGTCGACAAATGTAATATGAACGGTGCAGTTGAGCAAGAAGGTGTACGATCTGATTAAAAAAAAAGGCATCCGCTGTCCTTCAAGATCTGACAACGACCTCTTAGGGGTAATGTTCGGCTAACATATGTTATTATCATAGTCGCAAATTGTATCAATCAATGAGATGAAGTCTTGGCATTTGGAGACTGAGCAGTGTGGAGGAATGGCATGATAGTGTACCGAATGGTTTGATTCACTTTAAGAATTTTGAAAGCTGCATATCCATTTACTTTATTCAAAGTTCACCTGAACATGACCCTTAAGCGGTATTCGTCAGATCTTCACATATGACAGCGCAGATCTGATTTTATCAGATTGGTAGGTTTTTAAAAAAAAACGTGTATGATACATGGCATTAAAATATATACAAGGCCTCTAGGAAGACAAAAAGTGCAGGTCAACAGCAAACTGATCCATTTAAGAAATGTAATGAAGCATCCATTCTCCAAACAGAATATACACTTGCAAAGAAAATGGATATAAAAAATTAGTTGTTACCTTTTACTGCATTTAGAAGACGCTATGATATCAAATGTAACATCTTGACTAAATCAGTGTATGAAATACTAAATAAATGATAGATTAACGAAATAGAACTGGCTTTTGTATGTTTGTCTATGTATTTTCGTTTTTGGCCAAATTGGTCCAAATCAAATGCGGTGATCAAAATGTTTTATTTTTTTAAAAATCTATTTTACAGATATGATATTGGTACATCTATCAAACCACATACCATAAAGAAGCGTCATAAATCAAACAACAATCAATACGCCAGTGCTGCCAGCAATATGAATACACTGGTACCTCCTGTACTCAGGAAGCAAAACTAACCGTTTCGATACGCAAACATGCCATTTATATCTCATTTAAACAGCGTTAGCACTAAATGGTGTATTTGAAAGAAGAACATGATTGTATGCCATGTTACAAATTGTGGGAAGACAACTTTGACACTAGATGTCATTGCAGTCAGGCTATGATGCCATCATTCTTACAATCATGATGTGCAACAAGACTCACAATAGCAGAGGTGATAGATCTTCTTGATAAACTAGACAAGTGCATACAGTAGTCGTTAATGTCTACCTGGGAGATACATGATTTCTTCTGAACAGATAATTCTGCAATGTTAAAGGATGGAAAGAAAAGGTCAACTAACCTAACTCAAAGTAGCATTCAGTGGTTGGTATTACGGAATACCTGCATAGGATATTGTGCAGAAATACAAGTCTCTTGTAGAGGACATGTTAGAATGTTAGTTTTTCTGTGTTCATTTACTCCAAAGAAGTGGGATGAAAAGTATGTCTGAAAAATGGCAACCGTAGTTGTGACCAAAGAAATAGCTTACAAATGTTTTCATCATCTGTTTTATGTTATTGTCACTTGGGTCATTTGTCATCAACATCGTAATAAACAGATGAAAATGGTAGCCCTATAAATTAGGGATGAAGAGTAAGTAGTCTGATGATATTCACCACGTTGATCTCTTTACCTACCAGTTCGATGATTTCTTGGCTCTAATTTATATTTAAAATATGACAGGGATTTAAGAGACGAATGGTAAAGCTGTAGATGCATGAGATTATTCTGCTGGTATGTCATTATCACCTCAAGACGATCTGGCTAATGGAAAACTACTAACGTCATTCATTCATTTCGTCTACTGAAGCAGATCGTCAATAAATACATATTTTACTATCAATTAAAACTTCATCCAAATTAATGTTTTAGTCTTAGTATTATCGTCTACATATGAAAACTCTATTACGCTGTTTCCAATTCAGTCGGAACAATCATCACGATCGAAAAAAGGTAGAATGATAGCCTTTGCATGTAGCAACGTGCATGTGCAAAATACATTACTGTAGTGTCAAGTTCTCGCAGTACACCTTTCCATGATCGTTTGTTGTTGCTGTATACGATAGTCGCGCAACTTTTCCCTTTCCAATGATGCCTTAAGCAATGTTGTTCTTGAGTTTGTTGTTTAATTTCTTTCAAAATGGATTGAAGACTCATTGCACGGTATATTAACTTGTCCTACTCCGATTATAAATTGCACAATTTAAACAGAAATTATGCATATGATAACGTCTTTCTATTGCGGCCTCCGAATAATAAAAATTATATTACAGTTGTATTTGAGGCATTTCATAGTATGATCAAGAAGCAGAAGATTGTTTTAAAAAGCAGAACAGAACATTCCCGAATGTTGCTGTTATGGCACGATGCGAAATGTTCCAGGTAAATACTGGTTGCCTTATTCATACACGATAAATGAATGTGTAAACACAGTGCGCCTGTGAATGAAATAACTCCCCAATTATCCGTGATAGTTATGACAAGAATGTCATTTTTACACCTCTCATTATCCTCGTCTGAGTAATCACCGTACAATAGGTATGATAAGAATGGCACTTTATATCTGTTTATGATGCAAGACATTTTCCTACATTAGCTATTACATAATCTAAAACAAGTTTTTTTTCTTTTCTTTTTCATTTATTTGTCTGGTCTAATGTTTGGAACATTTATCTTTAACTTCTTTGTCTTTGTTTTGCACATATTTATTTTTGTGCTCCTTAATTTACATCTTTATTTTATCTGACTTACTTGATACTATGGTTCGTGTATGTATGTATGTATGTATGTATGTATGTATGTATGTATGTATGTATGTATATATATATATATATATATATATATATATATATATATATATATATATATATATATATATATATATATATATATATATATATATATATATATATAATCATATGGCATATAACAGTCCAATCAAATGCACTGGATCCAGCAAGGGATCACGTGTGTCAGAGATCGATTAAGATAAATGCAAAAAAACTGACAAGCAACAGTGCAAAAGTAGTTTCACTCTAGCCTGAGCGCTTTCGACTCTTAATGAGTCTTTATCAAAGGCAAATACAGAACATAGACAAGACAGACAAATAAAATACAAAAATCGTGTTTACAAAACTTTACATGCCTGTTTCTACAGGAATTAAACCTTTAAATTTATTATGTTACAACTAGTTTCTTTCAACTTGTTGCGGATGCTGTAAAATGTCTGTATTGACTTAGAAATCGATGAGCCAAAGCGACACATATGTTTTCGTATGTAAATTTATGTACGCGCAAATTATATCCCGGATATTTTATATTAGTAGTTAGAGGCTATTAAGCAAATTTAGAGCATTATTTAAAAGAAAATGTGTCAGCTGGAAAAGATAATTACATTTGTGCATGGCTGTCTTTTTCTAGTCTTCTTGGTTTAAATCGCTTGGTTTCAATGTTCGAAGGCGTCGTATCCAGTAAGATTCCTTTTCTTTCCTGGTTTCGGAACTCCAGTTGTGGTTGTGAGCAATTGCAATAAATGTTATATCATTGAAGGTGAGGCTAGGGTAGAAGAAGTGTTCTGCGTCCGGACTTCTGTATAGCTTCTTTGTTATCCAATAAGATCTGTGAAGGTTGATCCTTTTGTGTAGCCTCTCAGTTTCTCCGACATACTGCAGGCTACAGATCTTACATGTGATGAGATAAATTACATTCTCTGTTTTGCACGTTTTGTTTGGACCATGAATGTTTAGTTTTTCTCTCGTCACTGTGCTAGAAAAAGTCCTATTATCAGTAATAGAACGGCTAAATTTGTTTAATGCTATATTTAATCTATTTGTAATTCGGTTAAAGTTAATTCTAAAACCACGTGTATTCCGAATGAAAGGAAATTTCACTGTGTGTGTCTTTGATTAAATTGTTTATTTATCTTTACGGGGGCTCGTAGTTTCTTTGTTCAATATATTAACTCAATTTACCATATACATTATATACTCGAACCGGGTAATTATACCGAGGGCGATCATCTTCTAGATCTCGAGTAGAGGGAGTGGGTTAGAGTGTTGTTATTATATGTTGTGCAATACCCTTTGACAAAGTGGGACTTAACGCTTACCCTTTGACAAGTGGGGCTTATACAATATTATACAAATAACGCTCATGACCCGCGAGACTCTGACAGAACCTATTTACTAAGTTTTATTAAAATTTATATGAAATATAGTCTTTCGATCTACAGAGCTGACACGTTCAGCCAGTGAGATGCAAAGTCATCTCATTAATCTGCGAGGATGTTACTTGTTATAAAACATATCCAAGACAATGACGATATAACCTTATTTAAAAGCTGGAGCAAAATCCGGCTCAAAATTTAGTCTACAGAGTGGAAGCAACTTCAATCAATCAGATAGATGATTACGCCATTAATGTTACACATATCTCGATCACAATCAAACTTATCAACCGTCTTGATGATATGTGGATATTATGCAAGTTAGACAAAATATACTTTAAACTATAGCTGACAGCGCTATCAATTTCAACCGATCGGATATTTAATATCGTTAATATAAGAGGATCTCGTTCATAATAATACGCAGCTGAGAGTTGGATGATATAATCCTTTATAACAAGATTGATCAATATCCTACCAAAACTATAGTCTCCACAGTGGTAAACAAACTCATCCAATAAGCACTAGTCTTTCGCATCTCGATGATTACAGTCTGTTTGCCGAACTTTATTAAATTAGGTTCAGAAATACCGTCTCTCGAAATATAAGAAGTTCAGCCAAATATGAAGAAGATAGCCGCATGATATCGCTCATAATAACATCCGTTGTATAACTACCTATTTACCAAATTTGATACAAAAATTCAGTTAAAAAATAAAATAGCAAAACTGTTGAGAAGTCAAGCCAATCCTATGTAGTATAATCTCATTCGTACGCATAGATATAACTCAAATTTGTATTATATTCTTTCGAGATCTATATGATATGATATATATATATATATATATATATATATATATATATATATATATATATATATATATATATATATATATATATATATATATATATATATATATCATGTTTTATCAAAATCGGATCAGAATTACAGTCAATATAAAAGTCAAAAGCTCAGCTTATCATACCCAATTTCATCACTATCCTACCAAAACTACAGTTTCTACAGTGGTAAACAAACTCATCAAATATGCATCTTTCGCATCTACATCTTGATGTAACGCCCCCTTTGTGACTGGTCAAAATATGTCAAATTAAAGATATCCGACCAGAGATTGCAGACCAGAGACAAGATAAGTAACGATCGTAATCCCGCGAGATTTGTCTGTCACAACATATAACTCTTGAATCTGAATTTCCACTCTCCGCTAAACAAAAGTGACTTTTCAAATGTAACGCCCCTTTTGTGACTGGTCAAAATTTGTCAAATAATATACCTTGTTAAAACTGGCATGCTCGACATGTCTCTTCCAAATGAAAGTAAGTCATCTGACCACACATGGTGCAGGAGGAAATATTGTTGCATGATCAATTGTTTCTTGAGTTGCATTCAAAGAAATATCCACCGGAAACGCTTATTAGATTTAGATATTCCACATGTTCTTACCTTTTACGAACCTGATAGGAAACATCTTGAAGACATTACTTTCAGAAAAGTTGAGAATTTCTACTAGCGACGTGTTAGTAAGAATTAAATGCGCAGACTGCAAATAATGCGGGTACATCTGCTATGTAGTCATGCAAAGGTATAGGAAAATTCATTAGTTAATGCTATGGCATTTACAGTCTTTGCCATATCTTCTGAAATTCAAACTTCTGTATTTAAAAAAAAAACTCAGTTTGGGCAGTTGCAAAATGTCTGCTATTAAAATTAAACATGTAGCGGGAGCAACTGAAGCCAAGATAATCCTGGAAACCAGAAATACAAAAAATAGCGTTAACTTTTTGAGGAAATTGGTTAAAAAAATAAATTAAAATTTTGTTGAAAAAATATTTGTATGGTTTATTTTACTGATTAGTTTCAACAAACTGCATCTATGCAACGTCAGATCTCGATATGTGCAGCTTGCAGTTGGACCTCGTCTATACTTGAGTATGTACGGCGTATTGCATACTTCTTGTTTGATTTTAGTCCAAACAACGTTGGTATATACCTATAAATACGCATACACGTACCATATCTACAATCGTATCATTAAGATCCAAATACATACAATGTAGATTCTTATTTCCGATCACAAATACGGCGGCAGATGTGTGTGTGTGTGGGGGGTCATTTTTTTATATTGATTTGCCTTATCAAACTGCATAGACCCAAATCTGCAGTGGCATTATGTAACGGCAGGTCTACGTCTGTGTAGCAAGCATTTGGACCCCACTTAGATGCGGAACATGTAAGATCATACATTTTTCGTAAGGATAATTTTCGCGGGCAATACCTTTTACCATAGTGTTGTTCAGCGATGTTATGTCTTTTGGTGGATTAAATTAGTTAGATAATGTGTTACTCAAGGAAAAACGAAGAAAATTCTTCCATGAATATTTCTGAATATACGGTATAATCATATACTCGTGCACAATCATACACATTTACACGCACAACCAAGCGCTGAAGAAGTGCGCATGCATTAATAAATGCTCGAAAATTGATTGCTATGTTGCCATTATTGTGTCTCTGAAGTCATTGTGGCAAATCGATAAACTGTTTCCCTTTACGAATATTGTTTGCATTTGGCATTCTCTCTGGAAACAGTGCCAATAAAAAGTCTGATTACAGCCCGCGTTTGCTGTTTTCTACCGAGGTTATATTATATTCTGAGGTGATTTGTTGTTTTGTTTTTTTTTCCCCTCTGCTACATGCATTCCAGAAACAATACATTTGTTATAAAACATTTTTCAATTGGGTTTTTTAATTTATAGTTTGTGGCAATCATGAAATCCACATAACGGAAAATGGGTACGACGCAAAAAATGTAAACTCGCAGTACTGAACGAATATTTTGTTTTTTATTTTGGTGGTCCAGTGGAAATTTGCTTATCAAACCCGAATATACCAACCACCATCTATTCAGAGACGAAATGCACGTCCCACGAGTTTTTCAGGCTTAATCGATAACATTTCCTATAACAAAATGGGCATATATGAATTAAATGCAGCGAACGGCATTTTTACTGCGAATAAGTAATGTCTAACGCAGGTGATTGACAGTAATTTCCACGCATTACAAAGGCTATTGTCTGTTTAGAAATGTACATAAACTAACTACCGATATGTAAATGGACGAGTTATTAGCATGCCTGTATTAGACGATATGTTTGAGTGGGATACTGTTTCTTCAATATAACTTACCTTTCGAGAAAAAAAACTGGCACGAAAGGAAGAAATTTGACTTAAAATTTCAAAACAGTAAGACCTAAATATACGTGGAAATATTACATTACCTGCAATTATATTATCTGCAATATTTATATTATGTTAGAATGAGAGCTTTGTTAGGTTAAAACTGCAAAACACTACCAAACTCCGTAAAAGTGAAAACGGGTGATTTTTCTATATTTCTGGATTTTATCAATGGAACAATGATTAATAAGGTTAGTGCTTTTTTGTTGTTGTTTTGTTTGTTTTTATATTTATTCCCTTTTGGGGGAAGATGGAGTGTCACTGCAGTTAATTTTTGTTTTATCGCAGTTCGATGTTTTCTTTCATTGTTTGTTTACAGGCTGGAAGGACGAATACAATCAATTTTTTAAACGTCCGTCATGTCATTTTATTGACCAAATCCATTTCTAAATTCCATTATTCCCCCCCCCCTTTAAAATCTAAATTTATCTTTGTGTTCATTCATTTTGTCTTCTCTCACATTGTTTATATACAGAACGGCACCATATATACTAAATTTTGTTTAGTGTGTACCTTATAGTTGTATTTGCTAAAACTATTCAATTTACTCTTCACCCCATCCCCACCACTGTGACGCGGATATAATCCACTCGAGACAGCGTGTGAGATCATTAACGGTAACCAATATCGTATTTGGTAACGCCCATCTGTGGAATACAAATCAAACTTAGAGCACTGCTTAGTTGTGGTTTACCAGAATTTAAAACATCGGAAAGGTCCAACATGAATGTGGTGTCATGTAGTGAAAAAAAAATTATAAGAGTAAAATGTATGGTGCTAAAACCAAGATATTATCCATCTCAATTTAATCCGCCAACATAAAATAACCATAAAATTAGAGTGAGTCATTAATCATTAGCAGTCGATTTATAATTATAGCGTTTTAATCAGTTATATCCAACCTACACTATGCAAATATATGTCGGTCAATATTGCAGCGTCACGGCTTGCATTACGTTACCGGTAGCTTAGGGTGTTCTATGCACAGTAATGGTAACTGGACTTTAGTTGTATTTTATGATCGAGGACTAGTTCATTTCTTAGTGATTTTAGACTGTGCTCTGGACCAAGATTATTAGTTTTGAACTCAAAACATGGACGTATTGTCAATGGAAGATGATTACCAGTATTTTTCTTTATAATTTAATTGGAATCCTTTTTAGAATCAAGTTAAGTATATGGACCTGCTAATATTTGGTCATTCTGTGAGCACGCTATATTTGCAAAGACGTAGATTCGCTTGAAGCGTCACTTTTAATTTTGAAGTTTGACCTTCGATTTTTCTAAAGTTCTGTGGATTAGATATTGATACGCGATGACCCAATCATGAACGAAGAGCAGATGATACAATTTAGGTATAAGATTGTTTTAGAACATTTGCAGATTGTAGGAATTTCAGATACCGTTTAAAGCTAGAATCTAGAAATTATATGTTAATTCAATTGTAAATTATTCACTGGGTAGATATATATTTGAGAAAACACATCCGCTGAATAAGGTTGATGGGTTTCGAATGTATGCGTTGAAGAAATAAGATGCTAGATAAGACATCTTCCCATAGACTGGTTCCGAGTCGTTTCGTTGTTGCCACTTGCGAACTGTTGCTTTTTTTCTTAGACGGGAGCAAATATTTTCTTTCAATATATCAGAGAGAGAGAGAGAGAGAGAGAGAGAGAGAGAGAGAGAGAGAGAGAGAGAGAGAGAGAGAGGCATGTGTTGTGTGCATATGTTAGTTATAGACCCTCTAATGTATATGGATACAGTCAATAAGGTGCCATCAAGGAATTCCTGCAAACAAAAAGTAGACTTTAAGCATGAACCTGGCCTGTTGCTATGCATTACCCATACAATAATGTAATACTCAATACAAATGGTAAACACTTTTCTTTAGAAAAAGAAAATTGGTGATTAAATATAGTCATACATTTTTAAGTACCAATTTTAACTCGCATAACCATCGTGTTTAAAAACGGTGTTGATTAATGTTGACTGCTAACAAAAATTAACTGACAATCAACAATTTGATAAAGCGTCTGCAACCGAACTAGACTGCAAGCTCTCCAAAGCCACTCACAATTTTAGGTTTTGTATATTTAGTTGTTTATTTGTTCGTATTTATTGCCAAGGACCTTAGAGTGTTAAAACTGCATGTTTTCAAAAACTTAAATACTCCAACATTTCTAAAGCGATTATCCTTTTCATTTTTTGTTTCAAGTGAAACGCATTTGGTCAGGACGGAACGTTCTTGATTTTATTATTTGTTCTTGTAAAATGTGCATCCAATTGCGAAAACGTAGAACTACATGCACCAGGAGATTGCTGTCTGTACTGTACTTCATGTTATGTTTATATGCGCACACTTTACAACTTTGATCTATTGCTAAATTTTGCGACGGCAAATCTTGTGTTATTATCACAGCAGCTAATTTGAAAAATCTTATTATCCCTGAAGAATAACAGCATGGTCTTATTTAAAATTCCGGGATTTTCATTTAGGAAAGAAGAACATCAAATACTTTTAGGGTCTCTTACTATGTTCTAGTTATGCGCATGTTAACTAAGTTGGTTAACGCTCCAAGGAAGAAAAAAAAAATTATGCTCAGAACCGTGGGCTTTCTATTCTTATCAAGCCTAGAACTTGACGGCTTTATTTTTAAATCTAGTACACCACAGTAAAGAAAATGCGTCCAAATGACTAATTATCTCGTTTTGGGAGCAACCCTATATAATTGGGCTTGTGTAATAAAGAAAGCACACAATTCTTAGCTATAAAATTATTTTTTAATTAAATATAATTTATAATCTTTGATCTACGTAACCAGGCACATACTATAAGCTATATCTCATTGGAGATATAATCCTCTAATGACGTGAACCCAGTAATACACCACCTCCTACTGGAAGATGTGCACAGAGAAACGGCGAGTGTTAAATGACTAGGTACATTATTTTAGGCCACGTTTTAAAAACAAGAAATTAATTTTATTGCTAAAGTGGAAAGATATAATTGAATAGTTAAGCTGCAGCAACTCTACTTGTATGTGGACTTATGAAAAAGTAAAGTAGATAATATGTATGTATGTATGTATGTATGTATGTATGTATGTATGTATGTATGTATGTATGTATGTATGTATGTATGTATGTATGTATGGATGGATGGATGGATGGATGGATGGATGGATGGATGAACGCATGCGCGCGTGTATGTGTTTGTGTGTGTGCTTACATTTTAAGAGTGTTTTTTAAAGTAGTTTGTGGGTTCTAGATTGCGAAAAATATGCCGACACTTCACAGCAAAACAAGTTGGTAATGATTGTCCCATAAGTTTACACGTTTTTTTTTTTAAAAAAAAATAATTATTTCTATTTTTAATTTCGTGTTCTGCGTGGAAGCATTTTTGTATATTACACTTCTTGCGGAGACTGCTACTTTGACATTTATGTAACCAAAGCATTGGGTATTACCTTTAATATTATTAGACACATATATCTGTATACATATATAATCTTCATACGGTTACGACAGTCTGCACTAGTCCAGATTAGTCGACTCACTTTGTTTCGTATCGATTCCTTGGCACATATAAGATTGCCGAAAGATGAATAACCGTTCAGATATCTGACTGGATGCTGCTGAAAAAAAAAACATAATGTGGTTCTGAGAACGAGTCAGTTGTTTATCACAGCAATGAATCAAGTGGTTCTGTGAAACGAGTCTACTTCCTCCTTCGCCAATGACGCGTTTCGTGTGAGTTTATCAAATTTAAAATTATAGCTCACAATTTTTGTGTTTTCCAGGCATGGCATGCATACTTTATGGAAGTCACTATATTCGATGCCAAACGGGTGCAACGAGATCGGTTTGATAAGTTGCAGTTAATGCAACCTCAACCTTTTCTTTTTCCTTCCACCTGTAACATTTTGAAAAGTTAATAACATCTGTAGAGCGCCACTTGTCTGAAACATCGATCAGAGCTTTACTAACCACCACCACTCCCACCACCCAAAATATCATGCCTTGGACATCAGCCATCACTTGTAAAAAAAATGAGCTGATAACTTTTTAAAAAATATTTTTTTTTATACATTTGTATTTTATTTCATTCACTTTCAGAAACTGATATTGTCTAGTCTGGCAGAAGTCTATTTTCCTATTTTATTAACTGTTAAAGATAATGTGCATTAGACTAATTCGGGCTGAATTTTTGTAGCACACGGGAGCAGCCATTTTCGTTAGCTGTGTTCCTAGTGCACGTACAGTTTATATAAGTATAATATCCAAAGAAATTTAGATCATAGTATATGAAAGTACCATAGAGGTATGCCAAGGTTTTCTCCATCGTGCATGTTGCAAATTCAAACAACTTCATCTTACACCGACTAACATTTCGTCAACTCGAGTGTGTGGAGGAGTTTTTTGTGTGCATCAAATCCATGTACAAGTTTGCCGGAAGTAAAGGCGCCTTTTATAAGAGGACTGAGTACTTTTTGCTACAAATCGGGTATATCTTTTCTAGAAATAAAACTCTAAACGTGCTGGAGGTTCTGAGGAAAAATGGGACAAATGGTATTCCGATTGTTAGCTACATTTGGTGTAATCTCTGCCTTCATAGACATTGTTTTCCATTCGGAACGACGTTGTCTATATCTTCAAGACAAAATTGTTTCGGATGTATGTCATTTTGATTGAAGGAAAATTATCCGCAGATATAGAAATAGTCATTAGGACTATCTAAACTGCCCTGTTTGACTGTAGGATATACCGAATTTGTTACGAATGAAGTAAAATACTTCTATCATTCATAGTTTCTCGGCCAATCCTTGTATGCCCAAATGAGAACTATAGACACACATTCAAGGTCTGATCCGAAAGTTCGATCTCGAAGATACAAATGTGTATCAACATAAGAATTTACATATATAAATCTCTTGTTTGAGTTATCATTGTAAAGCGATGGCAATCGAAGTTTTCCGGATGAGCAGGTAAAATTTCTCAGCAGTCTCGATTAGTGCGCTCTCGGTAAAAGATCGAAACGAGTACTACATTATCACTGCAAAAAAAAAAAAAAACACAACAACATTTGTTAATACAAACTCATAGATAACAGTACTATTCATCCTAGCATGCAAGCTATTCATGACAATCAACGGCCTGAATAATACCTAACTCTCAAACCGAAACTTGAAGTGACAGAAAAAAATTAAAAAAATTATGAAAAGCCGTGACACAAAAAAAAATATACAAGCGCTGACACCATACAGTACCTTCTAAAATTCTTGAATTATGCTCACCAGTTTATACTCAGAAACCAGCATACTTTTTAATGCTTGTGGTGAGCAGAGAAATTCCAGATCGTCTTAATGAAGCGCAGGTAGCCTCGTTTCAAGCAAAAACTTATCCTGTGGAAAAGGGATACTCCAGACTAGTCAAAATTTTACCTTGCACTTCCGAATGTTTAAATGACTCCTAAGTAATCAGATTCCATTGCATTTGATAATATATGTCATAACTTTGCATCTCCTTTAAAAATGAATATGGGTGTCAGACTAGTCTACTGAAACCAAAACTGGTTGGGGTTTGGAGGGACGCCATGAACAATGCTGGCAATGTAGGTGAAATACAAATGGACCTGTCCAAGGCTTTCGACATTCATCCGCACTGAATCATCATCAAAATAATGAAAGCCTATGATATGGATCTTAAACTTAGTCAAACAAATTGAGAATTATTTGTATAACCGCCCCCACCCACGTTAAACTGGCAACCTTATATAGTATACGGGATACAGCTGCAAGGTTCAATATCCAGGACCCCTCATACTACTTGATAGTTTATAAACGACAATTATTAACCTAATAAAGCAATAAACACTGTATAATTATCAAAACTGTATAATTACGTTGATGACAATGCCATATCTTACATATATAATGATCAAAATAATATAATATTTAGTATCTGTTTTACCAAATTAGAGTAAATTGCTGAATGTGTTTAACAACCAATGGTAACCCAGCAAACATCATTAATTCCAAGCAATTCTTCTTGAAATAAAAGGCGCAAACATTATTCAATTTCTTTATACAAGACCATTAAATACAATGTTAGGACTGTGTGTAGCTCCAAGTAAAACATTGATTCTCAACAAAATGTTTGCAACCACATATTAAAGATCTGGCGAAAAACAACAAGTCAGTTAAACTTCTTCAAACGTTTCAGCCATTGTTTGTTCACAAATATTACGCTCATCTACAAAGGCTTTATTGGGTGAAATTTGAAACACTGTCCCCTTTATTTGTCCTTCTCGCAGCAAAACAAAATCTGACAAATGGAAAATTAGTTAAAAGTATAGGACAGTAAGATTGTTGCTTAATAATTTTAATAGCTAATAGGACTTTCGACTTAAAAAAGCAAATCTTCCCACTCTACACGTTTGTAGATAACGATATATGGCAATGTATATAATGTTCAACAAACAACCCCCCCCCCCAACATCTAATTATATGCCCAAACACCAAAATCTGGCAACAAAAATAAGGGTAAAGACCACAAGGCAAGAGCTCATTAAAATTAAAAGCCACCAGAAACTGAAACAGCCTGCCTAATAAACTGACTACACTCCCTGCTTTCAAACATTTCATCAGAGGCTGAATGAGTCCGGGCCTCGCTGTAAATGCGATTGATGTCTTTCTATTCAGCGGTCAGTGGTAATTCAGCTTTAAAGTTATCAGCTTTACTGAGATACTGAATCCAATACGCCTTGTTTTCATTACTCACCTTCATAGATTTATTTATACTTTCATCTCATTTATTGAGTTGGGAGAGAGGGGAGATCAATTTTAACTTTTATGAACGTCATTCTCCGGACATGACTTCTTAAACTAGGGGCCTCAAACTAAAATTATTCTGAGGGCCCCATGAGGTCAGTTTAGATGGCCTAACGCCCGCAGCACCATTATTATCTGTAATGACACATTATATTGCTAGTCATTTTGCGGGCCACATGATACGGCTTGGAGGGCCGCATGTTTGAGACTCCTGTTTTAAACCATGCACGCCTTTTTGTGGTGTGAAATATATGCTGATGGCATTTCTTTGATATGTTGTATATTTTCTAAAACAAAATAAAATGTATATTTGCATGCTTCGTATATTCGATTAGTCTTTTAATCAACAGCTGCTGGCATTGTTCATACTTTTAACATTAACGTACACTGTTTAATATTCTCCTATTGGTGATGTGCTATATATATATATATATATATATATATATATATATATATATATATATATATATATATATATATATATATATATATATATATATATCCTTACACAAAAATATAAACAACAATAAAATAAAAATAAAAAATTATATATTCTTTTTATTTACTGTAGTATATTGTCTTTAAGTCTGCTTCTAACGTTAACAGTCTACTGGTTTGATGTATACAGTTTTACTGTAAATATATACATTATGTGTACACGTCTGTTGAATTATAAAATACGTTTGTCATGTCATGTCGGTTGCAGACCGATGGTGTTATATTATCATCGAATTTAAAAATATATATTGTATCTACTATGGTGTTATTTACTTTCAAAAGTAACAGCAAATGGCCATTTTTATATCATACTATACAAATAGGCCCGACCCTAGGATTTGCGGGGCCCAAAGCATGCAGGGCCCAAGGCAACACAATCTATTAGCTGGGCCTCAAGCAAAAACAATTTCTTTGAAAACAGCAAAGTCCTAGGGCCTGTATACAAAGCGCGTAACAAACACTTTATGTGCAGGAGACACTCGACGGCTGTGCCAAACTGAATTGCAAGTGTTTTCCTATGTACCTGTCTCTGCATTTCCCACCTGACAATTCCACATCAAGAAACGCAGTGAACAATAATTACAATATAATCTTTCTTACAACACTCATCCTGTTTTGGGTCTACTATGTTCGCAGTCAAGCGAGGATTAAAAACGCTTATCTTTGCTATTAATTTCCCTTATGGTGTCCCTGTGTGTCTACTCCTGGTGTAGCTCCATGGTTTATACATGACTAATTATCAGTACGCTGCGAAGCTCTACATCAAAACATTTAAAGGGGAAGGAGAGATACGTCCAGCTTGGTTGATTTCCACCTAGCACTACAAAACGAAAAAAAATATATCCTCGTGTTCAGATGAAGATAAAGAGATACATTTAAAGGATGAGAGAGTAAATGTGTTTTTAACACCATTTTCAGCATGGAAGCCAGTATATCTGAGAGAGAGAGAGAGAGAGAGAGAGAGAGAGAGAGAGAGAGAGAGAGAGAGAGAGAGAGATCTACTATCACCTCGACACGAACACCACAGCAACAATAAGGATTACTTCACTACTAATACTGCATTCAAGAAGTTTAAGGCCACAAAACTCATTCCTTTTACCAGACAAATTGCAGAGAAAGAAAAATCATCGCGATTCAGAATAACTGGATACATCACTAATACACACTTCTAGAATTTCTTGTGAAGTAAAGAAAACCGAGATCTAAACAAATGTAGCGATTTACTCTCAGGCTACCCTTTGTGCTCGGAATTCCAGACGTTGGCACTTTTCCAGAGGTCTGTTAAGAAAATACATTACCCAGCATGCAATCTCCTTTTTAAAGTACTTTTTTGTAGACGATGATCAGAATTTTGCTCAGTGATTACTCGTAAATGCAATTAATAATAATAATAATAATAATAATAATCATCATAATATTATTATTATTATTATTATTATTATTATTATTATTATTATTATTATTCTGAGAGGTTATGCAATTACTATTCTCTTTCAGAATTTATTGCATGACAAGATGGTGTGTTGCATCTATTAATACAGTTATCGCTACAAATGATGATTCCGTAAAAGCAAACTGATACCGGGAACGAATTGAAAATTGTTCGACATCATTCAAACCAAATCACATAATTAACTTCTAAATTAACATTCTTACGTGATTTCCATCCGAAATAAATTAATCCGCACATAGACCACAAACATTATAAACGATTATATCTCTAAAACTGACACATTTTGTTTCATATGCCATAAGATAATTTTAGTTAAAGCGCAGAAAGGTTTCTACCTAGTAGATTAATAAATCATATTGCATGCTGAGTACAAGCACTTGCCAAATGAATTTGTATCGTCAAGGATGATCAACCGTCATTACGCGATCGAAAGTAAGTTCCCAATTTCAGAATTCCCATTGACGTCTGATGTAAACGATTCTTCGTTAGACATATGTAAATGAAATCCCCAAAATGTATTTAGCTATTTCAGAGGAAACAAATTTGTTAGACGTAAGTGTGAATGATTTCTTTCGTACGAAATAGGCTGTTTGAAGACGGCATTCCAAAAATTGTATAAATTTTTGTATACAAGCATAGCAGTTTCTGTCAGTATCCCATGCACATATTTATGTGATTTATTTATGGGTTTTGCTTTTTGATAATCTCCAAGAGAGAAAATAAAACCTGATAATTGGTGATTTTTAAGAAGGAATTCCAAAAATTGGTTTAAATTTTGTAGCCATATATCATTTCATGGAGACTTTGGCGAACTTCGTAATTTGCTCGGAATTTTTATCACGTGGCGGGTGGTCAGCTGACCGCAATAGCCACTCGATAGGTGGTGGGCAAAATATGGCGGACTCTTCAGCATCAACATCAATTTTCAAACTACGTCAACATCGTTTATCGAGTTGGAAAATGCCTATTCAACAGCGATGCTGCCGCAGATATTGACGAAATTTAATATTGGAACAATCCTGTCTTATTTTCTGGAAACCAGGGCGGATTTTTCAAAGCCATTCGAGAGAGTAGTTTTGAGTTGTTTACATCTGGACATGTACATGTAAGTAAGAAAACGGTGTCGAAGTAAACAAATTTAATCCT
This sequence comes from Unio pictorum, assembly GCA_030141615.1. NCBI lineage: Eukaryota > Metazoa > Mollusca > Bivalvia > Unionida > Unionidae > Unio > Unio pictorum. The sequence continues at coordinate 9,246,191 of JARLTB010000046.1, read as the reverse complement.
GACAATCAAAGAGCAGGTTATTCAAACTATTTATATGCATCCGAAACGTCACTGTAATAAGTGAATTTATAATTTTGTTTTTGAAAGTCTGTGAATAATTTACATGTAAATTTCAATCATTTAATTAGCTCCACTTGCTGGATTTGGAAAAAGCTGAAAATTTCGGCGTCACCGGTATTCGATCTCTATAACGTTCACGGACAAGTACAAAACTATTTATCAAGTCGCAATACTAATACATGTAAAATCATCTCTCCATGGCAGATGATGGAATTTAATGCTACATCCTTGATTGGAGCGACTTTTGCAACCTCTGACGATACAAGTAGAGGGTTTTTCTTAACGTTTTATCTCTGAAATATTTCTAAACAACAATGGACGCCAATTTGGTATGTACATGTACCCACCAGCGTTTGATTGACTAGAGTATAACATGACTCGAGAGGTTATTCGGATAATTACGGAGAAACTCGGTTAAATCCGGTATGAAATGGTCTATTGGCTTGGTAAATTGACTTTGTTCTCAGTTGTCTTTTTTTTTTTGGTGGTTGATTTTCACTCTTATACGTGCTCGTTTTTATCTGAATTGTGATTCAGTGATAAACAGCTGTGATACATATTGAGATTCTTATGAATAACTCAATAAAATCTGACAAATTATGTAATTGTTTCTCAGCTTTTTCAGGATATAGCAGTTAATATAAATTACATTTGTTTTGGAAGCGGTTTTTTATTTATGACACAACATCAACCCAAGTATAGGCATTATGTATGATGTTAAATCTTCAAGGAGCATTGACTCAGACTTGTGATTAATGCAGCTCATGATTTTGACATATTGGATAAGATCATGTTAGCCTGGCATTCTCCCCAATTCAGTTTCTTTATCAGGTACTGACAATGGAACATGAGACCAGGGTACCAGGCTAAGGTCCGGTTTCCGGTAGGAGAAGACAAATTTGGTTTACTTGGGTCTTATAGGTAATCGGTCCGTAACATTGTCATGTGTGCCTAGAAAAGCTTGAAGAAAAAAGTTCTACAAAATATCGGGTATAAATGTTAAAATGTTGTTTGCAATACATTTGTGGTCCTAAAACAAATGGAAGAGCAAGATAAGTTGTATTCACCTACAGAGTAAAGAAGCGTTAAACATCAAGAAAATCAAGGCCAGTCCAAATAGTACATTGGGGAGTTTTGTTCTTGGTTGTTGGCTTCTAATGATAAATCTGCATTGAATGGCAAGTAGCAAGATCAAGGGCAAGGTACAGCCGTAGTTTACGCAGCGTGTAGATAGCTAGTGTTTAGTGTGTTCTGAGTAACGTAAGTGAAGGAATTTTATTACATCTAGAAAGTGGTACATATAGAGATTTATGGATAAGTTTGTCCTTTAAGGATCAGCTATCCGAGAGAGATAAAGTGAGGCGGGACAGTCTGAAGTCTTAAGACCGAGAAAAAAGAAAAGTGACGAAGTGAAGTCAGAAAAGGAGGAAGTGACGAGTTCAGAGTAAAGGACAAGGAAGCGCAAGAAAGTTATGAGGCAGTCGGTATAGAAAGACTCGAGGAAATAGGAAACGTTGGAACACGGTCGAGAGGAAGGTGATGCAATTACTCGTGGACATTGCGATCTTTTCACCACTCGTTATGATGATGAAGTTAATCCAAATTAGACACTGCAAGAAAATCCAGCTGATATAACTTAAGTTAAATTAAAATTACCACTATTAATTTGTTTGATTAAATTTGTCAATTTTCTTGTCTAAGGTGACTCGTATTGCATTATTTCTTCCCAATAATCTTGCCCAGTTCTCTGTTGATATTCTATCTACTCTCTCGCACCGGGTCATAACATCGAGGGAGGTCATTCCCTAGATAACGTAACTAAATCCAATTAACTACCCCTCTTACTAAGAGGCAAGTGTAATTACAAGAGTAATATACATAAAGAGTCAAGTGTAATTACAAGAGTAATATACATAAAGAGTCAAGTGTAATTACAAGAGTAATATACATAAGAGACACAATGCAAAATTAATTACAAGAGTAATATACATACAGAGGCACATGTCAAGTGTAATCAGGATAGTCATATACATAACAGACACAATGCAAGTGTAATTACAAGAGTAATATACATAAATAGGCACACGGCAGATGTAATTACAGTAGTAATATTCATAAAGAGGCACATGGCAAGTGTAATTATTGCTAGAAAATAAGTCGTAAGAGCATGACAAAATTATATAAAATAGCGACTGCACAACACAAGGTTAAAGGCTGGAGAAGACGAATCAAATGGAAGTATTAAAAACATAGAGACAATGAAAGGAAATAAAAACAATAAAGAAAAGAGAAGATACACCCCAACAGAAGGAATTCAAATTTACAAAAGCAACAAACCCCAATTTTCTGATTTCCTTGAAATACATCAGACTTTGCTGCAAAACAAATTCAGTATTAGATGATGACATCTCTGAAGATCCATTTAAATGTGTAAAACTAGTAACGTAAAGGTATATAATGAATCAGTACAGTTTTACTCATGGACAATCAAAGCAAAGCTGTATGGGATTTTCAAAACGTAAAACCACAATGACCAAGACTGGCCGGTCATTTTTCAGGCTTTATGCAGTTAAACCTCAGCTTGGCCATATTAATGTTGAGTTTTCTGTCGCCTTTGATAAAATTTTAGGTGCATTATCTATGTCTAGACTGGTATGTTTTGTTAATTCTCCCAAAGATTGGCGGCATTCAGAAAGAGGCGAATTTAAAAATTAGTATGTGCGTTGATATAAAGATAAACCACAAAATTTAGTTTATACGGCATATTTCATATCCAATCGCATTTTCTAACGAAGTAGTACGAGACTTCCTAACCAAAGACGGAAAAATGTCCTGTGGATACACAGTAGCCATGTTATTTACTTTTTTATATTGAGCAGTGCCCATCTCTTTTTGTTGTATAGGACATTTATATATAAACATATATGCGTGTCAGCTTCGATTCCAGGTGCTTCGAGTCGAATCTTCTGCAACATAAGCATTTGAAGATACATTATCTCAGACTTAGAAAGTGCATGCATACTTGGGCCGAATTTAGGCGGATATATTTTGTAATATTCGGTTAGAGATGTGATCAGGTCCAGTGGTAATTTTATTTTCCGGAACAAGAGTGCTACCTGTTACTCCCTGAAGTGCAATCTTAAAGTTTGTGGAAAATCTTTAGGAAAGGTGAGGGAGTTGGTGATTGATATCGAGTGATGACAAGGACGAAGAGACCTTTAAATAATTTGTAGCTTTTTACGGTTATATTTTATCTCGTTCCTCATTTTTACTATTATTTTTTAAGTCTTTATCTTCCTCAAGTTTTTTTGCAAGTCTTCACTTGTATATTTTTAGACTTTATCTTTAGTTGGCAAATACATTATACATACCTAGATACATTCATAGATACATATATTCATGCATGCATGCATACATGATCCCTGAAATATATGAGTATATGGGTATATGACATCGATGGGCATATAGCCTAGTATTTTTTAATCCCAATTAATTGGCTAATTAACTGTCGAATGTAACGTCCCCGTTGACCCGATCACACAACACATCCATGGAAAAACCTTCTTAAGTTGAAACATAACGTTGTCAGAAATGAGGAACGAATAAATTAAAAATCAGATGTGGGTAAATTAAACAATCAAGACCCATGGCCAATCATCCACATTTGATCTCGCCTTGATTTGTATTTATTTAGGTTTGAAAGGATTCCATTCAAATTTGAGAATAATCTAGGGGTTGCATTTTAAAATAAAATTAACGCTGCGTTTTATTCTGAAGCATGGCGGTTTGTGCTAAACTATTTGTGAAGTTTCGTTTTACTAATACTTATCAAGTCCAACTGTATATTGGGGGCGGTCCATTGGAAAATGCTGTATTTAAAATGTTTGCTCTAAATCTACATTTTCTCCTAGAAGACTGCTTGTTAATTTAAAGAAGTACCGTATAATGGCATGTTCAAACTACATGTGAAAATTCTTATTAAGGTTTGTAATTTGTTTTTCAATAAAGATAACATAATTAGCAATTATGCACCATGCATGGTACGGGCATTTATTATTATGTTTGACGGCCAATCTTTTGGCATACAACTCTCTATGATTTTTAGTCTGTAGTTTAATACCGTGACCTCGTATGGTAGGGAAATAAGAACGTACGAGAACCACACTGTTGAGTTTGCTTAATAGATTATATAAGAAGAAATATGGGTCACGTGAATTCCCCAAAAGTTTAACTTCCAAGTAACATTTAGCAGCTTAATGACACACATACAGATTTATTGTATTGACAATACAAAATGACGAAGGAAGAAATCACATTTTAATTAGATGATGTATTGATTCCGACATTTGTATGGTACCTGGACAACCTGATAAACATTATGTGTGAAAACAGGTGTATCATTCGCATCAGCGGCAGATGTATTTGTTTAAAACCCAGATTGTGATTCTGTGCTGCCCTGATTTTTTTTCAGCATTCTTATTTGATTAGATCAGTGTAAAAGATACATCATAGGTAGCTGGGTGCGCTGTCAGAATTTGGTTTAGATACCGCCTAGTTAAGTAATTACAAGTTATACGCATTGGGTATAGATAATCTGGCTCGCAATTTCCAAGACAGTTTGAACACAGCTTAAGCTCACAGTGACCATAACCTAAACCTCCATCCCCCACCCCACCCCACCCCGAAAATTGCATCTTTTTCACATAGTGTGCGACTTTGGTGCGAATTCTGGAATTTTGCACATTTTCTAGACATTTTATGAATTTATGGAATTTGTTGAATATTTTACGGAATTTTGAAGCCCGTCTGTAGGCAATCAACATGATCAATTCAGATGTTGGTTGCGAGACTATGAGTTTCGTGTCAATCTTAATATTTAATATTTACGTTGATAATGCTACATACACAGTAAACTATTTTGGAATAACACATAAATTGTCTTCACGCCTGTTTGGCAGTAAAGATTTTATTTTGTGGACTTTGTTTTAAAACCATTATCTGGTCGTCTTGTTGGATCGAGATCTAAGCACCGAAATCTCAATGATACTGAAAATATATCTACCAAATTGTAATTTTTCCTGTTTGAAGAAGGACAACAGCTCATACATGTTTTAAAAGCTCTGTGAGTCATGCTTTTATTTAACAAACGCAATGAAATATGAGTTATCCACATAATTCGAGCATGATATCAAGCGTCATTGTATAAAGTCCTTGAGTTTAGACGCTCCGAATGTTAAGTCCCTATGATCCGCGAACACGGCGTATCTTTTGAATAGCAATTTTAAACACCGGCACAATAGTGACCAAAATTTCTGAAAATATACGGAATCGTTACCTTATATGTGCAAGTACTTTGCTATATTTAATGATAGTAGGGACTAAATAACGAAAGCCAAATGCACATACATTTACAGCAAAATTTTTAGATCCAGACGATATGGCATTAGTGACATGATTGTTCTGTATTGAGTTTTTTAACAAGTAGAAATTGCTTATGGATTAAGCAGCTATTTTTTTCCCCAAACCAGTTCCAAAGACTGTAAAGGAAACTTGTTTACAAATCGAAGCCATTTCAGTCTTTGTATAAAAATGGCCTACATATGTCAGCTCTGATTCTTTTGACGTTAGTTTTAAATCCCTCCATAATGAAATTTCTGAATGGGAACTGAATCGAAGAGCACAAGTAGCTTTAACTACGGTTTGAGGAGTGCTTTCATAAAAATATTCTTTATATATATATATATATATATATATATATATATATATATATATATATATATATATATATATATATATAAACAATTCATGGCATGAATCATTTATCAGTGTGTTTTTGCCCCCGGATAAAAAATAATGCCGTGAGTCACAGAACGCGTTTATCTGTCTTCTTAGATTATTTTACAGCAGCTTAAACCTTAATTTCTAGACTAAATCCTTGTAGGTAGGGTAGGACTGAAAAACTAGCAGTGTTCGTGCTATTTTCTTATCAACGTGGAGCTCATTCTGCATTACAGGTCATTTTAGAACGTCGGGGGCTCAAAAGTAATTTTGTCATACAGCTTCGAAGAAAAGAGATTTTAAATCTGTTCAAGCATCATGGAAGTTGAGTACTGTGGGAGTTACATTAATATGAATCGGAACATCCCTGATCTTTTCTGTCGCATGCTAGAAAGAAAAAAAAACTCGGATGTAAAAGAACTATGATTCTGATTTTGTTTTGTAGTTTAAGGTAATTTTCCAGCACATTGTAATAAAGGAAACATCTGGGAAAATCATTTAAGCACGTGAAGCTAAAGACAGGCTTTTTCGCATAACCACACTGGCGGAGCCGAGACTTTAATCCACGCGGACAGAGGTGAGACAAAAGTAATCTGTCAAGGCAAACGTCTTACACCACTCGGTCACCCAGGGACACTACCATTTTGAAACTGCCCTCGGGGCCCTAGCTGTTATTACATTAAAATTACTTCATGACTTTACAATTCTAGCAGCATAAGCAATCGTTTCGGGCTATTGAAACTGAACGATTTCTTTATATTGGACATTTACAAAGTCGCAGGAATCACATAATTAATCAAAGTGCAATGAATTTATTGATTGTTGGGGCGACGTCCTGTGTTATTCAAACACCTATAATATATAAGAATCTGTTCTTCTCATATTTAAGCTGATGTTCGTCCGCCACACACATTGGGAAGCTATCACTACGGTTAGTTCTGAGTCTTTTTCAAAGAATCAAACTTGTTCAATTCACATCATAAAGATGGTATGAATGGCTATAACATGTTTAGGATACGCACATTGAAAGTTATATAGACAAAAATTATTGTATTTGGTACCCAAAAAAATTCCTTCTATATTCGCTTATAAGAAGAGTCCATGTTGAAACAACGAAGACCCTGATATGCCGTTGCATAATGCGCAGGCAGATCAGGGTCTTTTTGTTTGTGCTGTATATTGCTCCAAAATAATACCGCATAGACCCAAATATGTTGGTGAATAATGCGACAGCAGATCTGGGTCTGTGCCGTTTGCAGATGGACTACCGTATATACTCGCTTATAAGAGAATCCAACTGCAATATACCCTGACCTGTTGTAACATAACATTGTTATGTTGAATATTCTTATGTATACACGACTTGAACCAACATAGGAAAGGAACGGAAGTGGCTAGAGTCGTCAGCATTGTGCTGAGTCACGGTCATGTGACCTAAAATGGGTTGAACAGATATATATGATCAGTTCCAAAACGTGTCATGCGATAGCTTAGGGTCAAGTTTCGTCTTCTTTTGGTGGGCAACATTTGTCTTTCTTTTTTTGTAGCGAATACATCTATTTAGCTCTTGCACCTGTTCTTTCTATTATTATTTGTGAGCAAAGTTAAACAAAAACAAATTTGAAAAGATATACAATATCAGTGAGGTCTGGAAAAGCTAAAGAGAAGTTAAGAAGCATTATGTCATTAACATATGCGTAATTGCTCAAAAAGTTTAAATGATATGGCTAATAGACGGCGGGTGCCATAGCTATGACTTCTGAAAATAGTTAATACACAATTATCCCGTTTCTACGCTAGGTTATGCTATGATAACCCTCAATTTGTCCATCAATCTGTCTGTCTGTAACCGCATATCTTCCTAAAACTTTGGGTGAAAATTCGCAGTATTTGGTACCTATGTTAACAATGGGGTGACCATCAGCGATTGGTTATACTCATTGGGTTCCTTGGTCAAATGTACAAAATTGCAATTACAGTTACAGGATGACACATGCTATATGTAAAAGATTTTGCGTTACGACCACTGGTCATGATCCAGAAAGCAGAGGTCGATGCCATTCAAGGAGGGGGCATGTTATTAAAATGCACGAGGAATTTCCATGTCAAACTTTAGAATTAACTCTTGTTAAGTTGCTGAATCACGCTGATAGATGTGGGTGGATAATGGATCAGAAGGTTGTTTCCAGGTCCAAATGGTAATATCCATTAAAAACAATTTTTCCTATTTTCGGAAACGATTTTCGGTCATAAAGCAAGAATGAGTAGAAAAAAAAAACTTGGGTTAGTATAAAAGTTGCATGATGATACGAGAAAAAATATTTTTGTTTCTTTTTTTTTTTTTTTTTTTTGCTTTCTCAGGAATTTGATCTTTGATACGAGTCCTACTGAAACAAAATCCAATGAAAATAATTTTAATTCTGCTGCATATTTTACGGATTAAAAAAAAATTAAATTTAATAAAAATACAAATGTTTTGTTGCCTTTGTTGATAAAAGTAAGCATGGCAATGCCATTCTTCATCCTCTCCAAGAGGACCCGGTTGAAGACTTTTCCTGTTACTGACAGGAGTGTGATTTCTATGTCGTTGGGAAATAGCTGAAGTCGCTTTGTTGGGCATATTGATGAGGTATCCCTCCTTCTTCCTCCCAGATCTTCTCAAAGAGGGGGTATAACATTTCCACTGAAGCCTCCATGTCTGCATCGAGGGTTTCTGCGGAGATGTCATCAGGTCCAGCTGCCATCTCGTTCTTCAGTTTGGTGATGGCTTTCCTTATCTTGTCTCTCGGCTCTGGTGAGATTGTTACAGTTTATGAGGAGATCTGCGTTGGCTGGTTGGATTTGGAGGGGGGGGGGAATTTAGTGGTGCTGCGTTGAAAACGTTCATCAAAATGTTGCTGTAAAAGCCGGAGAACTTCTTGGTGATGTCGTACAGCTTCTTCATGTGCCACTTTCGATCGCTTCTTCTGCCTCTGCTGCTAATCCTTTTATCTTGTTTATATTGATGCTTCTTTTCACTTCTCTGTGGGCGTCTGTGTAATCTGTTTGTATCTTTAGTTTTGTAGTTTTTGTCCTACTGCTATTTACTGCTGATTTTGTTTCCGCTCCTGGATTTTGCGTAATGTTTCGGCTGAAATCCATTCCTTCTGCTTCATGAGACCTAGTACTTCAGTGCATGATGATTTTACTGCCCCCTTAACTTTCTGCCATCTGTTATTCGCATTGTCTTCTTCATCTTCGAAAATATCTTGTTTTACTTGGTACTTGTTAAGCGTCAGTCTGTATTCTTCTTTAGTTTTTGCATGTTTTCAACAGGCTGATGTTATACTTTGCTTCCTTTTCTTTTATGCCCATCCAGTTCTTCTTTAGTTTACGTTTCAGCCTTGCGACAATTGGTGGTCAGATCTGCTCTCCTCTTCACCCTCACATCTTGCAGAGATATTCTGAAATTCGTGGCCTTGCAGATGTGGTCATTCTGATGTCTGGTGTCTGCCTCATACATTGTCCTCATGTTCCATGTTGCGATGCTAATTCTCCTGTTTGACAGATGGGTGGTCTGCTTTATGGTTTCCACGGGCTCGCGGCTTTCACCACATAGCGTCATACGTCTTCCAGAAGAAGACCCTTCCTCCCTCAGGTTTTCAGTTTCTGGTTTTTCTTCTGTTGACTTTTTTGTAGCAAGTTGGGTTTTACAGGATCGGGTTGCTAGCCCCACACCCAACCCTCCTCCTTTTATATCCGGGCTTGGGACCGATAATGGCGGAGTTATAGAGTAATCATGACGTCTGTTAATTCTTTACTTGCCCAAATAATTGATTTATTGATTGATTTTTCTTTTTTAACATTTCAGACGTGAGGGAGGTATTTGACCTGTTTGACTTTTGGGACGGCCGCGATGGATTGATTGATGCATTCAAGGTTGGAGATCTTCTAAGGTGTCTTGATCTGAACCCAACTCTAGATCTAATCTTTAAAAATGGCGGCACGAAGAAAATGGGTACGCATGAATTATTTTTCACGTTTTATTTTCTTACGGCTTCTTTCCTTCGAGATAGTGGTATGAGTTTTTCATTTCAAGCATCTGCTATCTTAGCATTCAGCCAGATATCAGATATGCTCCGCTGTGTATGGAATATATTCAAGATTAATCTGCACGTGTTTTCTTGTCATAATAATTTTTGCGGGTAGGAAGGATGAATAACTTTTATACTCGCTTATAAGTCCAATCGAACTGCAAATATAAGACCGGATCTGCCGTAGCACACTACAATTGCAGATCAAGGTCTTTGTTGTTAATTATACTGATAACTCTTAACAAAATGCACAGACCTAGATCTTCGGCAATGCTACGGCAGATCTGGGTCTGAGCAGTTTGCAGTTATTCTCGACTTTTAGGCGATTAGAGACAGTATTTTTAATTTGTTTACCGTTTGAGTAGGGTTAACTAATTAATATTCTAAAAATGTTCTTATTGCAGAGTCAGCCTTGTGGTATTATAATGTAATCGCTGTCTTCATTAAATTTAGTTTTAGAAAATGTTAAATACTACGTTTATGATCAATGTCTATAAATATGGAAGGCTACCTGCTAAAGAAATTGCAGGGAAGATGGTTAACAACACTAATTTTATGAGCTGTCTTAAAATCATTTAAGACATTTCCTTATAGGAGAAACACTTGTATGTGTTACTTAGTTTTAAAACTTTAAATTTTTTTCCCTGCATGTTTCTGTGTACAGGGGATAAACAGTATGCTTTCGAAGATTTCCTGCCCATCGTCGAAAGTGTGTTGAAGACGACAGACATGGGAACTTTCGCCGAATTTAAGGAGGCCTTCAAGTCTTTCGACAGGGAGGGGCAAGGCTACATTTCAGGCGGAGAGCTCAGATACATGCTCACGGCTCTAGGTTAGGAGAGAGAGAGAGAGAGAGAGAGAGAGAGAGAGAGAGAGAGAGAGAGAGAGAGAGAGAGAGAGAGAGAGAGAGAGAGAGAGAGAGTTACAAGTGGATACAGAAAAGTAAATGGAAGATCAGTGTATTTTATTTCAAAAGCAAATCCTGTTTCACTTACGACATGTAATTAATGTTCAACACTTTAATGTTTGAACGGTGTCAATAAGCACACGTACTTTATTTCACACAAAAATAAAAAGCTACGACTAACAATCGCTGCACTTACATTACGCTGAAAAATAATGTTGGAGCACAGACCGGTAAACACAATGTTGACGCATAGACCAGTATTAATATTTTTTCAAATATAATTACAATTCATAATTTGAAAGTGGAGATTCAACTAAGAGATGCAATGAATCATATAAGATTCTGTCAGAATCCTTTACAATGGGAATGGAAACGGCTCGTTCTGGAATATCATAATTTTTGTTTGTTTGCTTGGGTTTGGCTTTTTGGAAAGTTGAGCTGCCGTACAAATTGAATTAAAAGCAAATAAAAACCAGACGATTAAACAGAATATATATTTAATGCGGACAGCTGAATCGGATACAGGTTTATAAGATATTACGTAATCTGCAAATTAACTGTACATGTAATATACAAAACTTCTATTGCAGTTTGGATGGACATTGTCATACATTGTGATAAAGGTCAAATAGCATTTTAGGACAGATAGGTTACAACACCGATGATAACCTTATGGTCAAATCGCATCAAAACATAACAGATTCAAACGTCAATTGTGCTGTTGTTTGCATGGTATTAATTTTGTACTATTGGAAATGACTAGGAAAACGGGCGTTATATTATAGAATGACATGGTTAGGAAAATGGGCTGTATATATGAATACAACAACAATTTTTTAAAATCAAAGTTTCATTTAAACAAGGTTCAAATTCTAATGTCAGTCTCAATACATCAACCATCTGTACAGCTGAAAGGGCAAATAAGTATACAGGAGAAAAACATCTCCCTGGATGGTACTACAAATGTGAAATCGTCTGGTCCTTCATATTCTTTTTCTATTATTGTATAATAATTGAGAAAATGTTTTCTACGAAAGAGAAGAGCATGGTTTAAGACTGCTTCAATGAAAGTTTTATTTTTTTTAAATTTAACAAAAATAATTTTCCTTTATTGTTAAGGGAGGTAACTATGTCAAGCAAAATTCTCTCCGTTGAGAGTGCTTGAATGCTTGAAGAGTTACATCGCTTGTTTCAATGTGATATTATATAATAAATATTTATTATTTTTATATTTGTCATCGCAGCTACTTGTTGTGCCTGCACTATGCTACATAATTGTTGTATCTGCACTATGCTATATAATATAATTGTTGTGTCTGCACTTTGCTGTATAATTGTTGTATCTGCACTTTGCTATATAATCGTTGTGTCTGCACTATGCTGTATAATCGTTGTATCTGCACTATGCTGTAGAATTGTTGTGTCTGCACTATGCTACATAATTGTTGTGTCTGCACTATGCTGTATAATCGTTGTGTATGCACTATGATGTACAATTGTTGTGTTTGCACTTTGATGTATAATCGTTGTGTCTGCACTATGCTGTAGAATTGTTGTGTCTGCACTTTGCTATATAATTGTTGTATCTGCACTTTGCTATATAATTGTTGTATCTGCACTATGCTATATAATTGGTGTGTCTGCACTATGCTACATAATTGTTGTATCTGCACTTTGCTATATAATTGTTGTATCTGCACTTTGCTATATAATTGTTGTATCTGCATTATGCTGTATAATTGTTGTGTCTGCACTATGCTGTAGAATTGTTGTGTATGCACTATGCTGTATAATTGTTGTGTATGCACTATGATGTACAATTGTTGTGTTTGCACTTTGCTGTATAATCGTTGTGTCTGCACTATGCTATATAATTGTTGTGTCTGCACTATGCTATATAATTGTTTTGTCTGCACTATGCTATATAATTGTTTTGTCTGCACTATGCTATATAATTGTTGTGTCTGCACTATGCTATATAATTGTTGTGTCTGCACTATGCTATATAATTGTTGTGTCTGCACTATGCTATATAATTGTTTTGTCTGCACTATGCTATATAATTGTTGTGTCTGCACTATGCTATATAATTGTTTTGTCTGCACTATGCTATATAATTGTTGTGTCTGCACTATGCTATATAATTGTTGTGTCTGCACTATGCTATATAATTGTTGTGTCTGCACTTTGCTATATAATTGTTGTGTCTGCACTATGCTGTAGAAGTGTTGTATCTGCACTATGCTGTATAATTGTTGTGTCTGCACTATGCTGTATAATTGTTGTGTCTGCACTATGCTATATAATTGTTGTATCTGCACTATGCTATATAATTGTTGTGTTTGCGCTATGCTATATAATTGTTGTGTCTTCGCTATGCTATATAATTGTTGTGTCTGCGCCATTCTGTATAATTGTGTCGACTTGGTTAAAAAGATATAATTTAAATATACAAATTATATGTATAGTGAACTACGAAAATAATAATGTTATTATTTTTGTAATTAAAAAGTTACAAAATGACTATAAATATTCAGCTTGATCCTCAAAAACATTACTTTGATTTTGAATAATTACAATAACGGAATTTTAAAGATTGATATATACTACCTTCAGAGTATAGATTAATTAAGATTATCCAACAAGTTATGTTACTATCTTTAGCAACGGTTAAAGATACAAAAGTTGCTAAATTCGTCTCATTTTCATTTGCGATCGATAAAATTAGATCAGATTATGAAACAATGAAACAAAAATGATTATCAATACACGAGGGAGACAGCTGAAAAATATTATGTCAGATCGTGCGAACGAAAACAGTGGTAAAATGATTAGCGCTTGTGAAGGAAGCGAGCATTCTTTCAGCCCTGAATCAGAAGAAAAATATCTCAGAATAAATTATACACGTGTTCATTTTTCAGAAATATTTACTCTGATACAAATATTCCGATTATTAGTATTATATTTAGTATGTTTTTCTGTTCTCAGTAGGCTTTTTATTATATTTTACTACTATTTACAGAACTAAATTATGAAATCTAACTGACTTTCGTTATTTTGAGAACGATTTACCTATTAAATTATGAAATCTAAATGATTTTCATTATTTTAGTACCATTTACGAGATCAAGATAACGAAAAATCAGTAAAAATAAATAAATAAATTTTATATATACTTACTTTTTTCGATGAGATTTTCTTTTTTCTTGAATATCAATATACCCATCAATTTGTTGAAATTGTTTGATAATCAGATTTTATTTAAATAATATACACATCAATCTGAAGAATTGTGTTGATAATCTGATTTAATGTAGATAATAAATCGATCAGTCTGAAGAATTAGATAATAATGTTTTAATTAGATCAAATTTAATGCAAGAATGCACATTTATTCAGAATGTGATCTCTATCACACGTAATCTTGGAACTATGTTCTCGCCGCAGTTGATTTAACTGTTCCTGTGTCCACAAAAAAATCTTCATTTCTGTATTCATCAATAATTATATAAACACTAAATTGTTCTGCCCCGACTCCCGACTAAGGGCAGTGTAAATATTGTTCTGACGGCATTTTCAGGTACCTTTTTGTTGTATAAAACCCTCACGTGCTGATACATTATATAATATCTCTTGATTAATTCGTAAATCGCCAACTTCGACTCTTTATGTTTAAAAATCGATACAATTTTACGTAGTGATTCAAAGTTAAATTTCATATCGCATATAAAGCATGTGCCCGCTCTGGTCAGTAATTTTGAAATGTGTTCTTGATAAAAACGGATTAATCTTCATTTCCGTATTCAACAATAATTATATAAACACTGAATTGTTCTGCCCCGACTGAGGACAGTTTAAATATTGTTGGGACGGCATTTTCAAATACCTCTTTGTTTTCTTTAAAAACCGTCACGTGCTGATCAAGTATATATTATCCCATTAATAAATTGATAAATCACCAACTTCGACTCATTAAAAATCGGTAAGATTTTTCGTAGATATTCAAATTTAAATTTCATATCGCATATATAGCAAGTGTCCGCTCTGGTCTGTAAGTTTGAAATGTGTTTTTGATAATAAAGGATTATAACATCCTAGTTAAACCGAAACGCATGAATGGGTTCTTCTACAATCAAATATCCAGAAAGTAGTTGAGGTGTAATTGTATGAAGAACATATTTTTGCTGAGCTTGATTTAATTCTTCAAGATTTGCTTGATAGCTGCCATCAATTAAATCACACACGACTGATTGCAATAGTTAATGTTATATTAATTCCTGGTCAAACATGACGACCTTCACCGTATTGATCATTGCTATTTTTTAAGAATATTTGCTGGTGGGGCTATTTTTTCCATGACTCAACAAATTGTAGAAAATATTCATCAATTATTTGTTTAGTTCCTCGTTAAAGTTTGGTACTACAAATGTGAAATCGCCTGGTCCTTCGTATTCTTTTTCTTTTATTGTAAATGGTTTTCCACCAAAAAGAGCATGGTTTAAAACTGCTTCAAGGAAAGTTAATATGATCGTAATCTGATTTTCTTTGATTTAGATAATTGTTTCAATGATCTGTTGTTTTGTGTCATTGTTGTAATGTTGGTATAACGACGAAAACAGGTTTTGTATGTTATTGATTGATTGATTTCCGAATTAATGGGAATATAAAACATTTTTATAAATGTTCATGCAAGTTATCTCATCAAGCAAAGTATAAAGGCGATATGCACCACTAGTTTCATTCCATGGAAAATTTCCACGATATTTCAGATGATTTATTTTTAAAAAGTCCATTTGTGATAAAATCACCTTGTTGTGGTTCTGGTGGTCCATGATATTTTGCTTGAATATCAGGCCATCCTAACGAATTGCTGATTAATGTATATCAACGGCATAATCCAGTGAATTTAGTTCTATTGCGGCTGATAATGTTGGTTCGTGAACAATGATAGCTATGTTGGATTCTCTTACTGCAAGAGATTCAAATCTACACTGAAATTCATCATTGATTTGTTCGATTTGATAATCACCAGTTGGAATTGCAACAATCTGCCAATAGGGGGTTCCATCTTGTTTATTTTTTAGTTTCAAATACATATAATTATTCTGCTGAAACCCACTGAATGATTTGGATTTAATATTCGGCCAACTATGATATACTCGTAAACGTGCAAGCGTTATTTCCTTCACTGGAAAGCAGTTGGAAACTTGACGCTAAATTCAGGATTGGTCCAGCTTGCTGATATCATCTTTGTTTTTGACGGCGTTGTACTAACGACAATCTGTTGCAGTAGTTCTTGCGATGACGAAATTATTATTATTATTATTATTATTATTATTATTATTATTATTATTATTATTATTATTATCTGAATCAGACGTAGATTCTGATATAGTCACTGCTTCGTTGTAAATCTTAATAATTTGTTTTGTGAACTCAGTATCTGATATTATTCCATCACTTATTACTGATGTTATCAACAAAGATAATTCAGAGTATGCAACTTAATTATATACTCATACAATTTTGCATTTGTGCACATCGATATTTTTGACGATGATATTATAAAGCGACAATTGTTGTTGCAGCTGAAACACAAATTGTTCAAAATTATTACTACTGGTGATGTCATTGAAACAATCCTCCTATATATGCATGGTTAACAAACCTTTCAAACAAATATTTTGGAAGTCGGAATGTTTTCACTATCGTGCAACACATTGCTTTGTCTCATCATCAGTGGTCAGAATGACCCTTAATGCCAGATCAAATTTCATTGGTCCACAGACCCTTAAAGTTCACTATTCAGATTAAAGACACATATGCGGTTATATAGCGGTCCTTTTTTAGCATGGTGGAAAAGGTAAATGAAGAGAAAAATATTTCCTTGAGTCGACCACCCTGTGTAGCCCTGAGCAGAGAAACGTAATGCATACATTTCTGCTACTTTGTTGGACTCGGAGGTTGGTGGATGGCACAGGTGAAGAAATCGTGTTCTTCCATTTTTAGAAAACATACTGAAAATGCACTCCTTAATAGACGACTTCATTCAAATGAATTGGGAACTAGTCACCAATTGACTCGGAAAAGTTTACAGCTTCGGGAAAAGGCTCTACTTGAATCAGCTGACAAGAATATGAAGCTAACAAAGTTGTCACTTCCAAGTTTGGCTTGAGAACCGAAACGTATTTAAAATAAATAAAAAAACGTAGCATGAGCTAATTACTTGCAGAGTGCAGTTCCAAAACTCACACTGAAGACCCGATTTGCTCCAAGATTTTTACAGAGATACCCATCAAAGTCTCCATACAAATATGTTGGAATTAGACGGATATTCTTGAAATTCTCAGAATTCAGAACGTCTGCAAAGTGAGAGAAAAACAACAACATCAACAACAAACCAACTGCAAGTTAATTCTCATCAACACGTATATAATGACGTTCGACTGCATTACTTTACATGCATCGATTTAACGTTAGATTCCTAAATATCTTTGCGGAACCTTTCATCGTTCATTTAAAGCACTTCAACTGTCAGTAGTATGTCTATCATAAAGACGGCTGCAAAACCAAACAAGTTTTCTGCATGTGAGAACAAGCAACCCACTGTGTAAATTGTCAGGTACAGAATCTCGTGCTCTCGAGACAGTTCTAGGTAGAGACTAGGTAAAAGTCAATTGGTGAAATCACGGGAAAAACATGACTTTCTCGTGCCCAGACAATTTGAGGAAGATATAGCTCCAGTAACTTTGCGGCACAGTCAAGACTCGAGCAGCTAAGTTGGAGAACAAACCTTCAATAATTAAGCAAGTCACGGGGCAAAACCTAGTTTGCAGTTATGATACCTTTGAAACTCTATTCAAGCAACCATACAAACCAAGACACACAACACTAAAAGCCAAATAAACTCGTTGGATGCAGCCTGTAAAGGTTTCCCTTTACTTAGGCTGGGTGGGGTGCTCCCAATATTATTTAAATTATTACAGAAGACCCACCCTGGCTCGTTTTTATGAAAAACTGAAGTAGTGATAAAGAGATGCAAAGCTCCGAGCCCGGTGCCGACGGTTAAATTAATGAATACACAAAATGTGAAATTCAAATAAACAACAATTTAATATCATTCAATAACAGTCATATCTCAAATAAAATTCAAAGTAAAACCCCATCACTCGTCTTTCACTCGACCAAGTCAGAGACTATTTCATCATTTGACAGTGCGATATATTTTCCTCCTGTCCTGTGTTCCTACTCATCTGTATGATCTTTATCTGGACTGGTAATCCAATTCTAAAAGCTTCCTTTATTAACAAACAAGGACATTAGCATAGCATATTCAACTAGCTATTTGAACTCACACTAAACAACATCATCAGATAAGCCATTGCCTTCTTTGGTTACGTATTCGTGCACATCGAAATACCTATTCTCTTTGTGTACACGGTATATATAGATTCTCAATCTTATTATCCAGAACAAGATCACATAATTAGACGCATTTTTCTACATTGCACTTCTGCAAAGTGTACATAGAAATCCAGGCGCTGATATATCCTTACACATGATACTCCTACAAAGTATACACAAACAGGCAAATCACTATTAACTAATGTTGCACACTGCAACCATTATACAAAATTTATAATTCAATTCAAGATTTGCAAATCTATAATATCAAATGAACAAATACACGAGGTTACTACTAATCAAGCCAATTACAATGTTATTTCTTTACATAAACATTGCTCATATCTCAAAATATGCATGTATATCAAACACTACGAATGAATCAAACCCTACAAATGGTAATTCTACGTACTAAAGTATAAATACTGCAAATATTAAGTACACTTACTTTGCCTTACTATATTACAACGATCGAGCAAATAGTCACTGACCTGAACTGAAGTTCCTTGCAATTCCCAGAATAACAAGTTTCCCGCCAATTTCGAATGACGTCGAAGTAATTTATCTTCCTTAATAATTGCCGCAAGATGGTTTAGCGACTACTGACATGTAGTTCTCAAGATAATAGATTTAAGCTTGCCATTCTAATTTGGCCACGCCTTGCATAATTCCGAGTGGATGCTGATTCATATAATTTTCAGACACTGCCCTCTCCCATCAGTCTGTCAAGGGTAATTTACGATCCCCACTTGATGTTCCTTTGATCCGAATACAGAATTTCACCACTTACCTGTGAAACATGACAATTATTATTAGAAATTAAAAATTCATGTAGGTACAACCCGTACCAAAGCTATTCTCCGGATAGTTGTGTAACTCAAGGCAGCTTATTTACTTTCTCACTTACGCTTTCAACATCAAAATTAGCAAAATAGTCAAATCCATAAAGCCAGAAAATTACTGCTCATTATACGTTGATGACCTTATAATAAGCTTGAGGTAAAAGAAAATATGTATACTGCTGAATGTCAACTACAGATGTGATTCAATAAAAATCAGAAATATCTGGAAGAAAACTGGTCCAAATTTTGGGAACCAAAACGTGTATGTATGCACTTCAGCCGGATAATTTCATAAAATACACGCTGACCCAACTCTTTGTTTTAAAGGTTCTCTTATCCCTGTTGTGTACGAAACCAAACTTTTAGGACTTGTTTGTGACAGTAAACTGACGTTTCTTCTACATAGTAGATACCCTAGGGACAAATGTCAAAGCCCTGTAGTATGAGTCGTGGCAAAATCCGAGTAGAGAGGTCTTGCTCATTTTATACAGGGCTATAACAAGATCAAAACTTGACTACGGCACGAATGTGTACTGATCAGGTCGCAGAATTTGCTTTCAGATTCTTTATCTGATACATAATGAGTGACATAAACTTTGAATAGGACTATTTGGGACTTCCTCTTGAAAAAGACTCTATGTTGAGGCAAATGAGCCATCTCAAACGAACTAATATCCATTATAAGCTTACTACCAAATTGTCTTCGAGTCGATTTTATTATGCATTTAGTGTCAACCTGAGAACCAAATACCAAGCCATGTACGATTGGACACCAAAATGCATTCCAGATCTCGGTATATGAATCTGCCGTTATTATTTTAAAGTTACAAATACAAATGTTTCCTATTCTGCGAAATTCGCATCGAGAAACCACCACCGTAGCGATTAAAGTCTAATGCTAATTTAAAAATCTACCAAGATTTCTATCTTTTTGTGTGTGAGTCAACAATCATTTTTTTAGTAGCATGTCAGGTGATAGTTCCACAGTAAAATAATATACATATCTGTCAATGAATGTTTTATTTTAAAATAAAATTAAAAAAGAAAATACAAAAGCACTGAACATCATTATAGGGTTTGTGGAACAGAAAATAAACAAAATATATACCATTTAACGATAGCCTTGTTTTGAGGGAAATCGCATTGTAATGTTTGCTTCTTATAGAAAGTAGATGCATGCTACTGCATGCAACTACAGCTAGTCTCTCTCTCTCTCTCTCTCTCTCTCTCTCTCTCTCTCTCTATTTGTAACGTATCTTTAACAAGTTGAATCATGCAGGTCGCTACGATGTTTGCAATGTGGCAGTTTATATTGATGATAGCACTGTACATCATGCCGCAGACTTAGGGCGTCCTGTTCCACCCAGCCACATTATCTTGACACCTGGTCGTCCAGTCCTAACACATGTACTTTGTGAAAATGTTCTATTTGAGAGTTACTCCTATTTGTGCACTGATGTTTCACTAAACAGTGATTTCCTTAGCCCTAGAGATCCAGTCACATTAAAAAAAATCACATGACAAAAAACATCCCACCTTATAGTGTTCCCACATCTGCTCAAATGAAAAGCGTATTCTTGCTTCACAATGATTACCTGCCACTAATTTATTTTTAAAGTTTCATTCTTTCCAAGCCATACAATAAATTTAGTATATCAATGTCTTCAATCTTTTTGGAAAAAGTAATAAATGTGAGACGATGTTAAAAATTATCTATAGTGCAGACGAACTGAGTAGCGATTGCTGTTTGTGTTCCGGTAAAGTTAAACTTGCCAACACCAAAATCAATTAAGCTTAGCATCGCTAAGGATACATTTGGAATATAGTCTCGTTTTAGCACCAAACTTAATTAAGTTCCATATACTTTTGTAATACAACCGTTTTCTAGAATATTTTCTTGGCGTTTTCTCAAGACATCAATCACAGGACATGATGAAAATCACATCCAAATATAATAAACAACAAGGCAGAAAAGAGAAGAAAAAAAAGAAGAGAGAAATCGCAAGATCAAATGAAATCAATCAACAAGAGGAAATTCAATGGCTCGTTAACAAACATCTTCGCATTTGCCCAAATTAAATAGTGAGATCTGAGTATAGTTGACCTTTTTGGCTTCTTTCCGAGTTTCGAATGTCTGCGCGCGCGAGTCCGTGCGTGCATGTTTGTGGGTGTGTATGTGTAAGTGGGTGGTGTGGGGAATTTGCGTGGGAGGGGTCATATAAATACTGCTCAAGTCAACTGTTACCACATGGATCCATAAAGTAGTACTGAGTTCGATGAACATTCATTTCCATTTGACTGTTTTGAAGGAGCTATATAGTAAGCGACTTAGTTGCTCACAGACAGACGTACGTCATCCCAATATCACCAACACTAGCAGAAAGTGTAGGAAGGAAAAATTTACAAATAAACTTAATAATTCATTGATTAATTGCAGGAGAGAAGATATCCGATGAGGATTGCGAGGAAATCCTAAAATTAACCGACACGCACGAGGATATGGAGGGTAACATCAAATATGAAGGTACTCAACGTATTTTAAATCTTTAATCCAGTTTAAGTTGTAAGCTGTTCTATTCCATCGCAAAGTAATCCCGGCTTATAAACTGAAGACGTCTATATAACCGTCCGTCTGGCGTCAACGCTCTGGTTAACTTTATCTTTAGATCATTTTCTCCGGTAATATTGTTTGTACGGTCATATAGATGTATCATGGGGAGTTCTACTGCAGTCGTTGAATATTTTGTGATTATAACCTATAATTCATGACATGCTATCCAGCCTACCACACACAATTTTCAGTTTTCTAGTTTATTCCACGTAGACAGTACAGCTAGTTCGCTAGTTCAAGTCACGTGAGTCATATCTGCACATTTAGGGACCGTCCATAGATGACGTCACGCACCTGGGGGAAGTGGGGGGGGCACACATTTGAGACGATGTGTGACGCGACGGAGGAAGGTGTTTAAAAATTGTGACGTCACGTCAAAATGCGCAATTATAAATAAAAGTACCACTTAATTTTTTGAAATATGCTAACTTTAAAATAGGAAATACGGCTTTTTCGGGGGGGGGGGGGGGAGTAAGCAGAGCTTTGTGACGTCATATTTGAGGGGGTGACTTTTTGTGACGAGAGGTGGGGGTAAAAAAAAATCGGCCAAAATCGCGTGACGTCATTTATGGATGGCCCCTTACTCTTTATATATTAAATACAAATTATTCTTTTAATATCTAACTCCACTTTTCTTTACGCAAGCGCGCGACATTCAATCCGGATTGTATCACAGGTGCTCAACGCAAGCTTGATGTGAAGAAAAAAAATAATAATCTAAAGACAAAATTCATACAGAGTGAGAAAAATACCTTAGATTACCCCCATGACCCATTCAGACAGAGGACCCTCTGTTTGAATGGGTCATTGGGGTAATCTAAGGTATTTTTCTCACTCTGTATGATTTTCTCCCCATTACATTATATTTTTCTCCTCACATCAAGCTCGCGTCGAGCACCTGTGGATTGTACTTGATGATATATACATTTAGGATCATTTCGTCCATTAATGTCTACGTAATTTAACATTGAATGTTAACATGTAACATTGAATTTGCCGTATGCACTTTTCGGGGCGTGTAAATAATTAACTTCCAAAGGAATGTGGATGTATAATAATCCAAATGAAAGGAATACTTGCCGTATAAAGATGTTAAATCAAATTCTATAAAATGACACGAATTGCTGAAATAATCGATTCTTAATGAATACATGACCTGTTTGACTTTTCCTATAATACTGTTTCCCAGAGTCTCGACGGCTCAGATTGTTACGTACGGCAACAGGAATATATATTATTGATAAGGGTAATTCATGTTGTCAGACATTTCGCCGTACTTTATTGATAAACGTCAGACTCCTGTGGTATGGTTATCGTTGAAGAAACGGAAACAGGAAAATCCAAATCAAACGACCGGCTTCGCATGCGTAATCACTTATTTTTGCACTAGCCGGATCCGTGGATCGAACCGGGAATCTGATAGCTGTAAACCAACCTGTATTTACAAATTTCAATCTAAAATTGTTTGTTTCTTCCGATAAGATACTAAATCTGGTGACTGCAGTAAAACAAAATACATATCGTAACTAAAAGAAGAAAACACAAATCTAGAATATTGCAGGTTTTTTTTCGAGGCACTGAGGAAAGCAAAGTAAAACTTTTATCTTTTTAATCCTCCATTTTTTCATTCTTTTTTTCTCTTTATTTATTTAAATGGCTTTGCGACATAAACAACAAAGAGAATAATGAAAAGATTCTGAAACATATCAGAGGAAACACACACATAAAGTCATTTGTGTGCATGGTAATTGCAAACATGCTTAAATAAAACGATACAGATGCATTTTGAAACACAATCCAGTGAGAGAAATAAATTGCTGTGTTTATTTTACTAGTTTATAACAAAACAAAACTTTGCTTTCAGATTTCATCAAGAAAGTTATGGCAGGACCCCCAGAAGCAAAGAAGTAGAGAAGCCGAGACAGCGCAGAAGCACTCGAATCTTTCTTTTTCGAAGACACATTTCTTAAACATTTCAGTATTTTTTGAAGCAGCTATAATAAACCATTAATAGAGCCATTTTGCAATGCAAATTTTCTCTACGATCATGTGTCTAGTTTGTTTCGGAAAACGCGCAAACTTTAATTGTAGATACATGTGTTGAATATAATGTCGTTGAATGAAGCTAGCTACTACTTGTTTGCATGACAGATACTTTAATTGCTGATTCATTATTGATAAATTCATCAGTAATGTGTATGAATATGGGGACTGTCTGAACTTGGAAGTAATGTAACAATTTATATCTTCTTTTCTTTGAATACGTTAGAAGTACATTGATGCTCCAAGCACCTCAACACGGAAGACCAAGAAGTTGAATTGAAAACTGTTAGTTGTTGTTTAGTGTCTATTTAAGAGACTGGCTTTCGATTGTCCTGAGGAAGCATGCTTTATTACATTTTGTGCAGTGACAGTATGGAAGCCTGCTGAACAGTTTTTAGTCAGATTCAAAAAATGTATCAAACTTTTCGTTGTTCATAACTGTATAACAAGCCGTTCAGCTTTACCAATATCTTCAGTTTCTTTTTTCTTCAGTATAATCCATAATTAAATATCCTACCCCAAATATCAAATAAAATATTTTAAATGCCATAGATGCAAGCGAATTCTTCAAGCAAAAGCTGTCACATATTCGCATTTCAAATACTCCTGAATTCATTTACTAGACAACAACAACACATTTAGCGACATTAGCATTAAAAGTAGAAATGTATTGCATGTGAAGGCTTGATATTACTTGCACCTATAATTATCATTATAACATACATATTGATTGATAAATAGTTGATACATTTTAGCCTTGTATACATTCTGTAGTACAGTTTTGCTTGTGTAACAATACCTGTTTCATACATATTACATATTATGGTGTGATATTGTGAGCGCATCCTATTGATCTTATGGATACAACAAAAACAAACAATGGCTGAATAGTTAGTTGTGACTAACTATGGAGCCTTACTTTGTGTACATATACATGTATACTCCTTAATGAACGTAGTCTAAAAAAGATTAAACAAATACCACTGTCAGTCAATGTTTCTCTGCCAAATGACATAAATAACCAACAGCCCTTTCCCCCATCTGTTGACTGTACCCTTTGAGATTTTGCTCTTCAGCTGGTTATTCTCTATGCTAATTCAATGATCAAAACGTCAATATAAGAATGTCAAAGAGATTATTTATATTGTATTGCATACTCCACATCATATTTGATGGCCGGGAGTTATCAATGATCTTGGTTCTACATCAGCATTGACATACACTCTTCTGTATGATATGGCTGTAAGAAACTGATCCAGTCAGATTTCTCATTCTCTTTACGAAGTTACAAATTTGTGAATAATAATCGTAGCCCCCACCCCCCAGTCAACTACAGGAGATATCACCCTTTCCTATTTAAACTGTTCATGCCCACGCTCTCTTCCAATTCAAGACATATTGACATCACAGATGACATGCTACTTGAATATCCAACTTGTTTATTAAGCGTTCTCATTGGTTGATTGGCTTAAAATGATGTGGGTAGTCACTCTTTTTTCCAAAAGAACTTGTTCTAAATAACTATTTTGACCAGCTATATATTTCAAGGGTTGATATGGAATGAAATGAATTGTCTACCCTTGGCTTGGCAAATATAGAAGACTCCACAGCAGGATACGGTAGCAAGAAATGCTACGTCGTCTAAATGTAGCTATAATTGGGATACTGAGCACTCAATCCTAGCCCCATGTTTTGACAAAATGTATCATTTTCACCCCCTGCCATTAGCCAATTTACTGTTGGTATAAGGTATAATTGAATGTGTACTTATTTTCCTCCTAATCCCATATTTTGTGCTGAACCTTTGCACATAAATGTGTGTCTAGCACAATATATTTTATGCTGGCTTGAAAATATAATTAAATGAAATAAAGTACACTTACAAAATATAAGACTGTGGCTGACATGTATATGAATGCAAGCAAACTGTAAGACATCTTAGGTATTCATTTAGCTGACATTTGTACTCCATAACCCTTCACTTTGCCTCCATCTATGCTCATTTTCAAATGTTCTGTACAAAATGTAGTTTGGTCATATATGCTCAAAAAGCAAATAGATAAATAAATTTCTACAATTGATACAAAAAGTAGCCAACAACTCACCTCAATTAGTCCACAGTGTGCTGTTGTTTAGTACACTAATATTTCATATACAGTGCTTCCACCTTGAAAAAACTGGGCAAAAAACAAAAACTGATCTCACACATTTAAAATCCAGTTTGCTTACATTGCTTTATTTGTCAATATTGCATATTTATATCTGCCAGGCACTGAAGCCTTATGTTCTTTGACAAGAGAATTGTTATTATTTATGGAGACATACGGCCAAATCAAAAGCCAGTACTTTTACATAAAGGTGTGTTTATTTGCAAAGAAAGTGGTATCAGTTTCAAATCATACTTAATGGATTGGAATGCAGGGTGGACATGTTGTAGGAATTTATTTTCTCAACCCTGAAAACAATAATCAATATTACACTTCACAAATCATTAATTTAATGGTCGACTTTATAAGTTGCTTATATTACTTTTGCATGAATAACTGATGAAAACTGATTTGAAATGCAATTAATCATCCAAAGTGAACAAGTTCATCTAAATAATTTAAAGTTAATGCATATATTTAAGGATATATTAGTTGGCACATAATGCTAATATCACTTAACCATATCAGATGTATATTAGTTATATTTTAATTATTTATGACTTAGAAAATCACTAAACTACAGTATTCATATACAGATAGTATGTGTTTGTGTTTAGTAGTGCTATGTTGTATTAACATTGCTACATTTTACATATTAAATTATTTAGACAAAATATTTGTTTTACTTATTTAGCTTCAGCTCTGACAAAATCAAACCTGTAATTACCTTTTGACTGACTTTAATACACTTACCTATCTGTTTAGCAATTTGTCCAGCTGTCTGTCTACCTACATTCTTACCTACCCATCTTTCTATACATCTCCCTTTGTGTCCCTGCTGGTGTATCTAGATACAATTACCTGCCTAATTGTTTATTAATTAATTTGCTTATCCAGCTGTTTATCTACCTACTGGCTATACTCACTTATATATAAAGTCCAATGGCAAACCACAAAGATCGTGATCCACCATAGCATAATGCTCCCGCAGATCAGGGTCTATGTGTTTTATTCTACTGGTTACTTGTAACAAACTGCACAGATACAGATCTGATGGTGCATTATGTGTTGGAAGATCTGGTTCTGTGCAGTTGGACTTATCTTACAAGTGGGTACTAATGGTGCTTACAAACCCATCTACCTGTTTAACAGTTTGTTTTTCTGTCTGTCTGCTTTCCTTATTTTCTGTCAATATTGCTCATATTCAGTTTATATGTGTGATTTGGATTTTTAATGTAGCTTTAACAATTTTTCAGTCTTATTGCTACAATGTCTGCAGTGTGGCAGTTTATAGTGATGATAGCACTGGGGCATCAAACCACAAACATGTTGCATGGTGTCCCACCCAGTCATATTATCCTGACACCAGGCCAATCAGTCCTAACACTAACCTGTTAATGCTGAGTGTCTAGCGAGACAGCTGTAGGTACCATTTTTATAAGTCTTTCGTATGACTTGTCTAGGGTTTAAACCCACAATCTCCCACATCTAAGGCAGACAATCTAAACCACTAAACCTCCCAAGTGGTCTATATTCAGATATAAGTATTGCATTACATATTGTGCATCTGATATGGAGTATACAAGTAAACATGATGTTGTGATTAATTTTAAGATTATCAAGTTCAAATGAACAAATGTCAACATTTCAGCAAAGCACTGTGTTTATAATACTTGTTAAAAAGGAGGGTGAAGAACAGTTTACAATCAATGTTACTTTCACAATCATGTACAGTGATTTACCAAATGGTCAACATACAGTTTATGGTTCCATGACCAAATTTAATGAATAAAATAAAAAATAATGTAATACAAAAAGAATTAAACTTTGAAACCTGGACATGTTTCTTAATAGAGGATGAAAATAAAAGAGTTACTGAAGTAAGGCAAGTCATTCATGGTTGATAAAAATTGTAGCTTTGCTGTAACAGGAGGCAAGATTTACAACAAAAATCTAGTATTGTAAACCAAATTAATTGCTTCTCAAACAACAAAAGTGAAGAGTGTTTAGAAAATGTTAAGGCTGTTATTAAATATGTATTTATTGGACACATAACATGGCCAATATCAGAACATACATTTTATGAATTGATAATAATCAACAAAGTAAACATCCAAATTAAATATCTACTTCATTCACGCATTTCATAACTTGCATCAAGCAGTGATGGCATCGCAAACAGTTTTGATTAAAGACTTTATAAAACCGTATCGTTTTTGATTAAAATAGGGCTACATGCACATAGTGCTGTCATGTGTGGACAGTTTGTTCCCAACACTCTATCCACGCTCTAGTTTAAAGTTAACCATTTACATGTGGTTATTATACATGATTTGAATTCTAAATAAACCATTTCGTACCATGATCATTTCTTTTATCCCACCACTACCATATCACATTGGTATAACCGCATGTGCTTTTCCAAGTAGTTATAAACTTAGAACCATTGGTCACAATAATGATAAAAGTGTTTCTTATTGGAAAGCATATGACTTCTAAAAAGCTTTAATTTGCTTCATGTTTAATGATTAGTTATATTGCAATTAGTTGTAAAGAATCTGTTCAAATGGGCTTGGGTTTATCAATAAAAAAAAACATTAAAAGCTTTCACACACAGTGAATAGATATGATGATGATATTGGAAGTGACGGTGCCAAAACAAAACCTAAATCTCTAAGGTGGGTCTACTAAATAAGTCAGTAAAGACTAGAGGTCACGAATATTGTTTTAAGTTAAAGAGGAACCCCTTGAAATAAATGCAAACCTAGAGAATTGAGGCTTCACAAATGGTCCTTTAGTAACTGTGGATGTTCTTTTTCCAGATAATTTTAGATTATAATTTAAACCTCCTGAAAACCGCTCCGGTGGTCTAGTGGTTAGAGTGTCTGTCGTGGGTTCGATCCCCAGCCGAGTCATACCAAAGACTTACAAAAATAGTAATAACAGCTGCCAAGCATGGCGCTCAGCATTAAGAGGTTAGTGTAAGGACAGGTCAGCCTGGTGACAGGATGGGACATCATGCTACATGTCTGCGGCATGATGTCCCAGTGCTAGATACTACTATAAACTGCCACACTGCAGACATTGTAGCGATATGACTGACAAAATGTTAAAGCTATGTTAAAAATCCTAATCACACACACACACACACACACCTCTCCTGAAAATGGATATAAGAGTCCAACACTACAGAAAAAAAAACATTTGAGCAGGAGTTTGTACTAATGACTCAAAATTAGTACTGTTATTTCATTCTAACCACTCTGGTGGCTTATTGGTTCGAGCATCCATCATGGATGCAGGAGGTCGCGAGTTTGCTGTTGTTTTAGGGTTTAACGCCATTATTCAGCATACGATAGGCTATACATGGCGGCCAGTATATTGGTGGAGGAAAAACCCGGGAAAACCCTAAAAAAGAACCACCAACCCTCGAGAAGCTACTGGTAAGCTTTATCACAGAACTATATTAGCCGAATATTAGACTCGAACCCATGCAGACAGAGGTGAGACAGTAGTGATCCATAATAGAAAGCGCTTTAGACCACTCGGGGCACCTCGCGAGTTTGAACCTTGGCTGAGTCATATCAATGATACTAACAGCTGCCTCATTTAGCGCTCAGCATTAAGTGGTTAGTGTTAGAAGTGGTCAGCCTGGTGTCAGGATAATGTGACTGGATGGGACATAATGCTGCATGATGCCGCAGTACTAGACATAACTATAATCTGCACCACTGTGGACATCATTGTGATATGAAGATTTTTTTTAAAAAAAATCTACGTTAAAAATCGAAATCACACACACACACACACACACACACACACACACACACTCTCTAATTAAAACAAAAGAATCTCACAATTAATTCCATGAAATATGTTTATTTACATTACTGACACATAGATTATTCATATATTAATGATATAAATCAGTATTCATTTACAGTACAATGTCAATTTTAATAGAATATCAGATAATCACAGCCGTATGATAATTTGTTTGCAACATGTGGAATTCTAATCTATCATACCTTTTTGACCAGTTATTTTAACTTGAAAGTTATGCAGACAGGTAAGACTGATAAATTATACACAGGTAAAACTAAAGAGGTCAGATATCAATTTACAATTTATTACCCACCCACCTCTCAAAACAATACATCTGACCCCACTTACTTCAATAGTGAGAAATGATGTGGTAAAATAGATAAGAAAAAAACTTTGCATGACTATTAATGGACAGATCTGATTAATTTATAATAAATACAAATGAATGATACATCTAAATTAGACATACCAAAAATAACATTCTCTGAATAAATTATTTTTTTAACTTTCAACGATTTTTTTTTCCTTCTATCTTCCTAGTTACTTCCAATGTATTTGAAATCAGATATCAATACAAATACACTGGTTGCACAAGTCCTGTTGTTTTGTCCAAGTTAGTAGAGAATGTCCAAGACTGCACCACCACTGCATCATCAATAATAGAAAACCCCAAATGCTGCTGCTACACAAAATAAAGAGTCCTGAAATAAATAAATAAATAAATAAATAAATAAATAAATAAATAAATAAATAAATAAATAAATTAATAATTATGTGAGCTACTCTTATAATCATTTAATGACAAAACAATCTTTCGGCTGATATCTGAGTCAAGTCCTTTTCGACATCCAAACAATTAAGCTTGACTCTGAGTCTCATCTTATGCAAATAAAAACCGTCATTAAGGAAAACTCAAAATCAAGCTGAAGAATTCTTTTACAATTTCAGGCAACATACAGAAATACTAACTTTGTTAGCCAAAGTTCTATGTTAACCCTATCTACACGTTGGCTGATCAAGCAGTTATTTCTGTGCATCAAGTCTGTGAATTTCATTGGATGTGGCAGCAAGCTGTTGTATCGAATCAAACTTAAGTTGTTCAATTTTGAACATTGTTTCATAATGAACAAGATAACTTGAAAAGACTCATAAATAAGCAAATACATCTATAATAGCTTCTCTCTGGTACTCAGTCATACTTTCGATGTTAAACTTACAAAGTACCCTTTTGAAGTCAAATGCCTCCACCATTTTCAGCCAATATGCAATGCAACACTGGTTAGTTGGCAGTACATACTAAGGGAAGCAACTCATGAAATCCAATAGATGTCACTAGGACAAAGTACTAAAATATCTGCTCGATCTGCTATGGTGTAAATGGGGTTAACATATTGGTACCTTGGCTGGCACAGATGACAGAAATACTAACTCACCGTTCAATTATATAGCCACAATGATATAACCAAAAACCTCTTTCCTATTACATATTTTTAATTTCAAAGACGTCATTTCATGAAAAGAATCTACTTTCTACTTCTACAAAGATTTCCTCATTAATCTGGTTTGTTATTAGCACAACACTAAAAAAAAAACAACTTTAATGTCATTAAAAATAAACTCAAACTGAAAAACAAAATCTAAGAAATTCTTGAATGTTTGACTATGCCAAGATAATGAATAAAGGTAAATAACTCATTTCAGCTTAGCAAACATGAATAGACCAAGCAAGAGTTAGAATTCTTGTTTGCAACAATTTAAGCATGTCTGGATCTTAAATGTTCATTATAAATCATTAGAAAAATTCTATGATTGGCAAATCATGGCAATACTAATGTTATAATATTTAATCTTCAATCAGCAACTTTATCTGTCATAAAATCCTAACCTAAATAAAGTCCATATGGCAAGAACATACCCCTCACCTATAAATGAAAAGTAAGAGTCTCTCAAAGGGACTAAGGCTCTACTGCCCATAAATAATCTGCAGTAATCAAGGATAAAACCATTTCTTATTTTTTTTACGATGAGATAACAAAATGTTCAAAATTTAAAATGGCCCCATTATCAAAACTGGCACAATATTTATATAAGATCAACTGGACATCATTAGAAGTCTCTTAGTGAAAACCCAAGACATTATGACTATCCATTCGGGAGAAGGAACAATAACATGTTCAAGATGGCAATAATGGAAGATTGTCACCAATTTTTTTAATTAATTTTATTATTACATCATTAGAAGTCTTTTGGTGAAGATATGGCCATCCATTTGGGATGAGTAACAATTATAAGATATTCAAGCTGATCAGAATGATGAAAGTACTGCAATCCATTTAGGAAGATTACCAAGATGGCTGCCATTAAGGCCATATGTATCTAACATAAGCACAATTTTCCTTTAAGAGCAACTTTAACAGTTCTTTAGTGAAAACCCCATGCTGATATGACCATCCAATCAGGGCAAATAGCAATAATAGGATTGTCAGGAGGACCAAGCTGAGTGGTTCCATTGTCATTTAAGACCAACTAGACCTTGGAATGGGGGGCCCCGAGTGGAAGAGTGGTCTAAAGTGTGTGTTCGAGTCTCAGATTTGGCTAATGTGTGTATGTGAGAAAGTTCACCAGTAGCGTCTCGGGGGTTTTCCCAGGTTCTTCCTCCACCAATAATACTGGCCACCATGTATAGCCCATCTTGTGCTGAAAAATAGCATTAAACCCTACAACAACAACAACAACAACAACCTTGGGATGAATGTGTGTATAAAGTTTCAGGGCAGTCTTCAAAGTAGAAGGAGCAACAATAACACATTTGGTCAAATGGATGTGGGACAAAAGAAACTTGCCATCCCATATGTTCTTCTGGTATGACCAGTAAAGCTTGAAAACTGGAGACTCCCTTTTGTCAGCCTACCTTTCATTCAGATAAAAAAAAAAAATATTGACCTCAATCTAGGGTGTGGCTGGAAAATGGATGCATGGACACAAATGCCAAATTCATTACACTGTCAAGCTTCTGCCAAGGCATACATAGAGGTATTACAGATAACAAACAGATTCTGAGAAAATTCTAAAATGTGTCATAATGACTTTCATGCAAATTTAATTTATATGAAAGGTAGTGAAGTATTTGTTTCATTCCAATTTAAAGAGTTCATATCAAACAGCAAATAAACAATAAATACTGTCCAAACAAATATTTTTGTCCTTCATTGTTGTAGTATATTCGTTTTCAATTACTTGTCTATACATTCCTCAACAATTAAGATTCTATAATCTGAAATCTTAACACATTAACCCCTAGCGCAGAGTTTGTGGGGCACAAGGTAGTAGCTTAATTCCAAGGTCTGTATCGTCGAGGTCATGCAAAATACACTAAAGTAGGTGGTATTATTGAAAGGTAGACCGATTCAGCTCTACAATGATACCAAATACTGTGGACATTTTAGTTACACTACAAAATACAGAGGGGAAAACCTAATTTTTTTGACCTGTTTCTTTTTCAACTAAAATTTGCCCATTGGTTGGAACCAGATTTTGTGTCCAGATATTAGACTTTATGGCCTCAGCTCTATGGCAGACCGGTCTGAAGCTCACACAGATAGGTGAAACTGTGCAAAAAGTAGGATAAGGTGGACATTTTGAATAAAGAGTCTTTTCCATATGAAAATTATAGGTCAGTCTAGCAAAAAACCAACAAAAAATAAAACTCCAACTTTTTACCCTCTGCTCATGCACCAGCAAGCTAACCAATGAAAAACATTTTTTTTTAGCACAACTAGACATTGGTCTAATGGAATATTGCTTGGAATTTGATGTATTAGAATGTATTCAGAAATAGTCCCCACAATGTGTTTCCTACTCGCATTTCATGCAAAAACAGCAAAAACCTCCAGGAGTTAATGTGTTAAACAGTGATCACATGATGAAGTTTTGATACCTTAGGATTTTAAAATTTACTTACATTCATGAATATATCCTGTGCATAATTGTCAGTGTCAGAGTCCCAAAAACATCTACATCCCATCCTGAAATCATACACTATAGTAATAAATAATTACAATAATAGAATTTATATATTTCATTGCTTAGAATCTATCAAAATTACATTCCCTAGTGCAAAGAAATGAATATTTAAGATTTGTGATTTTTTTTAATTAAATAGATTTTGAATTTAATGTATTACATATTCTACCTTATTATTTTAGTATTTCTTTGTACTGTTGAAGTTCACAATGAAATCTGCACTTTTGCTTTGTGTTGTATTATAAATGTGCCATCAGATATGAAATACATTAACCCTGTTAAAAAACAACTTGCTGCAATACCACTACATGCATGTTCTTCACAAGCTGAGAAAACAAATTTGCAAAATTCTATTACCACTAGTAATCTTCTTTTAAAAACCAGTTACCTAACACCAGGAAAATTTGAAATCAGAACATACAAGGAGTGTACTACTTTCATATCAGTTTCAATTATAATTTCTAATATCATTGTAAACATAAAAACTACATAAACAGCTGAATTAGTTTCCTTGTTTATAACTTAGCATGACTGATACATCTCCCAGCTGGTATTTTTGGACTATGAAGGGTTTGTGAATAATCAGCCCAACCAAACTGAGCATAAATGAATAAAGTAGTAACAACTGTTTTATTTGTAATGGAAATTTAAGATAATTTGAGACACAAATATCTGTGATTGGCCATCCTAAGAAAAAAAAAAAACTAGCTGAGCAAGACGTTAGTGGTGAAAAGTAACATTTTATCTCAATTATTTTTGTATTTGCAAATAAAATCATTGGTGAGAGATATCTTGCTTCCCCATGAAAATAATGGTATATCCATTGGACACAGTATGAGCAGTATTAGGCTAAGTGCTAAACAGTATATCTCACAGTAAAGTAATCAATGCAAAAATAACTTATTTTATACTTCAGAATGAAGCTCTTGTATTCTGCAATATTTATGTACTTTAACAAAAAAATTTAATGACATGCTTTAATGTATTGGAAAATGATCATTTGTAAAATATGTAAAAAGTTCAAATCTAAACTGGCATTTTCCATCTTTAACAGGTAATTTTCATTTTGAAACTACATGTTTGTGAGAAGTAAATTCATGCTGTGATAAAAAAGCAGTATTTAAATTCCAGATCTCCAAAACAGTGTACTGTACACAAATGTTTTACATAGGGTTAACTATTTTGTAAGATATGATTTAAGATTGTGTCGTATTCTTTAGCAAATACACAGTATTCTACCAGAAAAATATAGTACTATGGAATTTTCATGAGACAAAGCTATTATAGATAAATGTTTGTAAAAATCATGGGCTGTCTCATCATCAAGGATATGCTTTTAATTGGATCAATGTGGATATTTTGGTAAAAACATGAATAAACTGCTGACATTCATTTAAAATTTGCAGACCTGTACAAGGATCTGCAAATTCAAAATATCCAAGGCATAGAACTGTCTCACAAAAGTTGTGAAAGATTTCTGACCTAACAAAAAACTACTTTTTAGTAATAAAATATACAATGAAAGCTTAAATGTTGGTGAAAATGTATTTTTTGTCAATTATCTTGTTTTATGGAAAAATCAACAAAAATGTCACCTCAGCTGCTAGTCATGAATAGCAATGACAAGTCAAGACCTAACAAGGCAAAAGTTCTCATAGTGAGGAAAACATATGGGAAAATATTTGGAATAAAGATATAAAGATTCAGACTGGGCAAATTGATGTTTCCTAGTACTTTAAAGTTTCATGTAATAAAAATACATTTTTTATAAGTTTTGTTTTCATTTTTAAAATTCTGTTAAAACTACAGCAGTTTTTCTAACAGCACCCATTATATTAAACACCACCACTTTTTTTCACAAAAAAACAAATTCCTCCTTCACTGATGCTTACAGATCTATATATATCAACTGTAGTACATGTATAATCCCAATAATTAAAATGGTGATCCAATGACTGTTAGAAAAATAAAAACAATTTAGGTATGTTTTCAGTCAATGATGTACGATATTCAATGCCACCCCCACTGCCCCCTGGAAACTGTATCTCTACGCAGTGTCTATTATAATAGCTATGGTACTTTATGATGTTAATATACTTACTTGACACCTTCCCCTCTTTGTTCTCCAATTACAACCTGAACTATAAATTTGTATCTATCATATCCCATATCTGAAACAAGAGTAATTATACATTGTTAACAGAATATTTAAAACATCAATTAATATGCTTTCTTAATCATGCTAATACCAAATAATAATAAAACTGTTCCTTTCATTTACCAGTGACAGAGAGTAATACATGTATGTTGTTAATCTGAGGCATACATACCATTTATGTATCTTGTAATTGTTGTAGGGTTAAACACCATTTTTCAGCACACGATAGGCTATACATGGCGGATAGTATTAATGATACCGAGGAAGAACCTGGGAAACCCTCCGGAAAGAACCACGACCCATGAGAAGCTTATTGGCAAGCTTTCTCACCTACCCACATTGGCTGAATCTGAGTCTCGAAACCACGCAGACAGAGTGAGATGGTAGTGATCCAGAATGGAGAATGCTTTTGATCACTTGGCCACTCAATATGTTGTCTAATTTCATGGTGGGTTTTTTGTAATCATATCATTATATTATATTTTTTTTAATGTTATAGGTGTTTTCTAATGTAAAGCATTTCGAGCTTCTAGGGATTAGGTACTATACAAAGTTCTCATTATTATTGTTATTATTATTATTATTACTATATCGTTTGATATGACATATTAATAAAATGAAAATGCTGTCAATCTAGGATAAGCATAACAATGTCTAAACCTCCTGAAAATATTTAAGGTAGAAAACATTATTAGGTCTTTAAGTTTGTTTTGCATACCTGCATATATTTATTTATACACAAATGTAAGTACTTTTCACGTGTCAAATGTCAGTAACTTGCACTTAAAAAACCAAACAACCATCTCAGTTTCCACAAGCATTCCTACTAAATGATCCACTTTTGCCATCACTACATTCTAGAGAGGCACTCATGGGTGTCATCAAAAAAAAAAGACTTCTGACTGGTCAAAAGAACTTGAACATTGTTAGGTCATTACCCCAACTAGATTTTAGATTTTCACAAATCAGCTGTAAAGGTGCTCTTTGAAGGACCCAATGAATGCCTGTTATTGCTTTGGCAACATCAAATAATTACTAAACATTGACAGAGACAGAATTTGTTTTCATTTGCTTAGTATATATACAGAATGATTGATGCTTCAAAGGTAATCAGTTTTCTTTGAAGTTTCAGCAAAACTATTTTTTTGTGTACATTTTTTAAAAAGTCAAATAAAATTCATTATCAGGTAGATTGTAGTTATTTAGTTCCTGCCTTCAGAGGTGGTCGATTGTAGCTATTCAGGTAGTGTGACTATTTGGGTTATATTATAGCACAGATTACTAAGGCCAGACATCAGCATAAGCTGATTATGAAATAACGATGTTGTGTAAGGTGGTTTGTAAATATGAACAAATCATTTGTTTAAGTGACAATAGATTGCAAATTTATATCCAAGTTTACTGCTTTTCTTGTCATGGTACCTTTAAACTTCTCAACTCCAAACCCAAGACTGTATATACAATTTTTAACAGCCAAAAATGTTGTCACCAAATAGATCACAAGATAAAATATAATGTTGGCAATAGGGAGAAAAATTTTTTTTTTTTTACATTAGCGAAGCCCAGCACAATCACTGAGATAACTGATAAATTAAAATATAAAAATGTATTTCCTGACAAAACTTGCTTTAATCAGTATATTCACATTATTAGGTCTACACAAGAAAATGCAAGGCTGACCTTCTGCTGACTACAGGGTAATGACAGAATATGCACGGTAGTGTGAAAACATGGATCAAATGATACAAGAAACTGGGGGCCATTATGAATTTGAAGAATTAGTACATATAAATATGAAATAAAGGTGTTAATAAGTGGCAAGATCACAGACTACAAAACTCACTTAACATAACGCATTATGAACTAACTAATCACTCTCTCTCAATTTGTTGGACATAAACAATACGAGCTTGTCCAAGTGCCAAAATCTGAACATGTTCTGAGAGCCACAAACGTGGATTTGTACTCTGAGAGCCACAAAAGTGGATTTGTAAAGTCTATATAAAACTGATAACCTTTTAATCTTCCTTTAATATCATCAGAAATTTTCTTGGTCCACTCCATTACTTCGTCTGCCTGATATTGCTTCTCACCAAGCTGTTCTTGCAGAACGGTGTGGATACATTCTTTCACTATAACTGGACGAAACCTGCAGCGAGAGAGAGAAAGCAACGATTTTTCGTCTAATCAGTACAGTATCACAGGAAGATCGTACAATTTATTTATGATACACATACTACACAACAAGTATGACACCTTTAATAAGCCCCTGATTGCTATATATAGTAGAGTGAGTGCAAACCACCAACCCCCTAATGCTAGCATCCCTTAAAAAAAAATCAATTAAACAAACAAAAATATTACATTGTCCTACAGTCTATATTATATTTAATTAACTTACTTATGCTGGAAATTTGGTCGTATTATGTACGTATTGCTCGGAGGTGGAGCGGGCTCTTCAACTTCTGTCATGACTGTAAATTTATCAACATTCAATGTGGAGCCCTTGACGACAAATAGACTGGTTTCACTGACGCTGAAAATTTCGTATTATTGATTCCGAGCATGTGCCCGGAGAAAGAAAGGTTGTATTTTGAAAATAAAAGGTACGTCAATAATAAACAGCAACATCATTTCATTTAATGACGAGGTTCATACAGTAACACTTAATAAATATGGGACCCATAATTATATGCAAGTCAAGAAAAAACTACTTTTAAAGGCTGGTCTGTATGCACAAATGTTAGTTTAAAATATAAACAAGAATGAAAGTCTTTGCATTCTCTGATCCCTTCGTCAGTATGATCTAACAATATAAGATATAAATTAAGAATTGGGCACAAATTTCATTTTTTCGTCCTTATAAAAAGTCTAAGATGCAGTGCATTATGTTGCAAGAAGTATCGGACCCCCCCCCCCCCTTTCCACTTTTCGGATACAAGGGAAATTGAATGAACAAGTATCGGTTGTACCATATCCGCTAGACAGATAGTACCAAATCCGCTACTGACAGACGACACACACACACACACACACACACACACACGTCGAAAAATTATGAGCTTTATGTTAAAGTGATTTGTAAAATAAAAAGTTATAGTTTTACAAATATATTAACAATTTAAGAGAAGTTTGTCGGGATTTAGGTCGAATTTAGGTGCGTGCATGATTGATTGGGATGCATATGGAAACAAATAAACCAAACAACACGTGCATCTTTAAAAAATAAAACGATGTTTGGATTTAATCGTATTCAGAAATATGATCAACGAATGTTATTACCTGAAAGAGATTTAAATTCGATTATTGAACAGCAGATTGAAAAAATATCACCATTCCATAATTGCTAGGTAAGAACGTACAAACCAATCTAATTCATAAGCACGTACATCAGTTGTAAAATGTGGCGGAAAAAAAACCTGGGACTATGGGACATAAGGAAAATGTAAAATTGGAACTGCTCAATGGGACATAGAGGAAAGTTAACATGGGAATGGTGCTATGGAGTATAAAGGGAACTTACCTTTAGGTTGAATTATTAAAAAGCTAAGTTGCATAAGGGAAATTTAATATTTTACTTTTATGTTGAAGGATAGCTTCTAGATCATTGCTTTAATTGTATAAATCCATCGACGTAACCTGACAATAAATAGTTCGACTCGAGTTGTCGTCTTGTTGGTACTTGCTGTGGTAGGAAAATGTCATTTTTTCTTGATCCTCGTTGCAACAAGGTTGGGTTTGATAACAGGTTTCAGCACAAGTGTGACCTAAAGGAAACATCAGTTTTCCGTGATAATGATACATATAATAGGATGGAAGAAGCCAGGATTATGAGGAATTCCTTTTGTATGTGCAAAATTAGTATAGATATATTAGGCTAAGAATTAGAGGGTTTATTTAAACACGAATAAGTGTATCAACAGCTACCAGAATGGCCCTCTTACACCCACATCCACCCCGCCCCCATAATCCTGCTCTGGGATTGTACAAGGGACTCAGTGGACAAATTTTACATTCGATCAGAAATTTTCTACCAGCGAATGTGTTCCACATCGACATCTTCTGTTAAAATTTCAGGATGACGGTTGGAAATCGTGCATATTTATACACACAAGGTTACAAGGAATAAAAACATCGATTTATTTGATGTTTTTTCTTGAGGTTTGTTGTTATCGTACAGCATTGGTTAGTCCTCGAAACAAATCGTCGCGTGTATTGAAGGGTTCGACCACATTTAATCGACAGTATTTCAATATTTCTTCTTGACAATCGAAAGAGTCTTAATATTGAGCTTGGTACCAGGCATAGAACGATTCTTGTCGTTCTGTTCGTATACTGTCAGGGTTGTAGTCGTGGCCTTCAATTAAATACGGGAAAACAACATGTTGATTTGTTTCGGTATTGAAAAAGTGTGGAAAATAGCCTTGTCCATTTGTGCCACTCCAAACGTTTTGTGCATTCTATGTAAAGAGACAGAAAAATACCTCAAGGAATCTTTATAATAAACTTTACTTTCTTTCATGATTTGGGCTCATTTCATGGCAACTGTTGGAAATTCAGTTCCTTCTTCTGAATAATATTTGAAGAGAAATTGTTCGTCGCATCCAGAACAATTGTGAGCATTACACGGTAAAACATTTATAACAGTTATCGCAACGATCTACTTCCTCATCGATGGGATCTAAAATGCATTGAACAAAGTCAGAAGGGGTACGAGAACCACGAAATATCGTTTTACGTCCTACTGATACCATGCTACTGTTCGGAAGGTAATGCAGTAAAGGTATTAGACCGTACTTCTCACAAGAACGACGAGCAACACAAAATTAGAATTGTGGAGTCCAATCTCATATCTGTCTCGTTCGTTTACCGCTAATAAAACACTAATTACTGAAGATGACAACTCGACGACTTTGTCACAAATATTATATCGTTGCTTTCTTGGAATTACGTATCTTTTGGCTATTGGTATGAACAAGATATCCAAAAGTGCACAACACTGTCAGTAATTTGCAAGCACTTTCTGCTGTTGGAATTCTTTCATTGATGGCTTCACTTTCTTTCTGTTACATAGCTAGAGTAATCACAATAAGAACCTTAAATCGCAAACTATTACGTCAGTAGCTCCTAGTCCTTTGTTGCACCCAAACTGTGCATACAATCGTTTGTCAATTTTACTTTTTTCAGCTCAGAAGTCTTTCATTTAAAATACTCGTAAAGACTTTTGAAAATCAACATTGTGGAGTAGTAGGTCTGTAATACCCTTACTTAAAAGCATCAGTAGTAATGTGTTATTGTGATTCTGGCCCTTGATCATCAGCGGAATTTGCAACAACCTTACGTGACGGAACCCGTTTTTAGACTTGTGAATTCGAAGTTCATAAGCATGATCGTCATATAATCAAATACCAAGTTTATATTTATCTCCAATTACACCATTTACAATGTTTCTGTCAACGCGTTCTCGCACACTGATAGACTGCATTTTATCAAGTTCATAAAAAAAAATTACTGTATAGCAACCCCGTTTGTCGTCGATATTATCCCGATAGCAAATATCAGTCTCATTGCTATAGCGTCAACTTGGTTATAAGGCTTTTGTCGAGGTAACAGATTATCGTTCTCACCCAACTGTTGATCCAACAGATTATAAGCTCCTGCATGTTTATGACCTGGGTATGTCCAACCCCATTTTTGGTTTTGGTAATTTATCAATAACTTTGTGTATGTCAATACCGTTTTATATTACTTCACGTTTGTTGCAGCGTGTACAATAGGTTAATATTTTATTTTGTTCCAAGCGCAAATCTTTATCACAATCACATTTGCATATCTTACTTTCTGATATCATTTGTATATTATCAATCACATAAAATAATTATTAGTCGCTGACTAAAATAGCCAGGCAACGCACGAGGGATAACATCTATTCTCAAACTTTTTTGTTCAAGGAACATAACTATCTTTCTTCCGCATATCGCACAAATACTTTTTAATATCATTCTGTTATTTTTTCTTCTGATTTTTCATTTATGCTTTATGTTTTAGTTCTGCATTTTAAACATCATGTTGTCATTTTAAATTTGATTGCTAGATAAAATTGCAATATCGTCATTATGTTTGCTCGGACGTTGATTAGAATGTAAAATAAAAGTAAGAAAATCTGGTTGTGCTAACATCTGTCTGACAAACATAACACAATATTAACAACATGCTGCAGTTCCGACTGGTTGTAGTTGATTAGAAGAATAATTTAAAAAAAATATATATCTTCAATTTCATTTGTGAGGTTGATTAAATTCTGGTGTTGTACGTATTTACAACTGGCATCAAGACGGATCTGTTGATAATATAACTTTGATTGTTTTTGTACAGCGCAACAAACACGTATATTTCAACAACAGCGTTGTTTAGAATCATAACTGCAAACAATGTCAATAAATATCAGTTTTTCAGACTGCTCCGGTGGCCTAGTGCTTAGAGCGTCCGCCGCGGAAGCGGGAGGTCGTGTGTTCGATCCCGGCGGAGTCATACCAAAGACTTGCAAAAATGGTACTAACAGCTGCCTCGCTTGGCGCTCAGCATTAAGTGGTTAGTGTTAGGCCTGGTGTCAGAATAATGTGACTGGCTGGGACATCATGCTATATGTCTGCGACATGATGCCCCAGTGCTAGACATCCACTATAAACTGCCTCACTGCAGACATCGTAAAGATATGAATGAACAATTGTTAAAGCTACGTTAAAAATCCTAATCAAACAAACAAACAAAGTTTTTTTTTTTGAATATGCATTCCTTCTGCAGAAAGTCCCTATCCTGGTCTGACCACATTTCAATATATGCACACTCGTTGTTCGAATTTAATTAGATAATTTAAAATAAAATGATAAAATTTGTAATTATAACTGTTACTAAAGAACTTTATGAAAATATTAATTCGGATAACAATGTTTCTACAAATATTCCCGCTAATTTAAAGTTAGAATTAAATTCATTGAACGAAGTCAATGTATCGCTGACAGAAAACGATGTCCATTTTGTTCGTGTTATGCATATGCGAGGAACGCAATTGAAAGATGCAATAAAATATTTTGATGTCAAGGCAAATACTATCATACTAATGAAACCTTGCTAAAAAAAACATGTTGCGTGAACTTAACAAAGAAAATACGATTTTCATTATCTAATCAAGTTTAATAAAAGCACGAGCTCGCGATGGAAAAAGAACAGAACAAGAGAGAACAATGAAAGCTTATGATGAACTTTATAAACTAACGGAATCTAGAAAAGAACAATTGAACAGAAACACAAGAATCAGAGATATGTTATTAAAACGTCCGATAGTTTGGGAATTTGGAATTGATTATCATGATTAAAAGACAATACATAAAGTTACAGATTATAAACCTGATACTGAACTACCTACCGGTAATATTAAAAGCATATGTTAATTTAACTTTACTAATGTTGATGCAAACTTTGACAATATTTAGATTAATTTTGATCCCAATATCATCGAAAAACCACTACAAATAATTTCAGATTTGCATTCTGACATGAATGGTGACAGCAAGGCAAATAAAAAAAAAAACGTTTTATAATGAATTGATAGATGTAAATATGAAAGGAAATTTATATTCATACAACGATATCAGCGAAGCTGAGGATGACCCATTACTATCGATCAAACGATATAGAAAATTAATATTAAGAGATTATTATGATGAAATTTACAGAATGCCTAATCACATAGGTTTGAAACCTCTTGTTAAAATATATGATTATCTCATAATTGCACCAAACGAAAGAAGTGTTAAGAAATGTATGCTAACATCTTTGCGACATCAATTGCAATTCTTAGAAAGCATCTGGCAATTAATAATCTTAATTTATCCGAGTTAAGTCTGGTAATTGGGTTTTTTGATAAAACAAAAACAGATTACACATTACTTGTCAGTAATGAACTTAAATCAAAAATATTTTTGATTCGTACAGTTGGTTAAGAAAGACAAACAAATGAAAAATATAAAGATGCATCTTCCAATGTTTATGACAAGTAGAGACGTTTTCTTGCTGATACTAAAAACGAAAAGTATAGACAATTACTTGATTGAGTAGTTTGAACCGCAACTTTTCCTATAATATAGGTGAAATAATGACAAGGCAAATCATAGTCTTCAATCATTTCTTAAAAGATATTCCGAAAACTAAATTTTATGCGCTAATACAGTACGATAACCACAAGAAACTCTGGTGTGTAAAACCATTACAACTATTACTGCAGAACCTTACTGTAATTTCATACAATCTTTTGTTGTTCACGGGATCTGGTATAATCACAAATGGAACAGGATTAATTTTTTCTCATAATATCAGGAACTGGAGTTTCTCTTGCAACAGCGTGCAAGAAAAATAAGCCAAAATGGTCGTGTAAAACGGTTAGTGTTACATAACAAAATTGCGTGATTAAATACGATCTTGCGAAAAGTTGAACACGATAAGGACGACTTAATACGTTAATATTAATTAATTTACGGTATGTTGACTGATATCTTATAAATGAGAATCAGTAAATACGAAAACTTATATCAACATCGGTATCATATAGGATGTATCAGTGACAGTGACTTTAATCAAGTATAAATTGTATCTAAACTTCCGAAATATCAAATCATAAAAAGATTTGTTACCTGGTGATAGCATGATACAGTATTAAGGAATTGGGTGTGTTTCTGGTGAGGTAACATTAAAAATTACCCAAACAATTACATTCGCATGAATTACCGTAATTTAATTCTCTCTGTTATGTATAGCAGACAGATAACAGTCCTCGCCATCCTTGATTTGTCTGCAGCATTTGACACAATAGACCATTCTATATTACTTCACCTTCTCCAGC
This sequence comes from Unio pictorum, assembly GCA_030141615.1. Classification (NCBI taxonomy): domain Eukaryota; kingdom Metazoa; phylum Mollusca; class Bivalvia; order Unionida; family Unionidae; genus Unio; species Unio pictorum. The sequence continues at coordinate 9,201,421 of JARLTB010000046.1, read as the reverse complement.
ATGAATTTGGTATTCATAATACAACCTTACAGTGGTTCAAGTCCAACATACCTATCCGGTCTCACCCATGTGTTCACACCAACAAGATAGTTAACGCTTCTCTTCTGACAATCGTCTATACATCATTCCCACTTGAAAACGAAGTCTTATGAACAACGTTCTTTTGCATACCATGGCCCAGCATATTGGAATGAATTGCCCATGTGGTCTGGTTCTTTTCTTTTGAGTTATCATGGAAATAGTACTCATGCAGCAACATTGTATTCGTTTAAAGAAGATACAAATGGAAATCAGTTCAAACATGCAGTTTTGTTTAATCTTGTTAACCATAATCATTGCTATGAAATACTTTCAGTCATATAATTAAATGTTCATACCGTAATCGGCGTCTTTATAATAAATGTATTTTTCATTGAACATTCAGGTTAGATTTCATTACAAATACGTAATCAGTCCCTTTAAGCATGGTAGCTCCAAAGGATTCTTCTATGGTTATGGGGGTTAGGTTGGTGAAGGCACAAAGAGTGACAACATAAACTGTTAACTACATATAGTATTCGCTCACCCAAACGTTTTGTTTGAACCTACCCCCGCCGCTTTTAAAAACGAAAAGCATCAAGGATACACGCACAAAACTTAGTCATTTCATTTATTAATTTATAATTTCTAACTAGATAGTCGCCATTGGGTCCACCGTCACTAATATTGTCATCTTACTGGCTTATCAAACGAAATTATAGCTCTCGAAGTACACAAGCAGACGGTCGGCTCGTCTTTCTTTTCTGGTTCATAGAACAGTCCCTTTCAGTAAAATCTGTCATTTGCGTGAAAAATCTGCGATGTCTAGTTTTAATATTTCTATTTTTTTTTAATCATAAATTAAAAAGAAACTCTTGCATACATATGTTAAAAAATATGAACCTCCAAAATTTAGCGGAATTATTGAGATCACCAAAGACGATGAACAACGTCAAATCTGCTGGCTGAAAATATAGACTCGCCTATGCAAGTATGGCGATCGTGTGGTCAAATAAATTCTCTTTAATTCGAAATGTCAACAAAATAGTTAGTTGGGACCCCCTGACGAAATCAGGTCAGAAATTAAAAATTGATGAATGAAATGAATAATTCTTGTGCATTTGTTTAATATCCATGATGCATTTTGTTTTTAAAATAATTATATGTGTGTGTGTGTGTGTGTGTTTGTGTGTGAAAGAAACAGGTGGGCGTCAGAATACTATTTCTAGTTTTTCATAATGCATGCAACTTATTGATTACCCTAAATGTTACATCTCTCTCTCTCAAATTATATATATATATATATATATATATATATATATATATATATATATATATATATATATATATATATATATATATGTATATGTGTGTGTGTGTGTGTGTGTGTGTGTGTGTGTGTGTGCTTTGCATAATCTGATTTAGCCGTTGTATATTTTAAATCGCATGTATGTAAATGGTATAATAATGATGTATTAGCTAGCCATTATTTTAACCTATATTTGTACAATGCATGTACGCTTCGTGTATATTATATACAAGTAAACTAACTTCAATGCACGTGAATTTTAAATAGAAATTATAAAATGGGGAATTGGAGTATATAAGTGTATATTGGCCTGTCATTATGCGTGTTTATTTTAACATTGCTTGCAATTGCTAGTTTCATGTAGCATACCCCCTCCACCTACCACCCTATCATTGTATTAATGTTTACAGTCAATACAATACCTCGAACGAGCTAAATTTCTTTTTTGTAATGCACTTCGGATTTTAAATAAATATGTCCATGTATAACCTTGGAAAAGGCGTCCACATTGTAAACGTTGCCTGGTTTAGGTCATTTAAATTTTAAAAAAAGATTCTCAAATTTACGTAAATGCACTCTCCACGCCAAAGATGTTTGGATACTGTGGATTGTCCTTGCGTAGGAGACCTGCAAACCCATAAGAAACTATCAGTCTTAGAAAGACGCCCAGCCAAATAGTTAGTTCTTTCTTTAATTTTGATATGCTTGATATTATGATTCATGTTATGGAAAGCAATACGTAATTTTATGAATTGGGTTTGGCTGAATTTTGTACGAGATCCTTAAACCAGTCAGCCCAGTCTATGCAGTGATCACACGAGAAATATGCCGAATAGAGGATCTTAACCTTTAACCTGAAAGTGTTTACCTGTGAGTGTTTATTTTTCTGAACAAGTTTACAAGATTAAATTGCAAATATAATTTCCTCTTGCAGATAAACTATGTCTCCGCTGAAATCTTAAGCAACATCTTTTTTGATTGCTAGATATTGATTGGAATGATTCTCCTGTACTTAATTCAGGATATTCTACATGTGCCTAGGATTTCCCTTTTACCTGGATGACGTGACATCATATCTGGAAGCGGAAGCAGGTGAACTAGTGTTGAGTCAATGATGCATTCCACAGAAACAAAACAAGCAAAGATAAAAAGCACCGCTAACTCAGGTAAGGCTAATTTTTACAATTGATCAGAAAGTACCACCAAACACATTGTACTAACTGTAATTTCCTATCAGGGAGAAGACCGTATATGAGTCCATTGATGTGATTTGGTCAAGGTGAGAAAGGTATCGGTAATACTTGCACGAGGAAGGACATCTGATCAGGTGGATGAGGGATAAATAGTCACTAATTTACTTAGAATCAGCACAATATGTTATGGAACTCGGATTTAATTATGTGTGACTTTAAAACTTTTAAATAAGCAATCAGCCATTGAGAAGTTTTTTTTTTCTCTCCAGGTATTGTGTGTGTGTGTTTATGTTGTTTCTATTATTTAATTTATCATAAGTTAAGTACTGAACCTCTTAATTGAGATAATTATCTCAGAGAGTCAAAGATCACACTCATATTTATACTCATTTTAAACTAAGAAAAAAATTATACAAGTGTAATAAGTCTTAATAAGTACACTTATTTGGAATTTATTATTTGTAGCCACTTAAGAAAGTCTAGTTATAAAATCATTTTAAAAAATGGCATGATCAAATGACATCATCAGTGTGATGCCCTTTTTTTTATAACCAAGATGAATGATTTCATTATGACATCATCAGTGTGATGCCCTTTTTTATAACCAAGATGAATGAGTTCATTATGACATCATCAGTGTGATGCCCTTTTTTATAACCAAGATGAATCATTTCATTATGACATCATCAGTGTGATGCCCTTTTTTTAAAAAGCAAGATGTATCATAGTGCTATAAACTTTGAGGGATATTATGTAAAATTACATGGGGGGTAGTGTTTTTCTCAAAAAAGGATAAAGAAAACAAACTACACAGTTAAAAAAAATCACAGTAATGTTTTTGTTTGAAAATGACAAAGTCAACAATAAGCACACGAGTCAGTGAGTAAGCTTTTGGGATTATGAATTACCATTAAGTTACCATAATTTTTTATATATGATTTCAGTAATCTTGTTATATTGAACAAATTTTCTCACAAGTACCGGTATATAGTTTCGTGGTGTATTCAATAAGAGCAGTTTATGCTCATTAGTCTGTGCAGATCTGATCAAAGGTGTGCATTCAAAAATTATTTTATGGATAATTATGACAAGGTCATTTTCCCATACATTTCTATCTGCTGACTCTTTCACGTACATAGATAATCAACCAGGATAGCATTTTTTAAAAATTTGAATTGCTTGGAGCCTTATGCTGATAGCTGTGTAAATTATAAATAAATAAAAACATATTTATATGCAACAATAAAATGATATGTTCATCTGTACTTCATAATAGGGCATGCTAATATAAGGTGCTGTGGGTCAGGATCCAATGGATAGCATTATTATGAGGGGATACTGTATCACATTCTTTATTACATACCAGTATGTGTACTTACATTTTCAACAGAGTTTTCAGAAATATCCATACTTTTATTCATTATGAATTTATGTCCAGATTTAAGGGGAATCTTTGAATGAACCTGGTCTGTTGACATTAAATGTTACGGAGACGGTTTATTCTATCCTTGGCTATTTTAAGAAAATCAGAACATTCATTCCTTTTACAGTATGGGGTCATGTATAAAAGTTATATTCAGCCATATTTGGACTTTTGTAATGTAAGCTGTGGTATTGGCCCTAATTCAAACATAACAAAACTATTTGCACTCCAAAAGAGGGCATGCCATTTAATTCTACATCAATGTATAGACAATGTTTTAATACAATCTGATAATTTATTTATTTTTGTGTTCTCACTGATGCTTGTGTAACATATCATGAATATAAAACTTCTTTTCATTTTCAAACTACCAGCAACTCAATTTTTGTCACATTGTGGTATATCAGTATATTGGATACAGATTATACATAAGAAAAGTCCTCCAGGTATTTCCTATCATTAATTGAGTTACCTTCCCAGAGGCGTAGCTGGGGGGGCAGGGGGGTACATATGTCCCCGGGTGCCATACTAGTGGGGGGTGCCAAAATGAGCTTTGAAATAGGTTGTAACGGGTAATGGTGATTTTATTGATGAAAATAATGAGTTTCAGAGTTGAGGTGTGTGGGGGGGAATGAATATTGTCCCCGGGCGCCAAACACTCTAGCTACGCCTTTGTACCTTCCCTAAACAAGTAAAGTTGCTGTTAAGGAAATCAGAAAAAGTGGCACAACAATTAAATTTGTTGTATTGATCCGTCAACTGATCCTGTGAGTTTTCAAAATTTCTGTCAGATATTACATCAGTAGCTGTGATGAATACATGCTTAAATTCAACTAAAATTTGTCAGTTTAAACAATGTAAAGTTTGATCAGGAAAAGAATCCCAATTTTGCATTATCTAATAGGCCACAACATTTACCAAAATTTTGTGGTTTTTGAAAACTGAACAATGCTTTTTAATCAAAATGACAAGAAACTTTGTCCTAATCTTCCCCTTTAGTCTTACTGTACAGCATGCCACAATCGTAATTTGAATTCTTTACCTTGGTCAGCTTGTGATTCTATCATTCCTTTACTTATGATGAGAGATTCAGTTGGATGTCTGTTTGGAATATCTCTGACAATATAGATAAAATATCTTTAGGATATTTATCCAAATGCTACATATATGTACATGATGAAGCAGATCAATGCAACCAGTTGTTCTCTGTGGATATGCTCGTGAGTACTGTTGTAGGATCTACAATGTCTAAGCAAAATTAAGGTGGCAAAAAATCATGAATAATATTTTTTTCGATTGAAACATACTGTTCAAAAAAGTTCTGTTAACAAAGATGTTTTTCAAAAGGGAATTAATGTCCCTGAAATAAAATTGTATCAAAATTATTGGTAATAATTGGCTTAGCCTTTACCATCAAGTTGGTGCAAAACACCTCAGATACAAGTGTGGGCATACGCATACATTTGATGGGTTTCGGTGAATCACCTTAGGTGAATTGCTTTAGATATGTTGCATAAACAAATGTCAGATAATGTTCTCATTGTGACAGATTGTGACATTGTTGTCTTCTGCTACCATATTGTGCCATGTGATCAAAGGTAGTTCTGAATATATTTCTCATTTGGGGTGATTTGTATCATATTTTTCGTCTCCAATGGAGAAGGTGAGCAATGTTGTGATTTGTAATGTTTGCTATTGAACTAATCATCAGCTGTATCGATGATGCACTTTAAACACACTATTTGGCTACATCAAACTAAGGAAATGGGAGATATAAAGGTCAGTGTATTAATTATAGTAATTATTCAATAACTTTAAATTTCTGAAGACACAGAAAGCTTTTTTTTCTTATTATAGACACATACTTGATGCAAGCTTTTGTGTAGGCATTGTTTTGGTCTGCTTGAAATGTGTTTTGATTCTGTTCGTAAAGAATCAGATGCTGATTTCACAAATGAGTATTTCAAAATTTAAATTATTAAAAGGATTAAAATTTCATCAAAAAGACATTGTGTTGCTTTTTCATAATTAAAAATAGGATAAGCTTGCAATTTTAAAAAAAAATAAATGTTTACTTTTCATTATCAACCAGTAATGTCTGCTAAGCCAATATATACTTGATTCTTCTTTATTAGACTGGTTCCCATTCTTTCTTCTAATTTAGTAACATGGGTCTCATAAGTGCTGTTTCCAAGGAGAACCGAGACAGCCAATCTGGGATGGCCTCCTCTGTACCACCTATAGGTCAGGTTTTATATAATTGACCCAAAGTTATAATGCTTAAACATATACCTTTTTATAGAAGAGTTAAAGTAAAAGAGCAGACCATAAAACAAATTGATGTATAAGTATGAAACAGACTTAAAAATTCTGAATGACAACAACAAATATATATAGAAAGGTAGGTTATCATGGAATAAAGGTTATCAAAATGAGTAGTGTGAATTAGATGAGTCAGAACTCAATGTATCATTGCTATTTATAGAATACTGAATTATGTAGAGTGTTGAGTTAACACTAGTTATGTTTCATGACCTCCACCCACTGAGGTTATCTGCAAATCACTGACTCCAGATCTTAATGTGCTTGATTGTAATATCAATAGCCATTCAGCCAATATTCTGAGAATGCTGTTTTCAATTGTTCATTTGAAGAGGTGCAGTTGTCTGGGACAGATCCAGAGGGATTTCAGGGTTAAATTGAAAATCTGTTTTCCAGTTGAAATAGTTCATTGCTGTAACAGTGAGAAACTTATGAGTTTCCTCAGTGTTTCTGTTTCAAACTTGAAATTATAAAGAGTGTTGATTACTCAAAGATATATGTAAAAGTTTGGTTCCTGAAAAGTCCTTATATACACGTAAAAGTCTGCTTGGTACTTCTTACTTTCTGAGAAGTCCTTATGCATACATATGTATGTAAAAGTCTGGTTGCCTAGTTCCTTAGAAGTCTTATCATAACATTAAGATCTTTTATAGTTCACAGTCCTGAAATCCTAAAACTGACATCTGAATATTGCCCAGCAGTGTGAGTGACCTGCCAACAAAATCACAAACTCAGTGTTCCATGGGTGTAGGGAGGCACCTTGGAGTATTAGACCCAAGATTCCCAGTCAAACATTTATTGTTGGTAATTGATCAAACACATTTTTTCAGACATATGAGTTACACAGCTAAGGATTTGTTTTGAAACTTATGTAAAACCTATCCCAGCACTCTCCCCCTCCCCAACAAATCAATGCAAATCCATGTACCTCCTGCCTGGTTTCCCCCTCCCCAACAAAACAATGCAAATCCATGTACCTCCTGCCTGGTTTCCCCCTCCCCAACAAAACAATGCAAATCCATGTACCTCCTGCCTGGTTTCCCCCTCCTCAACAGAACAATGCAAATCCACGTACCATCCGCAAATCTCGCCCCTAGCGTCTTTATCAAAATTTTAAAACAGAACTGCTTTGATTGTTTGCTAAGATGTGCAGACTATAAATAAATAAGACTTAAGTTTAAGATTATCTGGCTGTAACCATAGGAACCATGTGGTGGTGCATGCTTGGCATCATCCATCCATCAGCTGTAGGTTGTTACTCTTCTTGAACCTGTATCACAGAACATATATTGATCAAACTTTGTATATGGTTCAAGTTATATCATGATTGACATTCACATATAATATCATTAATGATGTCATCTTGCATCATTGAGCTGGTTTGTTTCCACCCTTGACAATATTTTGGATCTGATTTTGGTCAAACATCTTATCTAATCTTAAATCATCTAATTCTCAATGTATGAGCAAGTTCTGTAAATTTTAAAAATTGTGATCTTGAATCTGATTGGTGTAATTTTGGAGGCTGTATTTCAAATCAGATTTTCATCAAAGTTTGTGTGGGCTTTATATGTTTATATCAACATATCATATGAAATTAATACAAGGGAAGTATGAGAAGAGAATCTAGTCAGCAATATCAGAGACCCCAATTCGGCCTTTTGCACCATATTTGCCCTCAATAGCCATTTTGTAATCTTTTATGTTGGAAATATAGCCATCTTTACAGGTAATCTTTCATTACTTGTCAAGCTCACTTTGGTGGAAGTCCAACTTAATTACTTTGGCATGTCTGTACAAATGTACATCCATCATGTACATTGTACAGACTGTCAACACCCACAGGCTAATATAACTTTAAATGTACATTGTACAGACTGTCAACACCCACAGGCTAATATAACTTTAAATGTACATTGTACAGACTGTCAACACCCACAGGCTAATATAACTTTAAATGTACTTTGTACAGACTGTCAACACCCACAGGCTAATATAACTTTAAATGTACATTGTACAGACTGTCAACACCCACAGGCTAATATAACTTTAAATGTACATTGTACAGACTGTCAACACCCACAGGCTAATATAACTTTAAATGTACATTGTACAGACTGTCAACACCCACAGGCTAATATAACTTTAAATGTACATTACCTTCATATTGGCCCTTGTTGCCTTTCTGAATATATTTTCCATTTTGCATCTGGGCATCACTTTATTTGTCTTTGATTTGTTTAACCTTACTTACCTCTTCTCATCTTCAGTGGCTTTTGTAGCCTGTTTTATATTAATTGTCCAGTAAGAGCCAGGTATCCTGAAACAATTGATCTGGGATGGTATTGAACCTGCATCACTGGATTTGGAGTCTGACATTCTACCAACTTTGTTACCATGGTTCCAGGACATGCTGGGACAAACATGCTGGAGTAATATTTCTTGCATGTGAAATATTCAATGTAATTGTTAGCATTCATTGTGCCTTACATTTTCCAAATCAAAGACTATTCTTACATGTCCTTTGCTTGATAGAAATTTGCAATAATTAATGTTTCTGTCATTTATCAAATATTTTTGCACTGAATTAACAAAATCGGCATTATAGTCATAAGTAAGTATGCTGTTTCAAACATCCAATCAAAACTGCTATTTTAATTCACTTGTTAATTTAGATAGGTGATACACTAGAATTCATCCAGTCAAAAGTGTTATTTTTGATTGGTTTGGTCATTTGATTGGTTGATTACTGGATTTCAGTCAATCAGAAACTGCTAATTTGATTGACTTGCTCATTCAGTAGCTTATTCGAATCAAGTCTTTGGCATGGCTCGGCCACGGATTGAACCTACAACCTCCTACATCCAGCCTCAATTATCAAGAAATTTATACATTAAATGCCTCAATTATTGAGAAATATATACAGTATTATCCCTTCAAGTTCAGCAAGACCACATTACCTCAAGAATTTCTGGTCTTTAAAAAAGATACTGATGTCTAAAAATATGGCTGTGTTTTACAAATATAAAATTGATACTTACATCTAGGAATATGGCAGTCTTTTACAAATATAAAGAAGGTTAAAAATTCCATCAGAGTCAGTTTTGAACTTTATGGAGATATCTCAGTGTAAATTCTCAGACTGCTCTGGTGGCTTAGTGGTTAGAGTATTCACCTTGGATGTGGGAGGTCATGGGTTTGAACCCCATCCAAGTCATACCAAAGACTTGTACAAATGATGCTAATAGCTGCCATGCTAGGGGCTCAGCATTAAGAAGTTAGTGTTAGGACTGGTCGACCTGGTGTCAGGATAGTGTGACTGGATGGGACATGATGCTACATGTCTGCTACATTAAAAATTCTAATCACAGACAAGCAGACATACATTCTCCGGGGGGAGGGGGGTAATGTCTGACAAGATCATTGAGAAAAAATAATGTTAAATATCTCTTTGAAGACAAATTAATTTTGGATTTGTTACAATTTAGAAGCAGAAAGATGTGGAAAATGTTTATTCTCATTTGCAACTTTATATAAATAATTTAAGAAAAATAATATTAAATATATAAAGATTTTTTCAAGTAGAATTTCTTTTATTCCATGTATTATAAGTGATGGAGCATTTTCATTTGTTACTGTTCACTTTCAGAATTTTTTTTCAACAACAAATTTAAACAAAATTGCTTATTTCTCCAGGGAAACTAAAATTTGATTCATGAAAACAAAATGTCAACTTTTAGTCAGTAATATAAATCACTTCCATTTCTTTCCATTTAAAATTGTTTTCAGGAGCTCATGAAATTTGTAGAAGTGTCATGGTGTGGAAGAGAAAAGAAATAAAGTGTATTTTAATACTGTTAAAAAATTATTTCAGGTGCGTTTTTCTGATCTGTAATGTGGTTAAGAAAGAAAAATAAAACATTTTGTGTTGAGTTAACTCCCTTGAACTATATTTAAATGCCCATTATGTCAAAACTATTTGACATCTTTTTCTCACATTGCAAGTTGTTTATGTTAGGATCCCATCTTTATTTAAAGTTATTAATTTTTTTTCTCCAGACTTCAGGCTACATGCCTGAAAAACTTGAAAGATTTTCTGCTTGCTTAATAAAGGAGATTATCGTTACAGTTTTTCATCTCCTAATATAAAATCATGGGCCAGTCACTAAAATGTTTACTTATGCTAAGCTAGATTGTTATATAAATCTCTGCAACAGGACACTGAAATTTAGCAGTCCTATTGTAAATGATGTATGTAGTTACTGAACATAAATTGATTTTGATTCGAGTTTCAATCTCTGGTATCCTGGAATCTAGTGCCATTATCATTAGTTTTAGCATTACGGCTCACAGTCAATCAATAACACAAGACATTTCTTACACTGGTAGAATGAGTGGCTGGTAGGTAAGGATAAAAACAGCATTTGTAAAGGGATGTTGGAGTTAATCTAAATTAAACAATAATGGAAATAGTTTTGGGATTGGCTCCAGAGCTTGTTACAGTTTCAGTCACAATTGTCAATAGCACCATTATTGTCTTCCATGAATTAATCAACCCATTTTCCAAAGATTTAATACCAGTCTAGTAGACTTCATTTTCTTGCATTAAAGGAATCAGTTTGGATATATTCATTATAAGAGGCCACGCTAACAGGCACAAAGTAGGCCATTATGAAAACCTCCTCACCATTGTCAAAAAGAGAAAGCTGAAATGGTATGGCCATGTCACTAGAGCCAACAGACTATCTACAACAGTACTGCAGGGTAGTGTCCAAGGTGGTAGGAGGAGAGGTAGACAGAGAAAAAAAGTGACAACATCCCAGAATGGACCAGGAAACGTTTTGCAGAGACACAGGCATTGGCACATGATTGAGTCAAGTGGAGGGAACTGGTCAGATGTTCAGCAGCACAGTGCCTCAATGACCACACTAGGTCAAGAGACTAATGATGAATGATGATGACGCTACCATTTATTTTTTTTTAATGGGTGTGTGTGGGAAGGTGTAGGGTTTTCTTTCAATCTGAGAAATGTATTTCTTTGAAGATATTTTATTTTTAATTAATACAATGAATATACATGTAATTAGTTACAATTTCCTATTTGAAGGCTGGAAATTTGAAATAAGAACCATCTCAGGTCCACTTTCCTGAAAATTAAATGAGCAGTCCCCAATGCTGGAAAAATCAATCTGGCTTTCATTGCAACATTGGTCACATGATTATGAAATTATACCTTGAATTATGTGTTTATTGGCACATTATAATTTTACAATGCCTGCCTACAGGAAAGGGGAAATCTTCAGGACTGGTTGTCTGATTAGTTAGCATCTGCTTGCACAAAGACTTGAGCTATAAATGACTGGTTATAGGTTGATTAAATGTCGTCAGGGTTGCTGGAAAATGGTAGCTAAAAAGTAGATTGCCAGTCGGAAGGTAGGCAGAGTATTGATCAGATTGGAGCTGATGAATGCACATGTCTGGTAGATGGGTATCGGAATATTGCAACTTGATTCGGGCTGAATTTAACAACATCCAATTAGTGTCTCGGGGAGTTGCATCTTGCACATAGCCATTACACTTTGAATTCAAGCTGACTGGATCTAACTCATGGAATAATTTCATGTTTTTGTGTCAGTTTTGTATTATTTTTATATTCATGCAATACTAGTGTAAATTGAGGATGTTAGCAACACTACTGGCCATGCAGATTGGATTAGTGTATTATAATGAAACAAGTGCTGATTGTGCAAAATTCTTTTTCTTTTCTAGTGGTTATATTCCTTTCTAGTGGTAATATGCATTTATATTGGTAATATTCCTTTCTAGTTGTAATATTACTTTCTTTTGCTAATATTCCTTTCTAATGGCAATATTGATTTCTAGTGGTAATATTACTTTCTTGTAATATTCCTTTCTAATGGTAATATTCCTTTCTAGTGCTAATATTCATTTCGAGTGTTAATATTCTTTTTGCAATAAGAAGATGTAGTTGTATATTTTTAAAATCTTAATTTCTAACTGTGGGAAAGCCAGACTTTATTATATTTTTATCCTCCTGTTATCATGGAATTAAGGACATAAACATGTTCTTGATATCTGCATGAAAAACTCATTAGTAAATTATGTGCACAAATCGTCAGCTGCGAGGTCAAACCCGTTATTCTGGACTGGAGGCATATAAAATTGAACAAGAGATACAAAATTTTGTTGAAAATTTTAAAAAGAAGGGTTCAGCTCTTGATCGTCCACCGAGCCCTGAATCATGTAGCTCATCTTTATCAGGTGTTCCTAGTTCGATGTATTCCACAGATGATTTGACAGATGACAGTCCAGAAAAGACTCCATATTTGTTGCCGGAGATAGTTCGTAGGTATCGTTACTGTAGCACAACAACAACAAGTGATTCTGAGGCAGCCGAGGAGGATATACGTCAGTTGGTCCTGGCATACAAACAGGGCAAATTAGATACGGATTTGGATACATCAGAAACGGATGGCCCAGATAGGGAAGGTACTAATTATATGAAATGTTTTGGGTTTGCTAAAAAGAAGGAAAACTATCTTGACTTATATATTACTTTTAAGTAATAGAGTAATTTTTTGGCCCCTATCATATAAGTTCTGGTAACTTTCGGTACATTTTGAACATCTTAACATACATATGTGTTTATAAATTAAATCCATCTGGAAACTGGACCACTCCAGTGCCTAAAATGGTTAGAAAATGTCTCTGATGCAGGAGGTTGCAGGTTAGAAGCCTGTCCAGGTCATAACAAGGACTTATAAAACAAAAGGTACCTAAGCAGCTGCCTCACTTAGCGCTCAGGCTGTTTGTGTTAGGACTGGTAGCCTGGTGTCAGGATAATATGACAGGGTGGGACACTATGCTGCATGTCTATGGCATGATGCCCCAGTGTTAGACATCACTGTAAACTGCCACACTGCATACATTGTAGTGATATGACAGAAAAACTGTTAAAGCTACATTAAAATCTAAATCACACACACAAACAATAATACCTAAGAGTGATTAGTTAAACAGCTGCAAACTGCATGGAAGCAGATTTTTTTTTTTTTTTTTTTTTTTTTTTTTTAGGGTTTAACGCCATTTTTCAGCACACAATAGGCTATACATGGCAGCCAGTATTAATGGTGGAGGAAGAACCCGGGAAAACCCCAGGAAAGAACCACCGACCCACGAGAAGCTACTGGCAAGCTTTCTCACATATCTTCATTAGCCGAATCTTAGACTCAAACACACGCAGAGGTGAGATAGCAGTGATCCATAATGGAAAGCGCTTTAGACTACTCAGCCACTCGGGGCCCCTACGCACGGAAGCAGATCTTCCTTCCCATAATGTAGTGGCGGATCTGGGTGTGTGCTGTTTGTAGTTAGTAGAATAAACAACATGAAATCTGATCTGCTGATTCATAATTCAAGTTTTATGTTCTTTGGAACTGAGTTACAAGTGAGTAAAGATGGTACCATTAACATAATCATGTGAGCTCTTGAAGGGCTTATATGTTGCTTTAAGGTTTTACTTGAATTTAAAGTAGTGGAAACTAGAGGGACCACAGAATTTTGGCCAGGAGGGTTAATGAACCTAGCATGATAGATGTGAACACAGCTCTAGTCAGGGATGGTACTACAATGATTGTGGCTTTGCATGTTGTTTAGAAAATAATTTGGATTGCAAATCAATCTCTTGCTTGCATCGTCTTTTATAAATGCTCCCCCACCCCACCATTTCTGCAAAATGCAGAAAACTTAAATGAAGCATATATTTAATTGAATATTATCCCCATTTCCCCAGCTCTGTCCAGTTAACCATGTTGATCTAGTTACCTGTTCTGTCACAAAATTTGTTTTGCACTCAATAACATTTTTAAAGTATTAATGGATTTAAGTGAAATGCAGTATTAGAGGTTTTAAATGTAGTTTTTATGTCAAGTATGATATTATTTCTGGGGGGCTCCAATGGCTGAGTGGTCTAAAGCGGTCATTATTACTTGATCACTGCCATCTCGCCTCCGTGTAGCTGGTTAGAACCTTGGTCTCAGCCATTAGAGATGATTGAGAAAGCTAATGCCAGTAATTTACTGTGGGTTGGCAGTTGATTCTGGGGTTTTCTTCCTCCAGCATGTTATACTAGCATGTAAATCCTAACATGTGCTGAAAAATGACGCTTAACCCAATAACAACAATAACAACAGCAACCATTTTCTAGCAGTTTTATGGAATTATGATCAATGTTTGAAGATTTTGTACGCAGACACGTTTGAAAGATTTAAAGAGTTGGAAAACAAAATAATGTATTAGAGTTTACATGAAGGAAATGTCAAGGTTTATGAAATTCAGCCCATGCTGGTTTGTTTCGTTGTGTGTGTATGCATATGTAAGTAAATGAACCAGTCAGTTCTTCATATGTCATTCACAACAGAGACTGTCTGGGATATGATAGGAGAGGGTGGGTCTGTAGATGTGAATAATAATTTACACTTTTGAGGTAACCCCAGGGGCAGGGCTGATGAAGATTGGGAGTCATTTGACATACAGTTAAATTAATTTCCAAATTCTGAAGCTAACATGTATATAGGATTATTAATCCAAGCGTCAGTACAACCTTTGGGTTGAGAACATAGACATTACTAGAAATAATTGCTTACAAGTCAAGTCCAACTGCATACAGGATCGACTCTAATGTGTCAATGCATAATGTACTGGCAGAGCAGGGTCAATGTTGTTTGTTCCACTGATCATTCCTCACAACTGCCAAAACCCAGATCTGCTGGTGCATTATACGATTGGAGATCTGGGTTTTTGCATTTGCAATTGGATTCAGTGTATAAGAAAATCAAAACTGAATTGAGATTGACATCAGTCATTGAACATAAAAAAAACCAAGATCTGCTGCTATATTATATAATATAAGAACAGTGTCTTTGCATTTGCAGTTGGATTCAGCTTAGTAAGATTGTGGCTGGGGTGGGGTGCTCCCGATATTTTATTAAACTATTTTTAGAAGTCCTACCCATGCTCAATTTTGGTTGGAAGTTAAATTAGTGAAAGGTAGATGCAAAGATCTGAGACCTCAATCAGCAATATTGACATCTAGATGGTTAAATATACAAAAAGGTTGAAGATCAATGAATAACAATTTAATAACAATTCAATAATCATATAATTCAAAATCCCAGTTTCACTCCTTTCACTCGACCCTGACTGTAACAGCCTATTGCATCACTTGATTAGTAGTGTGAGATAGATTTCCACCTGTCCTTGTATTCTACTCATCTGTGGTATTCTTCTCTAATTTCTCCTCTTCCTCCCCAACTTTCTCCAAATTCTTTTTTCTCCTTGACTTGTTTACTCCGTCTTCTCCTCCTCCACTTTCTCTTCCAGGCTCCTTTTCCTCCTCCTCCACCTCTCCGCTGACTAGACTTCCATCAACTTCATCTGTTTCAGTCTCACTTCAATCTCCAACTCTAGGGACTAATCAAAAACCAAAGTCTTCTACCAAGCTTTCTTTGAAAATAAAAGGATGGTACAATAATATCCCTTAGCACTATCATCTCACACTACACAGCCTATCATCAAATAAAGACTATTAAATTTCTTCAGTTGCACATTAATTGACATCGAGATACCCATACATTCTTGTATGGTAAAACAAACGTCATACTACAACATCAATTATGTCTTATACACACATCAATAAATTCTGTTACATCAAATTCCTAATCCTGTTATACTAAACAATATCACAATAATCAGATGCATTTAGTTACCTTACAAAACATACAAAGGACACAAACATTCAAATATTCATGCTATGATTTTTTTTAAAATACATACTTCTCAAATTTTTCAAAGTCACAATTCAAGCACATGTAAATTTTAACAAAACACATTATTAAAATCCTCTAGTTTACTATGAAGTAACCTAATAGCGAATTACAAAATTAATTCTGACCACAAACTAATAATCTACATAATTCTCTATGTAATACTGAAGATCATTTCTCAAACAGTCATGTAAATGAAACACTACAAAGGTAATTCTACATAATAATCGATGTTTGTAATTAAATATACATATTCCAAATAATTACAATTACGATGCTGTAATATTCTGCAAGAATTGAGCAAATAACTTATTGATTTTTTTAAAGCTTTTTCTTTTCTTAGGATCTACCTCTCTAAGTTTTTTCTGCCAAATTATGAGTGGCTCTCTCAGAGTAACCCTATATATATTGCTCAGCAATTTTCTCAGGCAAAACTAACTTTTTTTTACAGGTTATGAAAGTTATAATTCAGCCTTTATTGTAATCACACCCTCTATCTCAGTTTTGATTGGATATCACTGTGAATCGATCCAATCAAATTTAATGGGCAATGTCCCTCTCATTTCTGTCAACGTGGGTATGATAAGAACACGCCTTTTTCACCCTGTGGGCTTTCCTCTCATCTTAGTGCTAAGTTGTAACACAAAGGTGTGACACAGCAAGCCTTTGTCAAATGATGCTAGCAGTTGCCTTTGCCAACTCAAGTTTCCAGTCTCTGGCGAGTCACAGTAAAATTGCTTAAGAGTTGTAGCACAAAGCTGTGTCAATCTTTAGGCATCAAACACACAGCTGCAGTAATATTTCCAAGACAGTAGAATATAGCTTATACATGACTTTATAGCTGGGGCTTAGAAAAGGTTACAAACTTATAAGAGAGTACATGTATATATATTGAGATCTATAACTAAATTTTCAGTCATTGAACATTAAAAAACAAATTCATATATCCAACGGACTTGGCCCACTGTATTCTTGTCTTAAACTTGATTCTATGGGCACATGATTGTTGAAAGAAAGAAAAAAAATGGAGTAGCATGTGGAAATGTGTTTTATTGATACGCTAGTTTTAAATGTCTTTCTGAAAGGCGTATGGTGAAAAAATATAGGTAGTGGCTTGTGCTGCTAATTATATAGAAAAATGGGAACCAGTCTAGAAATGGGTGAACTTTAAATAGAGTCTATATGGATTTGGCTTTCCAGGAATAGCTGATCTTAAAATAAAAGTAAAATCTGAGTAAAAATAATCTTTTGTTGTTGTTGTTGTAGGGTTTAATACCATTTTCCAGCACACGATATACAAAGCAGCCAGTGTTATTGGTGAAGGAAGAACCCGGGGAAACCCCCGGAAAGAACCACTGAACCATGAGAAGCTACTGGCAAGCTTTCTCACATTCCCACATTGAGACTCAAACCCATGTATACAGGTGAGATGGCAGTGATCCATAATGGAGAGCGCTTTTAAACCACTCTGCCACTCGGGGCCCCTAAAGTAATCTTTTGAGAGTTTATACTAGTCATTGTTCTCCAAAATTGAGATAGTTTTTTTTACTGATATAATTTCAGTCCTTTTACAGACTTGAGTTTTGGAAAACTGACATCTGAGTACCAGATTATTTGATGTAGAATTGAAAACAGATGTAAATCAAGAGAAATGCATGCTTTGGAACATATGGCTTTCTCCATACAAAGCTTGCATCATAAATGAGTTGATGCTGATGATTATAGGTTTGATCATGAACAGCTAGAAATATATTGACTTTTTTATATCATGGTGTCTGCTTATGTTTACTGCAGGAGCTGAATTTGTACTGTGACTCCTGTAGAGATCAACAGCCCTACAGTGGTTCCACATATACATGTACAATTAACTTTACTATTCATGTTCTGTTTGTACTGATAACAAGCAAAATGAATACCTTTTGTTATGTCAGAACGATTCCCAGTGAGATAATAAACACACTTTCAGATATGGTAGTTGTTACCATTAAAAGAAGAGGTGTGTGTGTAGGGGGGGGGGGGTCCATAGAGAGTTACTATTATATGTAGATATGACCATGCAAAATGGGGTATTTTGCAGATTGGTTAATATCTTTGCAATAAAATATTTACAGTTTACACAATTTACTAATTACAAAGTAATTGTGGTCAGCAATGTTGTATTTTCAATTTGTGTTTTGAGATTTATTTCAGATATTAATCGTTTATTGTATATACATGTACATGTACTTTTAAGCTTATAAGGCGAGTCCAGCTGCAAACTGCACAGACTCAAATCTGCCATCTCAGTGCATTGGCAGATTTGAATCTGTGCAGCTTGATAGGAGTACTCGGTAGAACCAACAGTATAGACCTCAATCTAGAGGTCCATTATTATACAGCAGAGACCTCAATCTAGAGGTCCATTATTATACAGCAGAGACCTCAATCTAGAGGTCCATTATTATACAGCAGAGCAGGATCTTTGTTGTTTGCAATTTGACTTTACTTATTAGCAACAAAAGAAAGGTTTAAACCCACCTTGCTTAATGGTGTTGACTACTAATGATTTTGTATTCCACCAGTTTCATGTGGTGAATGTTTTGGAACTTAATATTTTGCATTTTAATTGGCTTTGTGCCTACCTTACTTTCATTTTAAATTATATATATTATGGGGCAATATTAGGTAAATTTTGTAAATTTAATCTCCTCTTCTGTAGTAATGCATACAAAATATTAAGGAATGCATATACACATTGAAGGAATGCATATACACATTGAAGGAATTCATACACATATTGAAGGAATGCATACACACATTGAAGGAATGCATATACACATTGAAGGAATTCATACACATATTGAAGGAATGCATACACATATTGAAGGAATGCATACACATATTGAAGGAATGAATATACACATTGAAGGAATTCATACACATATTGAAGTAATGTATACAAATATTAAGGAATGCATACACATATTGAAGGAATGCATATACATATTGAAGGAATTCATACACATATTGAAGGAATGCATACACATATTGAAGGAATGAATATACACATTGAAGGAATGCATACACATATTGAAGGAATGCATATACACATTGAAGGAATGAATACACACTTTGAAGAAATGCATACACATATTGAAGGTCACCTTGACCTTTTTTCATTTGTTGCCTAATATGATCAGGCTGATGATATATTTCAGTTATAATTGGTGATAGAAATTTGCAGTTGGACTTGTCTTAAAAGGTGTATATACAAGCAATTGCATAGAGTCTGTAATTAATTTCATTGATTCAATATTAATGATATATTTATTTTGGGAATAACTGTCTTTTGTTGCAAGTATGACAATATACTTGCATCAGGAAAGTGTGTAACATATTTGATATGCAGTTGTCAATGGTTTCTAATAACTACAGCATACAGTACCATATATACTTGCTTATGAGTCCAACTGCAAACTGCACAGACCCACATCTGCCATTGCATAATGCGCTGACATATCAGGGTATATGCAGTTTCTTGGAGTAATCTGTTGAATAAAAACACAGACCCTGATCTGCAGGTGCATTATGCAAAGTCAGATCTGGGTCTGTGCCATTTGCATTTTTTTTTACTCAACTTATAAGTGAGTATACATGCTATCTTGTAATTTAGCTGTGGGATAGTTTAGGTATGGTTGTCCTACTCTCTGATTGCTACTAACATCAGAAGTCATTTACTTTTTCATTTTAAAGTAATTTTCCCCCTCTTATAATGATATGACTGCAGGTGCAAGTTATTATACAAGTTTGTTAGTGAATAGATTTACCAGTAAGGTAGAATTTGTAGTTAAGTATCTTATTGACATGTGTAAATTAATCAAATGCCTAAATAAAAATGAGATTTTAATGTTAAAATAAATTACACTTATTGACTTCAGCTGGAGAAAAAAAATGAATATTGCTTCATGATATAGTTACATTTTGATTTTAATGTGTACATATTCTTCTAGGGGAAGAAATAAACAGAACTAATCCTGTGCTCTTGGGTGTGAAATTGTCATCAAGGGAAATTACAGACCTTTTCATTTGTGTACTTTAGTGCTGATTTTATGGATTTTGAATGAAGAAGTTCTTTTGGTAACTCCGATGAGGCTAGCAATCTCGACTGTATGACCATGAAACTATTTATCTGTGTCAGCTATTGTCAAATCAAATGATTTGAAAGGGCCATAATGCAAAATTCATTTTACATGTACTATATATATATATACAGTAGAACCTGTTTTGAAAGACCATCCCTTTTTGCCAAAATTCTTCACTCAAATCCAACTGCATAATGCATCAGCAGATCAGGGTCTCTGCAGTTTCTTAGGAGTGATCAGTGAACGATATCGACTCAGATGTGCTGTTGTAATATGTAAGAGTAGATCAGTCTGTATTTGCAGTTGGAATAGACCTATGCATGAGTATATATGGTAACTGTAAAAACTCATTCATTACTAATTAATGTAATTATTGATTTGATGCTGACTGTAATTATTATTTTTCAAGTGTCTTTTTGGTATTAAATTTTGTGATCTTGTCTTTTATATGTAACCTATTAGATTTCTTTCTTTCTGTTCAATATGTTTTGGAAATTATACAAATTTAAAATTGAGTTTTGTCCTCCTTTTTTGAATAAAGCCCTTATACTTTACATGTACATGTGGATTGGGAAGAGGTCAGTATGTCGTTGTCATTGATTTACGATTTTTAAGAAAATCTTGAAAAGTAAGTCAGTTATCATCAATGATATTTTCAATTGTTGAATTGTAAAATTGTCTATCAATTCCCTGCCCTTCAGCACTGCATGAAGCATCATTATTTAACTAATTTTACCCATCATACTTTTTTCTTAGTAATTCTATTAACAATATTTAATTTTGTTTACTTGTAGGAGATGTGATGGGGACCGAGTCCTGCCCTTACAGTGTTTTGGATGTTGCAGAAGTTCTGCAATCAAACTATGCTTTTCTGTCAGGTAGGTGTTATAATTGTGTTAAAATATACCCGTACAGAAAATGCTCACTTGGTATATCAATAGAACCATCTGTACAGAAAATTCTCACCAACTCACATGAGCTACTCATAAGCTGCACATGAGAACCTTGTTAGAAATGTATGCAAATTGGGTAGATTTTGCTGACTCATGTTAGCAGTTTGTTAGATGTTGTGAGCAAGGGAAAAACCTAACCTAATTCTCACGTGTGCAGATGTTGCTCATGTGAGAATTTGAATATTCACATGAGAAAGTAGAACTTAGAAAATTATTCTGAACAAATGTATCTAACAAGTTATCACATGAGAAATTTGGACTTTGAGGAGACTTTGCGGTAAACATTTGTATCAAATTTGTTCTCAGTTGGATTTTCTCATGTGAGTTATCACTAAATCCTGCTCACACGAGCAAAATACATGAGCAAAATCTTGCTCACGTGAGTTTATATATAAGTAACAATTCCTGCTCATGTAATTTTCATTTTTTTTCTTTAAATCTAATGCTCACATGAGTTCTACCTCATTTGCATGTTAAAATGCATATGAGACTAACCTGAGTTAGATCTCACATGAGAATCTCATGTGCAGAAGGGTAGGCATTTTTGATGTGGGTAATCCTAAACTTTCAAAAATGTAGTGAATTCAACAAATGAGCAAAATTATGGGATGTATTTTGTACCATCTATACTTTCTTCTTGGTAGACTTAAACTGCAAAGACATGGAGGTGCTGTAGCATAATGCACCAGCAGAACAGACAATATCGACTCAGATATGCTGGTGGATTATGTAATTGCAGATCAGAGTCAATTTTATTTGCATCTGGGCCTGACTTATAACCAAGTATTTAAAATTTAGTACTGTATTGCTTGGGTGCTTCCAGCTTATTTTAAATTTTTTTAATGGCTGATTCGGCTGGACACTGGCAGGTAATCAAGTCTTTAGATTTTTTAATAAAATTTATATCCGGGATCACACGATTCATACAATGCTGCAGAGTTTGTCAAATGCTATGGTGGACATCCCAGAAAATAAATTTTTTCAAAGTCAGATAAGTGAAATTTTTTATGGTACAAGTCCATAACAAGTGCTTCCCACCCCCGTTTTTAAAACAAATTTGGCAAGCGCAAACTTTGATACTTGAATTGCTTTATTTACCTTTATCTGATCTCTTAAGGCTTGAATAAAACTCCATTTTCTTATTTACTTCCTGTGGTACTATAGTAAGTGGTCATTAATAGCTATTGCATGTGTGTGATTTCTTGTCGACAAATTGGGCTTAGTGACCAAATTATCAGCTAATTAAAACACTACATATAAAAATAATCTGGTATGATTTAATAAGCAGTGCTTTAAAGAACCGTTTTATTTTATGCTTACTCAGCATATACACTTGTGAGTGGATCACCCTTTGATTTGAGTCCACCGAGTTTTTGCAATAAAATTAAGGAAAACCGAAAAGACACTTAATTTATCAGCATAACTGTGCATTATAAACTCATTAAATAACAATAATGAATTTCAATTTTTTCTAATGATTTAAACTGGTGATTGACTTCAGTATGAGATATTGTGGTTGAAGTGAAGCAATTCAACTAAAGCAAAGGTTTGCATTTTAGTTACAAAATATATTTGTCTTATCACTTTATTAGAAGCCATTGACAGATGTGGTGATATTTTCTATATGGATAAAATGAGTTTACCGATACTAAATTATTTTTGCAAGTAAGGTTATAAGGAGAATTGGGAGAAGGAAAATTCCTGCGACAATGAAAAGATAATATATAAGGCAGCTGCCATTGAGTCTGAGGTAACTTTTCCTCCGAAGAGACATCAGTCATATTCTTGATGTGTAAAAAAAATGTCCCATTGTAGAGACAAGGAGATGTTAAGCCAGATAATTACACATAGCTTGTATGCTGCAGGAAAGATGCTTTGCAGTTATTGAAACTTATAGATGATATATATATATATATATATAGAGAGAGAGAGAGAGAGAGAGAGAGAGAGAGAGAGAGAGAGAGAGAGAGAGAGATATACAACAAACAAACACGAGCCACCGTACAGATAAACAAACAATTTAATCAGTTACATAAAACAATGATCTGAAGTTGTTACCAAATATCTCAGCTTTTAGAAACAAAACTTTCTAAATTTACAAAGGAAAGCACAAATGGATTAAAATAGAATAACTGATCTGTTACTGATAAATTTAGTTCATCATCGGATCAAGTGAACAATTGAAAACAATGCCTTGTATGATTTCATAACCTGTTCTTCCTTTCGCTCAACTTACACTGTCTTTTCAAGCGCACCAGGATTTCTGGATTCCCCTCTTAACAATCCGTCCAGGACATTCAGTATTTATATGTATCACGATTGTGTCATAGGGTTCCACTTTTCAGATTTTTCCAGTCTCAGATTGCACTCTGAAGTTCCCTCTCAAGATTGTATGTCAAGGCTATTTTCTCCCCTTTTAATAAATATAAATAGAGACAACCTAAATTTCCTGTTATTTATGATCCCGGGGATTTGCATTACCCCAGCTTGTTATCAGATATTTCTATCAGTATTAAACAGAATAGAAGGACTATCAATCGACTCCTTATGCCCAAAAATGACCCTAGTTAGTCGAATGGCTAATTCACCACTCAATAATACAGACCACATGAGACCTAGTGGTTCTGAGCCCGCCACAAGTAATCAGTTACGTCATTTCACACTCGCTCTAAATCATACTTTATTTAGTGACAGTCGTTAATTTAATTGTATTGACTGCTGTATTAAAATTAGAGGGTAAGTGGTTTGTGTTTTGAGTAAACACAATAAAATAAAGCAGCTTCATAGTTGGCTAATTAATGAAACTGGCATTGTTTTGTTTCATGCGTTTTGATTGGCCAATAATTTGGCTGCTTAGCCAAATATGCTGTCCAACAGTAATACACATGCACCCATGCAATAGTTATCAATGACCAAAATTGGGTGTGATGCACATTGTAAAAAAATGCATGGTGAGGTGTAGAATCGAGCATTCAGTATGCCCAGAGGGCATAAATGGGCAGATAAAGATGATAAAGTAATTATGGCTTGAAAAAAAGCATTTTTATTAAAGTAAGAACAAAGCACCTGTTTCATACCCGCGGCATGAAAAATGTTACTTTCTCAACTTTGAAAATAAATAGCCCAAGTTGTTGAGTTGTGGGATTTGGTCAACTGTGCACATATACCGGTAGTATTTAGCATTCTGTGTGCATCGCTTAAGTGAGGGGATGTAATTTTATGAGTGCTACACCTTTATCACAAGAACAGCTCACTATTACCTGTATTTCTTGCTTCAGTAAATTTAGTTAAATTTTGTGTTTTAACTGTTAATAATAGATCACTGAACTTTGATGATCATTTCTCTGGCACTATTCATGCTAGAATCTTTAAATTGATCATAATATTTGTATCATTCAGTTACAAGAGAAGAAGTTCATCCTTGACTGGATTAGCTTTAGATTTTATATTAACTATATGATCTAAATTTCATATTCCAGAGATGTTTTTAAAATTCATTGTTTAAAGGTCATTTATTGGCTGCTTTTTATGTTAGAAAAATGAAACTTGATAATTGGATATAAATCAGTACACCCTTTCAACCAAAAGTAGGTAACAGTGACCTAGATTTCATGCTTTACTAACATATTTGTATTTAGCTCATGACCATATAGATTGTTCCATGATTTATACAGCTCTTTATGATCAATGCAAATGAAGTAGGAGTAAATATATTTCTCTAATGGTAAAATTTCCATATTAATAACTATTCATTGCATATTGTAATATTTTGACATTAACTACTGTGTTTTACTGATGTGAATGAATACAGGAATTACATGAGTGGATTGACTGCATTCATATAAGGCCTCAGCTGTAGTGGCTGATCAAGATAATTACTGATGCATAAAGTACTTACAGATCACTTAAAGCTTCAGTGGTGAGCCATGTAATATTTTACTACACTTACCTAATGGGCCTCTAGTGGCTGAGTGTTATAAAGCACTCTCTGTTACGGATCACTGCCATCTCACCTCAGTCTGCATGGGTTGAGTTTCAGATTCGGGCCCAGTGTGGGAATATGAGAAAGCTTGCCAGTAGCTTCTCGGCCAGTGTGGGAATATGAGAAAGCTTGCCAGTAGCTTCTTGTGGGTCCGTGGTTCTTTCCAGGGGTTTTCCTGGGTTCATCCTCCATCATTAATACTGGCCCCCATGTATAGCCTATCATGTGCTGAAAAATGGTGTTAAACCCAACAACAACAACACTTGGCTAACCTTCAGATCATGAGTTGGCAAGTATGCCTGTGTAAAAATGCTAATTCATGCACACACACACACGCACACACACTCATTCATGTAGAGGTATTTGTCATGAGATTTGAGCCTGGCAGCTCAATCAATATTGTACAACAAAATGGAAATTATTCCATGCATAATACATTAAACCTCTCTTAAAGGCTATTACCAGATATATCCATATCAAAGTGCCTGCAGGAGTTAGCTGGAGTGCTTTTACTTCTTCAGTTGTTTATGTCTTGAGAAGTTTGAAAGGTCAGAGGTCATTAAGCAGTCTTACCTAAAAAGGGAATTTTTGAATTAATTACAAGTCTAATAGAAGTTAAATTTTTAAACATTAGTTGTTTTATTGAAACTAAATTTGGCCTAATATTTTTCCTAATGAACTAAGTTAACTTTAAATGTGAAATATTTGTACTCCAAATTACCTTTGACATACTTTAAACAGATATTGCTGGGATTTTTGTTCAGATATGGAATGGTTCAATGCCTTACAGTTAATGTAATCAAAATGGAAAATAGAAGCAGAGGTTTCATGTTGGTGAGCATTCACAATTTAGCTCAAGGGTGTGTTCGGAAAAGAAATGCTGGTAGTGAACCATGGCAGATCAGTTGTACCAAGGCATGTGGGGGAGGGTATACAAAATTAAAACTTCTTAGATGGGTAGAAGGGGTGTGTGATATTTCAACTTAGAGAATTTTAGAAAAACTGACTTCTAATTTGTAAAAATAACTCTAAATTTCAATTAAAAAAATAGTAAAAGTAAAAAAATTAATAAAGTAACAGGTGAGATATAAATATTGCTTTCTTTATTATACAGAAGGGCTCAGGAAAAGCGTTTATCAATTCATCCTGACTGGGTAAAATATGGCTGGGCCAAGTAAAATGTTATTGCCTGATTTATCCCTGGGCCAAGTAGATGCAGACATGCACCTTAAGAATAAAGCTGAATATATTTTCTACCATAACAATTGCTGAAGTTCAACATTGCTTAGCATTAGGCACGCACCAGTTTTATATAACTTAAACCTAATCTGCCTACTTTTTGTGATTCTAAAACATGTTGTAATGAAAATGATTTTATTTAAATGCAGGTACGTACTACAAGCATGATACTAAAATGGGTAAATATTTTTAACAGATTGTGATCCATCAATTATGTTTGCATTTACAGTGACACTTTTCAGTAATTTAGGCATCATTTTAATCTTGAGAAAATCCCAGTTTGATAAACTATGACATCTTGATGAGTCAGACTTAGAAGCAAAAAGTCAGAGAATTTCTAAATTGTTATGATTTTACATCTGGTCAGGCAATGTTACAGTTTCTGCAGGTCACTGGTTTTTTTAATATTCAGTACAAGAACTGTATTGATACATTGTCATGCTAAAGTAAAGATGTATGCAAATGTTTATATAAGCATATACCGGTAATTACTTTTCACAAGCAAAATATTGCCAATTTATATACAAAATGGTTATTATAAAATGTCTCAGCCTATATTCCCACAAACTTTCACACAATGCATGCTGTTGTAATCAACATACAAAGCTGACAATGTTGCAACAATAGCTGATTGGTTGAAATATGGATGGGATAATGATCTTGAAATATTTCAGTTCTTCTGGCCAATCAGGAATCTTCTTTTTTATGACACCATGCAGTAGCTCTGTGAAATTGATTATTTAGTCCGAAAATTGGTGGAAATTGAGGCATTGGAAATCTTTTTTCGAAGCAAGTTACTGACATTTGTCTTCTGAAAAGTAATTGTTTACTTATACAATTACATGCTGGCATCTTTGCTTTGGCATGACAGTGCATTAATAAAATAACACATAGCCACACAAAAAGCATAAAAACTTGTCATTCTCTGTCTCTTACTTAATTCCAACATTGGAGAAAGTATCACTGTAAACATGAATTATTTGACTTGAGGCTATATGAGCAACTTCTATTTATCAAGTTTTTAGCCTTATGTCTCTTATATGTTTAACTAAGGGACCATATATTAGAACTTAATTGGACCCATTTTAATATCAACTTAATTGGACCCATTTTAATATCAATTTAATTGGACCCATTTTAATATCAACTTAATTGGACCCATTTTAATATCAATTTAATTGGACCCATTTTAATATCAACTTAATTGGACCCATTTTAATATCAACTTAATTGGACCCATTTTAATATCAACTTAATTGGACCCATTTTAATATCAACTTAATTGGACACATTTTAATATCAACTTAATTGGACCCATTTTAATATCAACTTAATTGGACCCATTTTAATATCAAACTTGCATCGGAGGATCTTTTGTAGTGGAGAACTGGTATTTTGAGTATACTGAGGTCAGTGATGAGTAACGCTCTCATCCCAGGGATGAGATTGGGAATTCATTTCCTGAGCCCAGAGTACAGCACTTGCAGTACCCGAAAGTGAGGCTACATTATAATGAAGTACATTACAGTACTCCCTCTTTATAATGCTGTCCATGAAAGCTATAGAGCATACTGCTTTAAAGTGAGATTATCTTATATTTAATTACTTAATATGTTACTTCCTCTTTATAATGCTATCCATGAAAGCCATGGAGTATATTGCCCCATAGTCAGGCTGTCTTATAATGGAGTAATTTTCAGTACTCCCTCTAAGTGATGCTGTTCATAAAAGCCATGGAGTATACTGCCCCATAGTCAGGCTGCCTTATAATGGAGTACTTTTCAGTACTCCCTCTAAGTAATGCTGTTCATAAAAGCCATGGAGTATATCGCCTTATAGTCAGGCTATCTTATAATGAAGTACATGATAACAGTATTCTCTCATTATAATTTAGTACATTTTTTTATGATGGAATTTATAGAATATACAGCCTTTTAATGTGGGTGCCTTATAATCAAGTAACTGATTACTACTACTTACTTAGATGGAATTATTATAACAGAAATCCAGTTACAATGAGGTGCATTATATGCTGTCTTAACAAATTACATGTACATGTACTAGTAGTTTTGAGAATGGAGTAATAGGAGAGAGAAATACATAAGAACCTGATAGTTCATGACACACATAAATTAATAATTGGATTTTAACATCAGCTTGGATGGTCATAAGGTAATTTGTTGAATCTGCATAAATGTAAAGCAACACAGTACATGGATCATTTGTAATACTGTTGCAGACTCATAGGAATCAAGTATCTGTAGCTATCCTCATTGTCAATTAGTCAGATTTTTCAAGAGAGTCTTGATCTTCTTTGATGTGATGGGTCTAATGCCCTCAAGAATCAACTCTTTCCATTACTTTCACTCAGATTTTACCATATACTGTGGTATCATTAATATTCGTGGGGGATCAATTTTCGTGGTTTTCGTGGTTGCCACAAACCACGAATTTAAATCCCCAACGAAAAATGAGCCACATAGGTTGATGATAACCCCCCCCCCCCCAATTCCCGACCAGTCTTTTTTTTTTTTTTGTAAGCGAGAGCCTGCGCCGGGTTCTCAGCTTCTAATGGGTTAGGAAGTCCAGGAACCGAGGGTGATCAAAGTTGAATTTTACCACTCTTAAGCCACTGCGTTAATGCCATGATAGTCATAAAGTACTGATATTGCAACTTTATGGACAGTGGTTTAAGTAAGAGATCATTCAAATGTACTTTAATAACTGATTGGTCTGGTTTTGTTGGCGGCGTCGGTTTCCTTTGATCTTGAACACTCAAACGAAAACATGGCGAAACTGATTAATCCTGACGGGTGTTTGATATATGGAAGTATTGTTTTAGTGTTGTTGGCTGAGTCTACTTTGACAGATGTTAATCACTTGGTCAAAAACATGTTTAAGTATTGAACTTGCCGGGTCTTAGATATGTACTCATACATGTGGTAGTATTGTTTTAAACATTAATGTGACCGCCGTTTGCGTCGGCATTGTTTTATTCTTTTGTATTCTTTATTTGGGGTAGTTGTAGAGGTTAAACCATGAAATTAACTACCTTATAATATGCAAAATTTGACAGGCAAAACCACGAATTTACGTCCCCACGAAAATGCCTTTTTTTACAAAACCACGAAAATTGAGCCCAACGAAAATAAATGATACTACAGTATATACACACAGTATTCCCTCATTATGATGTTATCCAGGGGAGTTGTAGAGTACATGACCTTATAGTGAAGTATGTAATGCATATTGTAATTTCATATCTCCCTTAGCCATGGATCATTGATTTGCTTCATTTCACATAGACCTTGCCAAACATGGACTTCAGCCAATCATGACAACAGTGTAAACAGTATGTACCCCTCCATTATTTAAATGGATGCTGCAGAAGAAACTGGTCCAGTTGGATTACTTGTTATATTTACAGGGCAAGATACATTAGTTATGAATACTGGTTCTCAGTAAACAGTGCCACTTGTCACACATACCATCTATACTCACTGATAAGTTGAACAGCAGACTACTTAGACCTGGATCTGCCATCACATAATGTACTGGCAGATCTGGGTCTATGCAGTTTGTTAGGAATAATCAATAAATAACACGTACTCTGATCTACTTGCACAATATGAGATGGGAAATTAGGGTCTTTGTTGTTGCAGTTAGACTCCTCTTTTAAGTGAACATATGAGGTAAGTTTCTCTAATTGAACCATTCAGACAAAGCTCTTTTGAGTCAAGGATATCATGGAAGATGCCATACTGAATACTGATCAGTAAGGTGCATTCTGATTGGCTGCTTAATTTTGTTACCAGCTGTCTGATTGGCTGGTTAATTTTGCTACCAGCTGTCTGATTGGCTGGTTAATTTTGCTAGCTATGGGCAGTATGTATGTGGACCTCTAACTAGGCACTTGTGGAAAACACTGTTTTACCTCACTACACATGTCAAAGATTGAGATGTGGAATGAAGTGGATTAACCTCCTATGGTTAGCAAAGATGATAATTTTGCTGCCACTTAATACTCACCTCATAACATGAACCATCTAATCATGGAATCTTTGGCATATTATATGAAAAGGATAAAAGAACTATACTCAAAGAACATTGACATTATGTGAGATTCTGCAAATATTGTCACTGGTTTCCTTGTTTTTATTTATAGTTGTTATGGCAACTAGTATCTTGCATAGTGTATACAGTATAAATGTACTGAATTTTTCCTGTGCTAGGGGAAACAATATGTCATTCCAGCAGCTTATGATCATGTACATTAGACTGCTCTGTGTTCTAAAATTAGAAATGATTTACCATTGCATTTACTGTTGATGATGATATTTTCCAACTTAAAATGTATGGTTTGTAATTTGTGAGGTATGAAAGGCTGACATAATATTTTATCAGGATTGCAATTGCCCTAATGGTAAATAATTTTGGGGAGGGGTGTGATTTAAAATGCATCCCCTGCTGGCTATGGTAGATTTGCCAGGCATGTAACGCCATCTTGGTTCTCTCTTACCTCTTTACCCATAAATTAGTCCCAACTTTGCTAGGATCTAATTTTGTGTTTTTTGATTGCATTTCTAGATATTCCAGGTGTGCTGATTCCCAAACGAGCGTGCTTCTTATCTTGTACTGTAAAAACATCTTGTGTCATACTTGACAAATTTAAATGCATCTGAGTGATCATGATCTTTCGCTGCCATTGTTGTATATATCTGCTGCATACATGGCCACTGAAGTAGCTGATAAATCCCCATCACTTATCAACAAACACTACTAACCTTGTCAAATGGCTACATGCATTTTCATTTCGACCACCTCAGTTAATTTTGCGAGACAAATATATTCCATGGAGATATTATCTGCAGGATTGACCTCAAAGTTGTGAATGATCCATTTGCTGGTAATGCACACCAGTCCTTATTGCTGGTCCATCTCAGAAACTAGGCTGAGTAGTTGGACAGTAGTAGTCTTAGAAGCTAGATGTAGTAGTCGGTCATCATTTGATCATAGAAGCTAGATGGAGTAATGGAGTAATTGGTCATCATCACATTAGTGATCTTAGAAACTATAAGACAGAGTTGTCAGTTGTCATATCATTTTTGATCTCAGAAGCTAGTTAGTCATCATATCATTAGTGATCTCAGAAGCTAGATGGAATAGTCAGTCATCAAAGCATTATTGATCTCAGAAGCTAGACGGAGTAGTCGGTCATCAATGCATTAATGATCTCAGAAGCTAGATGGAGTAGTCGGTCATCATAGCACTAGTGATCTCAGAAGCAAGACAGAGTAGTCGGTCATCATAACATTAGTGATCTCAGAAGCTAGACAGAGTAATCAGTTTAACAGTAGTCATGGCAATTAAAGGGCATGCTTTGGGGAAATGTAGCAGCTTTAATATGAAGGAAACAAAGTATTTAAATAAAGCTGTTGTTTATGATGAATAGACTTTCTCTCTCATTTCCAGTATTGATACAAAACTATTCTCCTCTGAGGCCATACTATTCTTTTGGAAGATTTTAGTGTGTGTGTGTGTGTGTGTGTGTGTGTGCCTATTGCTTTGGTAGTCTTTCTTAAAGGTCAAGGTTGCTCAGAATAACTTTGTTTTTCTTATGAGAATAATAATTAAACTAATAAACATGGACTAAATTCAGTGAAATTTAAGATGTTTGTGATTTGTTCAGCCATGGTTAGAGTTTTGTTGGTTTATGGAGTTGAGATTTAATGTCAAAGTCTTACTGTGCTAGTTTTAATTTAATTAAATTTCTACACTAACTTCTTCTAGCATTTTGGCATATATGTAGTGACCACTCAGAAACCAACCACAAGTATGATGTCTTTATTTACATGGTAGACCTTAGAGGTAGGCCAGATGAGACATAGGGACTTTGGCCTTTATATCAGTTAAAGTGGATTTTGTATGAATGTGGTTATTGTAGCACATTGTACTTTATGTGAAGCATAGTTATTTGCAGTACATTTTTTTATTAATTCCTCCATGATATGCCTTTTTCCAGGTGGAAAAGCAAAGAATGGAGCTCCTATCCTTACTTTTCCAGATCGACCTAGTGTTCCAGATGTCACAGAGGAGGAATATAGGAAAGTGGTAACCTATTTATGCAGTATCGTATCGTAAGTAGCTTTTTTTATTTTTTTTATTTTTTTATGGTTTAACGCCATTTTTAAGGACAATATAGGCTATACATGGTGGCTAGTATTAATGGTGGAGGAAGAACCCGGAAAACCCCGTTAAGAACCACCGACCCACGAGAAGCTACTGGCAAGCTTTCTCACATAACTACATTAGCTGAATCTTAGACTCGAACCCACACAGACAGAGGTGGGATGGCAGTGATCCGGAATGGACAGCGCTTTAGACCACTCGGCCACTCGGGGCCCCTAGTACACATCCTTAACTTGCTGCAACTTTGTTAAAGTCATCCATTAATTGCCACATCGTGTTCCATAGTGATTTTTATTTTATGCATGGCCATGAATTACTGGATTATAGAAGTAAAACAATGGTGATAGTTCACTAGAGTGAATTGCAAGAAATAATTTCACTGCTGCATTGATAACAAGATAAGCATAAATGGTGCAACTAATTGTTTTTTTATTATTATGTGCTATTATAATTTGAATTGGGAAGGAGAATTATGTAACTCTTTACATTTTTTGTGTGAATAAGTACAAACAAGGAAGAAAATAAATGGTAAACTGTAGACATTACATGGGTTTCAGTAAGAGATCTGCAACTTCAGTCTGTTATACAGATTACACACACAGTATATATTGCTAGCCAATACATTTAGCATAAAATAAAAATAAAATTCACTTGCTGTCGAGTGAATAACGGTAATATTTCATCTCATGGGTAAAAAAACTTAAGAACTTCCCTCGAGGTTAAATGCCACTTGTGAAAATAGTTTTTTACCCACTCGATGAAATAACTCATCACTCATCGCAAGCAAATATCCTTGATGTATCAGCTTATATGGGTGCACCATTTAATGCATGCTACATATAGTCCAATTGCAAATTGCATTGACCCAAATCGGCCATTACATAATGTGCCAGCATATTTGGGTCTATGCAGTTTGTTTGGACTAATCAGTAGACCCTGACCATAAAACAGCAGTTCTTGTGTTGTTTGCAATAGAACTGACTTATAAGTGGGTATATATGGTACAGCAGTTCTTGTGTTGTTGGGTATATATGGTACATGTATTTTTCAGTACATGTTTTAGAAAACTCTGTGATGAAGTACTTTATTTGGTGTAGAATTACAAATTACTGTTAATTACTGAACCACTGACAATAATTTATTATCCCTGCCATTTTAAAAGAAAGTTTCAAGGATGGGGATTATGTATAGTGTTTGCCCAGATATGCATTTATGTGCATGATGCAGAACTACATTGTTAAAAAAATTGAATCATGGGATATGATTAGGGTGGTCGATGCATAAAAGTGTTACCATTTTTTATTCAACCCTGGTGGGTAAGGCTACAGGGGAGGGTGGTTTTACATTAAATTAAAGTAGCTTCCAATTTGTTAGTCAACTGTCTTAGTCATACCTGAGAAGGTGTGATCATTAATCTTTGTGTCAGTACATATTTGAGGGGGTTTTGGCTGAGATTCCTGGGTAATACCTCATCAACTATTGAGATTCCCTCCCTATGACAACAGTGTGTTATAAGCAGCCACCTCTGGCACTAAGAGATTGTAATGAGGGTTATTTGTACAGATATTTGTTCTCCATGACCTCTGCTTAAGTGGCTGTTTAAGACAGGTGATTGTTTAATTGAGGTGACCTTATCAGCAGGTTTGAGACTTATAGCTATTCAGACTAAATCAGCCAGGTGTTAGTGTAATTATTCCATAGATAAGGCAAAAGTGTTGGGTGTAACTTTTAGCTTATTTATCTCAGATCTATTGCATCAATTTAAATCAGATTTTGGATTGTGAATGTGATTAGGATTTTTAACATAGCTTTAAAAAAAGAATCAGTCATAATGCTACGATGTCTGCAGTGAGGCAGTTTATGGTGATGTTTAGCATTGGGGCATCATGCTGCAGACATGTAGCATGATGTCCCACCCAGTCACTTTATCCTGACACCAGGCTGACCAGTCCTAACACTAACCTCTTAATGCTGTGTACCAGGTGAGGCAGCTGTTAGTACCATCTTTGGTATGACACGGCCAGGGATAAAACCCACGACCTCCCGCTTCTGCGGCGGATGCTCTAACCAATAGGCCACCTGAGCAGTCACTTAGGATTGATTTAACTGTTAGCTAAATGTCTGTAAAATTTCAAAGAAACGATTTATTTATGTGAAGGAGGGTGGGTGTTAGAACATATTTTGGAAATTAGTATTACTGGGTATGAAAAGAAACTCTGAGATATAAATTACACATGCACACACACACCATAGTTACTAGGCATAGGCACATTATATATCAATCATCTTGTATGCTAATCTTACTAGGCATTTACAACAGTACCTTATGGGCCCATTCTTGATGGTTCCCTATCTATTACCACAAGTGTGTTATTGATACTTCAATTCAACTGCCACTAAACTTTATGAAGAAGTGTGTAACACCATCAGGCACAAAGTAGACCATTATGAAGACCTCCTCATCACTATCAAAAGGAGAAAGCTGAAATGGTATAGCCATGTCACTAGAGCCAACAGTCTATCAGTAACAGTACTGCAGGGCAGCATCCAGGGTGGCAGAATGAGGGGTAGACAACATCCCAGAATGGACCAGGACAAGTTTTACGGAGACACAGGCATTGGCACAAGATCGAGACAAGTGGAGGGAACTTGTCAGATGTTCAACAGCACAGTGCCTCAATGACCACTCTAGGTCAAGAGACAGCATGCTGATGATGATGTAAATGCTACAACAATAATATTTTGAATGTTTCTGTACTTTTATTATAGATAATTTGTTGATTTAATGTTAGTACAATAAATGCTTCTTTATACATGTGATAGAAATAGAAGTCAGCTTTGAACGGATCAGGTCAATTGAAAAATTCATTCAGGAGTTTTGACCCAAAAAGAGGGTGGACAATAATACCTGTTATTTTGCAATTGGATACAAATTACAATTATTAACTAATTTTTTGTCTTGTTAATATCAAAATACACAAATCAGTATTTTCACAGTATCTTGTTGCCATTCATTATCTCCTTATATCCACACCTTATACTGAAACATTTGTATAATTACTTACCTAGATTGTATTGATGTTAGTACTTATCATTGTGATCTTAACATTTAAAATTATGCTGTTATTGAATCCATATTTCTTCTAGAGACTGCCTGAGTCTTCCTTAGAATGGACAGTGTCCTTTCAGTGTCTGCATTTCAAGTGGCAATACCCCACTGAGAATCCACCAAGAAGTTACAAATGTTTCCTGTCTGTGTGTAGATTAGGGGTAGAGTCAAAATATGGCCAACAAGCCTGATCTGGCCTGTCACTGGTTTATCCATAGGGCATGGTTTTATCCATAGGGCATGGTTTTATCCATAGGGCATGGTTTTATCCATAGGGCATGGTTTTATCCAGGAGGCAGTTGCCTATGCTTGGTGTAGATGGTGTTTGCTAACTGACTACCAAAAACTCTCAAGACTGGTACTATCCAAAGTTTGGAAGTTCTTCTTTGGGAGTCAGAATGTGGTCCTGAATTGTATCTGTCAATGCTGTTCTCTCACTCTGGGTTATTGTCATGAAATTCTCCGACAAAAATTTACTTGCCATGGATATACAAAAGGTATATTAAAATAGTACAATATAAAGCAATTCTGGTTATTGTTTGTAAAACATTATTTTGTAGTTATCAAGATATCAAGAAAGATTACATGTCTATGCAATTTTATTGTAAAAAACATTATTCTTTTTCTCATTTTCACAAAAACATGTTCTTTTGAACTCATCTGCTGGTGTTGATACAATTGGTCCAAGAGAAATTTATATTACTGAAATAAAAAAAATCTGTTGCAGTGGTTTCTTTAGGTTTAAATCTAAATATTATACTTCATTCAATATGGTTTTTTAAAAATTTTACTGGAACAAATAGAAAACACAAAAAACACTGAAGTGAAAGTTTTCTTTAAAGGTACCCATTCCTGTGTTTAATTTCCAATTAGCAGTGCAGACCTATATGATTGCTTCATTGTTCACCCATCAATTCCTGTACCTTATTATTCCTATTTATATTGATACTATATTATTGTTATTATTGTTGTTGTTGCTGTTTGTTATTGTAAAACTGTGATTATTATAAAATATATATTATTCAGTCATGTAAAGATGATAATCTATTTTTACAAGATGTGTTTACATCCTTGTCAAAAACACAAACTGAGAATGTTATCTTTTTTTTTCCCTTTCTTTTCATTATTTGGCATATCATTGAGAATGGTGAGTTTTTAATTATGACAAACATCTGTGTCTTTCTTTTTCCAGTGGGGGCCCAAAGGTTGGGTCACAATGTGAGTAGTTTTTGTTTGTTTGAAAGAGGACGTTTGTGTGATTTCTAAGTCCTGGAAGTTTTTTGACTAGATCTGAAAAATTATTTGTTACTAGAAATGGGAGATAATATGTTTGGATATAAAGTTGACAGATGGTGTCTTGGTTCTTGTAACTTTATTCACATTTGGTGCCAATTCTGTGAACAAGGATTTAAATGATGGCATATTCATTGTCATGTTTACCATGCTTTCATGTGATGGATCTGCGTGAAGCGTGATTATCATTATTGTTATCATAACAGATGTTAAAATCAATTTTACAGGAAGAGCAGAGTACATATTTATGTCTCGTTGAACTTGATTTGCAACCACTGAAATTCCTGTTCCCATCCATCATTTAATTTTGTGTGATATTTCTGTTGCTTGGTATTTGGTGTTTTGACATCGAAAGATAACACATACTTAGACATCGTGACAAACTATAAGCACGCAAGTCAAACTGACCTGGTTTTAAGCCATTTGAGCTCTTGTGTAATCCAACCATAATCAGTCAGCATCTGAATTACCTTTGATAATACACAGTTTATTCATTCTGACAATTTTAAGCTCTGAAGCAGAACATAGTACATTGCAGAAAGAATCAAAGTAATGTTTATTGTTTTATGCTGAGTTCTTAAGTAACCTAAATATAATCCAGGCCCGCACCTACTGGGGGGCAACCATGGCACTTGTCAGGGGCCCAAGCTAGATAGGCACATATACGCACATATTTGAAACACGAAAGGGGCCCAAACTCTGTCAGCTGCCTGGGGCCCAGAATTTCCTAGGTGCGGGCCTGTATAATCAATTAACATCTTTTGGAATTACTGATCACACATAGTATAATATACCTCAACAAACTTCAAACAGTGTCGCCAGCTGACACTGCGGACATGATCAGAGGGTGAAATTGGCAACTACAGTTTCTTGCCTTGCCTAAACCAGTTCGCAGTAATGTGATCACATTCAGTATTACTGCTAATATACTATACTGAAGGATCAAATGTGAAATTTAAAATAATAAAAAAAATTGGCAATAATAATTTTGCATGTGCCTAAGATTTAAGTGAATGACTGGAGGGATGAGAGACACCCCTAATCTCAGATGAGAAACCATCCCATGTATGCTTCTGATCCCACAGTGCTTTGTTAGAACCAATGGTGGATACAGTCTTAAACATAAAACACCTCAGTTATATTTAAGGCTGGTTTCTGGAAATAAATTGGGTTTCAGGGATCAAATAATTACAAGGACATTTTATAGTTAGTAATTGAACGATATAAAGAATTATCCGATTGGCCATGTTATATGCAGTATTACTACGGTAGTAACTTTGCCATGTAATTTACTATGCTGACACAGCCACATAGTCATTGCAAAGTGTTAACAGATAGGACCTTATATCCTAATACATATTGTATCATCACACCTATATCACAGTATCACCTGCTAATTGTTTGATACTTGTCATGATTGGGATGGTATCATAACATAAAAATCATTGTAAATATCATGCTATGATCAGGTAGGCAATGCATTGTTCTATAGTAATTGATTTTTTGTTTGTTTGTTTGATTAGGATTTTTAATGCAGCTTTAACAATTTTTCAGTCATATTGCTATGATGTCTGCAGTGAAGCAATTTATAGTGATGTCTAGCACTGGAGCTTCATGCTGCAGACATGTAGCATGGTGTCCCACCCAGTCACATTATCCTGACACCAGGCTGACCAGTCCTAACACTAACCTCGTAATGCTGAGTGCCAAGCGAGGCAGCTGTTAGTACCAGTTTTGTAAGTCTTTGGTATGACTAGGCCAGGGATCAAACCCACGACCTGCTGCGTCTGTGGTGGACGCTCTAACCACTAGGCCACCAGAGCGGTTATATTAATTGAAGTGTTTAGTGTTTGCCTTTAAAACATTTCCTGAGAACACTGATGTAAACCGTTGAACATTAGACAAGCTGACAAATTGTTTGGATGCTATTAGTTGAATGTTTTTGGACAGACCAGATTAAGTTACAGATGATTAATCAAAGCAATGATCAATATTCTGGGGCTAATGTTGTTTACATTATAGATCTAATGGCTGTGTTATTGTCACAAATTGAGTTTAACTGGTGACAGCTGCTTTTCAGAGCTTGAAAACAGATTCATGCAAAGAGAAAAACCATTAGTAATATATTGTATGCCTAATGCTAAACACACAATATATTATATACTTAAGTGTAAGTCTATTCCAACTACAAACATCATAGACCAAGATCTGTCATCATATAGTGCACCAGAAGATCTGGGTCTATGCAGTTTGTTAAAAGTAATCAGTATAAAAAAGAACATAGATTCTGATCTGCCAGTTTATTATATGAGAGATCCTAATTTACCAGTGTATATGAGATACTAATTTACCAGTGTATATGAGAGATCCTGATTTACCAGTGTATATGAGAGATCCTAATTTACCAGTGTATATGAGATACTAATTTACCAGTGTATATGAGAGATCCTGATTTACCAGTGTATATGAGAGATCCTAATTTACCAGTGTATATGAGAGATCCTGATTTACCAGTGTATATGAGAGATCCTAATTTACCAGTGTATATGAGAGATCCTGATTTACCAGTGTATATGAGAGATCCTGATTTACCAGTGTATATGAGAGATCCTAATTTACCAGTGAATATGATAGATCCTAATTTACCAGTGTATATGATAGATCCTGATTTACCAGTGTATATGAGAGATCCTAATTTACCAGTGTATATGATAGATCCTAATTTACCAGTGTATATGATAGATCCTGATTTACCAGTGTATATGAGAGATCCTAATTTACCAGTGTATATGATAGATCCTAATTTGCTAGTTCATTATATGAGAGATCCTGATTATTTGCAGCAAAAATTCCATATACAACCTATTTCAAAGCCCATTTTGGCACCCCCCACTAGTCTGGTGCCCAGGGACATCTATCCCCCCCCCCCCCAGTATCGCCTCTGTCATCAATCATAAATATTGATATTTATGTTATTATATTTGTACTGCAGAATTTATTTAGTGATACTGTTGTAATGATATGTGGATACCTTCTGGCTTTTACTTATGTCTAGTATTATTTATATTTTGGTACTAATATCTATATAAAAAAACAATTGAAAAATATGCCTCTGATATATCAGAAATATTGG
Source organism: Unio pictorum (assembly GCA_030141615.1). NCBI lineage: Eukaryota > Metazoa > Mollusca > Bivalvia > Unionida > Unionidae > Unio > Unio pictorum. The sequence continues at coordinate 9,161,292 of JARLTB010000046.1, read as the reverse complement.
TGTATAACCTGTGTTATTAGTTGTTTATGTTAATAAAAATTTCACTTGTTTATGTTTGCCATCATATTTGTTTTAATTTGCAGACTGAATGAGAGACAGATGGGGTTTGTTGTGCTGGTGGATAGGAGACAAAGTGCCTGGGGATTGGTCAAGACTCTCTTCCTCAGATTCAGTGTAAGTTAATATTATAATAAAAATTGACTGGCAAAATTGCCGAGTGTAATGTAGAATTACATTTACATATTATCTGTTCATATATTTTTGTGTGTATCAATTTTCATGGTTTTGTGAAAAATGATATTTTTGTTGGTACAATTTTTTTGGTAGTTTAAACTAGCATCCCAGCCATTTCCATAGAATGATTTGTATTCATTTAGTTGTTGCTGTACAGTTTTTTTTTTTGCATAGGGTTAGAATTTTAAAGAAAAAGAATTTTCCCAGCTTTCCTCACTGGTTATACTGGCTTTTTAATAAAGATCTTGTATATCTTAGGTATAGTTCAAAGAACCTTTAATTCCCTCGATTTTGGTTATGATTTAATATGAGTTATAGAGTATACTGCTTGGTCTTACTCCAGATGTGCACCTTTCAAAACAGTGCTAATTCCCGTTCGTCATTTTCACTTCCTGAACTTCAGAGGTAAATTGTATAAAAAAGAGCCAATAACTTTTTAAAAACATTTTATTTATTAGTAATTCATTCATTGTACTTTCAGAAGTGTATTGTCTAGTCTGTCAAAATTCATTTTCCCTATTTTAATAACCACTATTGATAGTGTACTTTAGGTTAATTCAGGTTGAGTTTCTAAACACAAGGGAGCAGTCATTTTAGTTAACAGTGTGTTAAGATATTTATAATTTCCAAACATACAGTGTCCAAAGAAAGGTCAGCCGCATTACATCAAAGTAGCATAAAGGTATGCCAACATTCTCTCCACTGTGCATGTTTTAATTGCAAACAACTTCATCCTACATAGGTCACTTTCTGAAAAGTACATAATAACCGGTGAGTGTCCCCTTAGCCATTGAATTCATCATTTGTAACAAGCAAAGAATCCATGACAATTGATACCCATAATAATTTTTTAAAAACAAAATCAATGTATTATGATGAATTCCATGCTGATATATCTGCACACACACACACACACACACACACACACACACACACACACACACACACACACACACACACACACAGGTTTTCATCTCTACAACCACAATTGTGATGCACGGATACATTTTATTACATAAACACCTATCATGAGTGATGTCCTGCAAAACGAGACCCTGTACCATGATTTTTAGGCAAAATATGTATTTTAACAATGCTGTGAATGACCACATTACAAAAACATAAGAATATCACTAACCTTGATTTAATTCTTTGTAAACATTTTCAGTTAGGAGGGTCTGCAGGCAAAAGGCAAATTGTTCTAAATAACACTGCTGCGAATGACTTTATTTTATCCTTTGCAACTTCTACTGCCTAATAAGTGATGACTCAAACAGCCTGGCTTCTGGTTTCCTAAGTTTTACAGGTCATGCAGGTTGTGCCAATTGTTGTAGATTGTAAACCAGACCAAAGTGTATATCACTTACTGCCATTGCACTGCCCAAGTCATGTGGACACTCATTGAAATAATCATTTTTTCTTCAAAGGGAATAATCATGGACAAAACAGTTGAAAGGTATATATTGTTTCTTTAAATTTTGTGAAAACCCAAATCAACACAGATATTGTAATAATCATGTAAATTATTTGTGAGATATTCTGTAATGCCTGGAGGGAATGAGGTCTTTGTCCGCATCTTTAATAACAGTAAGTGATAATCATTTTATGGATTGGATTGTCATTGTTAAAAGATGGTGTTTATTGTTGCTTTGTTTTGATGTTGCATTGATTACAATCCATACACCCTCTACACCTTAGTACAGCCAGTTACAACTTTAGTCATCAAGTTAATCCATTGATGTCATTGACTCATGGGTGTATAAAACCTTTGGCTTTTTTCTTTAACTAAATTGATTCTGTTTGGATATATATATATATAATGACTTCAAGAAAGGAACGTTATAACATGGAAGGAAACAACTTTATGTAATTGAAAAAAGCAAAGTTGACTTTTGGATAAGTGAAATCTTTGCAATTTATAAGCTAATATATATACCTGTCATCTTACAACATAAATGTTTTGTGATGGATGTTGCTAATTAAAATTATTTTCAGACAAATGCAATATTTTAACAAGAACTACATATTAAGAATACAATACATACAGAGTGATAGTGGGTATTTTCCTTTTTAACTTTTGACCTTGGTTTTTTTTAACAAACCTGCTATGATAGACCACCAGTCTTGAGATACTTCTTTTGTTGGCTGAAGGGATGGTTTCTCTGTATTTTCCTACATTTTTCAAACATTGTGTTTAATAGCAGTGCTACCCTACCAGTTTCTGTTACAAAGCATTTACTTTTTGTGTCTAAAAACCTCATTGATCTGATTTAAATACATTCTCCCACAGAATAAAGAATTGTTGATAAGACATAGTCCACTTGCACACCACTCATGCCCATGCACAAAAACTGATGTCATAGATTTGGATCAAAGAAAATTTTATTTTTGATAAGCGTTTTAATCATTATGATCTTCCCTTCAACAATATTCTATCTCAGTGCCACTTCAGCCATTTTTTGTTAGGCCAAGAAAAAAATGTGTGTTTCCTATTGCACTGGTTTTAAAAATATGGCAGGCAAGTATTTAATAAAAAACACTATATATATATATATATATATATATATATATATATATATATATATATATATATATATATTATTTTAATATTGTTTGGTGAGTTTTTTAACATGGGGGGTAAAAAGTATTGAGTTGTCAGCAGTGACAAACAGGGATGGTCAGCCAACCACAAGAACACCTTATCACGTATTTATCCCACCCTTTAGGGGTTAGAGTACACCCTTCTTCTGATCAGTATACTGTACAACTGTAGTTAAGTCTTGTGTTTTAATGCAACATAGGACCTACTCTTTTAACTTAGTAGGAATTTATATTCCTTTCTTTTAAATAATTGATTAACCATCATTTCAGTGTTTTTTTTTTCCCATTTCAGCTTTGCCTATTAATAATTGTTGATATGACTCACATCACATTGCTTTTGTGTGTGCTTCTGGAGAACTATAAAAGTTTAATGAAATGTCTTACAAAGGAGAGATAAGTAAGTTTGTAACAAGTGAGTTGTTTACCTTGTACATAAGCTGGGATGTATCATCATCACATTAGCACTCACTGTATTCAAAGCGAGTGAGTTAATTGTTTACCTTGTACATAAGCTGGGATGTATCATCAACACATTAGCACTCACTATATTCAAAGCGAGTGAGTTAATTGTTTACCTTGTACATAAGCTGGGATGTATCATCAACACATTAGCACTCACTGTATTCAAAGCGAGTGAGTTAATTGTTTACCTTGTACATAAGCTGGGATGTATCATCATCACATTAGCACTCACTGTATTCAAAGCAGGTGAGTTTTGCACATCACATAACACAATTCTTTCTTGTTGTCTTTAAAAAGTTTTTTGTTTCAAAAAACAAGTCAGGACAAGTTTATGGGAAAGCATGGCCACCATAAGGGTCATTGGGACATTCATCATAGAGTCATTGTGCATTTTTCTCAAGAAGGTCTTACCAAATCTAGAGAAATGTTTATTCCTCCTCATCTGATAATTTTTCAGGTTTTAGTTGCAGAACCCCACTGCAAGATGATTAAGATTGTTCCCTAGTCTCTGGAGCTTATGGAACTAGTCTCTTTGGAGACAGGGGAGGCCCCCTCTGTAAGAGGGAATGAATATTTGAAGAGCAGATTGCATCTACTCCTCTCACATCCTGGATCATTTATTGCACCCTCCTGTGTGGAAGGAGTTTCACTACACCCAACACTTCTGGTGTAGTGTACTGCACCCTCTTGAGTGTGAGGAGTTTCACTACATCCAACACTTCTGGTGTAGTGTACTGCACCCTCCTTTGTGGAAGGAGTTTCACTACACCCAACATGTGCAGGTTAGTGTACTGTACCCTACTGTGAGGAAGGAGTTTCACTACACCCAACATTTCTGGTGTAGTATACTGCACCCTCTTAAGTGGGAGGAGCAGCATCAAATCTTGATGAAGGATGAATCAGACAAACCATAAGCTCACACATTATTTTTCCTGACCAGTCAAAAGTGATCATTGTATGGTTACAGGTCACTGGTAAGTTTTTTCTTGTGATTGGTCAGATTATACAATGTAACTGGTCATGGTTCCTCTCATACCAGTCACCAACTTTCCACTGGTCTTAACTCACAGGTCTCATGGTCAGGATTTGATTGAGTTCACCCCTTTCCCTGCATTACCATGACATCCTTTGCAGGACTGAAAATCTGCTCAGTTGATTCAGACGAGGGAGGTGGAACAGATTGGTATTATCCTCTTTCCTGTTGTCTCATTAGGGCTGTCAAAAACCATGGAAAACTTCACCCAGGTACCCATTGCATAGTTTAACAGGTAACCAGGTGCACATTAAAACATGAAAGACATGTATGACCCTAGTTACCTCACTGTCAAATTTTTACAAACCTGGATTATTGTAGGGTGACAAAATCAATGGACTATTTACATTATTTTGCACATTGTTTACCACACTTCATCCACTATTTTGCATTTTCTTTTTCGCATTTTACCAATTCGCACTTTCTCATTTTCGCATTCACACTTTTCCAACACCCAGTGGGAGAGGGCTGATAGACTGTCGATGGAGATAATATGTTTTCCTGTTGTACTTCAAATTGTCTATTACAAATTGTCTATTACAAATTGTGCTATAATATTTTGTTTCGATTTGTCAATGATAATGAATTAATATTACAATGTTGTTTCACTTATTAATAATCTTCCAACAACTTCCACAGCATGTTTTGTTATTTATTACTCATGGCAAATGGTGGTGAAGTCAACTCCCAGTTGAGAACTTGAATGCTAAAGGAGGTTTACACTTAAGTAAGTAAGCAAAACGTTACAATATTAAAATTTCAAACTAGAATAAAATAATGTTTTTTTTTAATGTTCTTATGAACTAAAACTTAAAAATGAATGACCTAAGAAAGAATTTATCAAAGCTAAATAATATCAGTCTGTCCTAGTGTGCAAGTACATAATCATTGTCCCCCACAAAATTTCCAGTTTCTGCTAACAAAAGAAAACAACAAATAAACCATATCTGCTGACAGCAAAGCACATTTCCTGTTTGCAATGTATCCTGCCCTTGAAAAATCACTTTCAGATGGAACTGATGTAGGAACGAGTACTCATCATTCATTTTCAATGCCTGGATTTTTCACTACAGTTGATAGTCTTATATCCCATGGAATCCACATGTGATGTACAAACCTCCATCTCAGGATAATTGGTCCATTATACCTTCTTGGTCTACTTGACCCTGGATCCAGAGTAGAAGCCATTACCTCATCATTTGGTGGTATTCACCAAACAGGCTGGAAGCATAGCATCATCCATGAAAAAAGACTAGCAGTATCATCTTCCTCCTTGAACTTATTCAACAGATAGAGCCTTTACTCACCATGATGAACAACAGACAGTGGTACTGAGTGCTTCTGTGTCACTTCCATTGACAGACAGTGGTACTGAGTGCTTCTGTGTCACTTCCATTGGCAGACAGTGGTACTGAGTGCTTCTGTGTCACTTCCATTGACAGACAGTGGTACTGAGTGCTTCTGTGTCACTTCCATTGACAGACAGTGGTACTGAGTGCTTCTGTGTCACTTCCATTGATAGACAGTGGTACTGAGTGCTTCTGTGTCACTTCCATTGACAGACAGTGGTACTGAGTGCTTCTGTGTCACTTCCATTGATAGACAGTGGTACTAAGTGCTTCTGTGTCACTTCCATTGATATAAAGTGGTACACTGTACTGAGTGCTTCTGTGTCACTTCCATTGATAGTCAGTGGAACTGAGTGCTTCTGTGTCACTTCCATTGACAGACAGTGCTACAGAGTGCTTCTGTTCACTTCCATTGACAGACAGTGGTACTTAGTGCTTCTGTGTCACTTCCATTGATAGTGATACTGAGTATTTTTGTGTGATTTCCATTGACAGAGAGTGGTACTGAGCACTTCTGTCTCATTTCTGTTGACAGACAGTGGTACTGAGTGCTTCTGTGTCACTTCCATTGATAGACAGTGGTACTAAGTGCTTCTGTGGCACATCCATTGACAGACAGTGGTACTGAGTGCTTCTTTGTCACTTCCATTGATAGACAGTGATGCTGACCTACTTTCCTGCTCGGAGTGTACTAGATAGTAATGCCCTATCATTCCTTCCTCTCTCCAATGTGTTCAAGGTAGAAGCAGTTCCATGGATACCTATCAGACCCACAAGTTCTTCTCAGTTGGATAAGAAGGAGATTTGGTCCATGGATAAGATGGTAAGCTTTATTTACTGCCTCTTATCCAAAGCCCTCTGGTGCGTAGTCCATGAAAATCTTTTCTATTTTGGAAAATATCTCTAATATATCTTTTGGAATATATCACAACCAGATCTCAGACTTTGTCCTCATTTCTTCATGATAGAGTAAATTTACAGAGGTTTTCAACAGTTCAAGATAAAACTTGGTGACATAGAAGGATGCTTCATTTCTCCCTTTACCTTAAGACCTATACTGTCACTGTTTTGAGTTAGTGGGTACATTCCCAGAAATGATCTATTAAAGCTCCCCAGTTGGTTGCTGGTTTGTCCCAGGTGGGTATCTTAATTGGAGCTTCTGCAGGCCTTCCCATAAAATAAAAACAATTAAAACTATTGAAAAGAAAGCCTGGATTTGTCCCAGGTGGGTATCTTAATTGGAGCTTCTGCAGGCCTTCCCATAAAATAAAAACAATTAAAGCTATTGAAAAGAAAGCCTGGATTTTCATCATCATCACCATGGCAATAGCAACCCTGCACATGTTTTCTTGCCACAGTGGCATTATTGACTAAACTTCTGGACATTCATTATGATGTTGTGTTTGACTCCAGGAAAGTCCTTCTTAACGTCATTTAATAGTAGTGCACTTGATACAGAACTTAATATGTAAAATCATTATATATTAGAACCTGCATTAAGAGACCACCTCTCATGAAAGACCAGGTTCTTAAAGCAAAGATTTATTGATAATATATTGTTATGACCTTTATTGAAAGACCATCTGTCTTGAGATACTATAGTTTTTGACAGAATACCAGAATGTCAGTAATCTGCAAGGATCCAGATTGGAAACAATTTGGAAATGACCATCACAAAACAAAATCCAGGAAACACTATGTCTTTCTTGGAAACTGTATTTTAAAATGTATATTATATGACTTTCATTAACAAATACTTATTCCATACATCTTTGCATTATTCATTATTTGCATAATACTAATACTACTACTACTACTACTAATAATAATAATAATACTAATAATAATACTATTAATAATAATAATAATAATAATAATAATAATAATAATAATAATAATAATAATAAAAACTTTAAAGAGGGAAACACAGTTTGTTGCATGGAACTAATCCTTATTGTCCTCTATTATATGAATATTTACATTTAACATACATGTACATAGTTACACACACACACATGATAATATGTTACATTTATATATGGACATTATAAAAAGAAAATTTTAATGAACATGTTCCAATTAGTCACATTGCTTATATACAGTACAAAAGAAGTGACTCATCAAAGTGGAAGGTTAGTGAAATTGTACTTTGAGTTGTAATTTGTCACATCAACAAGTTTACATCCACTGAATGATATAATTAAATGCATTTATTTTTGTACTTTGTACTATCTGCAATTCTATCAGAGGTCTTAATTAGGTGGTTTCCACTGTACATTTTATTTTTTATGTTCCAGGCTTTCTTTCCATACCACATACAAGTTGTATTCCTTCTGGAACCACATGGATTCTTCCAGAGAGCATTTTCTGATTTCCGATCAAAATTTAAAGAGGAACTGGAATTTAAGGTTAGAGATTCATAAGTGGTTTTTAATTTAAGACAAAGAAGTTTGGACAGGTGTTAATTTATGACAAGAAAATTAAGTGTTAATTTATGACAAAGAAATTTGGCCAGGTGATTTTTATTTTTAAATTCATAGTTCAAAGCCATCTTGAAATTCATATTAGTTAGCCCCACACAAATGATATTAAATTGACAGTAATGTCACATCTTAACTATAATAGTATTGTAACATAATTTTTACTAGTATTGAACAAATGACTTTAAATTTATAGAACACAATAACATAACAGCAATATTAAACAGCGCATCATGAACAAATGAAAACAATTTGCAGCATGTTTTAAACAAGTTAACCATTTTCATTGGAATCATGATATAGGGAAGCATCTGCCCTAAATGATCAAAATCTTGCAAATTCATATAGAACCTTCCTGAGAGACCATTTTTTAGTCTTTAAATCTGTAAATACAAAAACAGGCACATTCAGTGTGACAGGATGATAAAAACTGGATATTTATTTTGGGTAACAGTTCTTCTGAGAGTTATCAGGAGAACCTAAGACCAAAGTGTCAGAAAGTTACCTGCTTGTAAGAGACCCTTAAAAAAATGAAATCAGAAAATTCTCTTTCTCTATACAGGTTGTTTCTATCAGTTCTCCAGAAGAGATGTTTGAGTATGTTGATACCAGTCAGATGACTTCTGATTTTGGGGGCAGCATCCAGTTTGACCCCAAGGAATGGACACAGCATAGATCTGTAAGTACAGTCAGGTATTTACTGGTATGTCGCTGCAGTTGAGTTATCATAACAGTCATAATTCAGGTCCCCTCTTTACTTCACCTGCCTTCCAAGTACACGTACTGCATAAGATGTTACAGATTTTTATGATTCCTAATATTTAAATAATATACAATGGAAGCAAGTGCAGCAAAACGCCCCTGTAGCAGAATCCTCTGGTATATCAGATTTTTCTTCAGTAAACTGAAACCCTTCAGCTTTAAAACTTCAAACTTGGACATGTTATTTACCTGCTACACTCACTTCAAACTTGGACTTGTTTACCACCCAAATTTAAACATACACATGTCATGGCCAGATTAATTTTTATCAGACATTTTGTAGGTTAGAAATTGGCCCAAGGGCATACTGAGTCAAAAGAACACTTGACATGCACAACAAAATAGATTAAAGCCAATAATTTAGATTAAAGCTAACAATATAGATTAAAGCTAACAACAATATGGATTAAAGCTAACAATATAGATTAAAGCTAACAATATAGATTAAAGCTAACACTACAGATTAAAGCTAACAACAATATAGATTAAAGCTAACAATATAGATTAAAGCTAACACTACAGATTAAAGCTAACAATAATATAGATTAAAGCTAACACTATATATTATAGCTAACAACAAAGAATAAAGCTAACAGTATAGATTAAAGCTAACAAAATAGATTAAAGCTAACAATATAGATTAAAGCTAACAATATGGATTAAAGCTAACAATATAGTTTAAAGCTAACAATGTAGATTAAAGCTAACAGTATAGATTAAAGCTAACAAAATAGATAAAGCTAACAATATAGATTAAAGCTAACAATATAGATTAAAGCTAACAAAACATAGATTAAAGCTAACAATTTAGATCAGAGCTAACAGCAATATAGATCAAAGATGACAGCAATATGGATTAAAGCTAACAATATGGATTAAAGCTAACAATATAGATTAAAGCTAACAACAATATGGATTAAAGCTAACAATATGGATTAAAGCTAACAATATAGATTAAAGCTAACAACAACATAGATTAACGCTAACAATTTAGATTAAAGCTAACAACAACATAGATTAAAGCTAACAAAATAGATTAAAGCTAACAGTATAGATTAAAGCTAACAAAATAGATAAAGCTAACAATATAGATTAAAGCTAACAATATAGATTAAAGCTAACAACAACATAGATTAAAGCTAACAATTTAGATTAAAGCTAACAACAATATAGATTAAAGATGACAGCAATATGGATTAAAGCTAACAATATGGATTAAAGCTAACAATATAGATTAAAGCTAACAACAATATGGATTAAAGCTAACAATATAGATTAAAGCTAACAATATAGATTAAAGCTAACAACAACATAGATTAAAGCTAACAATTTAGATTAAAGCTAACAACAATATAGATTAAAGCTAGCAACAATATGGATTAAAGCTAACAATATAGATTAAAGCTAAAAAAATAGATTAAAGCTAACAATATAGATTAAAGCTAACAACAACATAGATTAAAGCTAACAATTTAGATTAAAGCTAACAACAATATAGATTAAAGCTAACACCAATATGGATTAAAGCTAACAATATAGATTAAAGCTAACAAAATAGATTAAAGCTAACAATATAGATTAAAGCTAACAACAACATAGATTAAAGCTAACAATTTAGATTAAAGCTAACAACATTATAGATTAAAGCTAACAACAATATGGATTAAAGCTAACAATATAGATTAAAGCTAACAAAATAGATTAAAGCAAACAATAATATAGATTACAGCTTAAAGCTAACAATATAGATTAAAGCTAACACTATGGATTAAAGCCAACAATATAGATTAATGCCAACAATATGGATTAATGCCAACAATATGGATTAAAACTAACAATATAGACTAAAGCCAACAAAATAGATTAAAGCCAGTTATATGGATTAAAGCTAATACTATAGACTAAAGCTAACAATACAGATTAAAGCTAACAATAGGGTAATCTGAAGTATTTGCATCATAACTAGATTTAAGTGTAAATTGTTAACAACTTTAGTCACATGGGTCATGTATGCATATTTACTTATTGTAGTTTTAAAATAAATTGTTCTTTTAAAATTTAACACTAATTTTCTTGAACCAAAATACTTACTATTGAATACTCTACACCTAAACTGTCATTAAAAAAAACTTCCAGACAAAATGTATCGATCTCTATGGTTTTTCATAATGGCGGCAATGTGCTAAACATGGGGAGGAAAAGAACACTTAGACTAGAATCATCACAATATAGGGTAGTACAAATTTGTTTATCAATATACGTAGCTTTCATTGTGACACCACAGCACATGACATTCAGTCCAAAAATGTGTACATACTTTAACACTTTTCGGGGCATCTAAATAATGACCTTCCAAAGGAATGCGGATATTTAAGAATCCAAATGAAGTGAATACTTGCTGCTTAAAAGTTTGTAGAATCAAACTCTAAAATATGTCACCCATACTGAAATAGTCTATGTTGAATGCCTACAAGACTTGTGTGACCTTCCTAGAAAAATGCTTGTAGATAAGCCATTTAAGAAAGATTGTTTTATGCTAATTATCTAATTCTTATTGATGCCATTTCTTTGTATAAATGATTAATATAATGTGTTTTTTAAACTTATAAAATTTACATATTAAAGCTAGATTAAATAGTATGAAGCATTGGTTTGGATATTTTGCCAATGGAAACTGACAAAACTGTACCGTATATACTCGCGTATAAGCCCGTTCGCGTATAAGCCGACCCCCCCCAAACTGAATCAGTAAAACTGTTATAAAGTGCATGACCCGTGTATAAGCCGACCCATAATTTTTAGACTACTGGTACATCACAAGATGCACAAAGTGAGTTCTGAATATGTTTATTTAGGCAGATCACCTTATTAAATAAAATTAAAATAAGAAAGCTAATTTATATCTTGAAATAAAAACAATTTTAAAGTGTTAAGTCTTAATGGAAATTTAATTAATCCTCATTCTAAAACCATGAATTATAAAAGTTCAATCACTTTTAGAATCCTTTAAAATCGGGCTCTGTATCAGACTCGGCAAACAATTTACGAAACTCGGCTTCTGTTATGGACATATACACAATCATTGTAATCATGGTTATCCAATAGTCCGGTTCATAAAACGAGAGCACCATCCGGCTGATGCAACAAATTTTGAATCTGCCAATTTGAAATTATATTTATTATATTTCGCCATCTGCATAGCACATAGACGAATTGGAGCCATTCCCGTACTTGCTTCTCGTTCAAAAAAATTCGCGTGCTACAGCACAGTTGTTATTTGCTTCTGCATATTCAATAAGGTTAAGTTTGAATGCTACATCATAAGCATAATGCTTTCTTTTACTTTCTATACTACTCATTTTATCTAATTGAATTGAATATAAACTTCTAGAGAGATTAAACTGAAATAATTTCTTATAGTGGTAGTGTACTATTTATATACCTTATCCTGTAATTATTTCCACAGTTGATTATCAATTTGTATTTGATAATTATTTATCATTGTTGTTTATTTGTGTTTATTTTGTTTTAACTACCAGTAGTGTGATTCAATTGATCAACATGTGATTGGTTTCAACGTGGACATTATTCAAGTATTGTGACAGTTTATAACTTTGAGCAGAAACCATGTCCACTACCATTTCTCAGTAAACGATACATCTGAGAGTCGGCATATTTTAGTAAAGTCATTGGCATTGTGCAACAACAAAAAACTATTGTCCCCGAGGCATTGACCACAGATTAAGCATATGGTAGCTATTGTACAACACTCTACCACTAAGAAACCACTTTGCTTTAAAAACAACCAATCAACAGTAGTATATAAACTGTGGCTGCCTATTACGTCTAAAACACCTATTAAAGAAATCCAACAAATTATATTGTTTTACAATTATTCATGCTGACTCGTATATTGCAATGTTATTTACCCTTCCTAAGCGTGCGCGCAACAAACCCCTATGGAGTCTCTCGCGATTGTTTATATCGTACATGTATTTCTACTCTCGATCAAAATGTTTGTCGTATATACCTTCAATATTGTAATTCTTTTATTTTTTTTACGTAGATTCTTTTCATATTTACACTGAAATAAGCTAGCGTGCATTTCTACGATACCATAGAGTTTAATGATTACTGATTAGCTGAGGGTTAAATACTTAACTAGAGATTACTAATATGGCGGTTCTTTTGGAAAATACACGTATTTCCGTGGTTCAAATAACATGTATGGCTGTATTTTCTTTTGGATGGACATCTGTCAAATTGACGTCAAGTACGTTAAAACATGTTTTTCATTCATTATTCTACCACTTAAGTTAGACAAAAAATATTTATTTTACTTCACGACAGGACAAATCTTATCGGCCATGTGGTACCATTAGGCATGTGAACTCATTTGGTGATCGACAGAAACAATAAATACTGGAAATCGAGGGGAAAAAAGCATTATAAATTTCAGACTTGGACCTTAAGCCGCACCCCCCCCCATTCTTCCAGGCCTTATTTTTTTCATAAATTTCTTGGCTTATATGCGAGTATATACGGTACTTGAAGCATTATATTCACTTTGTTGCTTTTCAGAGGAGAAATGGGTTTTATTATTTTAGATCTATTTAAGTGACCATAACTATCTTTTGTCTTCACTCGCATGACATTATGGCAGAATGACCAGCTAAGTGTCCTAGTACTTAACTATACTTACAGTAGAACATTATTCTCATCAAAGGGTTAGAATCGGTTTAGTCTCAAAGAAACTAGTTGAATATTTTGAATAGAAATATTGACTGTTTCAGAAATTCTAAAGAAAGAGTATTCCGTAAGAATTAATTTGGAAACAGCAATGATGCAGACATGAGTCTATTAACTTAGCCTTAAATTTGACAAACAAAAAGATCTTTTGTGGCAATGGTTTTGAATTACAACTGGTCATTGACCCTGAGTATCTTCTAATTTTGACAATGATTTGGCTGGTGTTAAGAATTCCAACTGTGAGAGTGAAGTTGTTTTGTGTTGTTTTTTTTAAAGCAGGCTAATGCTGAAAGCATAGCGAGAAATAATTTTGCATAACACTCAGTATCCTGAAAACCTCTCAATACTGACAACCTCTCAAAAATGAAAATAAAGTTTTGGCACAAGGCATTGCAGCTTTGAGAAGGTTCACTGTATTTGCTTACATTGTTATCTGTGATTTATCTTAATGTCTGTTTAATAACACTGACAAAAATGTATGTACAATTATTTTAACTAGAATCATAAGGCATGGGTCAGTTAGCTGTAGAGGCTTTGTTCTAAATTTCATATATAAATATGAATTTAAAAAGAAATGAATTAAACCAAATTTCAGTGTAAAAATATTGTGTAAATCTCATTATCAAGTTTGTTATTGCAAAATAACTTATTTTTTTCTCCAGGCAGTGGAAAAATTTAGCAGTAATGCAGAAAAAGTATCAATTGCTATAACTGCACAGACTAAAAGGTGGGATGAATGTCTGGTTCCAAATGATGTTCCAGGGACAGAGAAAATTATCCGTGACCATGCTGTGCAGAGAAAGGAGCTGCTGGAGGACCAAGAATCAGCAGAAACTCATGGGAAAACTCTCCTTAGTTGTATCAAGGGGGATAACTCCAGAACTCCCCTTGTCCATTTTTCTCATGTTCTCTCAATTGAAATGTAAGATTATCTCCCATAGACCCTGTTCCTGTATTTTGTATTCTGCACGTTTCAAGTTAAATGATGATTGTTGAAGAAGAGACTTGATATATGTAATAATTATGGCCTAATTTCGATTTATTAAACACAGTTATGTTATTAAGTTGTACAAGTTTAGCAGGATATTTGTGTTTTCATCTTGTCAGGTTTAGTACTATGTCTAAGTTTGCAAATAAATCTCACTGTCTTACATCAAAAGCATGTGGATTGCATCAAGGATTTTGGCTGTGGGTTTATGCGAGTAACAACAAACAGTCAAAGTATTTGATAAAATTTGAGAAGCTCAAACCAGAATAAAAAAATATAAATAGCTATTGGTGTTTAACATTGCTATGGCAAAACATTAATTGTACTCCAATGATGTACTAGAACTGACCTTGAATTGGCTACTGCAATCATGAAAAACACGACAGGTTTAAGGTAGAATTTTGCCTCCATTTTTGCAATAAGCATTGTTTTATAAATATGATGTAGTACAACAAAATCAATAAAGAAGCAGCTATTTATGTCAGTTTGTTTTCTTTTATGAGTGGTTCTGATTTTTTTAAAGACACTTTGACCAGTCATTTTAATTAGTTAGGATAATGAAGAAAAGCTGGAAGTGATTGCATTGCAAGTGATGTATGATTATAAGTAGCAGGTAATGTTTTATATAATAATATATTGAATATTAGACTGCAGTTTAAAAAAAAATATTTTAATATAATTTCACAATTGTTGAAATATTAGAATAGTATTATTAATTTCTTTGAGATTAATACATTTCTTGTAAAAAGACTGACAGCATGCATTCATTAATATTAAATATTTTTGCTTACCATATACAAATTAATGTTACCATTTTTATAGCTTGTTGGTGCAGCTAGAGGAAACTCGCACAAAGTTTGATGCATTCTGGGAAAAACACAATAGGAAGCTGCAACAGTCATCATCCTTGAGGAAATTCGAAGAGGAGTTTAAGATGGTAAGTTGTTTAGATTGCTTTAAATACGAGTTTTATTTTTTCTGCATTTATCTTTAAAGCTATCAGTTGCTAAATCACACAGAGAATAATCCTGGAAGGAAAATGTCGAAGAAATAATGATTCTTGTCAGAAATGTTTTTACAAAAGATTGGATGTTTGATTCTGTTAAAATCATTTTATTTGTCAGCAAATAAAAACCTTTTTATTTAATTTTGAAGGCATGCAGTGTTTTCCTTCTTTTTTATGTATTTATGTTGGTTACTTTGCAAATGACTTGGTTTATAGAAGTTTGTGTAAAGTAGTTCTTGGCACAGTTTATACAGAAATAAATGCAAATCTTGCTAATCATCAGTTTACATTCTAACCGATGGAAATCTTTGTTATATTTACTAGCTAATGCAGTTGCAATTATGTTACGATAAAATTTTGTACAAACTGATTTGGAAAACTTTGGATACAATTTAGAGTATTTAAAAAATTTCTGTTTAACATAATAAAAGAAAAAATAAGTGGCTGATGGAGTTTGAACTTTTGTATTAATGGATTCATAAAATCATGATATGGGAAATTAATTACACAGTGGATAAATGTCCATAGTGAAGCCTGGGCTCATCATGTGTATTGGATGAATGGCCATGGTGTAGCCTGGGCTTGTCATGTGTGCTCAATGAATAGCTGTAGTGAAGCCAGGCCTCTTCATGTGTACTGGATGAATGGCTGTAGTGAAGTGTAAGCTCTTCATGTGTACTGGATGAATAACTAGTGATATGTAAGCACTTCATGTGTACTGGATGAATAACTAGTGATGTGTAAGCTCTTCATGTGTACTGAATGAATAACTAGTGATGTGTAAGCTCTTCATGTGTACTGGATGAATAACTAGTGATATGTAAGCTCTTCATGTGTACTGGATGAATGACTAGTGATGTGTAAGCTCTTCATGTATACTGGATGAATAACTAGTGATGTGTAAGCTCTTCATGTGTACTAGATGAATAACTAGTGATGCGTAAGCTCTTCATGTGTACTGGATGAATAACTAGTGATGTGTCAGCTATTCATGTGTACTGGATGAATAACTAGTAATGTGTAGGCTCTTCATGTGTACTGGATGAATAACTAGTGATGTGTAAGCTCTTCATGTATACTGGATGAATAACCATAGTGATGTGTAAGCTCTTCATGTGTCCTGGATGAATAACTAGTGATGTGTAAGCTCTTCATGTGTACTGGATGAATAACTAGTGATGTGTAAGCTCTTCATGTGTACTGGATGAATGGCCATAGTAAGTGTAAGCTCATCATGTGTCCTGGGAGAATATCTGTAGTGTAGCCTAGGCTCTTCATGTGTACTGGATGAAAAACTGTTTTGAAGTGTAAGAGTTTCATGTGTACTGGAGAATAACCATAGTGAAGTGTGAGTTTTTCATATGTACTAGGTGAATGGCTGAAATGAAGCCTAGATTGTTCTTGTGTACTGGATGAATGGACATAGTGAAGCTGAGACTCTGCATGCACTGTGTAATCAATTTTCAAGCTTGGTGATTTTCATGAATCCTGTAAAATAAACTATGATTGCCACAAAAAAAGAAACAGTAATGAAACACAATAAAAGAATAACAAACTATCTTTTATAATTTTTTGACAAATTCTTTTCAGATCATAAAAGAATGTTGTATGAATACATAAGTAGTTCCTTACTGCTGTTATAAACTTATTGTTTTCTGCACCTTATGATGTGATGTTCATTTAAAAACACCTGTCCTGCAATACGTTGCTCACAATTGGGTCCAAAAAATTAGACTGTGAGGATGTGAATTACCAGGGAACCTGCAATTAAGGGCAGACATGATTTTTCTCCATTTTAAAACGGAATTCTGCTTTTCTCCTGACTTGAATCCAATTTTTCTTGATATAGTCCGTTTTTTAAAAATAATGTCTGATCCGTTTTTTTCTCCCAGTTTTTAACTGTTCATTTCAGTCCCATTCCGCAACAACCCTTGTAATGTATTCACACCATATATTAGTTAGTTCGCGACTCATAAAGAGTATTCTGATTGGTCAAAAGTTTAAATTCATCCAATGAATCTTCGTGTAAATGAAACTGATGGCAATGGAAAGAAGAAGCTTGTTTGCAAAGAATGGTGTACCTAGTTGTTGAGAGAGACGATGACATGAAAAGTTTAGATAGAGGTTTCTAAAAAAACAGTTTATAAGAAAACTGAACGCTCGAGCACAGGTATTTTGTGCCCTCTGCAATTTATACATTACAGAAGTCATGGTTGAAAGAGTCTAGAACCGCACCTACAAATGAAGCTACATACGGAAAAAATGAAGCCCTATGTCAGAATATGTGCACTGCATGTCACCAATACAAGCTGGAGCTTGAAAGGAAAAAAAGACTCTCGTTGAGAAGGAAAAGAAACAATTACACATTGAGCCAGAAAAAACGTTGTTGACAAAAAGGAAGACTAAAGAAATCTTTCTTAAAGCCGCAAAAAGAGCTCAACTGGCATCTCAACAGGTTGTGTTCAGTGGACAAAAAGACAAGTGAATATATGTGACTATTTGTATATAGATGATGTATTTGGGTGTTTATTGTACATAGTTGTTATGAAAAGAGAGAAGTGAAATATGTTGGCAGCAAAAATGTCTAATTATTGACTTAATCACGATGTGAACACTGACATGTACATGAAATAACTTAAGTACCAATAGTATTGGAGAACAAATTAATGTGACAATAAATATTGTAAAATTATTCAAATTTTATTGTAAGTTTTTTAGTTTTTCAAATGATTATTTTGTTACCTATTATGGTCACAAGTTGCACCAGGAGCAGATTTTAATGCGTGTAAAATGCATTTTTAGTGGGGGGGATCGTTGACCCCCAGAACCCCCTGATCAGGGGCACTGCCCCTCAAGACCCCGTTGGGGGTGTACACCAAACCCCCCCCCCCTTCACATTTTCATTTTTTTTTTTTTAAAGGTCCAAATCATGTCTGTAAGGGGATACTATCCCCACTAGACATTGAGAACATTTTTAGGGTGTAATGGGGCTGTTTAATGTCAATAAAGAGAATTTTCTAATAAAGTTGTTCCCTTTATGTGTTTTAAATTACCATTATTTTCAAGGTATCTTATCTGAGAAAGATCATTAGCATTACTCTAAGATAAATAATACCATGACTGCTAGCTCTTACACAGGTAGGACTTGCATGCCTTTTATCTTTTTAACAATTAATCCACTCCCTTTATTTGATTTATTACAAAAGCTGTAATTAATATTATAATACTAAGCTGGTCTGTTTTTAAATGAGTACAATAATATATCAAATATTTCTGAAGTTTGTATTTCAAGTTGTGGTTCACATTTATTTAGCTTCTCACGGTAATGCTTTCTGACATAGCTGTGATGGTAGATTGACATTTTTTCACATTTGGATGCAAGAGGGCTCAAGTTTTGATAATGATTTTTTTTCATGTTCAACAAATAGGGGCCAATTTCTTTGGCGTTTTCTGTTTTTCAAAAACAGGATCCACAACTGACCCCTTTATATGCAAGCCTGTGAGTTATCAGAGTGAAAATTAGTGAGTGGTATATGTGTTACAAAAACTTCTAAAATTTTACCAATTCTAGTTCTCAGATCCTCAAATACCTGATGTCTACCAACACACCTTGAAGAAGTTGTAAAAAATAATGTTTGTAAAACTCAACATTGTTTATTTATAGTGTATTTTTTTTTTTTTTACAACATCTTGTGTTTTTTTTCCTCACATTTACCATTGTGACTGTCTGATGTTTGTTGATGTGCCACTGAACCCTATATGTACATACTACAGGTACAAGAGAAATCATGATCTATTCATGGAATCAAAATCAGTTGCATATCTAGATATTAAGAAACAATAGATGTCACATTAGATAGTGAAGTGTATGAAACAAGTTGGAGAATCCACTATTCCCACACAGTGAGGTTTCTTCTACAGACATGTAATTGTAGGATGAGCCTAGGAGAGGGGTACACACAAATGAGCGGGTGTGCAAATACTGTCACATAACCCTTTCTGGCTTTGAGCGATTCAGTTCCTTGGGGTCTGTGGCATAGTCTGTTTTCTTTTACTAAATATAGCTTGTATTGCTAATAGTGTTTAACAACTTTAATAGTGTTTTTAGTGTTTATTAACTCTTAATAGTGTTTTTAGTGTTTAATAACTTTAATAGTGTTTTTAGTGTTTAATAACTTTAATAGTGTTTTTAGTGTTTAATAACTTTAATAGTGTTTTTAGTGTTTAATAACTTTAATAGTGTTTTTAGTGTTTATTAACTCTTAATAGTGTTTTTAGTGTTTAATAACTTTAATAGTGTTTTTAGTGTTTAATAACTTTAATAGTGTTTTTAGTGTTTATTAACTCTTAATAGTGTTTTTAGTGTTTAATAACTTTAATAGTGTTTTTAGTGTTTATTAACTCTTAATAGTGTTTTTAGTGTTTAATAACTTTAATAGTGTTTTTAGTGTTTAATAACTTTAATAGTGTTTTTAGTGTTTAATAACTTTAATAGTGTTTTTAGTGTTTATTAACTCTTAATAGTGTTTTTAGTGTTTAATAACTTTAATAGTGTTTTTAGTGTTTAATAACTTTAATAGTGTTTTTAGTGTTTATTAACTCTTAATAGTGTTTTTAGTGTTTAATAACTTTAATAGTGTTTTTAGTGTTTAATAACTTTAATAGTGTTTTTAGTGTTTAATAACTTTAATAGTGTTTTTAGTGTTTAATAACTTTAATAGTGTTTTTAGTGTTTAATAACTTTAATAGTGTTTTTAGTGTTTAATAACTTTAATAGTGTTTTTAGTGTTTAATAACTTTAATAGTGTTTTTAGTGTTTATTAACTCTTAATAGTGTTTTTAGTGTTTATTAACTCTTAATAGTGTTTTTAGTGTTTAATAACTTTAATAGTGTTTTTAGTGTTTAATAACTTTAATAGTGTTTTTAGTGTTTAATAACTTTAATAGTGTTTTTAGTGTTTATTAACTCTTAATAGTGTTTTTAGTGTTTAATAACTTTAATAGTGTTTTTAGTGTTTAATAACTTTAATAGTGTTTTTAGTGTTTAATAACTTTAATAGTGTTTTTAGTGTTTATTAACTCTTAATAGTGTTTTTAGTGTTTAATAACTTTAATAGTGTTTTTAGTGTTTAATAACTTTAATAGTGTTTTTAGTGTTTAATAACTTTAATAGTGTTTTTAGTGTTTAATAACTTTAATAGTGTTTTTAGTGTTTAATAACTTTAATAGTGTTTTTAGTGTTTAATAACTTTAATAGTGTTTTTAGTGTTTAATAACTTTAATAGTGTTTTTAGTGTTTATTAACTCTTAATAGTGTTTTTAGTGTTTAATAACTTTAATAGTGTTTTTAGTGTTTAATAACTTTAATAGTGTTTTTAGTGTTTATTAACTCTTAATAGTGTTTTTAGTGTTTAATAACTTTAATAGTGTTTTTAGTGTTTAATAACTTTAATAGTGTTTTTAGTGTTTAATAACTTTAATAGTGTTTTTAGTGTTTAATAACTTTAATAGTGTTTTTAGTGTTTAATAACTTTAATAGTGTTTTTAGTGTTTAATAACTTTAATAGTGTTTTTAGTGTTTAATAACTTTAATAGTGTTTTTAGTGTTTAATAACTTTAATAGTGTTTTTAGTGTTTAATAACTTTAATAGTGTTTTTAGTGTTTAATAACTTTATTGTCTAACAAACAACAAAATAAATCCACTGTCCTTTCATGTATTAAAAAAAAAAATGTTAATCAATGGAGACAACTCCATTTTTTTAATGATTAGCGCAGACATTAGTTATTTCACTTGAATATGATTTCACTGGTAGTAATAATTGAAACAATAAGAAATGCTTTAAAATGAATTAACAATAAGTTCTCAGATAATGTATCAAATGTTTACATAAATTCTCCTTTGAAATAATAAGGAAAATAATTTTACAAAAAATAGTATAGACATTATTCAGAGTAGTGTGTTTATGATCATTAAATTAACCTTGGATAGCATTGTAAGAGAAGTCATGTTGTTCCTTCTTACCTTATTTAATTCATTATTATTTCAACCTCACAGCCATCAGTATTTTCAATTATTTTCACTATAATGTTACAATGAAATGTCACTACTGTCTCCTACAACAAGTTCATGCTCATTTAAAAATCATTGTAACACTTTTAAAAAACTTTCGTGAAGTTGAATTGAAGGAGGGTTTATTCTGTGATAATCCCATCCCTTACTTTTTGCAAAATTTATTTTGGATTGTCCGTCCCCCTAATTGGGTGTGTCCAAAAAGTAATGTAAATTCTTAAGTTAGGTGATAATGTTTCCTAATTTTTAGTTCCAGCTGAGTTCAGACAAGAATATGGAATGGCTGGAGCAAAAGATGATGGAAGTTGGTGACACCCTTGCACAAGTTGAGAATCTTATCCAGGAGTTTGATCAGTTTGAAGAGAAAGCCCTGGTAAGTCCCTTGTATTATTAAACTGATTATAAGAATGCAGCATTGAAGTACTGTATTTCTCAGTTGAGAAGGCCAGGATAGAAGGTAGAAATGAACATGGACTTGTTACAGTTCTTGCCATTTTTGGGAAGCCTTTTTCAGGAGAGGTCACCCACTGATCAGAAACCACCCTGCACTTTGCCAAACATTAAAATCATATTTACTCCTCAATCCTTTCCCCAAGTCCCATTAAGAGACCAAGTTTTGTACTAGTATAAGGCCCTCTTTTATTACAGAAGTGGTGGCCTTGCAACACAGGAGTGTGGTGGATGGGAAATCATTGTATTGTCAAACCTATGTCCTATACTTTTCTTTAAAAAAATTTTGATACGGTAATTCTGTTTCTTTTTTTTTTTTAAATTATGCATCAGTGAGATGTCATTTTTCTTTGATGGTTAGCTTTGGTGTCCCTTCTGATCATTTCTTGGCAGTAAGCCAATATGCTTATTATCAAATAATAATACTTTTTTAAAGGTAGACTCATGCTTAGAAATGTGATTATTTTGAAGAGTAATTCATGCTATTTCGTTCTTTACACATAACAAAAATACCATATTTCACCAATAGCAAAGCTGGAAGAGAGGAGGTGGATACATTCAGTTTGAATTAAAGGGTGGGTCATTATCTGTTTTTTGGCATGCAATTTAAAGTGATTACTAAAAGAACATAATGGGAGCCATTGTTTCTCTTTTTTATTCTATACATTTGTTCATTCATTGTCTGTACATATTTAAGTAAGTATGTTTCTTATGCAACATCATTTTCAAAGAAAACCTTTTGTAGGTTTAGTAGTATTTTATTTTATTAAATGCTTGATCATAATGTTTTAATGCGCTGTTGTCACTGTTTCTCTTATGCCCTATATCAAGTTCATCCAGAAGGATTTATGATAAATTCCATTAGCTTCACACCTGTTGTTAGATTATTTATATCATGTTACAGACACCTGATCCACAGGTGTTAATGATAAATCTGGACAAGCATCTATTCTTTACTTGCCTTTTAAAACCAGTCAAACAGAAATATAATTGTTGAAATTTCAGTGGCCAGATATATATATATATATATATATATATATATATATATATATATATATATATATATATATATATATATATATATATATATATATATATATATATATATATCCAATTTCAAAGTTAATCACCAACTATTGTGCCACAATGTCGATAAATAATCTTATGCTTTAGTAATATGCCTTCATAAGATTTGCACCAACCTTTGCTACAAAATGTTCTCATGACTTTTAAGGTACACACAAGAAAAGATTTAGTTGCAGGTAAATTTGTTTTCATCACAAATTATGTATTTTCCCCTTCTCCTAATGAACATAAAGTCATTATATTAAACACAGTATTTCTGGAATATAGAGGGACTGCTCATGTTGCAACACCAAATGAACATTAAGTCATATTTTAAACACAGTATATTTGGAATATAGAGGGACTGTTCATGTTGCAACACCAAATGAACATTAAGTCATATTTTAAACACAGTATTTTTGGAATATAGAGGGACTGTTCATGTTGCAACACCAAATGAACATTAAGTCATTATATTAAACACAGTATTTTTGGAATATAGAGGGACTGCTCATGTTGCAACACCAAATGAACATTAAGTCATTATATTAAACACAGTATTTTTGGAATATAGAGGGACTGCTCTTGTTGCAACACCAAATGAACATTAAGTCATATTTTAAACACAGTATATTTGGAATATAGAGGGACTGCTCATGTTGCAACACCAAATGAACATTAAGTCATATTTTAAACACAGTATATTTGGAATATAGAGGGTCTGTTCATGTTGCAACACCAAATGAACATTAAGTCATTATATTAAACACAGTATTTCTGGAATATAGAGGGACTGCTCATGTTGCAACACCAAATGAACATTAAGTCATATTTTAAACACAGTATATTTGGAATATAGAGGGACTGTTCATGTTGCAACACCTAATGAACCTTAAGTCATTATATTAAACACAGTATATTTGGAATATAGAGGGACTGCTCATGTTGCAACACCAAATGAACACTAAGTCATATTTTAAACACAGTATATATGGAATATAGAGGGACTGTTCATGTTGCAACACCTAATGAACATTAAGTCATTACATTAAACACAGTATTTTTGGAATATAGAGGGACTGCTCATGTTGCAACACCAAATGAACATTAAGTCATTATATTAAACACAGTATTTTTGGAATATAGAGGGACTGCTCATGTTGCAACACCTAATGAACATTAAGTCATTATATTAAACACAGTATTTTTGGAATATAGAGGGACTGCTCATGTTGCAACACCAAATGAACATTAAGTCATATTTTTAACACAGTATATTTGGATTATAGAGGGACTGTTCATGT
Source organism: Unio pictorum (assembly GCA_030141615.1). NCBI lineage: Eukaryota > Metazoa > Mollusca > Bivalvia > Unionida > Unionidae > Unio > Unio pictorum. The sequence continues at coordinate 9,136,738 of JARLTB010000046.1, read as the reverse complement.
TGCAACACCTAATGAACATTAAGTCATTATATTAAACACAGTATTTTTGGAATATAGAGGGACTGCTCATGTTGCAACACCAAATGAACATTAAGTCATATTTTAAACACAGTATATTTGGAATATAGAGGGACTGTTCATGTTGCAACACCTAATGAACATTAAGTCATTATATTAAACACAGTATTTTTGGAATATAGAGGGACTGCTCATGTTGCAACACCAAAAGAACATTAAGTCATATTTTAAACAATATTTCTGGAATATAGAGGGACTGCTCATGTTGCAACACCAAATGAACATTAAGTCATTATATTAAACACAGTATTTTTGGAATATAGAGGGACTGCTCATGTTGCAACACCAAATGAACATTAAGTCATTATATTAAACACAGTATTTTTGGAATATAGAGGGACTGTTCATGTTGCAACACCAAATGAACATTAAGTCATTATATTAAACACAGTATTTTTGGAACACAGAGGGACTGCTCATGTTGCAACACCAAATGAACATTAAGTCATTATATTAAACACAGTATTTTTTGGAATATAGAGGGACTGCTCATGTTGCAACACCAAATAAACATTAAGTCATTATATTAAACACAGTATTTTTGGAATATAGAGGGACTGCTCATGTTGCAACACCAAATGAACATTAAGTCATTATATTAAACACAGTATTTTTAAAAAAAATATAGGGACTGCTCATGTTGCAACACCAAATGAACATTAAGTCATTATATTAAACACAGTATTTTTGGAATATAGAGGGACTGCTCTTGTTGCAACACCAAATGAACATTAAGTCATATTTTAAACACAGTATATTTGGAATATAGAGGGACTGCTCATGTTGCAACACCAAATGAACATTAAGTCATATTTTAAACACAGTATATTTGGAATATAGAGGGACTGTTCATGTTGCAACACCAAATGAACATTAAGTCATTATATTAAACACAGTATTTCTGGAATATAGAGGGACTGCACATGTTGCAACACCAAATGAACATTAAGTCATATTTTAAACACAGTATATTTGGAATATAGAGGGACTGTTCATGTTGCAACACCTAATGAACCTTAAGTCATTATATTAAACACAGTATATTTGGAATATAGAGGGACTGCTCATGTTGCAACACCAAATGAACATTAAGTCATATTTTAAACACAGTATATTTGGAATATAGAGGGACTGTTCATGTTGCAACACCTAATGAACATTAAGTCATTACAGTAAACACAGTATTTTTGGAATATAGAGGGACTGCTCATGTTGCAACACCAAATGAACATTAAGTCATTATATTAAACACAGTATTTTTGGAATATAGAGGGACTGCTCATGTTGCAACACCTAATGAACATTAAGTCATTATATTAAACACAGTATTTTTGGAATATAGAGGGACTGCTCATGTTGCAACACCAAATGAACATTAAGTCATATTTTTAACACAGTATATTTGGATTATAGAGGGACTGTTCATGTTGCAACACCTAATGAACATTAAGTCATTATATTAAACACAGTATTTTTGGAATATAGAGAGACTGCTCATGTTGCAACACCAAATGAACATTAAGTCATTATATTAAACACAGTATTTTTTGGAATATAGAGGGACTGCTCATGTTGCAACACCAAATAAACATTAAGTCATTATATTAAACACAGTATTTTTGGAATATAGAGGGACTGCTCATGTTGCAACACCAAATGAACATTAAGTCATTATATTAAACACAGTATTTTTAAAAAAAATATAGGGACTGCTCATGTTGCAACACCAAATGAACATTAAGTCATTATATTAAACACAGTATTTTTGGAATATAGAGGGACTGCTCTTGTTGCAACACCAAATGAACATTAAGTCATATTTTAAACACAGTATATTTGGAATATAGAGGGACTGCTCATGTTGCAACACCAAATGAACATTAAGTCATATTTTAAACACAGTATATTTGGAATATAGAGGGACTGTTCATGTTGCAACACCAAATGAACATTAAGTCATTATATTAAACACAGTATTTCTAGAATATAGAGGGACTGCACATGTTGCAACACCAAATGAACATTAAGTCATATTTTAAACACAGTATATTTGGAATATAGAGGGACTGTTCATGTTGCAACACCTAATGAACCTTAAGTCTTTATATTAAACACAGTATATTTGGAATATAGAGGGACTGCTCATGTTGCAACACCAAATGAACATTAAGTCATATTTTAAACACAGTATATTTGGAATATAGAGGGACTGTTCATGTTGCAACACCTAATGAACATTAAGTCATTACAGTAAACACAGTATTTTTGGAATATAGAGGGACTGCTCATGTTGCAACACCAAATGAACATTAAGTCATTATATTAAACACAGTATTTTTGGAATATAGAGGGACTGCTCATGTTGCAACACCTAATGAACATTAAGTCATTATATTAAACACAGTATTTTTGGAATATAGAGGGACTGCTCATGTTGCAACACCAAATGAACATTAAGTCATATTTTTAACACAGTATATTTGGATTATAGAGGGACTGTTCATGTTGCAACACCTAATGAACATTAAGTCATTATATTAAACACAGTATTTTTTGGAATATAGAGAGACTGCTCATGTTGCAACACCAAATGAACATTAAGTCATATTTTAAACACAGTATATTTGGAATATAGAGGGACTGTTCATGTTGCAACACCTAATGAACATTAAGTCATTATATTAAACACAGTATTTTTGGAATATAGAGGGACTGCTCATGTTGCAACACCAAAAGAACATTAAGTCATATTTTAAACAGTATTTCTGAAATATAGAGGGACTGCTCATGTTGCAACACCAAATGAACATTAAGTCATTATATTAAACACAGTATTTTTGGAATATAGAGGGACTGCTCATGTTGCAACACCAAATGAACATTAAGTCATATTTTAAACACAGTATATTTGGAATATAGAGGGACTGTTCATGTTGCAACACCTAATGAACATTAAGTCATTATATTAAACACAGTATTTTTGGAATATAGAGGGACTGCTCATGTTACAACACCAAATGAACATTAAGTCATTATATTAAACACAGTAATTTTGGAATATAGAGGGACTGCTCATGTTGCAACACCAAATGAACATTAAGTCATATTTTAAACACAGTATATTTGGAATATAGAGGGACTGTTCATGTTGCAACACCTAATGAACATTAAGTCATTACAGTAAACACAGTATTTTTGGAATATAGAGGGACTGCTCATGTTGCAACACCAAATGAACATTAAGTCATTATATTAAACACAGTATTTTTGGAATATAGAGGGACTGCTCATGTTGCAACACCTAATGAACATTAAGTCATTATATTAAACACAGTATTTTTGGAATATAGAGGGACTGCTCATGTTGCAACACCAAATGAACATTAAGTCATATTTTTAACACAGTATATTTGGATTATAGAGGGACTGTTCATGTTGCAACACCTAATGAACATTAAGTCATTATATTAAACACAGTATTTTTGGAATATAGAGAGACTTCTCATGTTGCAACACCAAATGAACATTAAGTCATTATATTAAACACAGTATTTTTTGGAATATAGAGGGACTGCTCATGTTGCAACACCAAATAAACATTAAGTCATTATATTAAACACAGTATTTTTGGAATATAGAGGGACTGCTCATGTTGCAACACCAAATGAACATTAAGTCATTATATTAAACACAGTATTTTTAAAAAAAATATAGGGACTGCTCATGTTGCAACACCAAATGAACATTAAGTCATTATATTAAACACAGTATTTTTGGAATATAGAGGGACTGCTCTTGTTGCAACACCAAATGAACATTAAGTTATATTTTAAACACAGTATATTTGGAATATAGAGGGACTGCTCATGTTGCAACACCAAATGAACATTAAGTCATATTTTAAACACAGTATATTTGGAATATAGAGGGACTGTTCATGTTGCAACACCAAATGAACATTAAGTCATTATATTAAACACAGTATTTCTAGAATATAGAGGGACTGCACATGTTGCAACACCAAATGAACATTAAGTCATATTTTAAACACAGTATATTTGGAATATAGAGGGACTGTTCATGTTGCAACACCTAATGAACCTTAAGTCTTTATATTAAACACAGTATATTTGGAATATAGAGGGACTGCTCATGTTGCAACACCAAATGAACATTAAGTCATATTTTAAACACAGTATATTTGGAATATAGAGGGACTGTTCATGTTGCAACACCTAATGAACATTAAGTCATTACAGTAAACACAGTATTTTTGGAATATAGAGGGACTGCTCATGTTGCAACACCAAATGAACATTAAGTCATTATATTAAACACAGTATTTCTGGAATATAGAGGGACTGCACATGTTGCAACACCAAATGAACATTAAGTCATATTTTAAACACAGTATATTTGGAATATAGAGGGACTGTTCATGTTGCAACACCTAATGAACCTTAAGTCATTATATTAAACACAGTATATTTGGAATATAGAGGGACTGCTCATGTTGCAACACCAAATGAACATTAAGTCATATTTTAAACACAGTATATTTGGAATATAGAGGGACTGTTCATGTTGCAACACCTAATGAACATTAAGTCATTACAGTAAACACAGTATTTTTGGAATATAGAGGGACTGCTCATGTTGCAACACCAAATGAACATTAAGTCATTATATTAAACACAGTATTTTTGGAATATAGAGGGACTGCTCATGTTGCAACACCTAATGAACATTAAGTCATTATATTAAACACAGTATTTTTGGAATATAGAGGGACTGCTCATGTTGCAACACCAAATGAACATTAAGTCATATTTTTAACACAGTATATTTGGATTATAGAGGGACTGTTCATGTTGCAACACCTAATGAACATTAAGTCATTATATTAAACACAGTATTTTTGGAATATAGAGAGACTGCTCATGTTGCAACACCAAATGAACATTAAGTCATATTTTAAACACAGTATATTTGGAATATAGAGGGACTGTTCATGTTGCAACACCTAATGAACATTAAGTCATTATATTAAACACAGTATTTTTGGAATATAGAGGGACTGCTCATGTTGCAACACCAAAAGAACATTAAGTCATATTTTAAACAGTATTTCTGAAATATAGAGGGACTGCTCATGTTGCAACACCAAATGAACATTAAGTCATTATATTAAACACAGTATTTTTGGAATATAGAGGGACTGCTCATGTTGCAACACCAAATGAACATTAAGTCATTATATTAAACACAGTATTTTTGGAATATAGAGGGACTGCTCATGTTGCAACACCAAATGAACATTAAGTCATTATATTAAACACAGTATATTTGGAACACAGAGGGACTGCTCATGTTGCAACACCAAATGAACATTAAGTCATTATATTAAACACAGTATTTTTTGGAATATAGAGGGACTGCTCATGTTGCAACACCAAATAAACATTAAGTCATTATATTAAACACAGTATTTTTGGAATATAGAGGGACTGCTCATGTTGCAACACCAAATGAACATTAAGTCATTATATTAAACACAGTATTTTTAAAAAAAATATAGGGACTGCTCATGTTGCAACACCAAATGAACATTAAGTCATTATATTAAATACAGTATTTTTGGAATATAGAGGGACTACTCATGTTGCAACACCAAATGAACATTAAGTCATTATATTAAACACAGTATTTTTGGAATATAGAGGGACTGCTCATGTTGCAACACCAAATGAACATTAAGTCATATTTTAAACACAGTATATTTGGAATATAGAGGGACTGTTCATGTTGCAACACCTAATGAACATTAAGTCATTATATTAAACACAGTATTTTTGGAATATAGAGGGACTGCTCATGTTGCAACACCAAATGAACATTAAGTCATTATATTAAACACAGTATTTTTGGAATATAGAGGGACTGCTCATGTTGCAACACCAAATGAACATTAAGTCATTATATTAAACACAGTATTTTTGGAATATAGAGGGACTGCTCATGTTGCAACACCAAATGAACATTAAGTCATATTTTAAACACAGTATATTTGGAATATAGAGGGACTGTTCATGTTGCAACACCTAATGAACATTAAGTCATTATATTAAACACAGTATTTTTGGAATATAGAGGGACTGCTCATGTTGCAACACCAAATGAACATTAAGTCATTATATTAAACACAGTATTTTTGGAATATAGAGGGACTGCTCATGTTGCAACACCAAATGAACATTAAGTCATATTTTAAACACAGTTTTTTGGAATATTGAGGGACTGCTCATGTTGCAACACCAAATGAACATTAAGTCATTATATTAAACACAGTATTTTTGGAATATAGAGGGACTGCTCATGTTGCAACACCAAATGAACATTAAGTCATATTTTAAACACAGTATATTTGGAATATAGAGGGACTGACTGTTCATGTTGCAACACCTAATGAACATTAAGTCATTATATTAAACACAGTATTTTTGGAATATAGAGGGACTGCTCATGTTGCAACACCAAATGAACATTGTCATATTTTAAACACAGTATATTTGGAATATAGAGGGATTGTTCATGTTGCAACACCAAATGAACATTAAGTCATATTTTAAACACAGTATATTTGGAATATAGAGGGACTGTTCATGTTGCAACACCTAATGAACATTAAGTTATTATATTAAACACAGTATTTTTGGAATATAGAGGGACTGCTTATGTTACAACACCAAATGAACATTAAGTCATTATATTAAACACAGTATTTTTGGAATATAGAGGGACTGCTCATGTTGCAACACCAAATGAACATTAAGTCATTATATTAAACACAGTATTTTTGGAATATAGAGGGACTGCTCATGTTGCAACACCAAATGAACATTAAGTCATATTTTAAACACAGTATTTTTGGAATATTGAGGGACTGCTCATGTTGCAACACCAAATGAACATTAAGTCATTATATTAAACACAGTATTTTTGGAATATAGAGGGACTGCTCATGTTGCAACACCAAATGAACATTAAGTCATATTTTAAACACAGTATATTTGGAATATAGAGGGACTGACTGTTCATGTTGCAACACCTAATGAACATTAAGTCATTATATTAAACACAGTATTTTTGGAATATAGAGGGACTGCTCATGTTGCAACACCAAATGAACATTAAGTCATATTTTAAACACAGTATATTTGGAATATAGAGGGACTGTTCATGTTGCAACACCAAATGAACATTAAGTCATTATATTAAACACAGTATTTTTGGAATATAGAGGGACTGCTCAATTTGTAACATGGAACTAGTTACTAAATGATCCATGCTCATTGAATCAGAGTATTTTTGTAAGGAGTACCTTAAAAGGTGTACTCTAAAAGTTCACGACATTTTGTAACTGCAGACTTCAAACTGTTGTGCATAGAAGTAAGAATAAGTAATGACTGTGAAGTAACAGGTGTGTATCAAACTGATAAAGTCCCTGATAGCACTGTGTGTAACATAATCCTGTAGTGTACAAATTGCAAGACATTGAGAACCTTTGTTTAAGCCAGACAAATCTTGAACAGACATGTCACAAATTGATGAACTATGTTACATGTATATTTATTTTATTATTTTCTGTATACTGTTATTTTTGTGGCCATCTCCAAGTCTGTTGAAGAGGTTATAGCTTTAGAGGTGACCCTTCATGAACTTTCCAAATATTAGAAAACTTTCTTGTGTTAAATTTTGAGAACAGAATTGAATGATGTTCTTCTGTTTCTATTTTTTTGCTTACTTCCATGTTTTCTGGGGATTTGGGCTTGTTCACCTCTCCCTTCAAGTATTTATGTTGGACAGGTTTCCTTTCCATTTTTTCCAAATCAGTAACCTTTATGCCTTCAGGTCATTTTCAAGTGTGACTTTATTTTCTCTGGTCCCTTTTCTTATTATGTTCATTAAATACATTTTTGTTGTTACGCTTTGTTTGTTGTTTGCTTTGGGATGAGCCTATATTTATGAAAGTTTCCAAGCTCTGTTGTGAAACAAAAAGTTTGATATTTTGTTTATTGCATGTATGTTTGTTTATCTTTCCCTCTCCTCTCCCACTCCTCTCTCCTGTTGAGAGAGAGAGAGAGAGAGAGAGAGAGAGAGAGAGAGAGAGAGAGAGAGAGAGAGAGAGAGAGAGAATTGTGATATTATTATATTATTAGATGCATTTTACCATATGATTCTCCGATATACATTTTTCTTTTTAATTTTCTTTTTCTTTTCCTTTTATATGTGTATACATGATTATTTTAAATTATTAATTTAGTTGTATTAGTAATGTTTCAGTAAGTCCGTGTTTTTTCAGTCCGGTAGTGGTATTTTTTCTGTGAAGTCTAGTCTGTAATATTCTTTTTGTGGTGATGTTTCCTTTTACCAGTAATCTTGGTCTTGATTTTCTGTTTCTGGTTGTAATTTTTCTCATGGATTTCATCCTACTTTATTTTCAAATTTGGTTTCATGAAGAAGCATTGTGCTATTCAGTTTTTTTCTTATCATGTTCATTCAATTCATCTGGCACTTTTATTTGCTCTTGTCTTTTCTCTCCTGGACCTTTTTCCTTCCTTTTGTCTTCTGTGCTTCTTCTATTTCCTGGTATTTGTTTTTCTCTGACTGGAGCATTTTTCATTAGTTGTTCTGTTTTTTTTTATCATTTATATTTTGATATGTTTTTGCATTTGTTTTGGTGCTGAGTTCCTTCTTGTAATTTTTCCTAAATCTCCTGGATTAGAATCACCCCTTGCAGGGCCCCAAGTGGCCAAATGGTCTAAAGCGCTCTCTGTTACGGATCACTGCCATCTCACCTCTGTCTGTGTGGGTTCAAGTCTCCGATTCGGCTAATGTGGTTATGTGAGAAAGCATGCCAGTAGCTTCTCATGGGTCAGTGGTTCTTTCCAGAGGTTTTTCTGGGTTCTTCCTCCACCAATAATAATGGCCAACATGTATAGCCTATCATGTGCTGAAAAATGGCATTAAATCCTACAACAACAATAGAATCACCCCTGGATGTTTGTTATTTCTATGGCTTCTGTTATTCCAGTCAGTTTTGTGTTGTTGTTTTGGTTGTTTTTGTTTTTGAGGCCTCTTCTTGGGTTTCTGATGGAGCTGTGGTGTACTGCTTTCTTTTTCCTTTGGTTTCCAAGGGCTTGTGTCATGTCACTTGAGTCTGCACTTATTACATTTCCTATTGTAGATGCATCCATGAATTTGTTAGAAGACTGTGGATTTAAAAGATGGTATTCCTTGGGGTATTTTCAGTATTCTTGTTCCTTAGCCATTTAGTGTGCATTGATTTATTGTTTAAATTTCTGTTCAAATAATTTCAATGTAGCTTCATAGAGATTGTAACATGATTTTGTTACATAGACACTGACATATTTGATGGTTCCCTTGTTATTGGTAGTGGATCTATAATTTGGGCCTGGTTCCCATTGTGTCTATACTGCTTTTGGTCAGTCATTTCTCGCTTGTTGGCCTTACTATATTATATTCCGTTTCCTGTGTTGTTTAATACCAGAATCCTTTTGTGGATAGTCTGTATGAACATGTTAGCCCTGTTCTGCTGCACGAGCCAATAGGTCAATCCACTGCATTCAAGTGCATCGGCTGGCCTTGAGTTTGGAACTTGCCATGCTTAGTTTTTCATATATATATATATATGATATTGAAGTTCTGAATACATGATCTTAGTGCAGTATTCTTAAAAAATTCAGTGCTAAAAATATCTTTATATTCTTCATTGTTCCATTTGTTTCTGCAATGGTTTAGTTTTTGCTCACAGTGTTCATGCTTAGTCCTCCATCCTAGAGTCCTGCACTCCTAGACTTGATGATGCTGTTTGTATTATAATATACTGCTTTTTACAATAGACTCTGTTTTTTGTATACTACAGTAATATTTGTTTTGAATGGTAGGACTTTAAATGGTCCAAATCAGTTAGCTCTGGAAATTACTAAATATCTAATGCAAATGTTGCAGTTTACTTTGAATTTGTTAAATTGAATTAACAGTTTGGTATATTTGGGGGGTCTATTCTGTTTACGAGGATAGCACTTGCTAACCAGCAATTATTTTTAATTTATCTACTGTTTGCATGGAGGTTTTATTTTTGTATGAGTGTTGTAAGACCAAGATAATTCCACATAATCATTTAACTACCTCTGCTACACTGTAATTTTCTATAGCATTTGTTCAATATATAAAAGGATAAGAAGTCATTATGTTTTGAATTAATTTGGACCTGTGAATTGGGTTTGCAAAACAGAGATCTTTGCAAATCTAACAGATCTACAGTTTGAACTTTCAAACAACAGTCAGTTATAATATGAATTTTGAGTGACCTTTTTGTTGTTAATTGACAAAATTACAAAGTTTTACCCATTGTATATTGATAAAAAAAACATATATCATGCATGTTTGAGCAGCTTTATAAGACTTGTGAATGTTAATTGATATTATTAAATAGTTCGTGCTTTTTGAATATCGTTAATTGAAGGTAAAGTTTTGAATGGAGAGAAATGAAAGGAAATGAAATCCTTAGGAATTTTTAAAAAAAGAATTGACAGAGGGAAAGAGAATAAGTACTGATTTGTAGTTTTAATTACAGTTGCCTTATCATTAGTACTTATGGTTATTGAAGTAAGATTGGTTGGCCTTATGAATATCTATGGGTGAAGTAATTTTGAACTTGCAATACATGTAGACTCATCTAAAATAATTTATTACATTCAAAGGGGCCCTGGTGGCTGAGTGGTCTAAAGTGCTGATCACTGCCATCTCGCCTCTTTCAACATGGGATTGGGTCTTGGGCTCAGACAATGTGGGTATGTGAGAAAGCTTGCCAGTAGCTTCTTGTATGTTGATGCTTCTTGCCTGTCTTTTCCTGGGTTCTCCTTCCCCAGTTTGTTTGTTTGTTTTCTGATTAGGATTTTTAACATAACTTTAAAAAATTTTAAGTCATATCGCTATGATGTCTGCAGTGAGGCAGTTTATAGTGATGTCTAGCACTGGGGCATCATGCCGCAGAAATGTATTAATTGCAGTGATTCGTACCAGTGAGTGGTTTAAACCACTCAGTCACTCAAGTCCTCTATAATTTTTGGCCTTGCATGGATGCAAATTGTGTGTGATTATGTGTGTGTGAGTGATGAGGATTTTTAGCATAGCTTAAAATAAAATTCAGTCATATCGCTACGATATCTGCAGTGAGGCAGTTTATAGTGATGTCTAGCAATGGGGCATAATGCTGCAGACATGTAGCATGATGTCCCCCCCAATCACATTACATTATCATGACACCAGGCCAACCAGTCCTAACACTAACCTCTTAATGCTGAGTGCCAAGCATTAGGCAGCTATTAGTACCATTTTTGTAAGTCATTGGTATGACTCGGTATGATTGAACCCATGACCTTCCACGGCAGACACTCAAACCACTAGGCCACCGGTGCAGTTAGGATGCAAATTGTATTTACTCAACTGTTTACACAAATTGGAGCATGTTCTCATTTACTAAAATTTGTAACATAACACCTTAAATTTGATCTTTAGAGCCAAGAGGTTGATATTCTTGTCTGTGGCATGGAATATTAGGCAATACAAATATTTATAGATTAAGGTGTTTTATTGCATATAGTAAATATTGTATTTTACTTTTTTGAAAATATATTTCAATTTTCCTGAGCAGATAAGATGAAGTACTGATATCCTGAAGTTAACCAAAGATAAATTACCTTGGCTGACATGAATGAGTGCTTACAAGAGGCAAGCTTTAAATCTGTTTGGATAAAATGAGAGACAGACAGTTAACACATTCTTAATGATTTTCGTGGGTCGCTGGTTCTTTCCATGGTTTTTGCCTTGGGTTCTTCATCCACCATTAATACTGACCTATAGGCATATATAGCCTATCATGTGCTGCAAAATGGTGTTAAACCCTACAACAACAACAACATTCTTAATGATTAAAAAAAAGGGAAATAAGAAAATTCAAAATTTAGTTACCTAGTCAAGTAAGGTGTATAGCATTTTTCTTTATTCATTTGACATGGTCCTTATTAATGTTTGATACAATGCAAATTTTTTAAATTAAAATGGTTCATTTTATCTTATAGTGCATAGAATGCATTCTAAGACTCTTTTGACCCATTAATACCTTTGTGACTAATTAATTTGATGTAACTTACGATCTGAAGGAAGTCTTATAAAAGTACAGGTATTTAATTAAACCTGAGATTATATTACACTTTGTAATTTCTCAAAGTGGCACTAAAATTTTCTCTCTAGTGGTGTCTATATACAGCTTCCCATTGAAATGATTAATTAATGTTCAGATGAGAGAGTTCATGACAATTACCTCAGTTTAAAGTGCTAACAAAAACTTGATGGAACCAGAAAATGTCAATGGCAGATATAATGTCTGCATTGTAGACCATGAAATATGTCACATTGATCTAATTTTCAGTGCAAACTGACTTAGCAAACAATGTTTGAGAAGATAACATAACAAATTGCATAACAAATCCTTACCTTAGTGTTAAGTCCAGATAAATGTACTGATGAGCTTCTGGGCAGAGATCATCAGTCAGTTAACTTGACATGATGTGTAATCTAGCTGGGATCACTTAAAATTTGGGAAAGTATGAGGTTTAAAATTGTGGAAACTTTGAAACATTGCTCAACTAAATGTCAATAAAAACTGGACTTAATTAATTAATTAATTAATTAATTAATTAATGACCATCCATATAATGGTTTAAATAAAAAGAATATTGTAGCTTCACAGGAATTGTTTTGTGTGTATGATTTAGAATTTTAATGTAGCTTTAACAATTGAGTCATCATTACAATGTCGGTAGTTTATGTCATGTGTTACATACCAATGGGGTATCATGCTGCTGACATGTTACATCATGTCCCTCCCAGTCATGATCCTGACACCAGGCCAACCAGTCCTTAGAAACACTAACCTCTTACTGCTGAGTACCAAGTGTAGCATATACTAGGACCATTTTTGAAAGTCTTTTGTCTAATATGTTTGGGTTGGAACCCATGACCTGCATCCAAGGTGGATGCTCTAACCACTTGAATGGTCCAGGAATGTTTCCAGTAGTTAAAAGTAAGATGCCTGAAAAGTCTGGTTAATTGATGTAGACATTTAAGTAAAGTGTGTGTGTGTGTGTGTGTGTGTGTTATGGCTTATCATCGCATAAAGATTATTTTCTGACAAGGTAAGTAGAACAAAGTGCCCAGCACAGGGACATGCCAAAACAAGATTTAAACCTGCATCAGTCTGGTTGCAAGTCTGACACACTAACTAACACTGAGCCACCTTAACTTTTTCAGCCTTATTGATAAAAAATATTTGTATATAATTACAAATAAAATTGATGATAATACTTGATTTCATGTCATGACTTATGACAGTGCTAGGTTTAAGGTTTCTTTCAGGTATATTTTGTAGTTGCAGACACAAGAAAACTTTGAGTTCATGTTGATAAGATTCCAGAGTGGTATATGCAGGTCTGCTATTTAGTTTAAGCTTGAGAATTTATCTTTATAAAGGATAAAACATTATCTACCATTCAGCTATCCATTTGTTTTAAATCAAAGCATTCATTCTTCCTCTTTTGGTCTACAAGTTGGAGGAAATACAACTAATAGAAATATTGACACAGTCCACAAATTTCAGAAAAAAAGGTAGCAAGAATTATCCTGATACAGTCAATCCTGAATTACAGTTTTGAAATTGAAGCAGCTGAGATTTGGAAAGAGATTAGCCTACCACAAGTCCATGATAAATAATAATGTTCAAAAGTTACGAATAATTGTTGGTGTCAATATTTGCATGGTACATTCCATTTTAAGTTAGGTCCTCAATGAAAACGATGCCACTACTCTACTACAGTGGCCATAATGAAGATCCTGTTAAATATTTCTTTCCTATCATGGTTGGTCATGTTAACATGTACGTTTTCAGTTACTGACTTTTAACATTCTTTTTTTAGTAAAAAAGTTCTTATGATATCCAGTTGGTTCTAAACGAATATAGTGCAAATCTTACATCCAATAGAACCACAATGACAACCATCTTAAAATCTTGTTATTGCTATTGCAATTGAATATAAACTCAAATGGCATCACCATGTGCATGAACACACAGACACACACAGACACACACACACACACACACACCGTTTAGAAATTCATGAAACTTTATTGTCATGTTGCCTTCTGGGTAACCTTCTAGAAAAGGAGTCTCATCTGGGATTCCTAGAAGAGTTCAAAGGTCAGATCTACAACAATTTCCTTTGCAGTGATGGACAATTCCAAATATTTTCTAACCAGTATTTATGCACTTATAGCAGGCAGATGCTTTGTATATGTAATTGATTCTGCAGTATGACCGCAGTGTCACAGTCTGGGGATTGGGATTAGGACTAAGGGCAGGGGAGATTTAGAATATTCAGTGTGGAATATACATTGGGATTTGCAATATTGTGCCGTGATTGCAGTTGTTCAGTTCTGCTTACATTAAGTAATGTATTAGAAAACAAAACGATTCTATGCAAGTTTTAGACTTCTGGTCAGATAATGAGATAAAAGTTTGTGTTGCCTTACATTGACACAGAAGGTAGGTGTCACTATTACTATCCAATGATAAGTGGGCAAGTTGCCACAAAACACATGGCCATTGTTTGGATAATGGGACATTTGTGTACCACAAAATACTAAAGCTCCTTACTGGCAGATATCCAGTTTTTCTACTTTAATTTTTTAGCAATTTAGAATGCTTTTATTAAACTTAGGCTTTTCTGTTTATAAGGTCAACTTGACCCCACTCCAGTTTGAAAATTTTACAAGGCCATTGGTTGGGGCATAGGTGTTAAAAACAGCTGAGGCAACACTCATTATTGTCACTAAATGTTTATTTTGGTATTCATGGACAATTATTCAGCTGGGATGAATTATTGGTTTTTGTTTTTGTAAAGGTACATTAACACAATATTGACTAGAGTGTAGAGTAAAGTGTAGGAGTTAAGTGTCTTTGCCAAGGACACAGTGAAGCAGCTGACATGGGCTGGATTTAAATTTATTTACTCACTTATAAGTAAAACAACAAACAACAAAGATCCTGATCTGCACATGTCGATCAGAGTTTATATTGTTGGTTCTACTGATTACTCCTAACAAACTGTACAAATCCTAATTTGATGGCACATTATGTAACAGCAGATCTGGGTCCATGCAGTTTACAGTTGGACACATCTTATTAAATGATATGTTTTGTTCTTAATGTTTTTCCAGGCACTTTCTAAATAAAACTACTGTGTATACTTATTTTATAACACCATATATACTCTTACATTGAATTAAAAAAAAACAAATCCTGATCTGCCATAGTGACTGCAGATCAGGGTTTATGTTGATTCTTCTACAGATGTGGATGTGAAGTTTCCATTTGGATTTGATGTTTAAATGATATATACAGTACTTGTGCAAGAAATGAACATTTCCTTATTATTATATGTCATTTGCAGAATTCCTCATTTTAATCACATCAAACACTGCACTAAGTTTACATTATTAGATTTGTGCTTTGCCCAGTTCATTATAAGAATAGTAATTTAGTTTAATAAAAATGGTGACATTTTAATTGGAATGGAATTATTCCTAGCCCATCACTCCAGTTGCCCTCAGTACAAAATAACTATTGTATTTTTATATGCAGTAAAGAACTAATGAATCAAAGATGCTGCCCCCCCTCCCCCCAAGCAGTGAACGGCATTAAGTTTAGATTTACTTATTGCATCACCGAAACAATTTCTAACATTTTAAATTTGGAATCTCTCAAAAGATAGAATTTGCACATAGATGAACTATATTGTGCATTTTTGGAATGAAAGATAAATAGGACTACACACACACTCACACACACACACACACACACACACTCACGCATGCACACACACATGCATGCACGCACTCACACCCACCCACCCACAGTTAGAGCATATTTTTAATTTTATAACACAGTAGGTAAGTGTTATCATAAATAGGCTAAAACACAGCAAATGAATTACTGAGTCATATGTAAAGGAAGAATTAATCTACTTTTTTCTTAAATAATTTTCAAGTGAAGAATTACAGATTCTTTTAGACAGGGAGTGATATTTCAGCTTTGTAAGCATAAAGAAAGCACAAGAAAATGGAATATCATTAATAGAAAAGTTGGCTTCAGAATGACCAAAATGAAACAGAAGATTTTGTTTTGTAAGTAACTTTTAAAAAAAACAAGTTTCCCATTATAGTTTGGTGTGTGGGCACTGATTGTTTAATACCATTGTCATGTACATGTATTTGCTGACATTCTTTTATTAAAAAGAATAAACTTGTGAAAATAATTGAAGAACAAGATTAATTTATCATCCACCATAGTAAACTACATTTACAATTATGAATTTACTTTTAAAGGATTTTATTGTTAATGTGCATAGTAGTGGTTATGTACTAAGCAAGGAATAAGAAATAATGAAAGAAAAAGCTGAACCCCATAAACATATAGAGGGCTCTAATGGCCCCTTTTAATTGATGAGAATGAAAGATAAAGTAATGATTACAGAGAATGAAATATTAAATGATTTAACATGATGTGAGGGGCCTTGACAGAATCATAAATCGTAACATATTATTAGCTAGTACAGATGTTAGGAGCCAGTATTTGGTTTTCGAATCATTTATCAAATTATGAAATTTGTGTTTAGCAGCTGAAGTTTTTAGGTTTGCTTGTAAAAGTATGTGCATTTTGATGTATCTGTCATCTGTGACAGATTGTACACATGTATAAAGTTCTTGGAAAGAAAATGTTGTGTCTACTCAGAATGGTAAAAAAAAAATTCTACTTTTCTGGAAGGGTAATTTCCATGAAAATTCACAGCAATCAAGAATTTCTTTGGACAACTAATTTTACTTGCCATGAAAACATTTAAAACTTGCCATCTGATTTTGGGTTAGTAATCATATTACAAGAATCAAGAATTGTTTGTTAAACTCCTTAAAATGTTTTGTGCTAGCTGTATATTATTGTATTTGCTCTGCAAAATGTTCAGCTTGCCCTTGGCTGCTAGAAAATAATTTTTTTGAACCCTGAGAATATTCAGTTATTTAAGGTCAGTAGTATTTATCTGCAAAATGGTTGCCTTATTAATACCCAATTATTAATTGATCCTTGAAGTTTCTTTATATTTATGTATGAAATAAAACAGATTTTTCTGATTTTAATTTTATGGATGTGAACTGAAAATCTTGAAGATTAAGTAAATTATAAACTTGATTAAAAAAAAAGTTACTCTGTATAACTTAGATCAGAACAGGATAAATTCAGTTTAATTGGATTTAAATCAAGTCATTTGAAGCCCATAAGCAATCCATTAACACAATCCATAAGCAATCCATTAACACAATCCATAAGCAATCCATTAACACAATCCATAAGCAATCCATAAGCAGTATGTTGCCACGAGAATGTTGTTGTATTTGAAGCCATTATAATGTGGGTGTATGTAGCAAACATTTTTCGTTAACAATAATGTGTACAGTGGAAATAGACCATAACGACATTCCACCAATGCATCTACTATTGCTAAAAAGGTATCGATCAGCGATGATTGCTGATAAGACCTAATTATCTCCACAAGACTTAGACAGTCAGACAACTGAAAATATTTCATTTGAATTATAATAACTTTAAGCATCAATATTATAAAATAACTAAGAGATGAATTTTATTAAATTCTTTAGTTTAACTTAATGTCTTCAGTTCTGTCATACCTCAGAATTCTCCACAGGCACATTTTAACTTATTAAAGAAACGAATATGCTAATGGAGTTGGCGGAGTCAGAACTCTTATGCAGCATGGTCTGAAATTATATTGATCTACAGCACCACATCCACTGTAAGTCATAATTATCATTCAGTGGAGGAAAAAGGCCATTCTGGCAAGAAATTCAATATATATATATATATATATATATATATATATATATATATATATATATATATATATATATATATATATATATATATATTCTTACCATATATACTCGCTTATAAAACAAGTCCAACTACAAAATACACATAACCCAGATCTGCCAATGCATACTGTGCATGCAGATCTGAGTCTGTCCAGTTTTTTAAAAATAATCAAAAGAACAAACAATACGGACCCTGATCTTGCATGAGCATGATGCTATTGCAGATCAGGACCTTTGTTTTTTTAACAGTTTGATTTGACTTATTATTGAGTACAAATGGTGTGTATGTCACATCTGCAAACATTGTCAACCCAGATTTTTTTGTTGTTACATGATTTACTGACAGATCAGACTCAGTCCTGTTGGGTCCACTTTTAATAGGGTAGAGCTGGATTGGTTGGCTTGATATGCAGCAGAGTCAACGTCAGGTTGGGATGCATATGCATTGGTAAATATGGTAGAATCTGATAAATCACTATTGAATTGAGGCAGTTGTGGAGCTGTTTGGATGTGAATGCCTGTTGCTTGCCGATCCTATTGATCGTCTGCTGATCCATGACTGACATGCCTTAGCGTGAGTGGGCCTTTAGTTGCTAGGACAAATTACCCATTTAGTATAGTTAAAAATATATAGGTAATTGCTTCTTCACCCAACCTTGATCATGACACAGTGTTTCGATGGGTGGCATAATGTAGATTATATATTTATTTGTGATTTTAAAGAAGGAAAATGACACACAGATAATCCTATTTGGAGCTTTTATTGTATAGATTATATGTTTGTCTTTGATGTTTTAACAAAGTACTAGATATGTGGATGTATACCTGTTTGGAGCCTTGATTGTGTTAATAATCCAAATTTACCTGTGTTAATTCAGAACCTTTGTAAAATACTGAAGGACTGTTGTATGTGTAATTTTGGTTGCACACTGAAACTATTCTGTACAGACAGTAAGTACAGAAGAATCTGCTTCAAAAAGAATTGTGGCTGGGTCATCAGGGGGACTTCCGTTGTACATTGTCTAAACAATAGTGGGTTTTGGTTATCAAGTGTGAGAAGGGTGCATTATTGTCACCAACCAGTAGTTCTGAACTAAAACAGCTGTTATAAACCAAAGCAAGTTACCTCAAAGTGGTTTTGTGTGGAGATGGTACTATGTAGTACATATGTTGCATTGAAATGCTAATATTTCAAACACTCCTTTACATGGCCTGCTTACTCACAGGTCCTAATTGGGAAGTGTTAATACTGGATTTATTTTCATATTGATAATTAAAATAGTGCCTGCAAGGAATCATTGATTTTATTGTGTTTTGCTGTTACTTGGATTTTGTCATGATTAGTAGAATGAGTATCTATTTTTTAGCTGAGTATTCAACTGAGGGAATATATTGACACAACGGTACTTCTTTAAATGTGATTTCATGTGCTGTGATAATGGCTTTCTCAGAGTATTTGTAATGAGAAGTGTTTTTAGATTGAAGTTATACAAGGATAATTGTGACATACCAGTAAATAATTAATTAATTGTGTGTATATCAGCATATTCACAGAACCCATATTTTTCTGTGCCATCTTCAAAAAGATGTTTTCAGTGGGAATGAGAGGATTCATATAATTGGATATGCCCAGTGGATATAATTAAAAGACTAAATTCATGCATCATTGAAGCATATTTCTGTGTCCAGAATGCCTTTATATCGTAGATGGCGCTGGTCGACATCATGTGTTCCAGCTCTGTATGCACATCAGGTAATTATGCAAACCTCATTTTGTTTAATGATTGCTAACTAGTACATATATATGACATGGTACATTATGAGAAACATTTTAAAAGCTTATATCAGTTACAATATTCATTTTGCATGTTAGAGATTACAGCAAGACACCATTCTTATGCAAATGATCTGTAGAATCAAAATTTTTTTTAGGAACAGTTTGTACAATAATCAGAGTGCCAACATAAGGCTAAGTTGTTTCTCTCCTTAACATCAGTTTCCTGTAGCATCAGTTTCATTAAGACGGCCTAATATTGTTTATCCATTTTCTTTTTATCCAGTTTTTTTTTTTAATATCATGAAAGGTTACACATGTTCATCAACATTCTGACATCCATCTATATCCATGACTTGATATTAGGCACCATTAGCAACTTTATTAGCGCTTGATTGTTAAAGTCTACATCAATGTTTTAGCTAGCTATTTCTTTTGGGGGTTGGGGTTAAATTTTAACAAAAGTGCATTTGTGTTGAAGAAAAGGGTATGTTATAACAAAGATTATTTATTGTATCATTATGAAAAGATTTGATAATCCGAAGTGACATTTAGCCAATAATCTTTTTGGAAGTTGAAGCCAACAGACAAATTCACATTCATAAGTTTATCTTAAACATAATAAAGATAAAAATATGCTGAATAAATATAAATAAATTACAGATTTAAGGAGCTGTTTAGTGATTGAACAGAAGAAGGGAGGGCAGAGGGAGGGCACTCAGGGCAGAATTAGGGGGATGCCCTTCTGCATCTATGGAGCTTGATCACTGTACATTTATTGTATAACCAGGCAAGTATTAATCTGCTGTTACCTGGAGAATCCAGTCCGGTATAGTTCAGTTGGTTAATACTTGATTACCAGTTCCATGATTAATTGAATTTATTAGGTAATTGATAAGTGTCAAATTTATCAAGTTCTATTGAAAGCTAAGCCCTCTTTTTATTATGGCTAGCATAAATAAATTTCTTTCTTCTCTTTATATCACAATGGTCACTGTTGCTGTAGTGTTAACCAATCTGAAAGTGTATTATATCTATTATAGTGTAGTTCACAGGGTAGCCTGTCATGGAATTGTATAAATACTTTTATTTATTAAATATATGTACTCGTTTTTCCTTTTTGTGTACAGTGATACCCGAGGGTCATTTATTGTACAATATTTCAAAATAGTGAGTTCAGTTCATTCTATGCCTCACATGCAAAGTGCTTTCAGTGGGAAGAACCAAATGCTTGCAGTGCACAAACGATATCTGTGAATAAATGCCTCACCATAGGTAAAAATCTTCACATTACGGAACATCTTGTCAGTGAGCAGGTCTACTTTAGGGATTTGCACATCTTCAGCTGTAGAGGTATGAGAGAACAGTGAACTGTGACCAAAGTCATCGTGGTATCAGCTGCAGAGCTAACTTTGCCGTCGGATATATCATCTGCAAAGCAGAACCATATCAGCTGTAGAGCTGAATAGTGTTGCTGGTCGAGTAGCAGGTGATTGAGTGTTGCTGACCAAGATTGGTGGGCGCTGATTGCTTAATTAACCAACCTGAAATATTGATGGCTTGATTGGCCATTGTGACTGGTAGCTGGGGGTGCTCGTTACGGAGTGTATAACTCCATGCATGTAATCTTGTAGCCGTGTACTAAATATTTGGGATTTGTAAAACCCAGTGTGTTTTGGGACTGTAGAGATAATTTGTATATCTGTCCCTTTTTGTTTACATAATTTCACTATTCGAGTGAATACATTTTACTACATGAGTAAAATACTACATTGTTTAATGTTTGAGTAAACCGTATCATTCTTTTTGTGGTGAAATCACCATGAATCATTCACCCCTTGTTCTTGTACCATGTAAGGTCATTTATTTGTATTTTCATTAAGTCTGTGCGTTTTATGTTAATTGATCCAATATTTGGATAGTATAGATGCACATATTAATCATAATTAATTTTTCATTCAAAACATTTGTCATTAAACATGGTAATTGTATGATCATCAATTGTGTTGTGTTGAAATTCTGAAATCCCACCCGGTTACCTGGTTAATAGCAGTTGATAAATCCCTAACTTGCGTAGATCAATCTGCAGGTGTTTTCAGGTGTCTGGATTTTCTTCCATTCCTGTATATACATGTACTCAGTATTTGATGGATTCAACTGCAAACTGCATAGACACACATCTGCCATTGCATAATATGCTTGCAGATCTGAGTCTATATTTTGTTGTGAGTAATCAGTAGAACAAACAGCATTGAGCCAGATCAAATGGCATATGATGGGATGGCAGATCAAGATCTTTGTTGTTTGCCGATCAGACAATTTAGTTAACACAGCCTTTTTTTTTCTTTATCAGATTTCCAGATTTATTTGACTGTGAATTTTTTTTATATATCAATATTGTTAAAAAATATATTTGAAGTGTATTAATTTAAATAATAGTGTTTGTATATTGTTTATTAAATATAATAAGTAGAAATAGTGTATATACATGAACCTGACATGGATTAATCTGTCAATTTTAATAGGAACAGTTCTGAAAAGAGATAACAGCAGCTTATGATGGATTTTAGTTTATTTACATTCATGTTGCATAGCAACCAACACTCAATAGTCTCTTCTCTATTCATGTAGTGCATAATTTTAATAGTACCTCTTGAATAATTAATAAATTTGCTTTGGTAATCAGTCATATGAAATCTGCATTGATTTTGATTATAATAGTCCACTAGAAGGCTTGTAAACTAATACAGCAAAGAAGGTTAACAACACTGAGACAGTAATACAAAGCTAATAAAAAAACCAATAATTTTCGAAAATTTGAGATTAATTTATGGTGATTTAAAAAGTATTAATATACAAGAAAATTCACAAACCTGACTCATTTATAATACTAAAGACATTAAATAAATACTACATTAATTACTATTATCTTTTGGATAATGCACATTTTGGTTTCTTCGAGGGCCTAAAGAATTATTATTATTATTATTATTATTATTATTATTATTATTATTATTATTTGATAATTAATGTCCAAATTTTATTCACTTATAAATCTCTAATTTAATGGTCAATTTAATTGACTTAAATATTGTTCAATTTATATTACCTAATACAGTAAGCAAAATAAATTTTTACTGTTACGACAATCTGAATAAATGTACCTTTTTATCCCCTTGCCAAACGAAGCATCAACCAGAAATAGTTTTCCTATCTAGTGCTTCATTTGCTTTTCCAATGTCCAAGTCCTAATAAATTATATCTTAATATAAAGTACCTTCAAAGATGAAGTCACGAAGTTATTATCATAGGTTTATCCAGCATTTTTATGAAAGGTTGGCTGTAAACAATGCAAAGTGGGATGGGTCACAGATTTCACTACCAGGTCAGCATCGAAGCCATGTTACTCACTGTGTACAGTTTTTTGTTTGTTTGATTAGGATTTTTAATGTAGCTTTAACAGTTTTTCAGTCAAATCACTACGATGTCTGCAGTGAGGCAGTTTATAGTGATGTCCAGCACTGGGGCATCATGTCGCAGACATGTAGCATGATGTCCCATCCAGTCACATTATCCTGACACCAGGCTGACCAGTCCTAACACTAAACTCTTAATGCTGAGCGTCAAGCGAGGCAGCTGTTAGTACCATTTTTGTAAGTCTTTGTTATGACTCTGCCGGGGATCGAACCCATGACCACCCACTTCTGTGGCGGATGCTCTAACCACTAGGCCACCAGAGAGGTTATGTACAGTTGTCAAAACTGTTACATAATTGCAGTTTTCAGTACAATAATAATCAAAATTGTAAATTCTATCTGAAAAATATGTTGGAAAAAAAGAAACATTGTAAAATTACATTTTAATAGAATTTTAAATAAACATTTAAATATAGAAACATAATTTTTAAATTAAAATGAATTTTTTTCACTCAAATTTTTCAAATTAAACTGAATAAGTTTTAGACAGCAAAGTTGACTAATGAATGGTATTTAAAACAAATGGTAGTTTGGGTTTGTATAAAAAAAAATTGTTCTCAGGGATAGTAAAGCAAGATACTACTAGCTCTCACAATGACTTTTTTTTTCAGCAGATTGTAATATGCCTGACCAAATATATGCATACACCCTAAAGAAAGAACGCCAAGTTCTTCGATCCATAGTTACTGTGTCAGGTACTCAGGTAGTTAGTATAAAAAACAGTGCATTCAAATTTCCCATTTTGATTATACCAGTGATTTTTTTGGGGGGTGCAAAATTGCATTGTAATTAAATGTCAATAACCCCAAAAGGTGATAGTGTAATAGGAAAATACAGCTCCTGTGAGGCTCTACCTTACTGAACAGTGGTGTTGACCTCTGACCTGAAGACCTAAGCCAGTCTTTGAGGTGCTATATATCAGTGTGTTAGTTGGAATTATTCCAGATAACTTATGGTGGTACAGTGGACATTTCTTAATGAAACCTTGGTATCACCACCTGACTACTGGAGGGCTTTTAAACTAATGTAACTCTTCCACGTTATTCCAGATACCGGGCTAATCCTGAAAAGATTAAACATGTTTGACTTAATCCTACAGATCGGTAAGATGTAGGTAAATGATGTTAAATGTGATAGATAATGGAGATTTCCAAATGAGGTATTTGAGCATGCAGTACAACTTTTATTCAAATAATGTAAGTATTCAAGGAAAGTATGGTAGCACAATGCAGACCACAGAGTTAATGTGGGAAACCTTTTGAAGCAAATAAGATTTTCTTATATCACTATTATTGTATTATTTACTATTTTTTTTTTTTTTTATCTCACTATAAGTTTGTGCCCCCAAAATTTGGAGAGTCAGGGATACAGCGACATCTTCCCATAGGATCCTTTGTGCAATACTGTGTTGAAGGCAAGTTTTTTAATTGCGTTTTTTTAACTGGCAAAAATAAATGGAAATGATTCACCTGGATTGCTTTGTGGTAATGATACACTGAATTTCATAGTGGTAATGACACACTGGATTGCATTGTGGTAATGATACACTGGATTGCATAGCAGTAATGGTACACTGGATTGCATTGTGGTAATGATACACTGGATTGCATAGCAGTAATGGTACACTGGATTGTATTGTGGTAATGATACACTGGATTGCATAGCAGTAATGGTACACTGGATTGCATAGTGATAATGGTACACTGTATTGCATTGTGGTAATGTTACACTGGATTTAATACTGGTATGCTTCTTTTTGGAGAAAATCTTGATGTTCTAGGCATACTTTAGCAGCTGTTTTCTTTCTATGATGAATGTTTGTGCTTGTAAATAACAATTTGCATGCAGATTTTGACCTCACAAAGGTGTGTTAGCTTATGAAGGCATGTGTGGTTAATATATAAAATATGGTAGGGCAAATCGATACAATTTGTGTGCTTTAACTTTTATGTTTTCATTTATCATTACATCATTAATGTTTCGCCACCACTCATGAACACTGGTATGGACCTTAAGAAGAGTAACTTGGTCATGCAAAAACTAGATCATTGATGTGATTTTCATGCCTGAATGACTTGTGTATTTTTTTCCATCCTATCTTTAGCTCCATCACTTTTTACAAATTAAGTTTACACTGACAAAACCTTTTTATCTCCGTGCATGGTGTTTCAAATATTAGCAGACCACTCTGGTGGCCTAAGTGGTTAGAATGTCCGCCTCAAATGCTGGAGGTCACGGGTTTGAACCCCATCCAAGTCATGCCAAAGATTATAAAAATGGTCCTAGCAGCTGCCTCAGGCTAACAGGCTAGTGTTAGGATTTTTTGGCCTAATGTCAGGATAATGTGTCTGGGTGGGACATAATGCTGCATATCTGTGGCATGATGCCCCAGTGCTAGACATCACTATAAACTGCCACACTGCAGACAACATAGTAATGTGGCTGAAACATTGTTAATGCTACATTAAAAATCTAATCGCACACACAGGTATTAGCATAGGCTCACAACATAGTGGGTAATGGGTTCAAATCCTGTCTACACCAGTCTGGTTGTTGTCTATTTGAAAGGCACATAACTCCCATTGCTGCTGCGTCAGTACTGCATACTGGTGTGTGTGTGTGTGCTGGCAGGATTGGAATGTGAGGCAGAATAGTTTATCTCACATGAAACATTGATAGGCTTGAATGGACTGTAATTTTGGTTGCGAATTGCTGAGGTTCTGAATACTCAGGTGACACTTTAGACAGGTTCACAATGGAACAATATTTGCAGATATGGTTGCATATGAAAGACACTTCTCCTTAAGGACTGTATTCATGAACCCTATTGAGTATTTGCACTTTCCCCCTATGTCGAAAGGACTCTAGTCAATAAAGATCAAGATTGTGTTGTCCCAAGAGTGTCCTTACTGAGAGGTATCCTTATAAAAGGGTACAATTGTATTTAAATCAAGACATTAAAACTACTTTTTATTAGTTAGCTTTTGGTGGAGTTTTTCTTATATATATATGCTTGTGACAAAGAGTGAAAGGTCTTCTATTATTAATGATAGTTTGTAAGTATATACCCTAAGGGATGGGGTTTTTCTTACAAAGGACATTTTATCCCAAGGCTATGGTGTTATGTTTCACAACAGTGTTTACAGTATTTGCTCTCTTTACTAGGTAACACACTAATAGCAGTTTATTATTATATGCCATTCAAGCATACATTTCACATTTGTTATGGACCTCAGTGTGAAATTTATGTATGTTGGCATATTGTATTTCTCACTGAGTCAACAACACAACATAGTATCAACTGAAATACAGTCTATATTTCTATATTTATTTTCATTCTTGGCCCAGTCTATATTTCTATAATTATTTTCATTCTTGGCCCAGTCTATATTTCTATAATTATTTTCATTCTTGGCCCAGTCTATATTTCTATAATTATTTTCATTCTTGGCCCAATGACTCTAATGGAAGTCATTTTTCTGATTGATTTTGATCAAACTTGAAATGTTAGCTTATATATATCATCAAAATCTTGGATGAGTTTGATAATGAGCAAAATCCACATATATTGATGTAAGATTGCATCTGATTGGCTGAGCTACAGTTGCTTGTCTTGAAGCCATATTTGTGGTCCCTTTTAGACCCAACATGGAATATATACTTCTGTTATCTGGATCTAAGAGCATTTCAGTTATGAGTAAGATTGATGCATATAAATTGCTGAACTTCCACCTGATAGCCTGGCTTCTTACAATTTTTGAAGCCATTGTTGTGTGTGTGTGTGTGTGAGTGTGTGTGTGTGTGTGTGTGTGTGTGTGTGTGTGTGTGTGTTTTGGATTTTTAGTGTATCTTTAACAATTTCTCTTGTTTTCCATATTTTTGATCTGTTGGGTTTATTGACATCAACATTTTGGATGACTTTGATTATGTTGAAAAAACTGCATATTTAATCATGCCTTTATCTTTTGAAGGAGTATTAATTAGGATATAATAAAAATCAACATGATACATACTTTGGGAGGTAGTTTACACGCACATGTTCTTGCACTTAATTACATAACACTGTTCGCTGTCTCAGGGTGGCTGAGTGGTCTAATGCACTCATTTATACTCATCACAGAAAGCTCAGCTCTGTGTGGGTTGGAATGTCAGTTTCAGCCAACATTCGTGTGGGAGACAATTTGCCAGTAGCTTTATGTGGGTTGGAGGTTCTTCCTATGGTTTGCCATGAGTGTTTTCTCCACCAGATGTACTGGACACAATTCATAGCCTATCATGTGCTGATTGTTGTTGTTGTTGTAGGGTTTAACACCATTTTTCAGCACACAATAGGCTATACATGGCAGCCAGTATTAATGGTGGAGGAAGAACCCCGGAAAACCCCTGGAAAGAACCACTGACTCACAAGAAGCTACTGGCAAGCTTTTGCACATAACCACATTAGCCGAATCTGAGACTTAAACCCACACAGACAGAAGAGAGATGGCAGTCACTCCGTAACAGAGAGCGCTTTAGACCACAGGCCACTTGGGGCCCCATCATGTGTTGAAAGCAACAAACACACATCTATGTTGTCATAACACTTTATAGTTACAAACATTCTAAGAGATACTAAGCCATTTTACAAACAAGGTCACAATAACCTAATTTTTTACACACCATTTTTCTAACAAATCTTCACATGTGGATCTATAAGTGACTCCTTCTTACTACTTTCTCTTTTATATTTGATATTGCTGACAAATCGCGATTCAGTAATTATCAAGTACTTACTAAGCATATCAATTTGACCTACTTGTCATGTTCCTGTCTTCATGCTAAATTTTAGATAGTTGCCTTTATCACTCTAACTTTCATTCCATCTGTCAAGAAACATAAAATGGTGGCATCTGGACAGATATGCTTCACACCAGAAAGTTTGTCAATATGACTTGCATTTTATCTGTTGTTGATAAGTGTTTTGTTTTTATGTCACCAATATTCTCACATTTTCTAGAATCTTTATATGAACATACAGTATCTTACCTCCCTTCCTGAAAACTGATATATGCATGTGATCTCTTGCCCGCCCTTCCTGAAACTTGATAACCAGGAATATTTTTGCTTGTTTTTCTTCCTGAAACTCAATGTGTGCATGCTTGCAGGGAACACTTAAAACAACTTTTTAATTGAAGGTAAATGTAATTCATTTATTTATGCATTTTTAAAATAAAAATCCCCATGCTATTTTTAAAACAAACATTATACATTTATTCCTTCTGTTTGTTGCTCTTTCCATTCATTTGCCCACCTGTTTTTTAAAAAAATCCAAATCAAAATTGTGGGGTATAAATTGAAGTAACATTACTGTGATATTACTAGAGATCCAGAAGAGTTGTATGATTATTGACTTCATGGGAGAGAGTCGGTTAGATATATCTATATTTCAGTTTGTTGGTCTTTCCATTCATTTGCCGATTGGGGCCACACGTGGTCTAAAGTGCTCTCCGTTATGGATCACTGCAATCTCACCTCTGTCTGTGCGGGTTTGAGTCTCAGATTCGGCTAATGTGGGTATGTGAGAAAGCTTGCCAGTAGCTTCTTGTGGGTCAGTGGTCATTTCCGGGGGTTTCCCGGGTTCTTCCTCCACCATAAATACTGGCCGCCATGTATAGCCTATCATGTGCTGAGAAATGGCGCTAAACACTACAACAGCAACAACAACATTTTCCCATCTGTCTTTTTTAAAACCCAAATTTACATTGTGGGCTGTAAATTCAGGTAGCATTATTGTGATATTACACCAGTACTAGAGATCCATGAAGAGTTATGTGATCATTGACTTCATGGGAGAGAGTCCATCAGATATATCCATATTTCAAATGCACTGGCATTTTTGTTGTGACAAAACTCTTTGTATTCAGTCATATTAGGATACATGCATCAAATTTGTGGCATATTTTGGAATTTTAACTTACACAAATTTGGATGAGGTGGGGGAAAATTTCTAGAGTTGTGTGGACATGGAATATGCTGTATAATGCAGTGTAGGGATTTGCCATGACATTAGTCATTGTAGGTGCTTTAGATTAACTGTTAGAAATATTTCTTTTTCCTCTATGACAGTTAGATTTTGTTCCTGACTTTCATAAAACAATTTTCTTGTTTGGATAACTGGAGCAGAGTAATCCTGTATGGAAACACAACAGTCACAGTTATAGTGTTAAGAAACCTGATACCTATACTCTCTAAAAAATCGAACATCACATTGGGGTTGGGTATGCTGGGTGGATAGGTGGAGTGAAAACACGTTTGTGAGTGAGTAAAGATACGTTTATAGTGTTCTGCACTGTTTTTCAATCACATTGTGCACCAGCAGATCTGGGTCTATGCAGTTTGTTAGGACTAATCAATGGTACAAAGAACACGGACCTTGATCTGCTGGCACATTATGCATTGGCCATAGTTTGGTCTGCTTGTAGTTAGATTCGACTTAATCACAGGTATATATGGTATGTGTTTGAAAAGCCATCAGTAACCTATACAGTATACCCCCAAGCAGTCTATCAAAAAAAGTCATAATTCTGACAACATCCTGCCAACATTTAAAGTTGGCATTTTCATTGCATCTTCTTTTTCATCATCTGACTTGAAGAAGAAAGAAGCCATTTTGTTTTATACTATTTGCATGTACTCTATCTGTACTGAAACACTCTCAACAATGTATTAGAGAATATTAACTAGATTCACAAAAAGCAAATCTTTTGTTAATGAAACATTAATTCTCAAAATGTGTTACTAAATAGATCTTGATGCCAAAGTAATATGTATATAAGCCAATTGTAGATAAACTGTATATTTATAAAATGTACATTTTTAAAAGTATATTTATGAAAAGTATGTTTATAAAATGTACATTTAAAATTCAGATAGTAATTTGATTGTTGTAGGTTACATTGGCATAAACATATATGTATATCATCATCATCATCATCATCATCATCATCATCATCATCATCATCATCATCATCATCATCATCATCATCATCATCAGTCTCTTGACCTAGTGTGGTCGTTAAGGCACTGTGCTGTTGAACATCTGAGCAGTTCCCTCCACTTGTCTCGATCATGCGCCAATGCCTGTGTCTCAGCAAAACTTTTCCTGGTCCATTCTGTTATGTTGTCAGTCCACTTTTGCCTCTGTCTGTAACCTCTCCTTCTGCCACTCTGGACGCTGCCCTGCAGTACTGTTGTGGATTAGACTGTTGGCTCTATTGATATGGCCATACCATTTCAGCTTTCTCATTTTGACAGTGGTGAGGTCTTCATAATAGCCTACATTGTGCCTGACGGTGTTTTGCACTTCTTCAGTTGTGATGTGGTCCATGTAAGAGATGCCAAGGATGGTGCTGTGGCATCTCATTTCATGTGCCTGGATTCTTCGGTGTAATTCTGCTGTCAGGATCCAGGCCTCGCATGAATACAGAAAGATTGAGATGACTAGTGCTCTCAATAGTCTGATTTTATTTTTCAGACAGATGTTCTTGTCTCTCCAGATGTGTCTTAGCTTTGATATAGCTGCCGTTATTTGTGCTGCTTGTGACAAAATTTCTGTTCTTGATCCCTCTTCCGTGATTATAGTGCTAACTAAACAGAGCCAGATTTGCTGGGGTATATCAGGTGATTATTATACATGGGGTCTGTTAAGTTTATTAGGAATAATTAGTGGAATCAATAACATGGACCCTGATGTGCAGGCATACAATTACAATTGCAGATCATAATCTGTGTTTTTGCCGTTGTCTTAAAAATGAATATACATGTCAGCTATAATCATATTTTGTTGATACAGGAATAAAGAATAGACATTGATCAGAGTGGTGGAGAAAAATTCTTGTACCTTTATGAAACTAGCTAAGGTAGCATAAGTAAATAAAGTGTGACTGAATCAAGTGGGGCCCAGAATGACTTGAGTGGTCCAAAGTGCTCACTGTTATGGATCACTGCTGTCTCACTTCTGACTGCGTGGGTGGAATCTGGGACTGGCCAATGTGGGTATGTGAGAAAGCTTGCCAGTCGCTTTTCGTGGGTCAGTTGTTATTTCCAGGGTTTTCTGGGTTTTTATTCTATCATTTATACTGGACGCCATGTTAAGTCTATCTTATGCTGAAAAATGGCATTAAACTCTACAACAATAACTACAACAACTGAATCAATTATTTGAATATCTTTCATTAATATCATTGATAATTACACTGGTATACGTTTTTTTTTAATACTCTTTTCTGTTGTATTTCATGATTTTGTATTATCCTGAATTTGATTAATCTGATGTAATCTCTGTTGAAGAGGAAATAAAGTCAGTCAGTCAGTCATACATACATACATACATACATACATACATACATACATACATACATACATACATACATACATACATACATACATACATACATACATACATACATACATACTCTTTAATTTGGGTACCTTTACATGCACACACACACATGCACACACACCCTTTCAAGCAGCACAATTATCACAACATATTTAGATAGCATAGCTTTGTAAACAGAGCTCAAGATGTTTATTTATCAAGAGCCCTTCTGTATAAAAGAAAATTATCTGGCACTGTCACTGTCTTATGACATCTTTTTTTTTTCTATTGTAGACAAAGATGATATCTATAAACACCTGTATGTAAAAGAACATAAAAATTCAGTGTAATAAAATATTACAGCAGTTCAGGTACAACCTTTTAATCTGAATAGAAATACTTTATAAAGAAGGCTGTATGTGAATTTTTTTAAAAAAAAAATCATCAAAACCATACAATATGGTTATCATCTAATTCATTAACTTGTATGTGCAGGTTCAGGAAAAAGTCATAATTGTAACCTGTTTTCTCCAAAACAGTATTAAATAAGTCATCTACAACAAAGCACGAAGAAACTGGTGTGATCATACATGTTTGAACAAGATTTTTCTATATCAGAATGTCTATGAATCTATTCAGTAATGAAAACTGCTATTTGTAATTTGATAATAAGTGAGCTAAGTACATAAAAGGGACCCATATTTCTTCTTTGGTAGATTTCTATGCAAAATGATCTTTAAACGGTTTACATTACATACATTAGGTGAAAGAACCAAAGCATTTAAATCCGTCAGCAGTATACCATATACGTGATTAAAACAACTCTGACATGTATATTTATTACCTAAAGACAGGAAGCTTAATGTACATCCAGGGTATTTATTCTCAGCACTGAGTCATTTCTTTTGCTTCCTTTATTTTTTTTAAAATGCTGTTTGGTGTGAGCATTTTATAGCACGACTATACAGATAGGTTTTGTGCTAAGGCACTTGTAAGTAGTGTCTTGTCCAGGATGGTAGCAATCCTAAGCCTGCACACTTTCTGACAGGGGCCCTGAGTGGCCGAGTGGTCTAAAGCACTGTCCGTTACTGATCACTGCCATCTCACCTCTATCTGTGTCGGTTCGAGACTAAGATTCGGCTAATGTAGTTATGTGAGAAAGCTTGCCAGTAGCTTCTTGTGGGTCAGTGGTTCTTTCACCAATAATACTGGCCGCCATGCTTTGCCTATATTGTGCTGGAAAAATGGCATTAAACCATAAAAAACAAAAAACAAACCCTTTCTGACACAATTGTGGCACACTAACCACTGGACCACAGTGGTGCCTGCCTCCATTAGTTGCATACTTATAACAGTGAGAAGGGCACAAGATATACAGTAAATATTTGACTTCCTTTATTTCTTTCATGATAAAATTTTAACTTAGTTGATTAATGTTGTTATTCTTTTGGGTTTAACACCATTTCTGAGCACATGTTAGGCTATCATAACATTGTGGCCAGTATTCTGTAAATTGGTGGAGGAAGAACTTGGAAAAACCTCAGTAAGAACCACTGATCTATACAACCTGAGACTTGAACTGACATAGATGCAGGTGAAATGGCAATGATCAGTAAAGGTGAGTGCTTTAGATCACTCAGCCACTCAGGTCTCCTTGAATTACTAATAAATATAGTATACTTCTTTGTAAACAACAATGCTCATTTTGGGTCAGTATTATAGAATGAAACTTGTTCTGTTATATTCTTAAGGTATTAAGATTTACATTGATTATTTGCACACTTTTTCAAATCCATTTCTTTCTCCTTTAGCAAGTAAGAGGTCTTAGCAATAATGTTTACACCATTTGATTTTATGCTTATATTTATTTTCAGAAATAACATGTTGAAAAGTATGCAAAAAATGTGCACAAGCGATTTGAGTTTATATTTAAATTTAAAGTGAATTTTAAATTTCAATGTTGACATAAAATTAAAGTAAAGGAAAAGTTCTTTTTTAGCACCAGATTTCATTTTTGAAGTTATCTTCCATTGGCAAAAGCCACCCGATTAATAGCCCCAAGAAATAGGTACCTAACTGTCCTTTGCTAAAACACTGGCTGGGGTCCTTATTTACACAATAATAAAGAGTTGCAAGTTCAGGAAAATCTTAGATACAAATTGTTGTGTAATTCAAGCTGCAGACATTGCCTATTTCCATAAGTTTTTCATTATATCTGTATCATTGTACAAAATGATGCTTTCCTGAAAACAGATACTATATTTCAACATATATAATGCAGATTTTTAAAACCTTTGTTTAGAAACACCTGGGTATCACACACACACACACACACACACACGCGCACGCGCATGCACGCACACACACACACACGCACGCACGCACACACACATATGCACGCACGCACACACACATACGCACACACATATATTGATGGGTTTTGATCTGGCATTAATATATATTTATTTTAATTTAATTGTTTGTTTGTCAATTTAAAATAATTTTTAAATTTCATCACATGCTAATGTAATGTAAATTTATTCTCTGAAGATGATATTCTTCCAGAAAAAAAGTTGATCTGAATTATTCTTTCATAATCATCTAATGTTAACCTAGATCCTGACCTTAATTAAAAATTAGTAGCAGCTACTTTTATTTTAAAATGATTGGTTGTTGTCAAAGTCATGATGGGATTATGTGATTTAAGAAGTAAACAACTTTTATTTTTATTCTTAAAGTAAATCGATTGGTTTTCACTGTTGTTGTTGTTGTTGTTGTTGTAGGGTTTAATGCCATTTTTCAGCACATTATAGGCTATACATTTCAGCCAGTATTAATGGTGGAGGAAGAATGCAGGATGAAACTGTCAAGGTCATGTTAAGCATGCATGATATAAACGTGATCACGTGACCCCCCTAAATTTTACAACTTTTGAATTTTTTAAACTGCATTTTAGGATACTATATAACCTTTGTTTTAGAGAAATATTTGCAGTTTTTGACTTTTACTTTACACTGGAAAGTGTCTTTTGTAACTAGTTTTCGAGTTTATGTTAATTTTCTTCAGACCAGTTGGATTTTTAAAGATTAATTCATTTCTCTAGAAATATTTTATGTGCTTATACAGAATTTTTTTAACAAAGACAGTTTATCAAAAAACAGTTTGAATTTCCAACATTGGAGTGTTAAATCTTATGTTTCTACAAGGAACTGTAGATAAGCACAGTTCAGACTTAAGCATTCATCATCATCTTCCATCTTGGATTTTCCATCAGGACTCAAGGTTGAATTTTTTAGAACATTTCATTATTAGGACTGTTGTAATTTAATTTGAGGAATAATCTTGGATTATATTTGGATTTGATTATTAATGCTGTAAGTTCTTTTTCCATTTTTGCAATCTTTTCCAGGAAAATAAATTAACTTTACAAAGCTTGATGTTTTCACTTTTTCTGTGTTACTGTTTATTAGAGCCTAAACACATAACAAAACATCAAGAACTGAATACAACAACAACAACAATCATTAGCGACATAAATCAGTCCCATAACCAAACTGTTGGATAAACATATATGTTTAACATTGAATTACTAAACATGTTTGCCTGGGAGATTTGAGTAAATAATAACAACTGAAAAACAACTACTCTATTCCAGAAAAGTTTCTGTTTTGTTTTGGGGCCAATTTGCTGTCTAAACATCTTTGAAATTGATCTCCATTGTTTTGTTGGATCTGTGTGTTGGCAATTTGATAACATTTTTGTCCAGTGAGTATCTTTAAAACTGATCTTCACTGTTTTGTTTCTGTACTTGAAATTGGTTTAGAATCATGCAAGGTAGTTTCATTCCATTTGAGCATAAGCATAATCTATGTTGATGACTTTTACATAGTACTGTAAACATGACATTCCAATTTGAATGACATAATTCCATCAGCAATACAGTTTTCTTTAAGAACTCGTGTACATTGCTTATCTTGGAGATGGTAGTGAGATTAAAAATGATCCTACAATAGCTGCATTAGGAAAAGATGTCTTGATGTCACTAATTTCCATTTCATTGTATCCAAGAGACAGAAATTATTCCACCACTACAATAACAATTGAATAAATTGTCTTTCTGGTTGGAAAAGGTTCACAAATTCAGCACAATTATTTGTGAATCTTAATATGACTCTTTGCAAATAAAAATTTCCTTTCTTTTGGTTTTACTATCATTTAAACTTTTATTGATAAAGTATTAAATGATTTATAAATTGGCTGAGACATATATATATATATATATATATATATATATATATATATATATATATATATATATATTTATCTGTAAATTTATCTATATATACCAACTATACTATCTCTGGCCTTACAATAGCATGTTTTCTTTGTGCCTCAGCAATTTTCTGCTCTTCTGCTGCATGGGCACCAGATGTGATCTTTGCAAAGATGGATGGTTTTGCACATGTGTCTCCCATGAGTCACTATTGATATGCAGGTTTTCCAAGGACACCATTGGAGAGTCATTGAAGTGCTTGTTGAAGCACTTCATCAGTGCACTTTCCCTCACAGAGTTTGCCATAGAGCAGCTGTTTTGCAATCTGTTCCTTACTTATACCAATGATGTGTCCTGCCCATCAAATTTTGGCTCTCTGGAGCAGCAAGAAGACATCATATGATGTTGGCCCTTGTGAGATCCTCAGATCAGGAATTTTGTCTTGCCTAATCAGCATATTCTTTTGGAGACAGCTCATATGGAATAGACTGAGTTGTTGGAATGTCTGCTATAGACACTCCATGTCTCATTGGCATACAGGAGTGTGGTGAGCCCTGCAGCAAGGTACACTTTCAGCTCTGTGGTAAGACTGATTCTTTTGTAGTTCGACACATTCCTATGTAGTCTCTCAAAGGCAGAACTGTTGTTCTTTTTGTTATTGTAGGTTGTAATGTCATTTTTCAACACAAGATAGGCTATACATGGTAGCCAGTATAAATGGTGGAAAGGCTGAAATGACTTTGACAATTCTGCTGTTGACCTTAATATCAATATTGAATATTCTTGAGAGGATGCTGCCCACATACATGAAGATGTAGACAGCCTGGAGTTTCATTGTGATGCTCGATTCACATTATGGTTTTCCAGGGGTAGGATGGTACATGACTTCAGTTTTTTTTTACTGCTGATCATGAGTCCATAGTTTTTTAATACCTCAGCAAACTTATCCATGTTGGTCTGTATGTCTTTTGGGGGCTGGCATTGAGAGTGCAAAGAAGAAGTCCCTGACAACTGTTTCCTTCCCTTTTGTGATTGCCTGCAGTTGCTTGGAGTTGAACTTCAGTCTAGTATCTTACATGGATGTCCTCCTCATTGTTTTTTTAATGCATCGGTGAGCATTGCACTGAATGTCATGTTGAAGAGTCTAGGTGCCAGAATGCAGCCTTGTTTTATGCCATTTGTGACTGAGAGGGCATTTGTGGTGAGCTGTTATCAGTCACATGGGCCATCATGCTGCCATGGAGCTGGTGAAAAACTGTGATGAACTTGTTAGGGTCATCCAAATTTTGCAATGTACTTCCAGTGTCCAACTCTGCTAACTCAGTAGAATACCTTTTTTTGTTTGTTTGATTAGGATTTTTAACGTAGCTTTAACAATTTTTCAGTCATATTGCTACGATGTCTGCTGTGAGGCAGTTTATAGTGATGTCTAGCACTGAGGCATCATGCCGCAGACATGTAGCATGATGTCCCACCCAGTCACATTATCCTGACACCAGGCCGACCAGTCCTAACACTAACCTCTTAATGCTGAGCGTCAAGCGAGGCAGCTGTTAGTACCATTTTTGTAAGTCTTTGGTATGACTCGGCCGGGGATCGAACCCACGACCTCCTGCTTCCGCGGCGAACGCTCTAACCACTAGGCCACCGGAGCGGTAGTAGAATACCTTGATCAGTGATATTTATGTATCATAGGTATGACCATAATTATGTAGTTATTTGTTTATTTTGATTTATTTTATGTAAATCTTATTAAACAATTGAATTTCTATAATAATAATAATAATAATAATAATAATAATAATAATAAAAATAATAAAAATAATAATAATAATAAATGATGAGGACTTTGTATAGCACCTAATCTTTAAAATTTAAGCACTTTATCTATATTATTATATAACTAATGCACCCTTAAACACATCCTAAATGATAATTATCCTTGCAGTACTATTTGGCATGCTTCTTTTTTTTTTCTGTTATCTGCACACTACTGTATCATGCTGTTCAGCTTACCACCATATATACTCAGTTATAAGTTGAGCCATACTGCAAAAAACGAAGATCATGATCTACTGTAGCATAATGTGCAAGCAGATCAGGGTCTGTCTTGCTTGTTCTACTAATTGCTCATAACAAATGATGCAGACCCAGATTTTCCAGAGCATTGTGCCTTAACAGATCTGAGTCTGTGCAGTTTGCAGCTTGACGTGTGTTATAAATGAGAACATGTGAACCTTCTGATCAACATCACCTTGTGTTCATAGGATTTTCTTTAGACCTATTCATACATTTTGTTTCCTTGTCTGAAATTTTCTTTATTTTACTGAAATTGTAAACCCTCTGATTGTTTGCATTTTTTTAGGGCCTGTTTTGACCTACTTGGAATATTTGTGTTTACATTGTTCAGAAAACAGGGTTAGTTACAGTGATCTACTGTAACAAGATTAACAATATGTGCATCTAGCAAAGACCAGGGTGTAAACACATTATACCATATCTATCTTTTCCTAAAGCCAGCATAGCATCCTTCTACTTGTAGATTATGGTACATAACTCACACAATATAAAGACCTTCATGATAACACCATTCCATTAATAAGGCAGGTATGCTCATGGATCCCATCTCATTATGTAGTGTTGAAATAATATGTATAGTCATTATATTGCCCTTCATTTTAAGGTATCTTGCTATATGGCATTATGTTGTCAATAATGGCTGCGATGAATAGCATTATAATAAGCTAGTATGAATCCTGTATTATCTGAAACCACCAGAATTCTTTGGATGCTAACATACTGTATGTATAATACTTCTTGAACAATCTTCAGAGAAATTTTAGTAAAACATTTCATGGAGATTTTCCAAACTGTACACAAAATAATGAGAAGATTTTTGATTAGCTTTCCAGTTTTTATCCCATTTTGGGCCAAATTTTAGAGTCAGTCTCAATGCTTGGACTGATGACCAGTGATTTATCACATAACTTACATACTATACACTGTTTGCAATAATAATTTAAGACCATAAAGGATTAATCCTAAGTGGGTGGAGTTGGGTGGGTGGGTGAGATGGTTAAGAAATAAATTACACCATTTTGTAATGAATGCATTTGTAGATCACATTTCATGACCTCTTTTTTTTGAATGTTATAATTATTTTGGAAGTTTTTGTCGATTCTTACAAATTTACATTTAGATTATGTCTGTTCCATGTGATTCTATGTATGTATTGCATGATGTCATCACCAGATAACCTTGGATAGGTAAAAGATAGTGAGTATTGTTCAGGTCATACTTCCTGTTGCATCTGCCTAGTAGGGGTTATTTCATGCTATCGTTACATCTTACTGCTCTTAGTTGTGTAATCCAGTGAACCATTTGGAAGATGAATTTCATGAAGGATGTAATTCAATCATCAGCACAAATAATATCAAAAGCTCTTGCTGGACATTAAAGAATAATAGACACTGGAGATGGCTGTGAGATAAAAGTATATGGAACAGTTGTTACAAACCATATGTCACTATTCAGATGAGCCAATACAAGTTAAGTGTATGTTGATTTTAAAAAGGTGTTCAGTTGGAAAGGGCATATTCTACAAGAACACAGGTGTTTTACAGACATTCACTTAAATATCATATGTTTTTGCTTTCCTAAGATGGCTTCCTAACTTAATTTACACATGGGCAGTACAGTAACTTATCTTAGGTCTCTCAAGAATGTTTGCCATTCATATTTGTGAACTTTTGTAATTTTTATGAAATTAATTCTTCAGAAAAAATATTATATTATGGTGGTTGCCATCATAACCATATTATGGTGGTCATCATTATGTCAGTATTGTCGTGTTAGTCATCATAACCATATTATAGTGGTCATCATTATGTCAGTATTGTCATGTTAGTCATCATAACCAAGTTATAGTGGTCATCATTATGTCAGTATTGTCGTGTTAGTCATCATAACCAAGTTATAGTGGTCATCATTATGTCAGTATTGTGGTGGCAGTCATCATGACCATATTATAGTGGTCATCATTATGTCAGTATTGTCGTGTTAGTCATCATGACCTTATTACAGTGGTCATCATTATGTCTGTATTGTGTTAGTCATCATAACCAAGTTATAGTGGTCATCATTATGTCAGTATTGTGGTGGTAGTCATCATGACCATATTATAGTGGTCATCATTATGTCAGTATTGTGGTGATTGTCTTCAGGGCCAAATTATAGTGGTCATCATTGTCAGTATTATAGTGGTTGTCATCATAACCTTATTATAGTAGTCATCATTATATCAGTATTGTGGTGGTAGTCATCATGACCTTATTATAGTAGTAATCATTATGTCAGTATTGTGGTGGTAGTCATCATGACCTTATTTTAGTGGTCATCATTATGTCAGTATTGTAGTGGTAGTCATCATGACCATATTACAGTGGTCATCATTATGTCTATTGTGGTAGTCATCATGACCATGTTATAGTGGTCATCATTATGTCTATTGTTATGGTAGTCATCATGACTGTATTACATTGGTCATCATTATGTCTGTATTGTCGTGTTAGTCATCATGACCATATTATAGTGGTCATCATTATGTCAATATTGTGGTGATTGTCTTCAGGGTCAAACTATAGTAGTCAGTATTGTGGTGGTAGTCATCATGACCATGTTATAGTGGTCATCATTATGTCTATTGTTATGGTAGTCATCATGATTGGTCATCATTATGTCTGTATTGTCGTGTTAGTCATCAAGACCATATTATAGTGGTCATCATTATGTCAATATTGTGGTAATTGTCTTCAGGGCCTAACTATAGTGGTCATCATTGTGTCAGTATTGTGGTGGTAGTCATCATGATCAAATTATAGTGGTCATCATTATGTCAGTATTGTGGTGATTGTCTTCAGGGCCAAATTATATTGGTCATCATTGTCAGTATTGTGGTAGTTATCATCATAACCTTATTATAGTGGTCAGCATTATGTCAGTATTGTGGTTGTTGTCATCATAACCTTATTATAGTGGTCAGCATTGTCAGTATTGTGGTAGTTGTCATCATAACCTTATTATAGTGGTCAGCATTATGTCAGTATTGTGGTGATAGTCATCATGATCATATTATAGTGGTTATTGTTATGTCAGTATTGTAGTGATTGTCTTCAGGGCCAAATTATAGTGGTCATCATATTTTCTTGTTTGTTGAGTCAGTGTTTTATGTTTACTGGCCCTCTCTGATAAACATCTTGCCCTCCCCCCCTAGTGTTGGTATCCCACTCAAAGTTTCCCTGCTACTTATATCAATAATGTAGCTAGTTAATTGTAGATTTCAACAAGCTCTTTAATGTCAACACAATGTCTTTACGTGTGTCAGCTGTAACATAAACTTATACATCCCACTTTAGTTACACATACATATAAATTAACATGCACATATCAAGTTCATCTTGGTACTGACCAACATGGGGGGAGCATACATTTGTTTTCTTTCTTGTAATTTATTCCAAGATAATAATTTTTTTCTCCAAATAATATAGATATAGCATGGTGTTATTTTGCTTTAAATCATGGGTATGATAGTTTTTCCTGCTGAGAGGCAGATTTTTTTAAAACTCTAAACCCTGAGCCAGAAAATTAAATTTTTTGTCCCTAATATAACAGTGGTGTACTGAATAATGTATTGCAGTATGTTACAAAATATTATGGGGCAAAAGTTGTCACAGTAATATTTGTTTTCATAGTTCTCACAGAAAAAAACGAGGTATAACAAAATATTGAATGTGATCATCATTTTTGTGGTTTTAAACCCCAGCAGAGTCATACAAAATACAAATCGTACTAACAGCTGCCTTGCCTGGCACTCAGCATTAAGAGGTTAATGTTAGGACTGTTTGGCCTGGTGTCAGGATTATGGATAATGTCACGTGGTGGGAGACATCATGCTACATGTCTGCGGCATGATGCTCCAGTGCTAGACATTACAATAAACTTTCACACTGCAGACATTGTAGTGATATGACTGTAAAAATTGTTAAAGCTATGTTAAAAATGCAGATCGCACCCACCCACCATTTTGTGTGTTCATGATGTACCATATATACTCACTTATAAGTGAAGTCTAACTGCAAACTGCACAGACCCAGATCTGCCATTACATAATGCACAGATTGTTAGGAGTAATAAGTTGAACAACATACACCCTGATCTGCAGGTGCATTCTGCTATGGCAGATCAGGATCGTTGTTGCTTATGGTGTTCTTCCCATAGTGCTAGAAAATTGCTTTATAGTAGGAGGTAGGGGCATCCTTCATACGCTATTTCTGTACTACAAGAATTATCATTATAAAATGATTCCCATTATAAGGCAAGTGTTGTCATGGGTCCCATTTAGAGGCAGTAAAATTATATGTATCATACACTTAATTATGAGGTGTTCTGACAATAAGGCAGTAAAATTATATGTATCATGCACTTAATTATGAGGTGTTCTGACAATAAGGCAGTAAAATTATATGTATCATGTACTTAATTATGAGGTGTTCTGACAATAAGGCAGTAAAATTATATATATCATGTACTTAATTATAAGGTGTTCTGACAATAAGGCAGTAAAATTATATGTATCATGCACTTAATTATGAGGTGTTCTGACAATAAGGCAGTAAAATTATATGTATCATGTACTTAATTATGAGGTGTTCTGACAATAAGGCAGTAAAATTATATGTATCATGTACTTAATTATGAGGTGTTCTGACAATAAGGCAGTAAA
Organism: Unio pictorum; assembly: GCA_030141615.1. NCBI lineage: Eukaryota > Metazoa > Mollusca > Bivalvia > Unionida > Unionidae > Unio > Unio pictorum. The sequence goes on along the minus strand of JARLTB010000046.1, from coordinate 9,093,910 downwards.
ATTATATATATCATGTACTTAATTATGAGGTGTTCTGACAATAAGGCAGTAAAATTATATGTATCATGCACTTAATTATGAAGTGTTCTGACAATAAGGCAGTAAAATTATATGTATCATGTACTTAATTATGAGGTGTTCTGACAATAAGGCAGTAAAATTATATGTATCATGTACTTAATTATGAAGTGTTCTGACAATAAGGCAGTAAAATTATATGTATCATGTACTTAATTATGAAGTGTTCTGACAATAAGGCAGTAAAATTATATGTATCATGTACTTAATTATGAGGTGTTTGACAATAAGGCAGTAAAATTATATGTATCATGTACTTAATTATGAGGTGTTCTGACTATAAGGCAGTAAAATTATATGTATCATGTACTTAATTATGAGGTGTTCTGACTATAAGGCAGTAAAATTATATGTATCATGTACTTAATTATGAAGTGTTCTGACTACATGTATAAGGCAGTAAAATTATATGTATCATGTACTTAATTATGAAGTGTTCTGACAATAAGGCAGTAAAATTATATGTATCATGTATTTAATTATTAAGTGTTCTGACAATAAGGCAGTAAAAATATCATGTATTTAATTATGAAGTTTTCTGACAGCAAGGCAGTAATACATGGTTCCAAAGAAAAATGTTATAATAAGTGAGCACTTTTTAATAATAATAATAATAATAATAATAATAATAATAATGATAATAATAATAATAATAATAATAATAATAATAATTGACAATAATGATGATGATGATGATTTTATTGAAAGAGGGTAACTCAGTTACATACCATCTAATCCCCCTTTAGGCACTCTAAAAATTATACTTATATTTTCATATTTAAAAAGTATACATATATTTTCATGCAAATGTTTCTCTCTCATGAAAATAAAATGTAAGTAAAGACTTTACAAGTATATACATGTACTAAAATACATTATTAAAGTAGGAGGACTCAACTACATATGTAAAAAAATAAATCATCTCTACAATAATTATATTTTGAAATGACTTTCAGCAGCATCTTCATGTATTCATAGCAGTTAAAGATTACTTCTGCTTATGTATACATTTAGGCTAGTCTTCTTGCAGATAAATTTTATATATGTAATATTTTTGTTAAAAACAACATTATATTAAAGAATTATGGAGTCCTTTGCCAGGTATTTGTTATTCTACTAAACAATAACATTTTAGATGTGAGTAACCATCATATACTGTTTACTTGTTTTTCCCACCTCATACGTCTTCAAAAATTACTCCTAATAGTTTTTGCTTGTTTCAACAGTACAGTTTGTAGTTGGACTCAACTTATAGATGAGTAAATATGGTAGCCCTCCAGAAGAAGTGAAAATAATAACTTCAGAAAATATAACTGGTTTGGCAGGCCTATGGCTCTCAGTAATTACTGGCCACCAAGTAGTTTAAAGTGCTAGTTTTTATTGACCACTGCCATCTCACTTCTGTCCTTATGGTTTGGGTCTCATGAAATGCCTTTGTGAGTACATAAAAAACAGTAGCCCAAATTCTTCCACCATTTGGCCATGTTATATAGCCTATCATGTTGAGTTTAACCCCCAAAATAACATGAACAACTAACAGGCTCACTTAAAAATCCACAGCTAAATCAGTACCTGCATTGATTAGGAATGTATTTATTTTGGACATGTATGCTTTGTTCATTTTAAGTAGTAATTAGGTGTTTTAGGGTCCTTTGGGGATGGTTGTCAGAGAAGTTAAATTGTTAGGTAGTTATGAATGTGAGATTACATGATACAGTCTACACAAATGTCTTACACATACTTACAGTTGCAAACTTTAAAATTGCTGAATGAATTACAGAATGAATTAATTGCTGATTGAATTAATTGCTAAATGAATTACTGAATGAATTGCTGAATGAATAAATTGACGAATGAATGAAAGATTAATGAATTGCTGGATGCGTTGCTGAATGAATGAATGAATGAATGAATGAATGAATGAATGAATGAATGAATGAATGAATGAATGAATGAATGAATGAATAAAGCAATTAAGTAATCAGATGAATAGTTAAATTTTAGTAAATAATAATTATGGTTTATTGATATTTTCTTTTCAAGAAGTGAACAAAATCAGTTTTTGATTTTGTTTAAATCACAGTTAGTGAAATTATTGTTAAAAAATTATTATTTTTTTTAAATATAGGCTTATATAATCGGGTGTTTATGGTACAGTGTGACCATATTTACCTCAAGCTACGGTTGCCACATTCAATTAACAGGTTACTTATGTCCCTTGCACTTGCCCTCAGGAAATCAGTACATCATAGCAAGTAACTGGCAACTTTATTTTATTTCTGTTTTTGATGTTGGTTTACTGCATGCAGTGGCATTATTGAAACAGAAAGTGTATACCAGTGGTTTTGTTCAGTTGAATAGATATTGTAGTAAGTGCAGTTTATGTCTGACAGTGAAAGCATTAGCAGAGGTAATATTTAATAATTCTATTCTTTTCTTCCTCAATCCCTATATACATCAGTCTTTTACCGACAATACTGCATCTATTGACTTGTACTCTTAGTATTTAGTTTTATCATCTTGCAAACATGGCTATTGATTTTTGTTTTTAAATTATATCAAGATTCTTTGGTTCTTTATATGAGCATAAAGACCCACAAAGTTAATAGCCTCTGATTTAAATAGGAAAAGATTGCTGATACAATGCTGAGAAAAAGTATTCTTAACAAAATATACAGAGAGTTCATTTTTGTTCATTTTTGTATCAGTTTTCGTGGGTTTTGAAGGTGCTTCTATATATATATATATATATATATATATATATATATATATATATATATATATATATATCCCATGAATTATGATTTTTCTGTTATAATTTATATATCCCATGAATGATTATTCATCAGAAGGAAAATGATATGTCCGTAGGTAAATTTACATACACCATGAAAAAGTATCCAACTGTCGATAAATTTATATACACCATGAAAAAGTATCCATCTGTCAATACATTTAGATAGCTATCTGTCGATACATTTATATATACTATGAAAAAGTATCCATCTGTCAATACATTTATATACCCTATAACATATGATCCATTTGTAAAATTTATATGTCTCAAGAAAAATTGTGTCGGTAGATAAATTTAGATACCCTCAGAAAAAATTATCTGTAGTTAGTTTAAATTAATTACAATAACAATAATAATAATAATATTAATAATGTGGGGTTAGTGCAGTGCATAAACACTGCTTTCTACAACATAGTCCCAGTGTAATCAAGACTTTCTACAATATAGTACCAGAGTAATCATGTCTTTCTAACTTATAGTCCCAGAGTAATCAAGACTTTCTACAACATAGTCCCAGAGTAATCAAGACTTTCTACAATATAGTACCAGAGTAATCATGGCTTTCTAACTTATAGTCCCAGAGTAATCAAGACTTTCTACCATATTGTCCCTAGTATGTATTCATGGCTTTCTACAATCATTAAAACTGAGAAAGGTGAAGTCAAATTCACTTTAAATGAATAGAGATGGATAGACAAATTAATGAATGGTATATCATTTGGATGATTCCCATCCACAGTTTAAATTTTACTCTGTAATGATAACAGCCTAGCTGTAACATCAGTTAGTACACCAAAACATTAATTTGTACATTTCAAGAATGAGAGATAAACAGTGTGATGATTTAGTTAAGACTTGTACTCCTAACTTCACTTGATGGATTTTGCCACATTCCCTTCCTGGTTTAGATGGGTTTACTCCCACTTAATATTTCATGGCTTTTTCACTAATTCATTCATGTACAAGATACAAAATAAAATCTGACAGAATTTATCTACTGATTTTGATCATCAAAATGTTTTTCACTAATTCATTCATGTACAAGATACAAAATAAAATCTGACAGAATTTATCTACTGATTTTGATCATCAAAATGTTTTGCAAGATGATGAAATGTGCCAAGGTGCGTGTCATTAAACTACATAAAGGAGCCACTGTGGCACAGTGGTTCGGAGACCAGAGAGACAACCAAGAGTGTGATGGTTTGAATCCATCCATGGGTCAACCTGGGTCAGACAGTGTGATGTGTCCTAAGGAAATTAAATTGCATCAGAACTGAAAACCGGCTTGTGTAGCTGTGCTATAAAACATTGAATAAATTTATGGACAATTGGCATGAAGTTCACACAAGTGTTTCAGAGGTTGTACGTGATTCTCTAGTTGACAACTTTATCTATGAGCTTTCTGTGAGTATTTGTTGAAATTCTTGCAAATGTTGATAAGCATTTAACATTCTGTTGCAAAGACCCACTTATTATTTACCAATTTTAAGTCACCAGAATGAAGCCAAAACGTGCCATGCCAAAGTACTGTCAGTGTACCTTTTTACAGTTTACTAGTTTCAAGGATTTAGTGGTAACTAGCTACATATCCCATGAACAATGGTTATTTTGAGGACACATATTAAAATATGGTACACCACTTCCTAAACTCACAATTAAAGTACAGGAAAATGATTAAAATGTAATTTGTTAACATTTTTGTTGATTTATGAAACTCGGTTAAGATTAATTGATACTCGCAATTTTGAGTCCAGCTGAAAAGAACATACACCGTCACCATCACATAATTCCCATCATATCATACTCTGTGTTCTTTGTTGTACTAATTACTCCTAACAAACAGCAATGACCAAGATCTGCCAATGCATTATGGGACTCAAGTCTGCGCAATTTGCAGTTGGATATGTTCGTATATTACCACACTTCCTCAACACACAAGTTTAATTACAGTGAAATGAGTTTAATCTGTGTCAATTTATTTCTTCTCCCAATTAATGGAAATAAATGAATTCACAGTATTTTATAGATATCCAGTAAGTTTATTTTATATTATAGATATTAAGTGATAAGGGTCATACTTGGGATATCCTCAAATAAAGATATGATATTCACATTAATTTATCACTGCACCATTTAATTTTGAAAGTTTACATGTTACAATATTATTTGTGATGTAGTAGCACTTTATGGCACCAACTAACGGTAAATGCTGTGAAAAAGCTGAGGAGTCAAATACTCTTTATCAGAAGACATAATGTTCATTAGATACAAAGATGAATGAAGTGGAAATTAATGCTTGAATTTCCTCAGCAAGTTAGATTTCATCGTACAGTGATCAGCAAGCTATGATATTGAATTTCTTCAGTAAGTTTGATTTCATTGTCCAATGACCAGCAAGTTATGATATTGAATTCCTTCAGTAAGTTTGATTTCATTGTACAATGACCAGCTAGCTGTGGCATTGAATTTCTTCAGAAAGTTTGATTTCATTGTACAGTGATCAGCAGGTTGTGACAATGAATTCCTTCAGTAAGTTTGATTTCGTTGTACAGTGATCAGCAAGTTGTGACATTGAATTCCTTCAGCAAGTTTGATTTCATTGTCCAATGACCATCAGGCTATGATATTGAATTCCTTCATAACGTTGTATTTCATGGGATAGTGATCAGCTAGTTGTGACAATGAATTCCTTAAGCAAGTTTGATTTCATTGTACAGTGATCAGCAGGTTGTTGCATTGAATTCCTTCAGTAAGTTTGATTTCATCGTACAGTGATGACAGCAAACTATGATATTGAATTCCTTCAGCAAGTTTGATTTCATTGTCCAATGACCATCAGACTATGATATTGAATTCCTTCAGTAAGTTTGCAATGATTTCATTGTACAGTGATCAGCAGGTTGTGACAATGAATTCATTCAGTAAGTTTAATTTCATCGTACAGTGATGACAGCAAACTATGATATTGAATTCCTTCAGCAAGTTTGATTTCATTGTCCAATGACCATCAGACTATGATATTGAATTCCTTCAGTAAGTTTGCAATGATTTCATTGTACAGTGATCAGCAGGTTGTGACAATGAATTCATTCAGTAAGTTTAATTTCATCGTACAGTAATCAGCAAACTATGATATTGAATTCCTTCAGCAAGTTTGATTTCATTGTCCAATGACCAGCAAGTTATGATATTGAATTCCTTCAGTAAGTTTGATTTCATTGTACAATGACCAGCTAGCTGTGGCATTGAATTTCTTCAGAAAGATTAATTTCATCGTACAGTAATCAGCAAGTTGTGACATTGAATTCCTTCAGCAAGTTTGATTTCATTGTCCAATGACCATCAGGCTATGATATTGAATTCCTTCATAACGTTGTATTTCATGGGATAGTGATCAGCTAGTTGTGACAATGAATTCCTTAAGCAAGTTTGATTTCATTGTACAGTGATCAGCAGGTTGTGACAATGAATTCCTTCAGTAAGTTTGATTTCGTTGTACAGTGATCAGCAAGTTGTGACATTGAATTCCTTCAGCAAGTTTGATTTCATTGTCCAATGACCATCAGGCTATGATATTGAATTCCTTCATAACGTTGTATTTCATGGGATAGTGATCAGCTAGTTGTGACAATGAATTCCTTAAGCAAGTTTGATTTCATTGTACAGTGATCAGCAGGTTGTTGCATTGAATTCCTTCAGTAAGTTTGATTTCATCGTACAGTGATGACAGCAAACTATGATATTGAATTCCTTCAGCAAGTTTGATTTCATTGTCCAATGACCATCAGACTATGATATTGAATTCCTTCAGTAAGTTTGCAATGATTTCATTGTACAGTGATCAGCAGGTTGTGACAATGAATTCATTCAGTAAGTTTAATTTCATCGTACAGTGATGACAGCAAACTATGATATTGAATTCCTTCAGCAAGTTTGATTTCATTGTCCAATGACCATCAGACTATGATATTGAATTCCTTCAGTAAGTTTGCAATGATTTCATTGTACAGTGATCAGCAGGTTGTGACAATGAATTCATTCAGTAAGTTTAATTTCATCGTACAGTAATCAGCAAACTATGATATTGAATTCCTTCAGCAAGTTTGATTTCATTGTCCAATGACCAGCAAGTTATGATATTGAATTCCTTCAGTAAGTTTGATTTCATTGTACAATGACCAGCTAGCTGTGGCATTGAATTTCTTCAGAAAGTTTGATTTCATTGTACAGTGATCAGCAGGTTGTGACAATGAATTCCTTCAGCAAGTTTGATTTCGTTGTTCAGTGATCAGCAAGTTGTGACATTGAATTCCTTCAGCAAGTTTGATTTCATTGTCCAATGACCATCAGGCTATCATATTGAATTCCTTCATAACGTTGTATTTCATGGGATAGTGATCAGCTAGTTGTGACAATGAATTCCTTAAGCAAGTTTGATTTCATTGTACAGTGATCAGCAGGTTGTTGCATTGAATTCCTTCAGTAAGTTTGATTTCATCGTACAGTGATGACAGCAAACTATGATATTGAATTCCTTCAGCAAGTTTGATTTCATTGTCCAATGACCATCAGACTATGATATTGAATTCCTTCAGTAAGTTTGCAATGATTTCATTGTACAGTGATCAGCAGGTTGTGACAATGAATTCATTCAGTAAGTTTAATTTCATCGTACAGTAATCAGCAAACTATGATATTGAATTCCTTCAGCAAGTTTGATTTCATTGTCCAATGACCAGCAAGTTATGATATTGAATTCCTTCAGTAAGTTTGATTTCATTGTACAATGACCAGCTAGCTGTGGCATTGAATTTCTTCAGAAAGTTTGATTTCATTGTACAGTGATCAGCAGGTTGTGACAATGAATTCCTTCAGTAAGTTTGATTTTGTTGTACAGTGATCAGCAAGTTGTGACATTGAATTCCTTCAGCAAGTTTGATTTCATTGTCCAATGACCATCAGGCTATGATATTGAATTCCTTCATAACGTTGTATTTCATGGGATAGTGATCAGCTAGTTGTGACAATGAATTCCTTAAGCAAGTTTGATTTCATTGTACAGTGATCAGCAGGTTGTTGCATTGAATTCCTTCAGTAAGTTTGATTTCATCGTACAGTGATGACAGCAAACTATGATATTGAATTCCTTCAGCAAGTTTGATTTCATTGTCCAATGACCATCAGACTATGATATTGAATTCCTTCAGTAAGTTTGATTTCATTGTACAGTGATCAGCAAGTTGTGACATTCATTTTGAATGTGATATGCTAAGATTTTAAGTTATACATTTTAAGAAAATCTCCATGCTTGTTATACATTTCCTTGCATTTAAACCCCATCCCTCCTCTTCATAAGTCCACATCCCAGTACTTGGAACCTAAAATAGATTGTATATATCATTGATCCTTCTACAAATATATGCACAAAAGTTAATAAAAATATTTAGAAATTTCACTGTAATTGAAATTATTGTCAGGCAATGGAAATGCAAAGTTTTAATATTGTGATAGGCAAGGTTCTATGTAGAATACCTGAATAGATTTGTAGGCCATATTTCAGGGCTCATTCGACCTTAACATTTTTGCGGATGGAAAACCTTGTTTGCAGTCTCAATTAAAAACTACTTTTGGTAAACAAAATAAATTTCATAAGGACATATAGATTACCTGATTAAAGTTTCAGTCCATTGTAGCAATTTTGAATTTTTTCTTCAAAAGTTTCATTACATTATAATTGTGTGGACATAAGTCTTTTTCATTCACAAAGGTTTTTCTTGTTTGTGTTAAAAATGGCACAAGAATAGCAAAACATTCTTATAAGTTGTCTAATGACAGTACCATTGTACCTGGATGTTGATATTATCTGATGACAATAGCATTGTACCTAGTGTTATCGGATGAAGTATCGTTGGGTGCCTATTAGTCTATGTTATCTGATGACAATAGCATTTTGTAACTTTTAGGCAATGTTAAGTTTCTTTAAGCGCTGTTACATATTTTTTGTAAGTCTGGTAAAGTTATAATTCATCAAAACATTGTGTGCTTCAGAAATGAAAACACGTTCCACAGATTCCTTATATGTATCTAAAGAAATTCCTTTGTATGAGGGCATTAAGTTAGATTAGTTCTTCAGCTTATTGTGTTACCTTATTTAAATAAATTCATTATTATTAATATTATTTAACAATATTAATTTCAGTCAATATGCACTCAAGTCTTTATCATACGTGAAATTGTCTAAGATCAATGAATTCACATGGATTCTTGTAACTTTTGTCAACTAAAGTCATAAAAGTATCTTAGATCACCTGATTCCCATACTATCAAGAATCAAGATGACAAATTCAAACAATTGATCAAACTTAAAAAAAGATGATCATTGTACAAATTCAGATAGATGAACTCAACACAGTTAAACTCATCAAGAAAATTATCTACAAAGTTAAATAAATTCATGCATATATTATAAGCAAATAAATTCATGCAGATCATTATATTGTTATCAACGAATTACATGAGACTGGTGCAAATATCTTGTGCTTTCAAGCTTTGTTCACTTCTACTGCCAGAATTATGTCCGTCGACATTCCAGACATCTGGTCCCTTGGATAAATGTTTTACGAGAGAATTTCTTCTAAATCCATTCTCAGTGTTTCTTACATTTTCACCCTTGCAAAGACTAATTAAATTTCTTGATGGGGTATATTAAAAACCAAGAAATTTCATTTGGGAAACATACCCCTTATTTAGCATAACTAATCAGGATTAAATATATCTACTGCCTTTTATAACTAGGTTCCAAATTGCAGTCAGTCTGACTTCTAGATTTCCAAATATCTGATTCTGGAAAATTTCAATTCTGACAGTTTTGATATAGAGATTGAAGTTAACCTTTTCCTACCAGTCTGTCTGATAGTTAAATAAATGAAGGCTTAATTAAGAATCACTTCCTCTCCTGACACAGACTTTAAAAATCATTGCAGTATAGCAATTTAACCTGCACCTGTCTTTATAAATCAAATTAATTTATCTCTTGCCCAAATTAATGTTCTCTTAATTTTGATTGACAGAAATTTGCACCCTTACAATATTATTTATCAAAAACCCTAAACATGGCAAATAACAAATAAACCCTAAAAATGTTGAAATGTTGTGTGAGGAAGTTTTGAAAATGTAAATTAAAGGCTTCTGGTAAACAATTTTTATTGTATAATATAAACCAAGTGCCAGCAACATACCTGATGACAAATATATCAATAAACCCAACCCATCTGCTTCATGGAATACAAGCAAACATTACCAAGTTTGTGAAATCGACATTGTCCTTTGAAATAATAGAAAACATCTCTTGACAATTAAATTACACGTTTTATCCCTTCTTTTAAGCCAGTTTACTTGATGATAATGCTAGTTTTTATATTTTTATTGTTGCTAGAATTTACTGTATTTAATTCTAACAACTGAACCATGTGAAGTAAACAGATTTTTGTTTTTGTTGCTAGAATTTACTTTATTTAATTCTAACAACTGAACCATGTGAAGTAAACAGATTTTTGTTTTTGTTGCTAGAATTTACTTTATTTAATTCTAACAACTGAACCATGTGAAGTAAACAGATTTTTGTTTTTCTTGCTAGAATTTACTTTATTTAATTCTAACAACTGAACCATGTGAAGTAAACAGATTTTAGTTTTTGTTGCTAGAATTTGCTGTATTTAATCCTAACAACTGAACCATGTGAAGTAAACAGATTTTTGTTTTTGTTGCTAGAATTTACTGTATGTAATCCTAACTGAATCATGTGAAGTAAACAGATTTTTGTTTTTGTTGCTAGAATTTACTGTAGTTGAACCAAAATTGTGAAGTAAACAGATTTTAGTTTTTGTTGCTAGAATTTACTGTATGTAATCCTAACTGAACCATGTGAAGTAAACAGATTTTTGTTTTTGTTGCTAGAATTTACTGTAGTTGAACCAAAATTGTGAAGTAAACAGATTTTAGTTTTTGTTGCTAGAATTTACTGTATGTAATCCTAACTGAACCATGTGAAGTAAACAGATTTTAGTTTTTGTTGCTAGAATTTACTGTAGTTGAACCAAAATTGTGAAGTAAACAGATTTTACTTTTTTTTGCTAGAATTTACTTTATTTAATTCTAACAACTGAACCATGTGAAGTAAACAGATTTTAGTTTTTGTTGCTAGAGTTTACTTTATTTAATTCTAACAACTGAACCATGTGAAGTGAACAGATTTTTGTTTTTATTGCTAGAATATACTGTTGTTGAACCATGTGAAGTAAACAGATTTTTGTTTTTATTGCTAGAATTTACTGTAGTTGAACCAAAATTGTGAAGTGAACAGATTTTAGTTTTTGTTGTTAGAATTAACTGTATTTAATCCTAACAACTGAACCATGTGAAGTGAACAGATTTTAGTTTTTGTTGCTAGAATTTACTGTAGTTGAACCATGTGAAGTAAACAGATTTTAGTTTTTGTTGTTAGAATTAACTGTATTTAACCCTAACAACTGAACCATGTGAAGTGAACAGATTTTTGTTTTTATTGCTAGAATTTACTGTAGTTGAACCATGTGAAGTAAACAGATTTTTGTTTTTATTGCTAGAATATACTGTTGTTGAACCATGTGAAGTAAACAGATTTTCATTTTTGTTGCAGAAGGAGATTGAACATGGTGAGAAGATGCGAACAAATGGGGAAGAACTAATTGTGGATGACCATTATGCAGTGGACAGTATTCGGCCAAAATGCATTGAACTGCAGCGCATTTGTGACCAATACAAACAGCTGGTGAGACGAAGGCGAGAAATACTGACTAAATCACATGACCTCCAGGAGAGAATTGATAAGGTAACTAAGGATTCTTTTAGACTTTGCTCTGTGTTCTTACATTGCTTGAAGCAAAGCAAAGGTTTTATTTTAGACAAAACTATAAATGTTGATCATGCCTTGACTTCAAGAAATCTTGAAAAAAAGAAGAGACAGTAGAGTTTTTCCAAGACATAAAAATCAATTCTCCAGTTTGACTTCATCATCAAGAACACTGTGTGTATTTTTATAGAATACTGCACAGGTTAAATTATCTAAATTTGTTATCTTTAATGATTGTAATAAAAGTAAGGTTACAATGTATAAAAAGAAAGAAATAAGCACAAAAAATGGTAGAAAATTTTGGAAGTATGAAAGTATTTTAGAATTTCATTAACAATATAGCAGTATTGTTTTTAACTTTTTTTTGAGAAAGAGAAGAAAAAATGATAAAGTCTGTCAGTATGTACAGGATTTATTGACTCGCATGTGAACGGCAAGACATTTTGCATACATCACTCCCTCATTGTAGACTCTTTATTATAACACTGTTTCAGTCATGAGAGGACTATGGTCATAGATCTCATTCCATTATAAAGTAGTAACACTATATGCAGCACATTGTTATTTTTTGTGTGTGTTGGTTTTAATGGCATTGGCTATATACCTATGCCAAGGCCATACCGAGGTCTGGGTTTGAACCGATGACCCTTGGATTTTGAACCCAGCACTCACTCCGCTGACCAAGTTGCCCAGCTTCCCTGAACTTTAGTATTGAGTATGTTTGATTTGTACAACTCAAATAACACTAGTACTATGAGAGTAAAAATGTGTTAGATATGTACAACTCAAATAACACTAGTATTATGAGAGTAAAAATGTGTTAGATATATACAACTCAAATAACACTAGTATTATGAGAGTAAAAATGTGTTAGATATGTACAACTCAAATAACACTAGTATTATGAGAGTAAAAATGTGTTAGATATGTACAACTCAAATAACACTAGTATTATGAGAGTAAAAATGTGTTAGATATGTACAACTCAAATAACACTAGTATTATGAGAGTAAAAATGTGTTAGATATGTACAACTCAAATAACACTAGTATTATGAGAGTAAAAATGTGTTAGATATGTACAACTCAAATAACACTAGTATTATGAGAGTAAAAATGTGTTAGATATGTACAACTCAAATAACACTAGTATTATGAGAGTAAAAATGTGTTAGATATATACAACTCAAATAACACTAGTATTATGAGAGTAAAAATGTGTTAGATATGTACCACTCAAATAACACTAGTATTATGAGAGTAAAAATGTGTTAGATATGTACCACTCAAATAACACTAGTATTATGAGAGTAAAAATGTGTTAGATATATACAACTCAAATAACACTAGTATTATGAGAGTAAAAATGTGTTAGATATGTACCACTCAAATAACACTAGTATTATGAGAGTAAAAATGTGTTAGATATATACAACTCAAATAACACTAGTATTATGAGAGTAAAAATGTGTTAGATATATACAACTCAAATAACACTAGTATTATGAGAGTAAAAATGTGTTAGATATATACAACTCAAATAACACTAGTATTATGAGAGTAAAAATGTGTTAGATATGTACAACTCAAATAACACTAGTATTATGAGAGTAAAAATGTGTTTGATATATACAACTCAAATAACACTAGTATTATGAGAGTAAAAATGTGTTTGATATGTACAACTCAAATAACACTAGTATTATGAGAGTAAAAATGTGTTAGATATGTACAACTCAAATAACACTAGTATTATGAGAGTAAAAATGTGTTTGATATGTACAACTCAAATAACACTAGTATTATGAGAGTAAAAATGTGTTAGATATATACAACTCAAATAACACTAGTATTATGAGAGTAAAAATGTGTTAGATATGTACCACTCAAATAACACTAGTATTATGAGAGTAAAAATGTGTTAGATATATACAACTCAAATAACACTAGTATTATGAGAGTAAAAATGTGTTAGATATATACAACTCAAATAACACTAGTATTATGAGAGTAAAAATGTGTTAGATATGTACCACTCAAATAACACTAGTATTATGAGAGTAAAAATGTGTTTGATATGTACAACTCAAATAACACTAGTATTATGAGAGTAAAAATGTGTTAGATATGTACAACTCAAATAACACTAGTATTATGAGAGTAAAAATGTGTTTGATATATACAACTCAAATAACACTAGTATTATGAGAGTAAAAATGTGTTTGATATGTACAACTCAAATAACACTAGTATTATGAGAGTAAAAATGTGTTAGATATGTACAACTCAAATAACACTAGTATTATGAGAGTAAAAATGTGTTTGATATGTACAACTCAAATAACACTAGTATTATGAGAGTAAAAATGTGTTAGATATGTACAACTCAAATAACACTAGTATTATGAGAGTAAAAATGTGTTAGATATGTACAACTCAAATAACACTAGTATTATGAGAGTAAAAATGTGTTAGATATATACAACTCAAATAACACTAGTATTATGAGAGTAAAAATGTGTTAGATATATACAACTCAAATAACACTAGTATTATGAGAGTAAAAATGTGTTAGATATATACAACTCAAATAACACTAGTATTATGAGAGTAAAAATGTGTTAGATATGTACCACTCAAATAACACTAGTATTATGAGAGTAAAAATGTGTTTGATATGTACAACTCAAATAACACTAGTATTATGAGAGTAAAAATGTGTTAGATATGTACAACTCAAATAACACTAGTATTATGAGAGTAAAAATGTGTTAGATATATACAACTCAAATAACACTAGTATTATGAGAGTAAAAATGTGTTAGATATGTACAACTCAAATAACACTAGTATTATGAGAGTAAAAATGTGTTAGATATGTACCACTCAAATAACACTAGTATTATGAGAGTAAAAATGTGTTAGATATGTACAACTCAAATAACACTAGTATTATGAGAGTAAAAATGTGTTAGATATGTACAACTCAAATAACACTAGTATTATGAGAGTAAAAATGTGTTAGATATGTACCACTCAAATAACACTAGTATTATGAGAGTAAAAATGTGTTAGATATATACAACTCAAATAACACTAGTATTATGAGAGTAAAAATGTGTTAGATATGTACAACTCAAATAACACTAGTATTATGAGAGTAAAAATGTGTTAGATATGTACCACTCAAATAACACTAGTATTATGAGAGTAAAAATGTGTTTGATATGTACAACTCATATAACACTAGTATTATGAGAGTAAAAATGTGTTTGATATGTACAACTCAAATATCACTAGTATTATGAGTAAAAATGTGTTTGATATGTGCAACTCTAATACACTAGTATTAGGACAGTAATGGTGTTTGATCTGTACAACTCTCATGACACTAGTTTTTTGACAGTTTACAGCTCTCATGACATTAGTATTAAGACAGTAAGAGTGTGTTTGATATGTACAGCTCTAATGACAATAGTATTAGGACTGTCAAAATGTTAAATATGTACAACTCTCATGATACTAGTGTCATGACAGTAAGAGTATGTTTAATCTGTACAGCTTTAATGACAATAGTATTAGGACTGTCAAAATGTTAGATATGTACAACTCTCATGATACTAGTGTCATGACAGTAAGAGTATGTTTGATCTGTACAGCTCTAATGACAATAGTATTAGGATTGTCAAAATGTTAAATATGTACAACTCTCATGATACTAGTGTCATGACAGTAAGAGTATGTTTGATCTGTACAGCTCTAATGACAATAGTATTAGGACTGTCAAAATGTTAAATATGTACAACTCTCATGATACTAGTGTCATGACAGTAAGAGTATGTTTGATCTGTACAGCTCTAATGACAATAGTATTAGGACTGTCAAAATGTTAAATATGTACAACTCTCATGATACTAGTGTCATGACAGTAAGAGTATGTTTGATCTGTACAGCTTTAATGACAATAGCATTAAGCCTGAGCATTTGCATCAAATAGTCTTTGAAAATGAAAATAAAATAGAAACTTCAGTTATTACAGTATTTCTTTTTATAATATGTTACTGAATGTGTGACAAATTCATCTTTGTTATACACATGCAAAGCAAACAAGGAAACATTCTTTGTGCAAACAGAAAAAGTACTGATGATTTTAATTCTCAAATTATTACAAATATTTGGTTAACAAGATTAAAACTACAAAATTAATTAACAATCATCTTTTAAAAACCTCTTTCTGTTACATTCACAAGAATGTATTGTCTATTTTAATGCTCTCACATTTTTGCTCCATCAGTAATAAAACTTATGCATTGTACATATTTACATCTTTTAATTTTTTGTGCTGTGAACTTTGTTTTTCTTTAAAATCCTGTAATATTATGTGTACTTGAGAATCAGCTAAAAAGAAAATCAGTAGCTACTGCAGTGAACTTGATTGGGTTGCAACGTCCTCACATAGTAACACATCTGCATAGTGGTCCATCTGATAAACCTTCCTTTTTGTTTTCTCATGACTTGCTTCATGTACCGGTAAGTATTTCAGCATATAAATTTAATTTTCAGAAAATGATATTCAAAAAAAGACAGAGAAGACTCAGTGAATTTGTTAAAATTCATGACTTAAAAATATATTTTCAATGCTCATCAAAGAAATTATTATTTATTGCAATCTAAAACATTTCCTTACCACTGGCAAAGTATGTACGTGTGCCCCTATGCAAAACATTTCCATAATGTCATAGTGTGTGTTGTAGTTGTCCTTGTTTTCCTCCATTGTATGGAGAACCACCCAGTCATGGAGAAAACATGGAATGTGTCTGCACTAATTTCTCCCAGGCTGTTCTTTTTTTTATTTTAACCTTTAATTATTTTGTTATGAGAAAAACAAACTCCACCAACAAAAAATATGTGCAAAACGAATTGTAGACCAAAGAGCAGGTAGGTATATTTTGGCACAGGTAAGGTCACTGTACCTTACAAACGAGTGCCGTTTTCATTACTGCAGTATTGCAATGTATTGGCAACATGTGTAACATAACAATCTTTTGGTTGCCCAAGTGAATACACATTTATTGACTTTACAGTCAATATATTAAATGTAGAAATCATTGATTGCAAAAATACTTTTAATTCATTGTCAGTAATATTGTACACTTTGTCAGTTTTTGGTGAGAAAGGGGAAATGAAAATCAAATTTAATTCTTAAAAATTTCACATGCAACAAATACACTTTAAATAATTAACTTTAAACATCTACCAATTAGATACACACCAAAAGTAATTACCTTAAAGGCACCTCTCTATACTCAGATTAATAATACAAACTAATTTTGGTGACCACCTAAATATTGACACCACAGTACTCCCTCAACATAATACTGTCAATTTGAACTATAGAGTATGCTGCCCTGTAATGAAATGCTTTATAATGAAGTAAATGATACAGTACACTTTCATTATAACACTGTCCAAGCAAGCCATTGAGTATAATGCCATGTGGTGAGAATGCCTTATAATGAAGTACATGGCACAGTACACCCTCACTATAATGCTATCAGTGGGATCCATATAATTTCCTGCCTTATAATGAAGTACATGATACAGTGATCCATACAGTTTACTGTCTTATAATGAAGTACAGTGATGCATACAGCTTACTACCTTTTAAAGAAGTACACGATACAATATACCTCATTATAATGCTATCCATGGGATTCATATAGCTTACTGCTTTTTAAAGAAGTACATGATACATTATACCTCATTATAATGCTATCAGTGGGATCCATATAGTTTACTGCCTTTTAAAGAAGTACATGATACATTATACCTCATTATAATGCTATCCATGGGATCCATATAGTTTACTGCCTTTTAAAGAAGTACATGATACAGTATACCTCATTATAATGCTATCAGTGGGATCCATATAGTTTACTGCCTTTTAAAGAAGTACATGATACAGTATACCTCATTATAATGCTATCCATGGGATCCATATAGCTTACTGCTTTTTAAAGAAGTACACGATACATTATACCTCATTATAATGCTATCAGTAGGATCCATATAGTTTACTGCCTTTTAAAGAAGTACATGATACAGTATACCTCATTATAATGCTATCCATGGGATCCATACAGCTTACTGCCTTATAAAGAAGTACATGATACAGTATACCTCATTATAATGGTATACTGTCTTATATTGAATATAATGCTAATACTGAATAATACATTGGGACTCATGAGCCTGCCTGTCTTAGAATGATGTTGTAATGAAGAGACTTGGAATGATGTATTTTGGTCAGGAAGTTAATACATTTTTTTTAAGTAAAATTTAACATACATTAGTTCCAGTCTAATTTGTTACTTGGTTGATTAAAATAACTAAAAGACTTACCACAAATGTACTATTTACCATTTATAATTTCACTTACAAGTTAGATTCAAGTGTAAACTGTTTATATGTAGATCTACCATCACACAATGTGCTGGCATCGAGATCTATGCAGCTTGCTGTGACTAATTAGTAGAACAAATAATTAGTAAACTAATTAGTAGAACAAATAATTAGTAGACTCAGATCTTATGGCTCCTTACACAATGATATATATATATATATATATATATATATATATATATATATATATATATATATATATATATATATATATATATATATATATATATATATAATGATATACCATATCGGGTCTTTGTTGTTTGCAATGATGCCTGAGGTTTATAAGTACATGTATATACGATTTTTATACAGTACCAACTCATAGATATTTATGGTTGTGTTGCAAAAAAACGAACCTAATCTTTAAAGATCTGTAACTAAAAAATAATTGTGTTGTAAAGCGACAGTAGTTTGTACCTGCAAAAATATTAGGAATTTACTGTGATTCTCACCTGAATTTGTCATATTTTGATATAAAGAACCATTTTATAGACTTGGGGCACTGAAGGGAGTTTTATCACCATAAAGTAACAGCTGTTCAGTATCTGAAAAGGTCTCATCATAAAAGTCTCCATTTGGAAATTAAGTAACACGTTGTGTCAGATAAACAGCAGATGGTTCCTTACATTAATAATTACATCAGATAGTACACATGTAGCAGTCTGATGTTCTAAAGATGAAGAAAAATTTGCTTTCTGTATTATAAAGGAAAAATCATTTGTGCATTTTCATATAATTCAAACAGCATGCAGTTGCAGAAATGTTGGGATAGAGGGATGTGCTCCACTCACCCACCTATGACAAACATTTTTGACATTTTAGTAGACTCATTAACCCACCCACCCCCTTACCTGCTCTTCCACCCAACACCAGGCATTATATTAAATCAGAGGTCAAAGATGAGTTGAGCAAAGATTGTGTAATAAGAGAAAATGAGGAATTACAATCAATACTGGCTCTCATAGGATTGTATTATTAAAATATGAATATCTTTGAAACAGAATTAAAACATAGCATTTAGATTTTGATTAGAAGGACACCATTACAGAAAGGAATACACTCTGTGGTTACTTACTGTAAAGCCCTATAGCATAGCACTCCATTCTTATTATGCATGTACCACACTGAAATGAGTTAGATCTGTTTCCCACATTAGTAAAAATGAACAGAAAAAATATGTAGCAGTACTTTGCTACATAATTTCCTTCACTTATTTGATGAGAATCATTTAATATGTCTTCATGATTTTTTGTTATATATAATATATATATACCTATATATATAATATATATACTTATCTTAACAAACATTCGTTTGATGGAATGATATTCTTATTGTACAGTCAAGTTATTGAAAGAAGGAGATGGGTTTATTGTCAGGAATTTACTTTATTCTTGAAACTGACGTTCATGGGGGAATGAATTTGTCATGAAGCATGGGACATCAGTAGAAAATAATGGTAATTGATACAACTCCATGAAACTGCTTCAGTGACCTAGTGGTTTGAGCATCTGCCTCAGATGCAGGAATTTGCAGATTGGAATCCCAGCCAAGTCATACCAAAGACTTATAAAAATGGTACTAGCAGCAGCCTCACTTGGCACTCAGTACTTTAAAAATTCCAAAACACAAACACATACTAAAACTAATAGATTTTATATAACATGTTTAAATTGGAGAAAAAAATATATGACAGTAAATGTTAGCAAAACAAGAGTTAAATCTGTTGCAGTAAGAATTTTAACATTGACACTTGCACCGTGACTGCTTGGAAGTTGCTTACCTTACTTGCAGCTCATGCCAGTAAAATAATTGAATATATTTTTTTTGCAGGCCAATAAATGGTGTACATATGGTGTGGACATGTTGGCAAACCAGCAGTTGGATCGAATTCAGACACAGCAAGGGGCTGAAAAGGCAATTCAGGAAATTGACATTTTTCTTACAACAACCACAGAGCTAAAACTAACAAACCCCAAGGAATTTAGACAGCTTTTTGACAGTGTCATGACAGCAGATTCAAGGGTATTGGTTGATTTTATAACTTCAGCCAGCATGATTGAATTGAAGAAATGAAGAATTTGAAATCACAAAATATTTATTATTAATAGAATTCCTTTTTTAAAGTAAACATGAAGTTCATGCAGGAATTGACTAAACTTGTATTGGTCAAGTTAAAATAATCCAATTAAACGATTACATTTTCTCAGTTCTTTTTTCAAATTTAACCACCTTTTCAGTTCTTTGTTAACATTTATCGGTCAATACAAATTTTGTTTTTAAATTAGTGGTTGGCACATTTTTCAGAATGTATTCAACTAATGATTGCATGCTTTCTCAATTTCTAAAATAAATTGCCATAGTTTAGCACACATTGAATTAAGAAATTATTGCTTGTTTACTCAGGGAGGTAACTTACTGGTAATTACTTGAATATTATTCCAGAGGACAGGTAATAGAAGTTTTCTGGCTGATCATAAAAATGGACAATAATATTTTCTTAATAAAAAGTATTTGATTTTCTAACTTACTGGTAATTACTTGAATATTATTCCAGAGGACAGGTAATAGAAGTTTTCTGGCTGATCATAAAAATGGACAATATTATTTTTTAATAAAAAGTATTTGATTTTCTGGCTGGAGGGTAATGTTCAAACATATGTCTCGTGGGGAAAGTACAGACAACTCAACTGGGTCTTGAACCCAGGACCTCCCTAACTCAAGACAGGTGCTTTATTGTGCACCTTAACCATTCCTGAGATGTACTGTCCATGCTTTTATAAGACATGTTCATGTGTCTTCATTAACCATGACCATGCAGATCTACCAAAGGTGATGGTCAAACTGTAATGAGTATAATTGATCTGTACTGCATGTTCCTACTGCTGGTAACAAAACGATTGTCTGACCAGGGTTCAAACCTGGAACCTGCTTATCTCTAGCCGGGCACTTTACCACCTAAGCTATCTGAACCAGTGAAATTACTCTGTTTGTAGCATAGGAAATTATTGTCTCCCTTGCATTAGCTTGGTGAAATAAAGCGCCACTTTGTAAAATTTTGTATGGAAGCCTTTTATAACATTCTTTGCAAGCCAGAAAGTGTATATACACTAGTGCACAAAAGTCAATAACTCTGTTCTGTGCAGCAATTGGTTTTTATAGAATCATGATTTCTTCACCCCTTATTTCTTCCTCACTTCCGAATGTATTTTGTGACTTTACATTTCTAGGGGTTATGGCGTAAGTATTCATAAAAGTTTAGACATGCTTAACTTGCAGTTCCTTTGAAAATCACACACTAGAAATATGTCACCCTCATTAAATAAAGTTATTATTATTATTATTGTTATTACTATTGATATTGATATTATTATTATTATTATTATTATTATTATTGTTGTTATTACTATTGATATTATTATTATTATTATTATTATTATTATTATTATTATTATTATTATTATGTGCCTATTGGAAAAGGTAGGACGAAAATTGCAAACACAAGAAAATAAAAGACATTTTTTAAGAAAAGAAGTTCCAGGCTTTATCTGCTCTTTCGTTTCCATTTTGTTTTCAAAACCATGACCAAGAGAAACATAAATTAATATTTGCATCATCAATTAATATTGTATACTAAAACTTAGCTAAAAATCAATGCAGAATATATTTTGTTACTGGAACATTTAGTACAACTATAGCTTCAATTTAGGAAGCTTACAGAATGTTTTGGGATGTAATTTTCAGTATCAATCTGAAAAATTATTTTCAGGCAACAGTACAGAAAGTTTTGAAGAGGATAGAAGATGTGCAAGGGATGTGTGCAAAGCGACGAGACAGTTTGTGTAAAAACATTGCCAGGCACACTCGTCCTGTGCAACCAGTTCAGCCAGAGATAGTGGCAACCTCTAGGGGTCAGACTACAGTACCAGAATATGATATTAAGAAGCGAAAAGAGGCAGGAGGAGATAATTCACAAAAAACTGGTCCAACAATTGAAAAATCTGCAAGGGTAAGATGGTGATTTTAATTTATTCAAGGAAGAAAAATATGAAATGGATAATTTTGTAGACAATGAAGTGTACTTAATTGCCAATATAAAGAACAGCTTTAAATTTTATTGTTTCAAACCACCAAATACCATGTGTTCAAAGTCCCCCAAAATACTTATTCTTCAAAGTGTTAACACATTAACCCCTTGCACAGAGTTTACTGGGCATGAGGTAGTAGCCTACTTCCAAGGTCTGTGGCGTCAAGGTCATGCATGATACACTAAAGTTTGTGGTATTGTAGACAGATGTAGCTCAACAATGATACCAATATACGTGTCCAGATTTTAGACTTTATGACCTGAAGTGCACAGAGACAGGTGAACCTGTGCAAAAAGTAGGATAAGGTGGACATTTTTGAAATAAGGGTCTTCTCTATATGAAAATTATGGGTCTGTTAATAAAAGATAAACGAAGAAAATTGAAAAGAACTCCAACTTTTCACCTTCTGTACATGGGCCAGCAAACAAACCAATGGAAACAATTTTTTTTAGCACAACTCGGCATTGGTCTAACGAAAAATTGCTTGGAAGTCAATGTATTAGGATATATTCAGAAATAGTCCCCAAAATGTGTTTCCTACGAAAACAGCAAAGACCTCCAGGGGTTGATGTGTTAAAGAAGGTAAGACTGACTAAATTCTCCTTTAATTTCCGTATATGCATGGTATGCTGGAACCTTAATTTTTGGAAATCATTGGAAAACATAATTCATCTAAAATTATTTGAGTATCTGTTGTTGTTGTTGTTGGGTTTAACGCCACTTTTCAGCACATGATAGGCTATACATGGCGGCCAGTATTATTGGTGGAGGTAGAACCTGGAAAAAAACCCGGAATGAATCACTGACCCCCAAGAAGCTTCTGGCAAGCTTTCTCACATAACTACATTAGCCAAATCTTAAGACTTGAACCCACGCAGACAGAGGTGAGATGGCAGTGATCTGTAACGGATAGTGCTTTAGACCGCTTGGGGCCCCATTCTGAGTAGCCGTTAACCCGGAAATGATAAAAGGTATATATTTTATAATTCAGGAACAATTCAACAATTTTCTTTTATTGATAATTGCACAAAATTATCACTAAATAAATTAATCTTTTAATTGTCTCCCTGCTGTATTGGGTGGAAGGGGGTTTAGAGTGTTATCCATATTCATCCATCCAGGCCTGCACCTAGGAAATTCTGGGTCCCAGGCAGCTGACAGAGTTTGGGCCCCTTTCGTGTTTCAAATATGTGCATATATGTGCCTATCTAGCTCGGGCCCCTGACAAGTGCCATGGTTCCCTCCCCCCCCCCCCAGGTGCGGGCCTGATCCAATCCATTGTATCTGTTTAATGTTTTGTAATAGTCCATTTTATAAGGGGTGTTTATAGTGTTATTCATATTCATCCATCCCATTGTATATGTATCATGTCCCATAATAGTCAGTCTTACAAGTAGGCTTATAGTGTTATTCATATTCATCCATCCCATTGTATCTGTATCATGTCCCATAATAGTCAGTCTTACAAGTAGGCTTATAGTTTATTCATATTCATTTATCCCAATGTATCTGTATCATTTCCCATAATAGTAAGTCTTACAAGTAGGGTTATAGTGTTATTCATATTCATATTCATCCATCCCATTGGATCTGTATTGTTACATGTATTTGATTTGGGTCATTTATTTTTTATTTTAATTGTTTGTTTGTCAGATTCAAATTTGACATTTTAAGTTTAACATTCATTCATTGGGAGATATTTTTTTTAGAAAGTGGGATGACATGTCCTCTTAAGAATAAACACCAGGTGTTTACCTCATTTCTGACCTGGCTTCAGAGTTGTAAACAAGCTTTTAAAATGATTGGTTGATTCCAAGGACATTATGGAGCTTTATTATAAACATCTTTCTATTTTTAGTTGGGTCATACGGTGTGTACGAGATTTTTTGAACATAAATTTGTTCTGAAAGATTCTAGAAGATCACGTGACCCCTTTCTTGTTTACGTAAAAACAGGTATATAAATTATGTTTTGGAGCAAACTATTTAGTAGAACTTGGGCTGTTAGAATATTAAGTTGTGTCGTTTTAAGTTATTTTAAATTACCTTGTATTGGAAATTATTTCAATTCGTTTGGATCAAGAGGATTTATTTTGTTATTTATCTGGAAAGTAATTGTGCTCATTGAATTATATTACCAAGAACTGACTTCATCACATGACATCGTCTTCCATCTTGGATACTTCACTTAGATTCGATCTTGGAATTATTTGTATTAAAATGACATCTAAAGTAGAAATATTTCTTTCTAATCCTACTCAGGAGCAATTAGATCTTTTCAAAAAAGATGAGTTGATTCAACTTGCCAGAAAATATGATCTTTCTGAAGTCAAGGCTTCTTTAACAAAACAGGATATCTCTTAGATTCGAACTTGGAATTATTTGGACATTTTATTACCAGGACTTTTGCAATTTTTCTAGTGGATAATATTTTGAATTATTTTTTGATTAATTTTGGAATTGATTTTTAAAACCATAAGTTTATTTTTCTTTTCTGGAAAATATTTGTGCTCAATAAATTGTTTATTAAGTTTTTACAAGCTTGTTATTTTCACTCTTTCTGTGTTGCTGTTTATTCGAGCCTAAGCACGTAACAGTATCATGTCCCATAATAGTCAGTCTTACAAGTAGGGTTATAGTTTTATTCATATTCATTCATCCCATTGTATCTGTTTGATGTCCCATTTGCAAGTTATATTTTAGAACTTTTTAAGAGAAGTTATTCTCTTGGGGAGAGGAGAATTCCACCTCATTTATTTAAAAAAGGTCATTTTCTAAATATGGGTGGGAATGTGTTAGTCGAGGTAGGATTGCAAATGATATTTGTTCATTTAGTTGATTTTTAAAAGCGTTTGTTACTCTTAGAATTTATGTGATGACTTTTGGTCTATAATCCATCTCTTCATTAGCACCAGTTATTTGTATTGCTACCACTCTTAAACTTTATGGATGATTGACATGAACTTTACACACACTTTTATCCCATGGTCTAGATGATCTTAACAAAATTTGTGCCACAGTACGTTTGCTGAATTTAAAGTCCTGTCCACTTGAAGTTTTCAGCAGAAGATTTCTTTTGATGTCTAGTTGGTCCCAAATGAAAATGGTGCAGATCTGACCTCCAATATTGCTGCCAGTGACTATCTTAAAAAAAAACCTAAAAATTTGTCTTCTCTTGAATTCTTAGAAAATCCTTTTTGACTTTTGGATGGTTTAGCATCAGTCCCTTCAGTGTACTATTATTGAGAAGTTAGCATGAATCCCTCCATAACAGAAACTAAAATAGGCCTGGTATGTACCCATGTTTGTATTGCTATTACAGACTAAACTAGATCTGGCATATGTCTATATTTGTCTGTCTCTGTGTCACAAATGTAATTTATGCTTGATAACATTTAAAAGATAATTGGTTGAAATGAAACTCGGTACAAGTACATAAGTTTGATTTTCTTACATGGGTTGTTTAACTTTAGGTTTATGAAATAAGTTTCTGCTTGATAAGTTCTGAAGGATTGCATGGAAATTTATTTTATTTGCATTGGGCTTCAGTATCAGAATTAAGGCCCCTGTACTCCTTGCCCACAACTCTGTGCCCATTGAAATTGGCAAAGTTGCACATCCTCTCTGATCAACCAATGGGACCTATTTTCTTAATAGGGACAACTTCAATAGCTGCACATTCAGCGTCAGCTCAAAACACTCTAGGCAAATGGAAGAAATCCTCAAACTCATCCTCCTTTATTTTGGAGGGAAGTAGTTGGTCTTAAGGAGTTTCACTCACTTCTGCATCATGTTTACAGAAACCCAATAGGAGGTTTAGTTGGTATCACAGACAATATGTGGGCCCTTTCCACTATTAAGGACGGTGGGCCCTTTCCAATATTAAAGATGGTTACCAGTTTCATTTCCAAAGATCTCCTTCCCTTTCATGGATCCCTATTTATCAGACTTCAGTTATGTTCTTTTCAATTCTGGGATTTGAATTACTAATTGCTGGAGAGAATATTTAGCTTGGACAACAGAGAAGAATCTTATATAAGGAAATCAATGCAATAGTTTGCAGTTAAATATTACATTCACAAAGTAGCTTTATTCAACAGTACTGATGGCAAAGATTTATATAAAATGACCTGTATGTAACATTTTTTCTTTTCTAGCTACGAGTGGATATTCAGCATCCACGACCCCCACTGCCACCTGGCCGTTCCCCCAGAAGCATGATGGGAAGTAGTGAAAGTATAGACAAAAATGGGATGCGTAATTCCATGGCTTCTGCTGTGTCAAATTCCAGCTCGAGTACAACATCTGAGTCAACGGAGTCATTGCATGCAAAACGCAGGTAAATGTTGCCAGTGTTTGCATCATTAAATTCACATTTATTAAGTATTTTCATTATTAACAGAAAACAAACTGAAAATTGTTGTTTATTTAATCATGAAAGTGATTGATTATGCACACAGCATGTGATTCAATTTGGTTCCATTGCTGGTCTGCTTCCCCTATATTTATTTCATTGGTATCTCATTTGAGTTGAAGAGAACATGTCAAGTACCAGACTATTCCCATATATAAACATGAGCAAAAAATTATCATAACAGTGTTGTTTCTGTAGCTACTTCCTTTAAGCTGACATCTGTTGAAATAATTTATTGACTTTAAAATTGTAAAATAAATACAAGTATTAGATGTTCCTTTTTGGAACATTCATAGTTGATGAAAACAGTATCTCATTTGCATGTTGAACACAGTATCTCACATGCATGTTGAACAGTATCTCACATGCATGAAATGCTAAATGTGATTAATGGAAATTTCATGTGAGCTACTGTTTTTCTTTACTTGAAAAAGTAATATTCAAACTAAAAATTAAACTTAAAAAAATATACTGGATGAAATTGCAAAATACATTAACATTTTAGAAAACTAATGTTTTTTTTGAGAACATCAAAAGCTAGTTTAGATAATCAAAAACTCATATATAGCATATGATATATACTGTGAAGCATGCAATGGTATTCAGTTTTTAAGGGTTTCAAATATATATAGGTCATAGAGTATTCACTCACTATAAGGAACCTCAGTATAAAGCAGTCCCTTTTTTAAAAGGAGTTGTAGTCAACCCATTTTTTTTAATGGTAAAATTCATGCATAAAATACCTCTGTTTGGTGACCATGTTTAAACGGCAGTCCATTTTTGTGGCCTACAAAATCAGTGAGGAAATGCTGTTTTTGTATTATGCCATTTTCATTATTTTAATTTATATTCAATGCTGTCTTGTTTAATTTTAGTACAAAAATATTTTTGGGGAAAATCATGAAGTAGAAGGTTACTGATTTTTCAAAATTGTCTTAGCTTAGTTACAGTTTGTTTTTTATTTTGAAATTATGAAGCAATTGGTCATTGATTTTAAAATCATCAGTCCTTACTTACAGTTCTATGCTGTTTGGTTTTTTTTTTGAAATTATGAAGTAATTGGTCATTGATTTTAAAATCATCAGTCCTTACTTAAAGTTCTATGCTGTTCGTTTTTTATTTTGAAATTATGAAGCAATTGGTTATTGATTTTAAAATCATCAATCCTTACTTACAGTTGTATGTTATTGTTTCAGGCACGTTTTGAATGAACTGATTGAAACTGAGACAACGTATGTTCAGGAATTGCATGATATTCTTCGGGTGAGTACAATTTAATCTGGTCTACAATAGCAGATAGATAAATTGGCATAAAACAGCAATACTAGGGGCAATGTTAAGATTTTGTGTTGAACGTTTTGAAATTTTTTTATATGTAAAGTACATTAGCTTTGGTTCACAGGAGGGACATAACATGTCAAAGAAGCTTTGACACTTTTAATGAGCGTAAAAAAATACAAATCCTAACTTTGTTAGTTCATTTACATTATGTGCCAGAGAGCTAGTGTTTTACTCCTGATGTTGTAGTCATCACTGATGTTGTAATCATCACTGATGTTGTAGTCAGTGCCAGATATATCCACTGCCAGATATATCCACTGTGTAAATGCAAATTAACTCTTTAATTACTGATGCCAGATATATCCGCCATGTAAATACAAATTGCCTCAAGAGTGACTGATTCATCAGCTGCTTAAGAAATCCAGTCCTGGTCCTGGTGACTGGAACATACGCAGATGTTGCTTTGCATTCTGTACACCCATGACAGATAGGTCTTCACTGTATGTTCATGTTACAATCGGTCTTATTGGTCAATACTTGGAGGAAAATGAACATTTAGCCAATCAAAATAGAGTTAACAAACAATTGTTCCTACTAAATCAGGGGACTTTTTGCAATGTTATAGCATCATTCTTTTAATACATGTGTTTGAAGTTTGGTAACAATGGCATCCTCTTACGGGAGTGATTTGGGTTCCATATTTTCAGGGTTTTTCGTAGATGAATTTGACAACTTTGAGTTAAGAAGTATTGGTAAGTGACATTGTCAAGTCTTTCAGAAATAGAGCCTGATTCCAATGATGATACTGAAGTATGGTCAATTTAAATTTTAGAATTTACAAACTGTTTTGTGTTGTGTATTCATGGCTTTTTTTAACAATATTGTGGATGTTAGAAGTATGCAGGAATCAAACAGACATAAGGTAGTTAAAGCATTTATGTATGCATGGTTTTAGTCTATAAATCAGCTTATTATACAGACAACAATAACTGAAACAATTAGCCAAAATCCCCACATCATCAGAAAAGTTATCATTTGGCTACAGCAGCATCAGGCTCTAGTAGTCAGCCCAAAAATCAGATACAGTAGACTGCAGTAAGTTATCCCAGCAGCTAGGTATAGCCAGGCATAGTAGTTACCCCAACAGCTAGGTATAGCCTGGCATAGTAGTTACCCCAACAGCTAGGTATAGCCTGGCATAGTAGTTACCCCAACAGCTAGGTATAGCCTGGCATAGTAGTTACCCCAACAGCTAGGTATAGCCAGGCATAGTAGTTACCCCAACAGCTAGGTATAGCCAGGCATAGTAGTTACCCCAACAGCTAGGTATAGCCAGGCATAGTAGTTACCCCAACAGCTAGGTATAGCCTGGCATAGTAGTTACCCCAACAGCTAGGTATAGCCTGGCATAGTAGTTACCCCAACAGCTAGGTATAGCCAGGCATAGTAGTTACCCCAACAGCTAGGTATAGCCAGGCATAGTAGTTACCCCAACAGCTAGGTATAGCAAGGCATAGTAGTTACCCCAGCAGCTAGGTATAGCAAGGCATAGTAGTTACCCCAGCAGCTAGGTATAGCAAGGCATAGTAGTTACCCCAACAGCTAGGTATAGCCAGGCATAGTAGTTACCCCAACAGCTAGGTATAGCCAGGCATAGTAGTTACCCCAACAGCTAGGTATAGCCAGGCATAGTAGTTACCCCAACAGCTAGGTATAGCCAGGCATAGTAGTTACCCCAACAGCTAGGTATAGCCAGGCATAGTAGTTACCCCAACAGCTAGGTATAGCCAGGCATAGTAGTTACCCCAACAGCTAGGTATAGACAGGCATAATAGTTACCCCAACAGCTAGGTATAGACAGGCATGGTAGTTACCCCATCAGCTAGGTATAGCCAGGCATGGTAGTTACCCCATCAGGTAGGTATAGTCAGGCATGGTAGTTACCCCATCAGGTAGGTATAGCCAGGCATGGTAGTTACCCCATCAGCTAGGTATAGCCAGGCATAGTAGTTACCCCATCAGCTAGGTATAGCCAGGCATAGTAGTTACCCCATCAGCTAGGTATAGCCAGGCATAGTAGTTACCCCAACAGCTAGGTATAGCCTGGCATAGTAGTTACCCCAACAGCTAGGTATAGCCAGGCATAGTAGTTACCCCAGGCATAGTAGTTATCCCAACAGCTAGGTATAGCCAGGCATAGTAGTTACCCCAACAGCTAGGTATAGCCAGGCATAGTAGTTACCCCAACAGCTAGGTATAGCCAGGCATAGTAGTTACCCCAACAGCTAGGTATAGCCTGGCATAGTAGTTACCCCAACAGCTAGGTATAGCCTGGCATAGTAGTTACCCCAACAGCTAGGTATAGCCAGGCATAGTAGTTACCCCAACAGCTAGGTATAGCCAGGCATAGTAGTTACCCCAACAGCTAGGTATAGCCAGGCATAGTAGTTACCCCAACAGCTAGGTATAGACAGGCATAGTAGTTACCCCAGCAGCTAGGTATAGCAAGGCATAGTAGTTACCCCAGCAGCTAGGTATAGCAAGGCATAGTAGTTACCCCAGCAGCTAGGTATAGCCAGGCATAGTAGTTACCCCAGCAGCTAGGTATAGACAGGCATAATAGTTACCCCAACAGCTAGGTATAGACAGGCATGGTAGTTACCCCATCAGCTAGGTATAGCCAGGCATGGTAGTTACCCCATCAGGTAGGTATAGCCAGGCATGGTAGTTACCCCATCAGCTAGGTATAGCCAGGCATGGTAGTTACCCCATCAGCTAGGTATAGCCAGGCATAGTAGTTACCCCATCAGCTAGGTATAGCCAGGCATAGTAGTTACCCCATCAGCTAGGTATAGCCAGGCATAGTAGTTACTCCAACAGCTAGGTATAGCCTGGCATAGTAGTTACCCCAACAGCTAGGTATAGTCAGGCATAGTAGTTACCCCCATCAGCTAGGTATAGCCAGGCATAGTAGTTACCCCAGGCATAGTAGTTATCCCAACAGCTAGGTATAGCCAGGCATAGTAGTTACCCCAACAGCTAGGTATAGCCAGGCATAGTAGTTACCCCAACAGCTAGATATAGCCAGGCATAGTAGTTACCCCAACAGCTAGGTATAGCCAGGCATAGTAGTTACCCCATCAGCTAGGTATAGCCAGGCATAGTAGTTACCCCAACAGCTAGGTATAGCCAGGCATAGTAGTTACCCCAACAGCTAGGTATAGCCAGGCATAGTAGTTACCCCAACAGCTAGGTATAGTCAGGCATAGTAGTTATCCCAACAGCTAGGTATAGCCAGGCATAGTAGTTACCCCAACAGCTAGGTATAGCCAGGCATAGTAGTTACCCCAACAGCTAGGTATAGCCAGGCATAGTTACCCCAACAGCTAGGTATAGACCGGTATAGTAGTTACCCCATCAGCTAGGTATAGCCAGGCATAGTAGTTACCCCAACAGCTAGGTATAGCCAGGCATAGTAGTTACCACAACAGCTAGGTATAGCCAGACATAGTAGTTACCCCAACAGCTAGGTATAGCCAGGCATAGTAGTTACCCCAACAGCTAGGTATAGCCAGACATAGTAGTTATCCCAACAGCTAGGTATAGCCAGACATAGTAGTTACCCCATCAGCTAGGTATAGTAGTTACCCCAACAGCTAGGTATAGACAGACATAGTAGTTACCCCATCAGCTAGGTATAGCCAGGCATAGTAGTTATCCCAACAGCTAGGTATAGACAGGCATAGTAGTTACCCCAACAGCTAGGTATAGCCTGGCATAGTAGTTACCCCAACAGCTAGGTATAGACAGGCATAATGGTTACCCCAACAGCTAGGTATAGACAGACATAGTAGTGAGCAATACACTGGCATCAGTAGTTATAGAATTTTTTTTCAATTGTGTGCCATGAACTTTACGTAGTCTTCAATATTGTGTATCACTGATCTTATTTTGTGCTTATTTATAGTTTTGTTTATATTTTTGTGATAATTTCTATATTTGAATTTTTGCATTTTTATGCTTGATATTCTTATTTGATATGGTTAATATATAAAAATGTTTTACTTTATGCACAGTTGAGATTTGGTAACCATCTATTCCATAATAGTACGTTATAGAGGGGAACAAGTTATTAAAACTAATTTAAAAATTAAACCCTTTGTCTTTTGATAAAGTACGTTCAATAATTTAAAATGTAATATTTGATAAAAGACTTAATTAGTTTCTGTTTAATTTTTACAACAGGGTTATTATTGTGAGATGGACAATCGTACAATGCAGCATCTAATGCCAGAGGAACTTTTTAATAAAAAAGAAGTCCTGTTTTCCAACCTTGATCAGATTTATAAATTCCACCATGAGTAAGTATCACATGTTGATAATTAATTTAATTTATTTAATTTCTTTGCAAATAATTTAGCAAAATATTTTAACTTGCTAAACAATGAATGTTCATTATTTTGACATTAATTTTTAAAAAAAAGATTTACCTGCTATTTGCATGAAAAGAACTTAATTGCTTTTTTTATTTAAATAAATTTGTTTTTAAAATGTGCCAAATTAAAATGTTTAAAAAAGAGTTATAGATAATTAAGCTCAAAAACACTGTTGTTGCTATAGTTATTGAATATTTTCCAAATGTTTTTTCTTCCAGTGTGTTCCTTAAAGAGTTACAGAACTGTGAAGATAATCCGACTAAAGTAGGGAAGTGTTTTGTGAATAGAGTAAGTATTTAAATTTACAAAATATACAAAATAACTTTTATGAATGATAATGGAAGAATTGCCAGAGCTTTGATTATTAATCCTACAAATATCATTGCAGTCTTTCTAAAATAGTTCAAACTAAAATTTGGCCAAGCCAGCTTTGATGGAAGCTCATCTATTTGTCCATAAATACACACCTAATTTTTTATGTAATCAGTTTTTCAAAAGTACATAATCACACATTCAAGATACCTGGTATGTTGATGTATCTTGGTGTGTACAACACTAATTTGGTGTCCCTGGTGGCTGAGTCATCATCTAGTTTGCTTGCCTTTCGAACTACTGCATTCTCATATCTGTCCATGTGGGTTTTTAGTCTTGGGCTTTGCCAATGTAATTATATGAGAAAGCTCATAACTAGCTTCCTGTGGGTTGGTGGTTTTTACAACGGTTTTCCTTGTTCTTCCTCCACCATTTATACTGGCTGCCATGTATAGCCTACAGTGTGTTGAAATATGATATTAAACCCAAGACAGGAACTACAAGAAAACTAATTTACCAAAAGCTTGTAGACTGACAATGCAGGTTGTTGCCATGTTGTTAATATTTTAAAAACATAACCAAAACTATTCTTTGATTTTGTTTTCAATATACCAGTTTCAGTGTTTTGTAAAAGCTGGCATTTCTCTTTTTTTTTTTCTTCTCTTGTATTTACATGACTAACGCGAGTAAATATTCCTGTGGAAGGAGACATCCTGTTTCTTCGCAGTTGTCATGTGCCTTTGAATTCATGGTTTGAAGCAATCACATAATCCAGAAATATTTGGTGCTCCATGAATGAAAATGCATTCACTGTTTTTTCTACAGTGTTTAAGACGTTTATGAATATCACTTGTCGAGTTCTGCAAACTCACATATATCAACTAGTATTCAACTATAATACTATTTGATAATTAAACACAAAACATTTTTAAAATTTCATTTAACGAAACAGAGGTACAATTTGAGTAGATTATAGGATCATATATAAAGTTATGGCATCTACTTAAATTTGTGTTTTAGTGGCAATTTAAATGAGCTTTGTTGTGTATTGGAATTGATTGACTTCTAAGTCCAGCTTTTTTCATATTTTCAGAAAGATGAATTTCAAATGTATTGTGTTTATTGTCAAAACAAACCTAAATCTGAAGCTTTAAGAACTCAAGTTGGAGATAACAATCCATTTTTTAAGGTAAGATATTACTTAGTATATATATAGTATAGATACACCTTCTTCCAATCTAAGCATAAGATTTGTAATTATACTCGTATATGAAATGTTTTGAACCAATTCATTGACATATTTTACACACTTGCTCATATGATAATACATTTTCCATGAGATTGAATAATAATTATAATGATAATATTCGATTGAATAATAATTATAATGATAATATTCGATTGAATAATAATTGTAATGATAATATTCGATTGAATAATAATTATAATGATAATATTCGATTGAATAATAATTCTAATGATAATATTCGATTGAATAATAATTGTAATGATAATATTCGATTGAATAATAATTATAATGATAATATTCGATTGAATAATAATTATACATGTAATGATAATATTCGATCATAATACCTTAAAATGTACACACCTATTTTGGTTCATACTTAAAAACACTCACTTTAAGACTCGGTTGAAGAACTTCATGATTTTCTTCAGACCTGACACCATGAATGTCTGTTGTCTTGTTACCAATGAACTTTGCCAAGTTAAATTAAAGTCAATAACAGGTGTTACACATTCTTTTTTGGGTGCAAGGATATTGTGATACATAGAGTATGAACACTAATAATGTTAGATATATTGCAACATAGAGAAAGGGAGATAACTTTTTGTTGCTTGCATGTACATAATATGTGATGAGGATACTGGTTATGGCATCACAGGTTTACCATTATTATTATAGGGATTAACTTCTGTGAAGTTTACACCAATGATAATTTGTTAGTTACCCACAGTAATTATATTGAATATGGTCAATTTTAACTCTTCACAACCATTCTTGTTGTCTTTTTGGATTTCAAGCAGATTATTAAATTTTCTGTAGTTATTAATGTTCATGCATTAACGCATTGTCATGCATACTCTTTCTACCTCAGCTCCATTTTCACTGAATTTCTCATCTGCCTGAGATTTCAAATTTTCTTGCTTGTGGAACCTCTTACAATGTTTGGATTTTTGTCAGAGGTAGGGATAGTAAAAAAGATATTTAAAAGAAATATGTTTAATTTAAAAAAATTCACATTAAATGTTTTTTTTTTTAAAAAAAAAGAGTCTAGAAATTCCTCAAATTTGAAATTCTCAAGCTTTACTCAGAAACAGAAACAATGTTTCATGGTCTATTCTTGAACTGATAGGTTCACCACTACATTTTGAAAGAAAGGATGGATTTTGGAAATATATGAAGAATTTAATTATGATATGGAGGTAGGGCTTGAAAAGATTATGTACTATTTTTGCACATTTGGTTGAATTTTTGGTTCAGGTTTTAAATATATAAATGAATCCCACAAACATGTTTCCTAGTATAGACCAGATGTTGTTTTCATGAAAATTCATGCTGTGGTGGCTTTTTTTTGATGATTGCTGAATGTTCGCAAAACTTTTATTGTTAGCTATGCAGTATGAAGGATATCAAATTCGGGCTTCCACTAGCAGTTCTGCATTAGGTGTCACAGTTGACCCCTAAATTGTCAGATCCAGGAACTACATTCAGATTTTTCCAATTCCATGCAGATTGAAAATGTCAATTTATTTTTTCATAGTGATACTGATGCGGGTAGTAAAACAAACCTGACTATCAGTGATGTAGACCTAGATAAGATTGCATAATGTTCATTTCAGATCAACCAAGTATAAAAACCCAACAGTATCATATGCACTTGGACATGTATAGCACTGTCTTGCTAAGCTTGAACAGAAGGACTGTAGTGGTCAAGATGACAATACCAATGTTTTAAGGTGGATCTACATGTTTTCCTTTCCAACACACAAAGTTAGTGTGGAATAATTGTTAGCAACTTCTTTGATGATTGATCTGGCGTCAGCAGCAATTTTTTTCCTTGGAATTTGGACAGTGATCATATATGGGAGCTGATGTCCAGTATTATATAGGTAATTAACACGACTATTGAACTGATGAGATGAGATGCTTGTTTCCACATGTCTTTAGTGAAGCTACATCTTTGCTTGACTTTACATTCTACAGTCTTTGGTATACCATTTCTGTTTGGAGATAAAATTGATGGTCAGAGGCAGGAAGAACACTGCTCAGCAACAGACCATTCTGGTTCTGTTGGTATTCTGGCTAATTAAGTCAAAAATGCAATGGGGAGACAATCATTGACAAAAATAGAGCAAATACTGCTCAGCACAAATTTAGATGTCAATTCCTGTGGCAGTTCAGTAATGGAAGTAGAAACAAGGCAAGTTCTCCTTCCTAAAACCTCCCAAATATCATTGATGTTTTGCCATTGCATTTGCCCACTGACAAACTGCCTGTTGGTGTCATTTATTTTTGGCATCCTTGGATTGACCGGGACACTGGGAGATATCACGATAGTTCCCTTCCCCAGTCAAATGAAACAGTATGTAAACTCTGTTTTTCACAATCACGCAACATTTCATTGTGAGGTTTATTATAAGCTGTTGGTCATCTTATACAGTCAGCCATCTCAAATATCTATCTCCATGATCAAGCTTCACAGAGGCAAGAATGGAATCTGGTGGGTCCAGTTGCTGTGCCACAGATGACCACCAAGCCCAATTAACATCAGCATAAACTCCTTAGTTTTTCTTCTTTCCACAGTTTCTGGATTGATAGGTACAGTAGAACCTGTCTTGCCAAAAAATGATGGTCTCTCAAGACAGGTGGTCTCCCATAACAGGTCATAATCCTATATGATCAGTAAATTTGTGCTTTAAGAATGTGATCTCAAGACAGGTGGTCTCACATAGCAGTGGCCTTTCAAGACAGGTTTTACTGTAGTGGATTTGTTTCTAATATTAATGTGATCAGGTAAGTAATCTCAGAAAAAGCATTACAGTCAAACCTGTTAATAGTGGCTACCTATGAGAAACTGGACTTTGTACACAGGTGACCTCTGTGCACAGTTTCATCTTTTACATTAGAAGTCTTGAAAGTACTTAACACATCAAATGATTGTCAGCCAATTAAATGATATGTGAAAGGTGGTAATTTATACCTGACCCCTTTTTGCCTTTTAATGGCTGCTATTTAAACTGCTCCATTGGCTTCAATCAAGACTGTTCACTGTTTACAATTGTCATGGGCAGATACTAAAGTGATGTATTTTGTTTTGAAGATGACTGAAAATGATATTTTTTTAAAACATGACCATGTTATGGGGTTTGAGAGTAAATAATCCTGTTTTTTGCATGGCACATTTTGTTATGTCAGATAAGATATTTGAATACAGTCAACATTTAATGAGAGTGTGTCTTATTGACAGGAATGCCAGAGGCGACTGGGCCACAAGCTACCTCTCAGTGCATATCTTCTCAAGCCGATACAAAGGATCACCAAGTATCAGCTTCTTCTCAAAGTATGTAAGACAATTTATCTTTTTGATAGAGAGAGAGAGAGAGATCATCATAAAAGAACAACAACAAATGTTCTAGATTATATTAAAATTTGATTTTAAAATCGTGCATGAATTTTGACAGAAGTGACATTCATCAATGTTGAATTTAAAACGTATGCATGAATTATGACAGAAGTGACATTCATCAATGTTGAATTTAAAACGTATGCATGAATTATGACAGAAGTGACATTCATCAATGCTGAATTTAAAAAGTATGCATGAATTATGATAAAAGTGACATTCATCAATGTTGAATTTAAAAAGTATGCATGAATTATGATAAAAGTGACATTCATCAATGTTGAATTTAAAACGTATGCATGAATTATGACAGAAGTGACATTCATCAATGTTGAATTTAAAAAGTATGCATGAATTATGATAGAAGTGACATTTATCAATGTTGAATTTGAAAAGTATGCATGAATTATGACAGAAGTGACATTTATCAATGTTGAATTTGAAAAGTATGATATTGATTGTGTTATTTTGCAGGAGATGCTGAAGTATGCTCAGGAAGATAAATCTAGTCAAGCTCAACTGGAGGAAGCACTGAACACCATGTTGGATGTGTTGAGAATAGTCAACAACAGCATGTATCATGTCTCCATAGTTGGTTACAGTGTAAGTAAGGCTGTATGACTAATCATTACTTACTGTTACTTTAATTTAACATAGAAAGCTACAATATTATTCAAGTATGTTGTGTTCATGGCAGTTCCTTAAAAAGAGTATATTTAATTTTTTTATGACTTAAATACTGGTACACTATTTTCTTTTTTTCCAACCTTTATTTCTCTATTATTTATTTGTCAAAAATCTATTGAATTACAGTCATGCCACGAGTTTGATGTAGCCTGGGTTCCCTGCTTTGTAAACTCCCTGCGTTGCACTCCGCAATACTAAGTCAGGCGAATGCCAATGCCATACATGATCAGAACAAATTTATTGCAACTAGAATATTTTATATGGCATAGTGCAAAGTGTCCAATATTTATAAAGCAATCATTACCCTCAACCCAAGAAAAGAAAGAGGTGATCTTTGGCTATATTTAGGCTGTCATAAATCACCTCATATCAATTTTGATGTAAAATTTTTCAAGGAATCGATTGGCAAAGGAATCTTAGAGATGATGCTGTGTAAAATGTGCAATATTATCAAAATACCATTATGTGTACCCTTTTCTTTCATCTTTGACTACTAGTAAAAATATTTGTAAAAATAATTATATAACTAACTGGTGGTTAAGCTTGAACACAATATAATGACTGCTATAATTCAAATCAAAAGTATTAGTAAAGTTCATATTGTGTCATTAAGAAATAGAATATTAAAGGAATAAATCTGCCATGGTTCGATTAACTGGATCTCTCCATGCGAGGCCATTTGTTTTGATCACGTGACAATATGGCATTGGTATTAGCCTGACTTAGTTTAGCGAAGTGCAACACAGGGAGCATACTAAGCAGGGAACCAGACTAGAAATTTATGTTGCCTTGTGTAATGGATGGGTCATATGGTCAAGTGTTAATATAAAATGGTAAGTAAATATATGAAAAATTGTCTCCATCTCATCTGAATTAAAAGGGGAACTAGACAGTAAAGCAGACTAATTTCTGTTACTTCCTGACATGTTTGATACCCAACAAAGATCCGTGGGTACACAGTTTTCATCTTTTAAAAATGGTATTTGCCCAAATGCCTTGCACTATATTATTTTTATTATTATTAATATTATTATTATGAAGATTGTTTTATGTGTACTGTACAACAAAATCATAATTACAGGTACATGCTGTTCTGTTCCAAATTTATGTTCCACACAAGATCACTGTGCCTTGCTCACTTTAGTTCATTCTAGAAATTAAATCATACACTATGAAAACTATGTCGATTACACATTTGCTCAACTCTCCAAGGTTAAAAGAGTCAGTTTATCAAATATAAAAGCAAAAGAAGTTTTATATGGCTATTTATTGTGAGCCATGAACTGAGACTTCACCTGCCTTTGCATAAATATATGCATATATGAATATTAAATGACCCCTGACCCTTATGGAAAGGGATGTAACTCTTATCTCTTCTCAAAGATGAAAATGTTTCTTCAGAAAAAGCTTTAATTAAGATTGATATTTTTTCTCATTTCTTTTCAGGGCAATCTCTCAGATCTTGGAAAACTTTTACTGCAAGGTAGTTTTAGTGTTTGGACTGAACATAAGAAAGAAAAAATTCGAGATATTAGGTTTAAACCTATGCAAAGACATGTGTTCTTATATGAAAAAGCAATATTATTGTGCAAGAAAAAAGAGGACAGTACCAGTGAAAAAGATGTATACAGTTATAAAAATATGCTACGGGTAAGTGAAATTTATCTTTCCATTTGTGTTTTAGTAATCAGCATCAATTATTGTTCTTGTAATCAGTGTCATAGCATCAATTATTGTTCTTCATAATGATACAGCTTTATTAACAGGGTCAGTTCTATGATGTGCATTTGTAATTGACTAATTGGTCACAGAGCATCAATTATTGTATATAATAACAATCCAGCTTTATTAACAGGGTCAGTTCTAGGATGTGCAATTGCAAGATTTAAGCTAATTTCCAAAAGAAACCGCACAGAAAAGTTAAAATGTCAGAAAATTGTACATTAGAGTTTCATGCCTATCCTTTATTTCACGACAAACATTTTAGTTGTAGAACTGACCCTGCATAAAATTTTAATAAATACTTTAAATTTAGCATATTTAAAAAAATACATTTTGATGAAAAAATTCTGAATGCCATATTGCTCACTTTACAAATTCCATGATAAGATATATATCAATTTTGACATTACATATTTACCAATCATATTTCATTTTCTATACATTGAATTTTATATTATTTCATATTTTCATTGCTTATGTATTGTCTTACCAATTATTTATTGGAATTTGAAGAAAAAAAGAAAAATAAACTGAACAACCAAGGCAATAGATATTGGCTGATATTCAAATTGTCCTGTATTTCCATAAACTTTTTTTTTAAATTTTGGATCCATCAAAATATAAATTATATTCAGTTAGCTGGTTTTTAGATGCATTTCAAATGCATTCATTGGAAAATAGTGTTGTCATTGTTTGGGAAATATTTTCCTGGTTTTAACGATAAGAAACAAAAGACAGTAAACCTAATTACCACCCCATCCCCCATACAAAGTGACAAAATAAAATATTTCCCCTCATACACCAACACGCTTTTTAAAGGCAGAGGCTTCTATCAGTACCATGTATTTTAATAAATAGATTTATGTGCTGTTAGTGATGTTTTATTACTGTATTTTAGCTTTCCAAAGTTGGTCTTACAGAAAACATCAAAGGAGACAAAAAGAAATTTGAACTCTGGTTAAAAGGAAGAGAAGAAGTGTACATTATA
Organism: Unio pictorum; assembly: GCA_030141615.1. NCBI lineage: Eukaryota > Metazoa > Mollusca > Bivalvia > Unionida > Unionidae > Unio > Unio pictorum. Next base: position 9,053,102 of record JARLTB010000046.1, on the reverse strand, counting down.
CAGGTAATATTACCAACCATCAATTTATCCTTTAGATAGGTAATATTACCAATGATTAATTTATACATTAGATAATATTGCAAACAATTTAGTTTATGCATCAGACAGGTAATATTACCAGCCATTAATTCATAATTTAGACTGGCAATATATTACCAACCATTATTTTATACCTTAGATAATATTATCAACCATCAGTTTTTATGTTAGACAGGTAATATTACTGACAATCAGTTTGTTTAAATTTAGTGCATACATTATACAGGTAATATTATGAACTGTCAGTTTTTACATTATGTGGGTAATATTACCAACAATCAGTTCATTAAGTTACCATTAAAAATTTACACTTTCATTAAATTACCATTAAAAATTAGTACAATTTTCACTTTTTCATTCATTTCATGTATTTTGTGGCTAAATAAAAAGGGGGACTTGACAGAAAGTGGGTGTCCTGTTAATTATATGAAGAAGATTACTAAACCATAAGTTTGTCAAAATAAAGTTTACAAATTAGATATCTTGCTATGCTCTTTTATACAAAAGTGCCTCAGGTATTTTGCAGTCTTTGATAGACAAACATGAAGGTTTGGCATTTCTAGTTGGTGTGTAGGTAGGGTACCATCTTCATTTTGGGGTTTGTGGGGTAACTGGGTTTCAGAATGTGAGATTCAGGAGTGAATTATAAAAGTAGTGGGTAGGAGGGGGATTAATGGACTAGGTATGTTAAGTTCACATACTTACCTCACTAGCCAATCTGGATCCTTTACTTCAGTGGTATTTCTTTCTGATTTTGGAGCTAGCTTTTCTTTGTTTGATCCTCAGCACTAGCATAGTTGAGTTTTTTCTTGTTATGTTACAGTACTTTGTTCTTTTTTTAATTCAATACTGGCATAAGTAATGCTAATTAATTAATGGCAAATTAAGCAATAAGTAATGCTAATTAATTAATGGCTAATTAATTAATAAGTAATGGTAGAGGCTAATTCAATATTGAATTCTTTTAGACCCCAAGTTTGGCTGTGAAGGACTTGTGGATCAGAGAAATCAAAAAGGTTTTAATGAATCAGTTTGATGAAATCAAAGGTAAGATACACCTGTGTGTGTGTGTGTGTATATATATATAGTAGGGCATAACTGACTATTGATCCGGAAATCGGATTCCACCGGATAGTATGAACTTCCGATTAATCTGAGTCGGACAAGGCAGGAACGACCGATTCGGATAATAAAAATAATAAAGTTGAATTTCTATAGCACCGTGTCTAACACTGCGTGTCATTCGATAGTGCATTAATAAAGTTAAATAAGAAGTCAGAAAAGTCCAATATGGTCAACACAACCACGCTGTGAGACCATCTATTTGAACTGACGGGTGAAAACCGGAAATGAAGCCGGATATGGTAAAGTACTAAGTAACATGCTAGACACGACAAAACCAGATACCAGAAACGGAAGATGAAATTTTTTAGAAAAAAAATACGGATTTAGCATTTCCGATTAATCGAATTGTATCCGGAATCGGAAAAATTTCATGCCCAAAATCCGGAATCGGTAGAAAAAATGCTAATCAGTTATGCCCTAATATATAGTATACTTCATGTGAGTGGTCAGCAACCATGGCTAAAAGTCAAAAGTGTGAACTCTTTTCCATCTCAATCATGTTTTATTGTAACATTATTTATGTATTGGCTATTGAATAGTCAATATGTGATGAGATTTAAGTATTTAGCAGAGTGAAGCAAACTGTTTGAAGTTCAGATTAAATAAAAGATAGTATCAAAAATAAATGCTGACCTAGTGGTAACTTGTATGCAAAAAACAAGGATGGAATCAAAAACCATTTTCATTTTATTTTATACAGTGCATAGGTGTACTCCTGGGAAGATTTGACATCCAGGAATTTAATTTTCAATATAAAAGTGGGCACTTTGCAGGGGTATTTTGTCAGAAAATATCTGCACATCATCTCATTTTTGTTACAGGAAACGTTTTTTGGATAAATCATGCATGCAGCATGTCTTTGGTTTACTGTTCTTACTACAAACATTTGATTACTTCACAAAATAGGCCCTGAGTGACCAAGTGGGCTAAGGTACTTGCTTTTACAGATCACTGACATCTCACCTCTGTCTGCCTGGGTTTGAGTCTTAAGCTTGGTCAAGCATGCCAATACCATATTTTCCGGCCTATAAGTGGATACTTTTTGACTTGATAGTTGGGTCTTTGTCTTATACTCCAAATCGACTTATATATGGATTATATCATTGAAATTGCATCGACTTATATATGGATTACAGTATGCTATTAAAATTGCTCTTTAATAGTATAATGAAAAATAGGTCTCATAGAAGTACAAATTCTTGTTAAATTACTATGTCAATAAATTGTTGTAAATTAATATGACTGCGTTTATATTTAAACATTTTGTCATTTGTTAGTTTGCATTCTGAATATATTTTCTTATTTCTCAAACATGAAATAAAATAAAACAATTACCGGTAACAAATTCACATGGCCGCATAGCACACTTATGGTCTATACTCTATTGTGTACTGTACTAATTTGTTTGTTCCTAAAAGAAGATATGAAATAATTTTGTTTAATTCATCTTTTTTTTAACCATACCTCATTCTTCCTGATCACAGATATGTTAAAGTATTTTTTTTGCAACTTTTGTTTTCTGTCTCTTAATTTCCTTCACATTCTGATTTCCCTGAGTTTGTCTCTCTGTTGAATCATGCACTCCAGACTGTTTTCAAGTGCAGTTATCAGGTTAAAGCTTTAGACCTTTAAATAACATGTACATAGCATGTACAGCCATGTGGCTGTTGTTGCAATTGATATCATAATTAAAACAAGCATGTACTGTTAATTCAGCTGTGTTAATTTGATAAAAGGGTATTGCAGTGCCTTGTACAGGAGTAAAATCACAAGCATATTAGCATCGGTGATGCAATTTCACGATTGCCAGTACTAAGGCATATCATTCAGTGCCTTAAATTAATTAATTAAATCAATGAAGTTACTAGTGTAAAATATGAACCCAAGTTATTGATCTAGCCTTGACTTAGACTCTATATGGACAAGGATGAAAAATGCACAAAATTTGTGAATTGGACTTGTACTCCACATCAACTTATAGGCCAGAAAATATGGTAGCTTTCTGTGGATTGGTGGTTCTTCACTGGGATTTCCTGGATCCTTCCCTCACCAGATATTTTGGCTTTCATGTATAGCCTTCCTTGTTCAGAAAAACATCATTAAACCCACCACTACCACCACCACAACATCTTCACAAAACATTAGGATTAGTCTCTTGAATTGAATTTATTTGTACCTAGTATATAGGCATCTTTTCAAAATCAAACATCTGAAGGTCTGATCTAGAACAAAAGTGAAACTTTGGAAACTGGTGGTTATACCTAGCATTAAGATTCTTTCAAAAGCTTGCCCATAACAAATTTTGTCATCATTATTCTTTCATAATTGATATAGCAGTATTTGTACTAAGTAGAAACATCTATTTGAATTTTTCATTTCAGTGAGTCATTTGAACTTAATGCAGAGATCTACTGATGATGAAGCCCAGCAGCCTGCCACTGGAAAAGATAGGTATACATTTTAGGACCAGTTGTGTCTAAACCTAGCCTTAATTATGTTTATTAAGTGTTTTTCCAGGCTGAATCAGTACTAACTAAAACCTGTGTTAATGCACAGTCTGTACACATATTATCACCATCTGTTCACACACAGTGTGTACACATATATTATCACAGCCTGTAATAATAATAATAATAATAATGATGAGGACTTTGTATAGTGATGAACAATAATGAGGACTTTGTATTCATTGACATTAGTTTGTTAGTTATCTTGAAGAGCTCTTTGCAGCTGAAACTCTCCTTGATCTTAGTACTGTAGTTGAATAATTTGGCTAAATGGACTATGTTTGTGACATTCTTCACGGCGGCTTCATAGATTTGTTTATGAATAGTGAGTCTGGTGGAAAACCAAAGCCTCTCTGCTTTACAGCGGTCTCTTTTAGCAGTGCAAAGCTGGTCACTAGCACTGCTATACCACAGAGAACACTTTTGAATTGATACTATGCACTTGGGTGGCTGGAGCATGTTTTGCAAGCAATGAATGCAGGCGGTTATGTGTTATTCTGATGTAGGAGGTAAGCAAGTTGTTAGGTTTGCTTGGATGTCATGCATTAGTTTGGTTCTATTTATCATACAGAGGTTTCTCTTAGTAGCAAATAAAGGTGGAGGGTTAGGGACGGATACGTCCAGATAGCATATAATGCAAAGGTGGATCGCAGAATATTATCAGGTCTATGAAGAATCAAGTCTAAAATGTGACCATGTTTATGGGTGGGTGGGTTAACTGACAGTTTAAGGTTGAAAACATGAATGGAATCTAGGAGTTTTGATGTGTACAAGTTTCCAGGACAGTGAAAGTTGACCTTTTCAAGAATAATCAGGTTGCCACCTATCAAATTTCTATACTCCAGGAGATTTGTAAACTGCTCCAAAAACAGATCCAGTCAGCTTGTTTTTTCTACTAGGAAGCGGGCAGTAGAGGCAGAAAAAAGGGACTGATCTTTGTTCAGCTTTGAAACAACTTTTTTTTTTTGCTTCCATTTACATTTAAGTAATGACAAATGTAGTCCCATTTTGTTTAGTCTTGAGCACAATGTTGTATGAAGAACCAAGGTGTGGTCATTTAATGCAATTAATGAGGGTCCATCATAGCATAAACGGATTACTGGCGATCACATGATGGTGGTTTATTGAAGAACAAAGGACATTGGAGCATGACAGCTGAGAAAAATTATAATTGTTCTCATTTCCAAAACAAGGAGATAAGGAAACGCATAATAACTGAACAGCCAATGCGTGATGATAAACAACAAGCACATATACATGTATCATGAAAATAAGCAAATTAACAGAAGAGCTGCTTCAAGCTGGTTTAGTGATAGCTGCCATCTTTTAGAACTGTATGCATATATAATTACGGTGGTACCACAACTACCAAACATCTTGAGACTAGAAGACAAGAATTTTGTTCCTTGTCACAAAACTGAAAATCAAAAACGTGTTCTGAAATCATGAAAAGTGAGAAATTACCAACCCCTTCCAATCGAATGCTGGACTTAGTAGTGAAATAATTTTTCAATCTTTAAACAAACTATCATATTAATCTGTTGCTTGCTTTTTCTTTTCTATTTGTACAAATAAATCCATAGACACAGGGAAGCAAGTAAAATATCAGCAGGTGGTGTGGGTTGAACTCTCATATGCTGACTCACAGTACCTAAAGTTGCCACTACCATGCTAAAAAAAAGCTTACTACGAAGTAATTATTTCAAGTTAATGATCACTTGTCAATGAAAAGTTGCTTAGTGCTTCATTTTCAAATTTGTTGAAGCACATATTATTTTGGGTCATTGCAGTCAAAGTCTTTCTCATTGTTTAATTATTTTATTCATTGATGTAAGTGGCTGTGCTTAGAAACAGTGATTGAGTATTTCATTGATCAATAACCTGCTTTATTGTTTCTCTAATACTCAAAAAATTCAATCATATTTGGATATAAACAGCTGGGTTATATATCTGTCTGCTTGGCTATAATAATTTAGTATGTAGTACGTGTTAGTAAATCAGATACATGTTTATAGTAACCAGAGACCCATAGTGTAATTAACCAGAAAGCATTCTTAAATTGTTAATTAAGGGATTTAGATTCTTGATAATTAACTAATTACAGTAAAACCTGTCTTGAAAGGCCACTTCTATGTGAGACCACATGTCTTGAGAGACCACATTCTTCATGCACAAATTTATTGATCTTATAGGATTGTGACCTGTTATGGGAGACCACCTGTCTTGAGAGACCATCATTTTTGGCAAAAGAGGATGTCTTTCAAGACAGTTTCTACTGTAGTCATGTTAGTTCACACTTAATACTAAGCGATCAGAAGCAGCTTACAGTACAAGTGTCCCATAACTTTCATCATGAAAAGTACACCTGTACCAGTAGTATAAGAAAAGGCACGAGTTTGAAGGGCCTCTGAAAAATTAAAAAAAAATGCCATGTTAGCTTGACATCAATATTTGAGAATATGGTTTTTAAAAAATACTATTTAACAATTTAATAATTGTTTTATAATTGGGTTGGGAATAATTGTTAATAAAACGCTTTTCTAATTGAAGTTGTTTACTTTTCTGTATCAATTACATTGATTTTCAAGATATTGAACCACTGAAAGATTGTTAAATACATTATGCCAAGAGATTTCAAAACTCACATGTGTACCTGTAAAAACATTGTGTATTACACCGCTATTTTTTTTTCCATGTAAATGTGGATATATTCAAGTGTTATTGTTGATTCACACAAAAGATTTCCTTTTCTAAAAAGCTGTGGACATTTAATTCATGAAACAACAACAATCAATATTGAAAACTTTTTTTTTAAAAAAATTATTAAATTAGTAAAATATTGATACCACAATTTCATTGCAATAAATAGTGAAATTTCTGCTCAACCTTCAGCACCCTTCCAAGTGCCAATTCTGGAATTTTAAGCTCACTGCAAACATTGGAACCAGCTTCTCCATAATAAAGCATATATATGTGAAAAAAAGCATTGTGTTTTCCTTACACTAGCTACCCTTACTCACAAATGTGAATTAGTAGCATTGATCACTAATTACATTAATTGTGTTATCTACATAATATGTATAACTGTATTTGATTGGTCAATTGAAATGAGTTGATATCACACACTACCATGACTGATAGCTCTTATGCAGGTAGGCTTTTCATGCCTTGTAACTTTTATTTATCCCAATTTGATACAAAATACATATTTAATGTGATGATTCAAAGCAGGTCTGTTTTTAATTGATTGTAAGAATACAAAAAGCACTTTCATGAGCCTGAGATCAAAACACAGTTGCTACTTAATTCTCATAATGCTTGCAGACATAGCTGTGACATTAGATTGACACATTTCACATTTGAATACAAGAATATTTGCATTTTTGACAATTATACTAAAACAGAATTTAAATATTGAGAACTAAAACATGAAATTCTCTTTATTGATAGGTATTTATTTCTTATAGTGCTGCCATCAAAGGGCATTTTGGACATTTTCATGGATTGAAATATTCACTATCTGCTGTTTTTGACAATAATAGGAGCTATATGTTACAGTTTACTTTTACCAGCTGTGATTATTACGAGTTTTTTCACCTTTAACATCTGGGGAAAATTCTTTGGATATCTTATATGGGATTCATGCCTGGGCTGACATTATAAGTAGGTTCATAAGTTATTAAGGGAGAGGTGTATTTACATAAAATATCCCAAAATCTTACAGTCTATTAATAAGTTTTAAAAAAAATATGTAATTTGGTGTGTCCCAGCTTTTAACCATGTCCCAATATTTATGGTAAATTCAGTAATCAAACTTGAAGTGTTAATGAAAGTTAAAACTATTTTTTTCATTGAACTTGTTGCAACATACCCTTAAAAGAAGCTACATTAAAACCGGGTTATAGTAAATATTACAAATAAAGATGTTTTGCAAATTTGTTTCTTCTATTATACAAATATTAACATGAGAAAAAACTGATTCTGGCATTTCATATTATGAGGTTTGATAATTGGTTATTTATTGTTAATATCATGTCTACAAATTTAAATCCACATGTGTTTCTGTGCATTTTATTATATTTTTTAAAATTTTTTTCTAATTCATCTGCATAATGTAATGGAATTAAAGAATACAATTTAAAAAATAATATTTAAATGTTTTTATTTGTTCATTCTGATTTGAGTAGTCTGGAGAGCTGGCGTTATAGACAGGGGTCTGGGAACAACAACACATCCACAGTACCAGTGGGGCTTGAGATGATGTCCCCTGAATCCCCACCACAGGAGCATATGGATGAAGGGGAAGGGTGGTCTAGTGGTGAGCTGTCCAACTCTGATGATGAGAGAATGGGCGAGAAGAAAAATGTTTCTCCAGTAGAGGTTAGACATTTTTAACATAAAATATCAGTGATTTTATGGCACAGTGTGTGAAAAAAGATTACCACTTAGCCAAGCTACATACCATTTAAATTATCACATAGCACTATGTCAAGCTACACACCATTTAAATGATAATATAGCACTGTGCCAAGCTACACACCATTTAAATGATAATATAGCACTGTGCCAAGCTACACACCATTTAAATTATAACATAGCACTGTGCCAAGCTACACACCATTCAAATTATAACATAGTACTGTGCCAAGCTACATACCATTTAAATGATAACATAGCACTGTGCCAAGCTACACACCATTTAAATGATAACATAGCACTGTGCCAAGCTACACACCATTCAAATTATAACATAGCACTGTGCCAAGCTACACACCATTTAAATGATAACAGCACTGTGCCAAGCTACATACCATTTAAATTATAACATAGCACTGTGCCAAGCTACACACCATTCAAATTATAACATAGCACTGTGCCAAGCTACACACCATTTAAATGATAACAGCACTGTGCCAAGCTACACACCATTTAAATTATAACATAGTACTGTGCCAAGCTACACACCATTTAAATTATAACATAGCACTGTGCCAAGCTACACACCATTCAAATGATAACATAGTACTGTGCCAAGCTACACACCATTTAAATGATAACATAGCACTGTGCCAAGCTACACACCATTTAAATGATAACATAGCACTGTGCCAAGCTACATACCATTTAAATGATAACATAGCACTGTGCCAAGCTACATACCATTTAAATGATAACATAGCACTGTGCCAAGCTACACACCATTTAAATGATAACATAGCACTGTGCCAAGCTACACACCATTTAAATGATAACAACACTGTGCCAAGCTACATACCATTTAAATGATAACATAGCACTGTGCCAAGCTACATACCATTTAAATTATAACATAGCACTGTGCCAAGCTACATACCATTTAAATTATAACATAGCACTGTGCCAAGCTACACACCATTTAAATGATAACATAACACTGTGCCAAGCTACACACCATTTAAATTATAACATAGTACTGTGCCAAGCTACATACCATTTAAATGATAACATAGCACTGTGCCAAGCTACACACCATTCAAATTATAACATAGCACTGTGCCAAGCTACACACCATTTAAATGATAACAGCACTGTGCCAAGCTACACACCATTTAAATTATAACATAGCACTGTGCCAAGCTACACACCATTCAAATTATAACATAGCACTGTGCCAAGCTACACACCATTCAAATTATAACATAGCACTGTGCCAAGCTACACACCATTTAAATGATAACATAGCACTGTGCCAAGCTACACACCATTTAAATGATAACATAGCACTGTGCCAAGCTACACACCATTTAAATGATAACATAGCACTGTGCCAAGCTACACACCATTTAAATGATAACATAGCACTGTGCCAAGCTACACACCATTCAAATTATAACATAGCACTGTGCTAAGCTACACACCATTCAAATTATAACATAGCACTGTGCTAAGCTACACACCATTTAAATGATAACATAGCACTGTGCCAAGCTACACACCATTTAAATGATAACATAGCACTGTGCCAAGCTACATACCATTTAAATGATAACATAGCACTGTGCCAAGCTACATACCATTTAAATGATAACATAGCACTGTGCCAAGCTACATACCATTTAAATTATAACATAGCACTGTGCCAAGCTACATACCATTTAAATTATAACACTGTGCCAAGCTACACAACATTCTAGTTATGAAATTAAAGTTATTCAAGCCACATAACATTTCAGTTAAGATGTGGCACTTACCAAAGCCACATATCATTTCTGAGCATAGCCAAACAATTTTTTTTAAATTAATTTATAAAATCTTGTGGTTACAGCCAAATCACAGAGGCAATTATAAAGAAACTGATATTTTACCAGTAAGTGGTGAATCAACTTTAGAATGTAGTGATGTTGGTCAGTCTTTATTTACAGGACAAGTTTTTAAAATAACTTTTCAAAGTTATGTACTATTTTAAACTGCAGATGCTTTACATTTGTTAAAAGCTTTCAATGTTGTTTTTCTATTTGAAATATAAAATTTTCTTCCTAAATGTAAGTGTATGAAATGTGTGGAATGTTTTGCTTTTTAAGGTGGTAAATTTAAAAAAGAAATACAGGAAGAGGTTCAAGAGTGATTACAATTTTAATAGATTTATTCACATGAGAATTTGTTTCAGTATTTTTATTATATAATAAATTCTAATGCAAAATTACCTGAGTTTTGTTGGATTTATTTTGGTCTGTTTTAAAAAAAAAATCATAATATTATGCACACATATTTGGTTTATTTAAAAATATAATTGTTTGAAACACGAGTTAATTTACATGATGTATAATTTGAATTTGTGTAAAAGGTCTATATTTGATTGAAATAATTGTGGTACATAATGCTATTTAAATTCTTTTTAAATTACTCTTAAAGCTCCTTTTTTGTACTCAATAGTCAGTTTTGGATGAGAGACATAAGACACCCCTACAGAAACAAAAACCTATAAATGCTTTCACAAATGGAATATTAATTGGCATCCATTCTAGTTCAGAGGTGGTGATGGTGTTGATTTGTATGTAAGAAATACTGACTATACAGTCAGTCAATTACCATAGATTTCATATTTGATGTATCAAAATACTGGTTATACAGTCAGTCAATTACCATAGATTGGATGTATCAAAATACCGGTTATACTATCAGTCAAGTCAACTGCCATATATTTTATATTGGATGCAATAAATACTGTCAAGTCAACTGCTATAGATTTCAGATTTGGAGATTCTGATTGTCTTTTATTTTGCAAAGATTTTAATCATCTTTTGCAATTTAGTTAGGTGTTTTTGTAGCATAACTTATGTTTATATTATCACTAATGGTTAAAACAGCGATAAATATATCACATAACAGGTTACTTCAATGTGTGACATTAGATACTTTATTACTTGTATATCTTAATATTATCATTATATGCTGTAAGGTTTTAATTCTTAATGTCACCATAGATATTTTTATCATGATGTAATAGTTATAACATTAATAAATACTATCATTAGGTTATAAATGGTACAATGATGTTCATTTTTCAAGTTTTTCAATACAGAATTCTTGTCAACTTTTAATGCATTTTTAAAAAATTCTTTGATGTGTACTCAACAATTAAAGAAACACATAGTAATATAACATCCTGATACGAAAATATAATAAGTCACTATTTTTTTAAAGCAAATTCATTGATATAGTTTCAGTAATGAAATTGAGCTCTGACATCTCATGGAAACTTTGAATGGGGTGAAAGGGAACCATATAGACACACTTATAAGTCAAGTTTACCTGCAAGGTGTGCAGACCCAGATCTGCCATCACATAATATGTAGCCAGATCTGCCATTCCATAATATGTAGGCAGATCTGCCATCACAGAATATGTAGCCAGATCTGCCATCACATAATATGTAGGCAGATCTGCCATCCCATAATATGTAGGCAGATCTGCCATCACAGAATATGTAGGCAGATCTGCCATCCCATAATATGTAGGCAGATCTGCCATCACAGAATATGTAGCCAGATCTGCCATCACATAATATGTAGGCAGATCTGCCATCACATAATATGTAGCCAGATCTGCAATCACATAATATGTAGCCAGATCTGCTATCACATAATATGTAGCCAGATCTGCCATCACATAATATGTAGGCAGATCTGCCATCCCATAATATGTAGCCAGATCTGCCATCACATAATATGTAGGCAGATCTGCCATCCCATAATATGTAGCCAGATCTGCCATCACATAATATGTAGCCAGATCTGTCATCACATAACATGTAGGCAGATCTGTCATCACATAACATGTAGGCAGATCTGTCATCACATAACATGAAGGCAGATCTGTCATCATATAACATGTAGGCAGATCTGGGTCTGTGCAGTTTGTAGAAAGTAATCAGTAGAACAATCAACACAAGTCCTGATCTGCTAGCACATTATGTGACAACATGTCAGGGTCTGTATTGTAGACAGTTGGACTCCTGTCTTCATGGGTGAATAAAGTTTGCCAATGGGTCAGATTTTACTTTTACAAATGATCTTGAACATACTGCAAAATAAGAAATATACATATTCATTAGATTTGTACAGTATTATAAACTAACTTCTTGAATTCAGTATTGGTTTCTGGTGGTACATACTATGGTATTTTTGTCACTGTACCAGTGTTGAATAAGTCTCCATCAGTAAGGAATTTTTTTGTGTTTCCCAGTTCTATTATTCATGAAGGATTACTTGCTGTTTTTGCTGATAAGAAATCTTACAACATGTAATCAATCACTTAAAAATGTGCACAGTTAAATATAGTTAGTAGTATGATGCCATGAAACTATTTCCACAAAACTCTGCTTCCACCCCTATCCCAGAATGGATCAGGTCATATGTCCATAACTGATTTTTAGTTTACATTACTCTCTTCCATGATAAATATATTGCTTACCATTTTGATACAATAAAATAATTTTCTTTCAGCTGTCCTACCTTCAGCAGTTCACTGTGATTGCAGACTACAATGCTGTTGATGATGTAGAGATCAGTCTAAGAGAGGGAGATATTGTGGAAATTCTCAAAACTGGATCAACAGGCTGGTGGTTAGTTAGCAATCTGATGACTAATGAGGAGGGTTGGGTCCCAGCCAACTTTCTTGAACATTCACCAAGAGCTGAGTCAAGGTCATATGTTTCCATGTCCAGCATGGGTAAGTATCAAAAGTCAAGGTCACATGTTGCATTGTCTTGAGTCAATAAGATACCTTACATTATCACTAAGGAGAGGGTCAAGGTCACATGTTGCATTGTCTTGAGTCAATAAGATACCTTACACTATCACTAAGGAGAGGGTCAAGGCCACATGTCTCACTTTTATTCTATATCTTGTTGTATTTCATTGTTATATTTGTTACCGTTCTTTCCTGTCTACTCTTATAATAGACAATTGACAAGTCCAGTATTTGTTATACAACTTTATTGTGCTTGAGGTTGGCAACGTTATCTAAATATATATATAGCTCCTGTTTTATTCAACTCAACCCTGCAAATACAACAAAATACATTTACTACAACTATAAATACCATCATCAGTGCATTACATCGATTGTTTCACAGTATATTCAATGCAAATAACTATTAGTGTCTCCTACTAGCTCTGTCGTACCAGTTTCTTTATGGTTCTTGGGGCAACCCCGTTGATAGCCCACTGCTTGCCCCCAGCCATAGGCCTCGTGGAGTATAAATCTTGTTTTGAATGGTCTAGACGAACACGACAAGCAGAAGCAATATGTCAGACTTGCCCGCAGCGCCAGCATATTCGGTCTCCTCTTCACAGTATTATCTGTTCTAAATTGACTCCTATAGCTTTGCTGGTTGTTGGATACGTGGGATACTGAATGCTCCATAAGGATCTTTACCTCCTGTGACAGCTGCTGAACAAGATCTTTTAATTCACTAAGCTCCTTTGTTTGTGATGTAGTTGAAGTTGGTGCCATATTAAGATGGGTAGTTTTCTTGGTCCGTTTTAGTTCATCTTCCCGTTGTCTGTGTTCAGATTCAATGCGACGAGAGCTACTCTCAATTCATCAAATGTCTCGAGTGAATCAAACTTATAGCCAGACACATCCTTAAGTGTCTGTTTAAGTCCTGTCCATAGCATAGTTTTTAGCACATCATTTGTCTCATTGGTCTTCACTAACCCTTTTTGAACGGCTCTGTTTAACAAATCTTCCAGCCTACAACTCCATGTAGCTATATCTTCGTCCTCTTTGTGGCAAGCACTGTAGAAGTCAGCTAACAAAGTCTCCTTCAAATCCACATTGCTATACACACTGTCCAGCTTTGATAATACCTCATTAATGGATGCTGTTGGACCCAATCGCATAGTAATCCGTCCAGCTTCTCTCGAGGAACGTCGAATGGCATGATATACCTGGTCCTGTGGATATGAGCCTTGTTGTAAGCATGTAACTTCATATCTCCATAATTCATATGATGTTTCACTCTTACTGTCTCCTGAAAATACAGATATTCTTAATTCTTGTGGTAATGTGACATGTATGTGACCACTGGCGATGGACGCTGTTGCATTTGATGATGTTGGTTCATCCTTAACAGGATATGCACCCATCGAAGCAGTAAAGTCTGCCATCCACTTTGAAAAATCTTCAGGTGTGTCGGCTTTGAGTTTGACCTTTAAAGCTTTAAAGGACCCTAATATGTTTTGAACTTCTTCTGTGAACTCCATATTTACTTTAGAAAAAACAAAAGTCGCGCAATCAAAACGACAATTCAGAAACCTCTGCACAATATATGTATATATGACCAGAACTACCTATATTCTAACTCTGGTATCATAAGAGTTTAAGATATAAAAATCTTTCCCTTTTTTTCTTCAAAGTAACATATTTCCTAAAATTATGCTAAGGAGAAGAATTTAATGACTAACATGTTGGGAACTTCCATTAAGATTATGCTAAATACACCACCAACTACAACAAAAATATAGGAAATTCAAATATTCATAAATACAAATTAATTTGACGTGCACATATGAACCATTCTTACCTACTTCAAAGAATATTTTGGTTCAAGTTAAATGAATACATAAATTATAGTGTCCTAATCAGTCAAATAAACCATAAATATCAGCCTATATAAGCACAGGATGAATGTCACTGTCTATCAAAAGGTTCAAATGATCCACAGAATATCAATGAAAATGTCCACAAACCTTTCCGGAATTCCATGAATCAAACACATTAAACACAGCCGGAGTTCCACATGCATTCGTCTATGATATTTTCATAAATCGATATGGTTTGAATAACAACATGTACACATCCACTAGATCCAATCCTCCATCAATTACATAAACAACCTTTGCTTCCGCACAACAAGTCCCACAGCGGGCGCCAAATGTTACCGTTCTTTCCTGTCTACTCTTATAATAGACAATTGACAAGTCCAGTATTTGTTATACGACTTTATTATGCATGAGGTTGGCAACGTTAGCTAAATATATATATAGCTCCTGTTTTGTTCAACTCAACATTGCAAATACAACAAAATACATTTACTACAACTATGAATACCATCATCAGTGCATAACATTGATTCTGTTTCACAGTATATTCAATACGAATAACTGCCATCACATATTTATTACTTATCAATCTAGAAAGATAGTTGACCAAATGAACCTAAACACAACAATCAGTGTGCACTGCACAAAACAGAACAGACATACAGACAGACAAGCATATGGACATAATGATAGGTTCAGAAAAGACTGTGGGTTAATAACCTAGTAAAGGCACTAAAATGCAATATACATTTCAGATAAATATACAGGCTACATATAAAATAACCATTTACATTGACCATACTATAAATATATTATAAATCTATTTACCTTATCATATGGGACAAAAGTTGTCACATCTTGAAGTCCAACAGAATCAGAAGCACATTTAATTGAATTCCATGACCAGCACCCTTCAGCAACTCATATGGAATGACCACCACTAATCTGCTGCCAATGTTATGCTGTTTATACAGACAAGTAGCAAACTAACCAATCAGAAAGTTACTTACCACTTGTCATGCAATAGAACAACACAGCATGAACAGCACTCAGGGTAGCTTCATTGCTCAGAGTGAACAAAACTCAATAGGTAATCCTGGTTCAAGGTTGGCAATGGCTATATATGTGAAAAAATAATAATAACACTAATTGCAACTGATGATTTTATTTCACTCATCTTTTAAAAACATTAATTAGATAAAATAATAAAATACACACTTCTGCCTATTTAAAACACAAATATATAAATTTATAAAATATATGCTCCTGCTACATATTTATTTGAAAAGGTTTATCTTCTAAACGTTTTGTTCAGTTTTCCAGTATTAGATTACGGAATGGTTTATATAGTCTGCTATTGCTACTGTTCTTATTGCTCCAAACTACTTGGATGATTGCCATACAACGTTTAACCCATTCATCCCAAGGTCAGGTAATCCTAATTAAAATGGTGTCACTTGGACATCCAATATGACCACCACAGTAGCCATCTTGAAATTCTTGTTACCACTTCTTCTAAATGGATGGTTGTATAAACATGGGATTTTCATTAAAAGACTTTATGGTCCAAAATGAAAATGTTGCCTATGTGATGCCTAGTTTAGTCATCTTGAACATTTTGTTATTCTACTTCTTCTGAATGAAAGTTATTATGGCAAGGTGTTTAACCAGAGGACCTTTCGTGATGAGTAGTTAGTACTAAATACAAATAGTGTCTGTCTGATGTCCTGTATGGCCATTTCAGCAGGCATCTAGAAAATATTGTTATTGCTACTCCTTCTGAATGAAAATCCATTTTGACATGGGGTTTTCAATTAAAATGGTACTCATACTTCCAGCATGATTACCACCAAGGCCATCTTGAGACTCTTGATATTGCTATGTCTCTTGAATGTCTGGTTGTTTCAACATGGGTATTTACTAAAAGACTTTCTATGATATCCTAAATGAAAAATTAGTGTTGCTACTCAGGACAATGGCCATCAGAAATTTCTTATAATTGCTGCTTCTTCCTTATTGGATGGTCATATTCACATTGTGGTTTCACCTCAAGATGTCTTATGTGGTTCAAACCAGTATATCCACCAAGGCAGTCATCTTGATAATCTTTCATTGAAGTGTCAGTGTGAGCCAGTTGCATTGAAGTCTTAACAAGTACAGGGTCTAAGTGTCATTGGGAGCCAGTCACATTAAAACCCTCAACAAGTACTGGGTCTAAGTGTCAGTGAGAGCCAGTCACATTGAAACCCTCAACAAGTACAGGGTCTAAGTGTCAGTGGGAACCAGTTACATTGAAACCCTCAACAAGAATATGGTCAAAGTGTCTGTACAAGCCATCACATTGAAACCTCAACAAGAATATGGTGAAAGTTGGGGCGGGGTGTCTCTTTATCCAGTAATACTGAATCTCAACAAAGGCCAAAATTATATTGTACATGTGGAGGCCCATGAAAATTGAAGTTTGCCACATTGTTCCAAAATATTTACATTAGGTTGACACGAGTAAAGACAAGGTGTAATTAGGGAAGTTAGGTTTGTTGTAAGCTATGAAAACATCTTAACCTGTTGAATTAACCTTTCAACAAAAACTGTGATATGTTGTTTGTTTTATTCCCATATACAGTAATTCTTGATTCAAACATTTTTTAATTGAAATCAATTTGTATGAAGTATATGCATTTTTGAAGCATCCAGACCTATTTGTCTTTGCAGGTTCAGGAACTGCAGCTGATCACATGACCAGCCATTCAAGTTTGACCAGTGGCTATAGTGCTAATAGTCCTGTAGATGAGACAACAGTTTAGTTAAAATACAGAGGCAGATTTATTGTAATATAAACAGACATCTTGACAGAGTTTATAGAGATCTGTGCTGACAGATTTTGTGTAAGAGTACTGCAGTGTTATGAGATTTTTCTTGGGTGTCCATAAAGAGCTACAACAGTACCATAACATAGTGTATCGAGTGATAAAGACCCGACACAGTGCCATGACAGATTTTCCATAGTGTCAGTAAAAAGAGCTTTTTCTTCAGTGTCAGTAAAGATCTGGAGCAGTTCTTGGGTGATAAAGACCTAGCTACCACGTCGTCCTGTCAGTTTCCCCAAAGTGGCAGTAAATACTTAGTATTGTCATGACAGATCCTCTTCATTTTGAATAAAGAGATACTTTGCTGTCATCACATATTTTATCACATTTGAGTTAAGCATCAATACGAATTTTCTAAAGTGTCATTCAAGGGCTGCATTTGTATCACATCAATTTTCCTCAATTTTAGTTATAAGCTGTTGTGATAATGTGACAGACGTCAGCAGATAGCTGCTGAAATGTCATAAATCTTGCTACTTAGTAAAAATATTCAGTGAAGTCATGACAGATGGTTCAGAATAGTGATACAGATCGTTTGTCAGGACACTGCAGACACCGAGTCAAGACAGGCCTGTTTTATTGTCAAAACATTTATTGGCCATGACAGATATTCTTCAGTATCAACACAGATCAATTTCATTGTTGCCAAAGATTACCTGCTAAGTCAAAACAGATCAATAATTACAGCTTATTGTGCTGATCTGCTCCAGCAGAACAGGATCTTTGTTGTTTGCAGTTTGACTCTAGTTGTAAGTGAGTGTATATTGCCTGATACTGTCTAGTAATTGATACATTTTCTAAATCATTGCATGCAGCGTATATGCATCAGAAACCAGGTGACAGCTATAATAATTAAGACTTTCAGTGTCCATACAGTAAATACAAAATTGAAATCAGTATCATTTGGTAAAATAACTTTGAGATCTTTTCCTTTAGAAGGGGATCATTTCTTAAATTTGTTATAATATAAACAATATAGTTCTTGTTTGATATTGATCTGCAATTTATGGCTCCATGGGGCTGATTGTGGTATTTGAATTTATAGATGTTATACAGTGAATCTATACCAGTATGGATTTATTGGACATGATATGGTATGAATAGTATGGTTATTTATTGGGTGGGTAACAGTTATGGCTCAATGGGATTGACTGTTATATGAAAAAAATGAATATAATATGGCAAATCTATACCAGTATGAATTTATTGGACATGATTTGGTATGAATAATATGGTTATTTATTGGGTGGGTAACAGTTGTGGCTCAATGGGATTGACTGTTATATGAAAAAAATGAATATAATATGGCAAATCTATACCAGTATGAATTTATTGGACATGATATGGTATGAATAGTATGGTTATTTATTGGGTGGGTAACAGTTATTGCTCAATGGGACTGACTGGTAAATAAATAAAAATGGATATGGTATGGCCAAACTATACCAGTATGCATTTAGTGATTATGATAATCATGGAATATCCTTAACATTAATTCACAATGGTTTTGTAAATTTGCATAAATGTCATTTTGTTAACAGATGTATAAAGATTTTGTGTGATGAGAAGGAAAGGAGCTTTATATATACTAACACTAAAGATATTTTATTATTACTATTATTATTACTGTCATTATTGCAGTGCTACTGTAATACCAGAAAACATGTATCAAAGCTAAGTTATCTAATAACTTTTGTACATTACACAATAATACTTTATTTAAAAAGTGGAGTTTTGAGTTAGAAGATTATTTCGGCCATGTCATTTCTAGGTTATAGCAGTCTAATAATTAACAGTGTGACTTGAAGTGAACATAAATGTAACAGAATGCTAAAATCCAGTAAGAAAGTCAGTGTTACACTGAAATTCCATAATGGTGACTTGATAAATGTGCATCCTTACATTCCTGCAAGGAAAATGTACTTACAACATTTGCTCAACTACATAGTGCATTCATCTGTGAGACAAGATAGACTCCGATCTGCTAACAGGTCAGGGTCTATGCTCAGTCAGACTGTCATTTGCCTATGCTGGGAAAATACTTCAGATGTAATTAGTTGAAGCCTGTGGTTGTTTTTATGCCAAAATAACTTTATTGACATATATATATATATATATATATATATATATATATATATATATATATATATATATATATATAATAGCAAAGTATGGAGTGTTTTGGAAGCTGTTGAAACTGATGGACTTTTTATTATTATTCAGAGATTTAAAATTAACATTGAAAATTAAAAGTGCAGATATGTTTTCATTGATTGTTAAAACAGAATCAATATTTTTTTCGGTATGTATCTTTTTCTGTCCACATTTTGGAAATGTTAAGATGGGTTATCTCCGATCCTCTTTCATAAAGAGATGAGGATGTTCTGAACAGCCTGTACAGTTTGTTTCTTAAGATAAGAAACAAATAGCATAGACTTCATCAAATTATCTGATGTGAGGTCAAGTTTTTAGCAGTCACAGTTGGGCATGCAATATGTCTCTTACCGATTAAGAATACACCACTGCCATAATGATGTATTAATCCCGAGTCAGCTACACCATAACTCATGGTCTTTATGGATTAGTATACAAGAATCTTGACTAGGTCCCACTGTTGTTCCTTTTGATTACAATGAAAACCCACTAAGAACAATTATAAAAGGAACCAGTCTGTTGACTAGGTACCACTGTTGTTCCTTTTGAATACAATGAAAACCCACTAAGAACAATTATAAAAGTAACCAGTCTAAATGTGAAGGCTCAGATGCATTGCACTGTGATGTCATTGGAACATTACAAGGTCTGCTCATGTGCTGCTTCATACTTCCAAGTTAAGATAGGAATATTTTCTCAGTTGTGTTATACAAACTATTCAGAATCTGCATCAGAGACACTTAATATAAAATCAAATACAATCGAAATTAAGTTATCAAAAGGTATGGTTTTTAAACAATTTGCACATTTCCAGCAAATATCTTGATATTTTTTGTGTTTGTCCATATATGGTAACTGTATTGGTTTGACAATACAACTGTTTTTTTTCCACATTATTAATGAGTGTTCATAAAGTCACATTTACCTTTAGCACAGTAATCTAATTCATTTATTTCATCCCTAGAATGGGGTTATTCAATGATAATGCTGAATTTCACTTTTTTGTCACAATATTTTTTAAAAACCAACCCATCTTGATACATTTTTAGAATTTAATTGAGAATTTAAAATGAGTGAAAATATATATTTTTTGGGTTCCATAGATTGGAGAATAGAATGATTTCTTTAAAATCCTACAATTTTATTTATAAGATAAAATATGTTAATATTTTTACTAATATGTTAATTTTGTTGTATGATGAATTTATTATACATATAGTTGCCAGTCATTTCATATTCATGTCAGGTCTAAATGCAAGCTAATCTGCATACACCCAGATCTGCTGTTGCATTTTACACTGGAAGATCAGAGTCTATACCAGGCATAAATAATTTTCTCCAGGGCATGGACCAAATAAGTATTCTTTAAAGCCACACCAAATGATGTAAATTAATGGATGAAACCAGGTCAAAGGTTGAATTTTTCCCACCTTAGGTCTATACAGTTTTTAAGAAGTGATGAGTAAAACAAACAACATAGAACCTAATTGGCTGGAGCATTGTGTGATTGTAGATCAGGATCTTTGTTGTTTTTTTTTTTAGCTGGACTTGACTTGTAAGTAATTATAGACCATATGTATCATTTTTCTGAAATAACAGTATGTAAAGTTAAATGTAGATGGTACAACAGATCCAGATATGGAAATTATTGTGATTCATTCTGACAAAGTAAGATTCCATTGCAATATTTGCAAGTTATGATGTAAAGAATCATTAAGAGTCATAATTAAGCCATTTGGGAATGGCTTTGCTGCTGAAATTTTTTCCAAGCAGATTATGAGAAAGTGGCATTTGATTAAGATAAAGATAAATGAGCTTTAAAATAAAATATTGCTGCAAATATCCTTTTTAAAATATTCACTAAATGTAAAATGAAATGTATGGCATATTTATTCTATTACTGTTTATAACTTAAGAATGATACACCTGTACATTCCTAGTGGTTGTTTGTTTAAAACATTTACTCTATGTTAAGTTGCAATATTCTAGTACATTGTAAGACTAGAACGAATGTGCACGTGTTCCTTTTACTAAATCAGAAATTCTGTGATACAGCAAGTTTTATTCCTGTTATTAGGTGCAAATTTTATGACTTGTTACCAAGTTCATATTGCAAGTGTTTTAAAGTAATTTTATCTTTAGATTATGTTTGCTTTTTTGTTCATTTCATCTTTGCCTTTTATCCTTGAAATATATTTAAAGTTTAGAATGTTATAAATTATATGCAGAAGAAGCTCAATGTTTTGGTCAGCTGTGAAAAATTACTAAGATTTATGACCATTATAGGTATGTTGTTTTATTACTGTTTGTTATGTGTGTATTATCTTTCTTCATTTTAATTGGCAGCTTTTGAATCTTGTAAATTACCATTTATGTGGTATATTTTTAAATCAATGGCTAGTTTGTTAAGGATGGTTGCCGGTGACAAATTAATGCCTTCTTTCAGTATGTCAGCATGTTAAATAAAGAGGTAGATATTAATATGAGAGATTGGAAAAATTAATATGAGAGATTGGAAATTATTATGGTTTAGTTACAACATAATATTATTGAAGAAAGAAAAAAAAAACAAATGATGAAAAGAACATCAAAACTGATTGCACAAAAAAAAATATTTTTGAAAAATATAAAAGATTAATGCAGAGCATATCTGAATGCAATGTACAGATTAACACTGATAAGAACATAAATGCATTCTACAGAAACAATCTTATTGAAAAATAAGAAGAAAAATGCTTTATGCAAAATATAAAAAGATCAATGCATTATACAGATATAACATTGAATATAAAAAATTATATAAAGAACATATCTAACATTATATAATTTGTGTAATTATTATTCAAAGAATATATCTAAATGCATTATACAGAAATAACAATAAATATTTAAAATTATATAAAGAACATCTCTAACTGCATTATACTGAAATATGTAAAAATGATGAAAAATAAAAAAAATAAAAGAAGACATTAAAAAAAGTGAAATTTGTCATAATCTTTAACCAGCATTAAATGTGTGAAATGTTATTATAAATTTACCAGCTGTAAATGTTCTTACCGAGTGCTTTACTTTAATACAAAGTATCTCAGAAAAATGTTTTCACCAACAACATAAATTTATAAAGTGAGAAGAATGTGCCTTTTAATTGGAAAACATTTTTCAGATTTCTGCATACACGTGATAAAAAATTTGTTCTGATATAGGGCAGGGGGGTTCAATTATATACTTTTCTTTGCAATTATTTTATGGCAGATACTGTGGAGATACAATACATTAGGCTCTCAATGTTGTTTTTTTTTAAAATTGTTATGGCCCTTGGCAATGTAAAAATCTGTGATTTGTGTTTTTTTCATTGTTATGGCCCTTGGTAGTGTAAAAATCTGTGATTTGTGTTTTTTCATTGTTATGGCCCTTGGCAATGCAAAAATCTGGGTTTTGTGTTGTTTCATTGTTACGGTCTTTGGCCATGTAAAGATCTAAGTATTATTTTTATTTTCATTGTTATGGCCCTTGGCAATGTAAAACACTGGATTTTGTAAACAATTAAATACTTTTAAGATTTACCAGCAATCATCCTTAACACCAGTCCTCTGTACTGATCTGGTGTTTATATAATCTCACAAATGTCTTCAGTTTTCAGGTAGTTCTAGCTTTCTTTTTCCTGACTAATTTTCTCTAAATGCACAAAACTATTAGAAATTTGATAATACATTTTCTACACGTCATTTGAACTTATGCCTCTGGTGCCATTTTAAGTCGTGTGATATTGAATTCTTTATTGGTAAGTAATAGCGTTCATGTCTTTCATAATATCTATCCTTATTGCATTTTTCAAAACAGATGTAACTTACTGAAATTCCATACAGATTACATAATTATATATGGGATAGTGAAATGAGTTCTTTGATTCTCTTGCAAGCTTTTGAATCAGTAATAATGAATATATAGAATCAAATACCTCTATTTTATAACTGTTTCCATGGTTTATGGGGTGTTCAGGATTTACGTTCTTAGGCAATTTGTGGCACCTTACTTTTGTGTTAATATTTTCTTCCCAAAATTATCTGCATTTAAGTGAGTAACAGCTGTGGAATAATTGTTACGTCTGTAATGTCTGCTTTACTGTGTATGTATTTAGTTTGTTCTTGTATTAGATTGTAAATGAATGCTCTTTGACTTTTTGGAACCCATTCATTAGATACATGTCAATTTTTAATGTAAGATAAAAAAAATAAAAGGTAGTGTTGTCTTTTTGTCCTTTCTATAACATATTAACTGTTGCAAAAAGATATTTTCTCCATGTCATATCTAATATTTGATATATCATTAAGTGGAAATTGAAACAGGTTATCTCCCTTGTATTAAGCAAGAGGTCCTCATCGAATTGACGTACGAACAACATTAAGCAAAATGGATTATTTCTCTTACAATATGATCCATATTGATATTATATATTAACAGTGCCATAAACTAATTTGTTTTGGTTTAGAAAATGCGAACAACAGAGCTGATGTGCTATATAAAGCTATTACATGAATACAATATCATTCTGATCACAGACTGGGCTACTCTTGTCACACCAAGCAGAAGGCTAAATGACACAACTAAAGATGTAAGCAAATACTTTAATTAACCCACATCGAAATTCTTGAATTATTTTCATCCTAGGTATTGTTGGGTATATTCATTTTAATCTCAGTATATTTGAACAGCTAAAGTTCAGTGTCCGAATTAACGCAAAAGAATTCCTCTACATCTGTAGGTTCCAAAGTTACCTTATTCTTCTTTTGCATATGTTGATTGTTTTTTAATGATGCACAAGCACTGTTAGGCTATTTAGTACCATACGAAAGGTATATGTATAATCATTTGAACAAGGTAAAAGGTACTATTCATGCATCTGGTACTGCTGCAAGAACAGCAATCATCGCATCAAGCGTCCATTCGACAATTTCGCCTGTGCCAGATAGGCAAGGTGTTGGTGGTCGGTTTCCAATATAAACTTGCGCCCGTACAACTACCGCTCGAACCGTGATATTCCGAATAAGATTCCGAGGCTTTCCCTCTCCGATATGGAGTAGTTCTTCTCGGCAGCAGATAATTTCCGACTGCTGTACGCGACAGGAAAAAGCGTCCCCTCGTGCTCCTTGTCCTGTATCGCATGCTTCGTTTTCGGTGCCATTCTCTGACACTGTTGACAGGAGAGACAGAACCGCTTGATAACTCTCTGGACCCCTGGCCAGTAGAATTTCTTGACAAGACGGTCACGCCTCTTGGCAATTCCCATATGTCCTCTCATGAGACTCGTGCGAGTTTTAACACTTCGCTTTGCTTCTCTTTCGGCACGACAACTTGCTTAATGTGTTGGCTGCCTTTCCGTAGCGATACAAGATCCCTTTCTTGTACTCAAACTTCACCGCGTCATTCGGAGTTTCCTTTTCTGTTCCCTCTGCATCGTATTTACGCAACCGCGCCAGAGTGGCGTCATCCTGCTGAATTTTCCTCAATTCGTCTGGAAGTACGTTACTGTCCGGTGTCGACGTAACTTCCATCGGAGTCTGTTTCGTCTGTCGACACTTGAACCTGGTTTCCGCAGTATTCACCAGCATTGGTGTGCAGGGTTCGGTTGTGACAACACATAACGACATCCCAATATTACGTCATGTGACAGTCCCACGAAGCATGCATCTTCAAGTTTCCCCTTCACGTACGGTGAATCGAAGTCAATGACAGCCACTGGCAATGAGTCATGCGTGCTGTTCGCGTACTGGACTTCCATTACCTCCCCTGTGTAATCCACAGGCTTCACGTATTTCTTGTCGACAAACGCTGCACCCAGTGTCGTACAATATGGTAGCACCTTCTCCGTTGACTATTGCGGACGCAAGGTTTGTTGCTTTACAGTTTGTCTTCGGTTTGCACATTCTAGCGACAGCATTCACCTGGGTCTGCCTGCCCTTGGGACAGTCAATGGCAACGTGCCCCGGGTGTTTGCAGTTGAAACACTTCGGCGGCCCTTGCCGACCTGCAAGTCTGGTTTTCGTTGGTGAGGCCTGTCCGGGTCTACAGGTGGCATCATTCCCTGAGGATCTTCCTCCGACCTTCCCGTCACCCAGCCGGCTCTCCCTCCCCCACAAGGCGCGATTCAGGTGGATCGGGGTCGGTCCGCGTCCCCATAACCTCCACTCTTCGAGTGTGCCTGCTTGTACCTCATCGCCATGTTAGAGATTTTTTCAAGCGTCCGGTGTTCTCTCTCTGCTAGGAAGACTGTCAGCTCGCAACAGTACGTACTCAGGACATACTCCTTGTGTATGACGTTGCGTAGCCCGTCGTACGATCGTTCGACGTCGGCCATCTTCATCCACTTCTCAAATAATCATCGCACGCGGGTGTGGAATTGAGAGTGGAACTCCGTTGTCTTTTTCGTCGTAGAGTCCCGAAAAAGTTTACGGTACGTTTCGGCAGTAAGCCGATAATGGCAAAGAAGGGCCTTCTTGAGGGCATCGTAGTCATCAGCCTCGTCGGCAGCTAAGTTTGTTGTAAACTTCACGAGCTGCACCTTGCAAAAAAGGCTGAGACATTGATCGCCCAATGTTGTGGTAAAATTTTGTGAGCGGCCGCGAGTTTTTCAAATTACAGGAGGAAATCGTCAATGGACTAGTCTGTGATTAAATCGCGGAATACTTATTTGTATCATTCGTTGGTCGATGAGTGGTCTTACGCTGCTCCCAGGACGACTGGAGTCGTCCCTATCGTTAGACGTAGCTCCTACCTTTACCTTTTCCATTTCGAGAGCGTGAGGGAGCTCTCGTTCCTTTGTGGTTGTGGCCGCCGATATTCGGTCCTGATCCATCTGGGTTTCTCTTTTGGTGGATATCCGGACCAGCTCTAGCTCTTTCTGAGTCTCTTTCTTTTGCGGCAGTCTTTCATTCTTTCCATTCTTTAATGCGTTCTTCTATAAACGCTGCCAGACGATCTCCCTCGATTGATTGATTGATTAATTGAATTTTAACGGCGCACCAGCACTTTTAGGCTATTTAGCGCCATACAATAGGTTATATGTTTGAAAATAGGAAAGGTTTAACATCGACCAGCGATATAGAAAACCAAATAGTTCAAAGTAAAATGGTAAGATGTTGGTATTTGCCGCACAATAAAAGTATGTAATCTTTTAAAATTTATAAAAGGTCCTATATCGACCAGCGATATAAAATAACAGATGGTTGAAATTAAAAACGGTAAGATGGTAACGGTGCAAAATAAAGCTTCCCGATCAACGGGAGAGGTAAATGTTCTATGTTAATGAAAAAGGATGAAAAGGTATTAAAACGGGACGGTATATATATTGCATAAAACTGTACAAGGTTATAGCATAAAAGTCAAATTTTAGAGTAAAGATTTACTGCTTTCAGGAACTCTATAATACGAGTGATGTTTATAGTATAAAAAGTTCTTTCATATCATGCACAATGTAATAACGATCGCGCGTAGTTTGCAAGTCAAAGCACTCTATCATAAGGTGATTGACAGTGAATGGTTCATTGCAGTAGATCTCCCTCGAAGCCAAAATCTTCCGCGCCCATGGCACGTATTCCTTAATGGAGACAAGAAATAAATTTCCTTTTTGTATGTAATTCTTTACAAATTTTAATTAGACTGTAATGTTTATAAATTCAATATCATAGGCGTGTGGTGATTATATTGCTAGGAAGATTCCGTAAATTGCCGAGTTTTTCCGACTTTTAATTAGACAACAGATCACGTGATCCCGTAACCCAATAGTAGCCATTCCTCGAATACAAACTAAACATGGCAAGCGAGACAAACAGGATGAGACCAGTTTTGGGTTGCACATTCAAACGTTGAATCTACTTCCGAGATATGCTGATAAGTTGATAACTATATATGTTGAAGTACGTTTTAACAATGTGTTTAGGACGTATCAGCAGAAAATTACAGCAGTAAGAATGTGCTCATATTACAAATTTTGGAATTAAAAAAAAACAGCAATGTAATTTTAAAATAAATACTGATCAGGTGTATGCTGTGCAAAACTGTGATAATGATTAAGTGATGGTGTCCAGTGCAAACATTTTTTTTGTTGCCACAATATAATAAATTCATTTAAAAAAGATGATGTTCAATTGTATTTTATGTCAATAGCATATTCATTACCTACCCATAACACAAACACCACCCCCCCCCCCAGGACTGATATCTTGCAAAATATACATCCATGAGAGATAATACTGAATTATGGGCGAAGAGACTTGATCGGGGACCGACTTGTGTGTGAAACAATATCCATTACCGCCCGGGCAGATGTAAAAGGTCATTGAGAACGGTTTTCATCTGAAGTAATTTTTTACACACACAAAACACCCCACAAATAAACCGACAAAGTTGAAATCATAAATCATAAGTAATTAATTTAAACATTAAGAAGCTTTCTTTTTTTGATTCATTTACAGTGTATTTTACATGCATTCTACAGTTAGTACATACATGTCTCGTTAAATTAGATTATGTACTGTACTGAGCAGTACTGAAAGAAATGTTTTAAGCACAGGCCCCGGGCTGATGACTTAAATAAACTCACTAGCCCTGACTGAAATTCCACAAACCCGAACAGTTTATATCAGTTAAATTTAAAGCCGGGAGAAGAAAGAGAACAAAAATTCCCAATTTGGAAGTATTTCCTCCCTATCTCATAATATCTCTCGATTTTCGCAGAGAACTCCCGATTATTTCAATATGTCTGTCAATTTTCATTTCTCAGAAGAAGAAATGCCATATATAAATATATATCAAGTGGGCAAACCACAGATGCCATATTATATTTTATCACTTGTGAATATTGTAGTGAAGAAATAATTAATATCAAACAATAGTTTTTGTCTTCAGTAAATAGATTAAGATTAAACATTATTCACGTAAATTTCAGATTGTTTAACTACTACAGAAGTACTTCTTGTAAACAAAATTGTCACCAATTAGTTTAAAACCCATAAATGATCACAATGAGGCTGCGTAATTTTCTCTGCAAACAAAATCTCCATTTCCGCCAAAGAAACTCTGCCAGTTAACACCTGACATTCCTCTACCATATATGTAAAGTTTCATGGTTAAATTAAAAGGAATAAAACAATATACGATGCAGTATATGTGCCCCTAAAAATCTAATTCAAAATAAATATTTTATTCAGTAAACAGTGTTACATGTCTTAACACTTAAACTAAAGGAAATAGGGGGCGATATACAATGTGGGAAAACAATGGCCACATACATGTACGGTAACGTTTGACTGCAGATTTGAACTCTTAAAATGAAGTCTTTAGCTTCGAAGTTACCACAAAAGTGGGCATCGTTTATTTGCCAATCAATTTCTGGTTCTTACATACACTTTGTAGCACACTGTTTCTTTGAATTATGTCAAAGGGCCAGTCCTTTTCACAAGATAAGTGCAATGATCAGGAATAATTGTTAATGTGTTAAATTGCCATTATGTTTGTGTACTTAATTCTAACCTCTAACTATTATGCAGACCAGAATATGAAAAAAGGTATTGTCCTGGGGTGTTACGAAATACCCAAACCACTCAATTCCACACCCACATCAACCGAAATTCTCACACCAAATCGTAATGTGTCTACCTTCTCATCTATAAATTAAAAACGCTCTCCCTCCCCCGATTTTTCTTCCTTAAAACTTCGCCTTCTTGTGTCAGATTGATCAATAATAAATACATATGCAATTTACTAGTATTATATCTTTCAACTGTAATCTCCACTCAATTAATAAATAAATAACAAATATCTCCATCGCATCACTTCATCTCCCATGGTGTTGGTTCCTAATTTATTGTCTTGAATATATTTAAAATATTTGTGGTTTTAACCCATAGTGGGTTTGGTAAAGCCCCCCCCCCCCATTGGCTTTATACAATGGGTCTTTATATATATATATATATATATATATATATATATATATATATATATATATATATATATATATATATATATATATATATATATATATATATATATATATCTTTTATAAGCCCAAATGTATTTCATGATTTCGTTATCAATTGTTTCAAGATCTAACTTTTTAAAGTCTACGGATTTCATCTGGTATTTTATGTTTGGGTACATACGTTTTTGCCAAATGAGCTCGCTCCATTAGACACATAGCGGCGTTAGCGCCCAGATATTCAGATTTCTTTCTAGCTTGAATTTCATTGCTTTGAAGTTTTCTATATTCTCTCCCTTCTCAAAGTAAATTCGTAGTGCTTTATCTATTTCCTTTTATCAAGTGGGGTTGTAAACACGGGTGGTATCTGATGAACCGCAGTTCACAGAGTCCTTGGGTTGGCCCACACTTGTCGGCCGCTCGCACCCTTCACGGACCACAACATTTGCAGTCATACGTATACACATACAGACGGCATACAGCACCATTGAATTAGCTACGTCTACATTTGTGGTTTCATACATATAGCCAGCTTTAATCAGCTACAATAAAAACCATACTGGTCCTAATGGGTTCTGGGAAAAAAATCTCTAGATATATGCTAGTGCATTAACTACAATAGCAACTGGTAATTCATAGCTCATGTTTCAAATCTGCGTTGTAATAAAATGCGTCATTACACAATATGACATTACAAACTTAATAAGCTTCGCATATGAAATAAAATATGAATTTAACACTTACCCTTATAGCTGGAGAACACAACAGAGAGCGTCACTCTTTGACAAGTTCCAAAACGACCAGTGTGTCGGTTATAAATTAATCTCTCTTTACACAGGATTGATTGATTGACTGATTGATTGATATTTAAAGGCGAATCAGCAATTTTCAGCTATTTAGCGCCACACAACAGGTTGTATTTAAACATGGTTAAAAATACTAATGGTTTAATATCGACCAGCGATATAAAAAACCAAATAGTTCAATATAAAATGATAAGTTGTTGGTAACAGTAAAATATGAAGCTTCCCGATCAACGGGAGATGTAAATGGTGTATGTTGATGAAAAGATGTTGCAAAATAATGGGCGGTATTTGCATTAGATAAAAATGCACTAGGTTATGACATACAAGTTAAAGTTTAAGATAAAGATTAACTTCCTTCAGGAAATCTAAAACACAAGTGATAGATATAGTATCAAAAAGTTCCTTCATGTCATGTACATTATACTTCCTCACATACCATTAGCAAATTGAATTATTAATTCTTTTCGAGAATATTGGGTAGCCCTGAAAAGTGCTGTTTTTTGTGTGTTTATCGCTAACTACTTCGCCGAGATAAGTAAGAATAGTAACCACACTACTCAATTTAAAAACCATAGAAAAACGATGGAAAGCAAACACCCGGAATATTTCAAAGACCACGATACAAGACCATCACCATTGAATGTAGCTTTCATCCTTACAGAATGGAAAATAGCTATTAGAAATAAAATATCTACATCACCAGGAGAAGACAACCTAAGCTACGAAATTTACATAAACATTCCACCTAACATGGAAACAATACTATTAGACATGATTAACCAATCTTGGAAAACTGAGAACATACCTAGAAAATGGAAAGAAGCGATAGTTATCCCCATACTAAAAGTAGGAAAGGACCCAACAGAATTAACATCCTATCGCCCAATCTCACTAACCGATACCATTTGCAAGGTGACTGAAACAATGATTAACAACAGAATCAAACACCACTTAGAAAGCAACAACCACTTAACCAAAAACCAAAGTGGATTTAGGAATAATAGATCCACTACAGACCAATTAATTAGATTAGAATCTCACATCAAACTAGCATTTAACACCGAACGAAATGTGATCGCCACCTTATAGCAATATTCTTAGACCTTGAAAAAGCTTTTGACCTAGTCTGGACCAATGGACTAATCGCGAAAGTAAATCATTACGGCATCAATGGACATATGTTCAATTGGATCAAAAGCTTCCTTACTAATAGACATATCAGAGCCAGGATAGGAGACCAATTATCAGAGGAATTTACACTAGAAAATGGAACACCCCAAGGAAGTGTTTAGAGCCCCACACTCTTTAACATTATGATAAACGACCTCGGAAAAGCAACCACCAAAACAACAGTAGACTTATCTCAATTTGCAGACGACAGTGGATTATGGAAGGCTGTAAACCCATGAAGTCAAATAGTGATATCTGAATTACAGTCAACCTTAAATATCACCAGCAAATGGGCAGATAAATGGGGATTCAAACTATCAAAAGGAAAAACAACAGGAATTATATTTACACCACAAAAAACACCCGATAAAACCACCATTACTATACATAAAAGGAGAATTAATCAAATTCGAAACGACAGCAAAATTCCTTGGTATGTATTATGACCAACACCTTACATGGAGACACCACATCACCGAATTAATACAAAAATGCAACAGAGATCTGAACCTATTGAGAAATCTCAAAGGCTTTCAATGGGGAGCAGATCAAAACACCTTAACAACGCTTTATAGATCCCTAATTTGATCTAAAATTGACTATGGATGCCAAGTATATGCCTCTGCTAAAGCCACTTTGCTTAAGCGCCTGGACACCATACAAACTCAGGCGCTTCGCATCTGCACAGGCACATTAAAAAATACATCCAAGGAAGAACTATTAATACTAACCGGAGAAATGCCACTAGCAATAAGAAAAGAAGAACTTTTACTCAGATATGCAGCCAGAATCTCCATACATAACACAGAACATCCAACACGAGAAATTATAGATAAATGTAACACCGCCTTTAGCAGGAAATTAGTACCAAACCCACCATCAGGAAAATTGATCCATACGTTATGTAAAGACCTGCAAATAGGAAAACTGCAAGCAGAACAAACCCGTTACCCTAACCCCACCCCATGGACAATTAAACAACCCAACGTCAATACAATAGCAACATCATTTGGATCAAAAGAAGTTAATCCCTTGAAATTAGATCCGGGATATTGACGTTGTTAGACAATACATGCAAAGACTATGTTAAAATATACACAGATGGATCTAAAACATTAAACCCATATAGAACAGCCGCAGCTTTAACCATCACGGAAACTCAACTACAACTAGGAAATAGACTACCCAATAATTGTTCAATTTATATAGCCGAATTCTGGGCAATCTCTGAAGCACTAACAATTACACAGGAACAACATAAAAATACACTGATAATAAGCGACTCTCTCAGTGTATTAAAGACATTAGAATCACAACATTCAAACGGACGAGAAAATCTACTTAAAGGTGTGCTTCTATTAATTAACAACATGACCAACTCAAATCAAAATGTCGAATTCTTGTGGATTCCATCACACATCAAAATCCCAGGAAACGAACAAGCAGACCTAGCAGCCAAACACAAACTCACAGAACATGAAATTACGAAAATCGACTACAGTGTCCCCGAACTTTACAGCATTATATCCAAGCTGATAACCAACAAATGGTAAAAAGAATGGGATAAATGCCCTAGGGGTCGCACGCTGTACGCAATCCAAAAAACTGTGAGTCATAAAACAAAAGGACCCAATATCAATAACAAATACCATCAAAGAATCATTAATCGGATCCGGACTGGAAAAACACTGCTGGCAGGCAGTGCGAGAAAATACATATCAGCCATGAATACCAACGACTCAAAATGCCCACACTGTCCATATGAAAATCTTCAACACGTATTCAACATATGCCACAAATACAGAGAACAACGTAACAAACTAAAATGTTCTCTAAAGAAAATTGGATCACCAACTACATACCCACAATTTTTACTAGAAACCAACCCCAACCCAAATTGGACCAATGAAATTATATTAATATTTATTAATGAAATCGATAAAATAGGTAAAATTTGAGAAGGATTTAGAAAACAATGGGATGGGTGGGACTACATGATGGAACTGCATAATACACTGGATAGCCAATTGGCTCGTTGTAAGACACCAGTTCTAGACTGTACCATCATTGTGGAATCACTCATTGATTTTTTAACATCTATTCTCAAATTTTAAATCATACTTGATTAATATACTCTCTTCATACTCTTTTCTCTTTTCTACTCTTTTCTCCTTTCCTTTCTCCTCTTTCTTTTCTTCATCTTAAATGGCACAGTATAAATTACATTTAGTTATAACTTATATTAAACCAAAGGGCCTATAATGGTTTGATAAGCACTTATTTCTGCAAACAGGCTCTAGGAATCATACTAGAGATACCTGGGTTGAGTCCACACAAATAAACAGCCCGGTTTATGTCTGTGTGATTCTCAATCAAAAGAAATAACCATGATTATTAGCCAGTTTTAACTCGCACTAAAGCGGCATAAATTTTACATAGATTTATACAGAACCCCAAAATTTGATCTATAAGGTGGCTAAATCCCAGAGCTATCAGGACCAACTGCACAATGCGGTAACTAAATAGAATAATAAGTTTAAATAGAACCCCATAATTAGAATTATAAGGTAGCTTAATCCCAGAGCTATCAGGTCCGACTGCACAATGCGGTAACAAAAAATTAGAATAATAGGATTTAATTAGAATCCCAAATAAGAACTATAAGGTGACTTAATTCCCAGAGTCATCAGGGCCAACTGCTCAATGCGGTAACTAAATAGTTAAGAAAAATAGGAAACCAAATTATTAATTTATGAGGTGGCTTAATCCCAGCCATCAGGGCCCACACATAAAACTATAATAACTATGCCATTTACTTCTATTTCTAATTAAACAGCACAAATGATTATATGATTAATTCAAAATTTAATTTAAATACGTCAGACGATGCTATCGACGCAGGCACTCTCTTTCCAGACAGTCCGATCCACCATTTCCTCCGGCTGACACGTAACAACACTGCCAACGAATGAATGTATCCATTCCCATTCGTTGTTAGGATTAGAATTATATCCCGTGAGACATAACTGACTCGAAATCGGATCATTTAACTAGTACCAAACGGTACATTAATGCGTAGGGAGGTGTGGCACTTTTCCACCTCCCTCGAACAAATCAATTAGACTCAAAGGGGGCATTAACTAGTCGTACATGCCCATATGGACGAATACAACTTTAATTTAATTGGATAGGATAGGACAGTCTGGCCATCCATTGTTTGACTCATCCTCTGACGAAGATGTGCTCAAAACTAGCTAAGCTGAACAAAGCTTACGTCACTCTGCATCGTATCAGACACAATCTGATGCCAAAGCCTGAAGAGATAGAGAATGTTAGAATGCTACAACGGAAGACCTCATAGAAGAACTCTTCAGAGAGGAAATTCAAAAAGACAAAGAATGGACTGAAGTATAGACTTCAGAAGCAGCAGAGAGAGCAGAGAAAACAGCAGCAGCAACAACAGCAGCAGGAACCAGACAGAAGTTTTGTCGACTGTCGTGTTGACACGAAATAGTTCTTTCTCTTTCCGAAGAAGCAGACCCTATCCTATTGCCAGACGAGGACGCAATCTTAGACGATAAAAGATTGACATCCCTCCTCTTACACACAAAAAACAGCCCTTTTCAGGGCTACCCAATATTCTCGAAAAGAATTAATAATTCAATTTCCTAATGGTATGTGAGGAAGTTAGAAAAAAATAGGAGTCTATAATCACAGTCTCTTTTTAGTTTTGTTTTAAGTGCGTCTATAAGCACAACGTATTTTTCAAATAACTTCTTAAATTTATAATTTATGCGAGTAAAGTAAAAAAAAGTGTGTTTTCGTTTAAGTCCGCGTGTTTTGGTGATGATAGGGATAACGTAAGTATTTTGATCGTAGTTGGTGTTTTCCTTCACGTCCGCGCCTGTGATATATATATAAAGAAGCACTCATATGGAAATGGAAATAAAGAAGATAAAGGGAAACATCCAATGAAAGGCCCACACAAAATCAAAAGTATCAAACACGTTAGAACGAATATTGACATCAATAGCAAACTAAAAACAATTGTGCAAAATGAACAAAACAGCACCAACGATAATATTGGCAACAACATCCAAAAATGTAGGTACACAGAAAATACCTCTAAGAACAAAAACGACAATTATAATCAACAAACAGGAGATAGCAACAAACAAATGATGTATCAGCAACATCAACAACAAAGGAAAATGGGCAATCACCAATACCAGTACCATGCACCAGAACACACTATCTTCATAGCCAGTGCAACTTCGAGACTGCTACGCATTAGTAACAGGAGCCTAGCTAATGCACTCATACAACAACATGGAGAGTTTAGGATTGTTAGACCGCAAAAGGATTATATCATAATACAATGCAACACATTGAAACAAGTCTGCAAATATATGGAAATCACAACCATAGCAGGGCTCCCAGTACAAATCACAAGGCACAAAGCCACAATCAAAAATTACAATAACAATAACAAAACAAATACAACTCAAGATAAGGATAAATATACCCAAATATCATATTTAGCAAACCAAGCTAAATACAAAGCAATTCTTAAACTACCTCGAACAATGGTGTGGAAAACGCAAAAAAAAATATTGAATATGACCTCAGATTTCACAAAATAACTTGCAAAAGGGTTGTCAAATTACGAAATCATCTAGGAATGGAAACGTCAACAATCCTACTAGAATTCCAACAACCCCCACCAGCACACGTCAGAATTGGACCACATGGAACTAAAGTAAAAATACAGCAGTACATCAACAAACCCCGATACTGCAATAACTGCTGTAAATGGGATCACTTTTCTTCCCGCTGCCGTTCACACCCAAGATGTGGAAAATGTGGCGGCAAACACACAGGAACATGCTTTATCAAAATACCAAAGTGTGCCAACTGTAGGGCTGATCACAAATCATATGATACACAATGCCCCATAGCAGTACAAGAAAAAGTTATTATTCGACTAATGGATCAACAAAACATCTATAATCAAGCCAAGAAACAACATATGCAAAAGGAAATCATACCTAAAGCAAAAAAGGTAGAAGTACAACCCAAATCAAAAACAACTAAACAAAATAATGACAAAGATACAACAAGGCAAGCTTCAAATCAGGAACAAACATTAACACCTGCGAGAACGAGAAACCTAGATACAACCGCAAACACCGGGATATTTTTCAATAGAACAACCATTGACACCTATTTAAACAAACTACAAAAATTAATCAGCAACCAAATGAAGAACAACCGAATTACTAAAGATGAATTTATTAGCATATATATGCAGCAAATACAGGACTACCTAGCATCAACCCATCACGAATAAATCAACAACAAACAAAAAATATTAACAACAGCATAAACAATGGATACTGGAAATAGACATACAAATAAAAATAAAAATAAAAATAATGCTTCGGCTAACAAAACAAAAAACAAGACCCCAGACAAGTTACTTATATGGCAATGGAATTGCAGAGGGCTAAATAAAAACCATGGAGAACTAATCGCAGCAATCCACGGACCAATCACCAAGCCCAAGATCATCTGTCTTCAAGAAACTCTACTTAAGGAAACTAGTACAAACATTCCTAAAATAACAGGCTATCAAACTACATTCTTAAAACACAGAAGTACCGGCAAAAAAGGAGGAGGCCTAGCCATATATGTACATGACACCATCACAGATGCAGTAGAGGAAGTTATGAATGTGAACTCAACAGAAACACCAGTTGAATTACAAAAAATTGTCTTCACAGTAGCAACCAAAACAATACATCTGTACAACATATATGATCCAGGACAAAATAGCCAAAACAACAACCGACTTTTTCAACAAATATTCAAGAAAAGGGGCACAAACACTATTATCTGCGGCGACTTCAATGCACATCACACAGAATGGGGTAGTGACCGCACAGATACGAGAGGGAAAAACATCTTAAAATACATAACAGAAGAACAACTAGAACTTTTGAACAACGGAACCCCCACACGTATAGACCCCAGCCAAGGCAAACTCTCTACCATTGACCTCACCATTGCGACGCCTAGCCTGGCTGTAATTACACAATGGGAAGTGATGCAACATTCTACATTAGGCAGCGACCACTTCCACCTATGTACCACCATATACGTCTCGTGCCCAGCGGAGCAACAAAAAACAACAAAGATGGAAACTCAAAAATGCAAACTGGAACAGCTTTAAAGACCAACTTAAATTAGTAAACCTTGCGGAAATCCAATATGAGGATACAAATAAATATTATGACAATCTCATACAAATTATAAACGAAGCGGCAAATAAGAGTATACCCAAAACAACAGGTTTCGATTATAAACAGACGGCAATCCCTTGGTGGACAGAAAATTGCAGAATTGCCATTCAGAAGAAAAAAACAGCCTTAAATCGCTTTAAACACACAAAAACCGCCTCTGACTTTCTTATATACAAACAAACAGAAATCAACACTAGGACGGTAATAAATGAGGCAAAAAAGGACTCATGGAGAAGATATTGCGCAACGCTCAATCATAAAACAAATACTAAAGAAATCTGGAATAAAATAAAAGCCATGAAAGGCAAAACACCCACAACAGCGCCGAAAATCCAGGGAACAAAAAACAACATGGAAGTAGCAGAGAAGTTAGCTCAACACTTCGCTAACTCCAGCAGCGATAACAATCATAAACACGAGTTCTTACATCAAAAATCAACATTAGAAAAAGAATTTCCCCACATTTTCAAAGATCGAGACAACAGAGATTCGCCACTGAATGACCCTTTTAATCTGAAAGAATGGAGACAAGCCCTCAGCCAAAAAAAGGTACATCACCAGGAGAGGATAACCTAGGCTATGAAATATATAAACAATTACCACCCAATATGCTGAGCATTACTTTAGACTTAATAAATCTGATATGGAGAACAGGTCGCATACCCACACTATGGAAGCGAGCCATAATCATAGCCATCCCAAAACCAGGCAAAGACCCTACTAATGTAACCTCCTACAGACCTATTTCACTAACAAATACAATCTGTAAGGTAATGGAAACAATGGTCAACACAATAGATTAAAACACCACCTAGAACAAAATCAACTACTGGCTGAAATCCAAAGTGGATTTAGGAATAAACGATCTACACTTGATCAATTAATCCGTCTGGAAGCCAACATCAAATTAGAATTTAATGCCAAAAGGAAAAGAGATAGACACCTAATAGCAATATTTCTAGACCCAGAGAAAGCCTTCGACCTAGTCTGGACCAATGGCCTCATCTCTCAACTCAACCAATTTGGCATAACAGGAAGAATGCACCGCTGGATAGCAAACTTCCTTACGGGAAGAACCTTTAAAACTAGAGTAAGAGAGGCCTTGTCCCAAACATATACACTGGATAATGGAACCCCCCAAGGAAGTGTGATTAGCCCAACCCTATTCAATCTAATGGTCAACAATATAACCAACTATCTAGAAAATTGCCCCGTTGATCTGTCACAATTTGCCGATGACAGTAGTATCTGGAAAGCAGGAAACCCGAATAGTCAAAAGAACATCACTCAAATTCAGAAAGGACTAGACATCATCGGCACATGGGCCAACAACTGGGGTTTCAAAATATCCCAAATAAAAACAGTTGCCATGCTCTTCTCCCCAACTAATAAACAACCTAAATACCCTAAACTATATATGCAGAATCAGCCCATCCAATTCCAAAAGGAGACCCACTTCCTGGGAATGCTACTAAATGAAACAATCAATTGGAAACCACACATACAACAAACTATTCAAAAATGTCAAAAAGATCTAAACATACTTAAAAACATCAAAGGTACTACATGGGGAGCTGATCAGCAAACTATGCTAATGATCTACAAATCTTTAATTCGAACTAAGATAGACTATGGCTCCGAGATCTATTCCTCAGCCAACAAGGAAACACTTAGACAACTAGATAGCATCCAATATAGAGCACTTAGACTTTGCACTGGTGCATTACCGAACACCTCCCTGGAAGAACTACAAATCCTCGCATGTGAACCACCATTACAACTGAGAAGAGAAGAACACATACTTAGATACGCCTGTAGAATCTCAATACATAAGGAGATTAATCCCACCAGAAACATAATAAGTAAATGTCAAACCACCTTTAGCTCAAGACTGGTACCACATCCTCCAGCAGCTAACAAAATACACACACTCTGCAAAGAACTCAATCAAATAGAACTCCAAGCAGAACAACTACTTATCAAGGACCCCACACCTTGGAGAAATAACCAACCTAACAGCACTCCAACTGGTACATAAGCGCGACAACTCCAATATCACACTAACACAAGTACAAAGCCTCGTCAACAACAACTATGATGGATATGTAAAAATCTATACTGACGGCTCAAAATCTAAAGAACTACATAGAACGGCTGCAGCGGTAGTGATCCCAGAACATCAGATCACATTTACGACAAGACTACCGGATGACTGTTCCATATATACCGCGGAATTCTGGGCCATCAACCGAGCCCTAAAATGGATAGTAACACAAAATCAAAAACAGTACGTAATCATAACAGACTCACTTAGTGTACTTGAAAGTATTGAGACAGGTAATTCCAAAAGTAGACAAAATCTTCTAGAGGACACTATGCTGACCATCAGGGAAGCAGATAAATCACACCAAACCATACACTTCTTGTGGGTGCCATCTCACATCAATTTGCCTGGAAATGAAAAAGCAGACAAAGCAGTCTGATGAAAGACCAAATTGAACCCGTACAGTACAACACTCAGGAACTATATAGTCAAGTCAGGGACAGAATTAATAATAAATGGCAACAACAATGGGAAAACTCCACAAAGGGTAGACATCTATACCAACTACAAAAAGAGGTCACTAGAACCCAACGTTTACCAAAAAGCCTTGCAGCCATTGATATTAAAATAATCAACAGAATCAGAACAGGTAAAACACTACTAAATGGCAGCTTTATGAAACATATAAGTACAGGACCCACGCCGGATAAATGTCCACACTGTCCAGAATGATGATTGATTGAATTTTAACGGCGCATCAGCACTTTTAGGCTATTTAGCGCCAAACAATAGGTTAGATGTTCAAATATAAGAGAGTTTTAACATCGACCAGCGATATACAAAACCATAATAGTTAAATATAAAATGGCAAGATGTTGGTGACAGGAAAATATGAAGCTTCCCAATCAACGGGAGATGTAAATGGTGTATGTTGATGATAAGATGTTATAAATAAGAGGTGATATTTGTATTAGATAAAAATATTCTAGGTGATAGCATACAAGTTATAGTTTAAAATAGAGATTTACTTCCTTCAGGAAATCTAAAATACAAGTGATTTGTATTGTATCAAAAAGTTCCTTCATGTCACGTACATTATAGTATTTAGCACGCGTAGGCTGTAGGTCGGAACACTCGGTCATAAAGTGTTTAACAGTGAATGGCTCATTGCAAGAAACGCACTCTGGTGGATCTTCACCTTTTAGTATGTAGGAGTGAGTAATGTATGTATGACCGATTCTGATTCTTGCAATGACAACCTCCTCCCTACGGATAGTTCTGTAGGAAGGAGTCCATTCTCCCAGGGTTGGTTTGATGGCATGAAGTTTGTTATTGACTGCATCAACCCATGACGCCTGCCACTTCTGACGTAGGTACTTTCTGATACAAGGTTTAAAATCAGTATACGGTAATTTAAAATCCGATGGTTCTTGGGATAGACCCATCTTAGCAGCCCGGTCTGCGTTTTCATTACCTCTAATACCAATATGGCTAGGTAGCCAACAATATACTATATTGTATGAGGTGCTAAGTTCCGAGTTTTTGACGAGTATATCGACTAGTAATGGATTATCCAGTTTTCTATGGTGTAGCGACTGAAGTACTGACAGCGAGTCACAGAAAATAATGCTATTTAAAATGCGTTTTCGTTCGACAAATTTCAGAGCAAGGTCTATTGCTCTGATTTCCGCTGAAAATATGGACGCATCGTTTGGCAAGCGCACTTTGGTTATGTGCTTGCCACTAACGAAGGCTGCAGCAGCCTTGTCATCAACTTTTGATCCATCAGTAAAAATTTTGGTGTAGTTTTTAAAATCGTTGAGAAGTTCATGATAAGAGTTCTGGAAAATGGCAGGGTTTGTCTCAGATTTTTTCCCATCGTGCAACGTAAAAATCACTTTGGGTTGCTTAAGTTGCCAAAGTGGTGTTTCCGAGACAAACGTATTCTGAACTGTAGAGAGATTAATTTTGATAGTGTCAAAGCTGGATGATATTCTGATGCCAAATGAAGGTATGGCATTTGGTTTGTTTTCGTATAAAGTTTTGTATTTTGGTTGAAAAACAGCCGAAAAAGCAGGGTTCAGAGGGTTTGATCTTAACCTAAGAGCGTACTGTATAGAAAGCATTTCTCTGCGGTGCGATAAAGGTGGTTCATTCGCTTCAGCGAGAAGGCTTTCGCATGGAGATGTCTTGAATGCTCCTAGAGCAAGTCTTATTCCCTGATGATGAATTGGGTCAAGCATTTTCAAATAAGACTTCCTAGCTGAACCATAAACAATGCATCCATAGTCTAGGATAGAACGAATAAATGTTCTATACAAATTGAGGAGAACTTTTTTATCGGCACCCCAGTCAGTGTGCGCAGTTACTTTTAGTAAATTTAAAGCTTTTAAGCATTTAGCTTTTAAATTCTTTATGTGTGGTATAAAAGTCAGTTTTCTGTCGAAGATAATACCCAAAAACTTTGTTTCCTCAACAACTGGAATAAGTGTCCCATCCAGCGTGAGTTTAGGGTCATCATGATGTCTTCGCAACTGACAGAAATGCATGCATACTGTTTTCGATTTAGAAAATTTAAAACCGTTATTACTGGCCCAATTGTGGATCTTATTGATATTTTGTTGAAGTTGTCTTTCAATTGTATGCATGTGCTTTGAACGATAACAAATTAAAAAATCGTCTACATATAAAGAGCAGTCCACACCGGGAGTTAAGCACTTGGTGATGCTATTGATTTTAATATTAAATAGCGTCACAGATAAAATACTGCCCTGGGGTACACCCATCTCTTGCTGGTGCATATCGGAGAGGGTAGAGCCCACGCGTACTTTGAATTCTCTGTCGGTGAGAAAACTGGAGATGAAAGAGGGCAGACGGCCTTTTAGACCTAGATCGTGCAGGTCATTTAGTATCCCATACTTCCATGTTGTATCATAGGCCTTTTCTAAATCAAAGAAGACTGCTACTAAATGTTCCTTCTTGATAAATGCATCGCGAATAAATGTTTCCAGTCTAACCAGATGATCGTTAGTACTACGACCAGAACGGAAGCCACTTTGGAAAGGAGAAATCAGATTGTTACTTTCCAAGTACCATACAAGCCGAGAATTAATCATTCGTTCCATTGTTTTGCATACGCAGCTTGTCAATGCAATAGGCCGATAGCTGTTAGGATCTTCGTTATCTTTGCCTGGTTTGGGAATCGGTATCACTGTTGCTTCTTTCCAGCTCTTAGGTACATTACCAGCAATCCATAAATCATTAAAGATTTTAAGAAGCAATGTCAGAGAAGCTTCTGGGAGGTGTTTCAAGAACTGATAATGTACTTCGTCAGGCCCAGCGGAGGTATCATGGGCCTTGTCTAATGCCTCTTTAAGTTCCAATAAGGAAAACAGCTGGTTATAGCTTTCAGAGTTGTTCGATGTGAATTTTAAACGCGACATTTCTTTTTGAGCTTTTAACCTTCTAAAGGTTTCTGAATAATTTGATGATGAGGAGTTTTTTGAGAAACTATCTGCAAGAATATTTGCTATGTCACGTTTCGAACTAAAAATGTTGTTTGTTTTCAGGTGTCGAATATAATTGTTTTGTCTCTTTCCATTTATTTTTCGAATACTATCCCAAACTGTTTTAATTGAAGAACGAGAGTTTAAAGTAGAAATATAATTTTTCCATGATGCACGTTTACATTCTTTTATTGTGCGTCGCGTTTTAGCCCGGGTAATACGATATTTATTTAAATTTTCGGGCGTTGGACGCTTATTAAATTTTTTCAAT
The DNA here is from genome assembly GCA_030141615.1 of Unio pictorum. Lineage (NCBI taxonomy): Eukaryota > Metazoa > Mollusca > Bivalvia > Unionida > Unionidae > Unio > Unio pictorum. The sequence goes on along the minus strand of JARLTB010000046.1, from coordinate 9,009,248 downwards.
GCTTCTCGGCGATGTCTAATGGCTTCTTTGCATTCCTTGGTTACCCAAGGTTTTTGCGGTTTTTTACTGTGTGGTGAGGACTTTGGAATAGATTCTTCTGCTATCGCAATTAGAGTTGATGTAAAATGCTGTATAGGATTAACATCGTCAAACACCGTATCATTATTTAGTCTTGTTTTACATAGTGTTTCAAAGGAAACCCAGTCGGCTTTCTTTATATTCCATTGTGGAATTGCGTCGTTAATGTTAGCATTATTTTCAAGAGTAATTGGAAAGTGATCACTGCTGTGAAGGTCATCAGCGACCTTCCATTCATAGTCCAAAAGCAGTGAAGGAGAGCAAATTGTTAAATCTATGCAGGTATATGTTCCCGTACCTGGGTGTAAATATGTCGGTGAGTTAGTGTTAAATAGACACAAATCGTGTCTAGAAATAAAATCTTCTACTTTGTGGCCTCTGTCGTTTATTTGATTTGATCCCCACAGAATGTTATGGGCGTTAAAATCTCCGAGTAAAACGAAGGGAGCGGGGAGTTGTTGAACGAGGTTGTCTAATTCGTTTGCTACAAAGTTGGTGTTTGGAGGTAAATAAATAGAGCAAAAGGTAATCACTCTATGTAGAGTAACACTTACAGCAATGGCTTGTAAATTTGTATTTAAAGGGATGACTCTGTGGGGAGCTCTATTGTTCACAACAACAGAGACTCCTCCTGATGCCCTGTCAGCGTTTTGAAAGTACTTGTTAAATAGAGAATAGTTTTTAAGAGTGATGTTATCCGTATCCTTCAAAAATGTTTCCTGAAGACATAGGACAGCAGGATCATGTTCGCTTACGAGCAGAAGAATATCGTTGTAATTGGTTTTTAGTCCTCTACAGTTCCATTGTATGATCTTGTTCTTCATTAAAGATTAAAAGAGAGATTATGTTATTAGGTTAGACATTTTGCAGTAGCATATCGTTTGGGTATTTGTCTGGAGGAAGTACTGGGTTAAATCTTTTGTTTGCAGGTTTGGAGCCACCCTGAGGACATGGAGCAGTGTCGTCTGCATCCATGACCTCAAACTCTCCAAACCTATTGTGTAGCTTAATGGGGTCATCAGACCCCTTTTGTTGTCTATTTGGCTGTTTATTTTTCTTTTTTGGAGATTTAGTTGCTGCAGAGTTGTTGAATGTTGTCTGAGTGGAGATCGTGTTTTTTGGTGCCTGGTAGTGTGGTATGTTAAGAGTTGGTGACGTATCGGGTAGATCAGTTTGAGTTTGTCCATCCTTTGTTGTCTTTAGACTGGTTTTGACAACAGTTGAGAAGGTTGGGCCATGTAGATGGGTCCGAGATTCAACAATCTTTCTGGCCTCTGGGAAGGGGATATTTGACGTATATTTTACCTTCTGGATTTCCTTCTCTAGTTTCCAGGTCTCGCAATCCTTAGAATTGGCATGGTGACTTTTGCCACAATTTACACAGTGTGGATTCGCGCCGCAGTCTGCTTCTCGATGACTGGTTTCACCGCATCGGCCACATACAGGGCTTCTGGAGCACCTATCTTCGTGGTGACCGTATTTCTGGCACTTAAAACAACGTAGAGGGTTCGGGATGTATACGTCAACTTTCACTTGTAAAAAGCCAACCTTTACTACCTTCGGTAGTGCTGGTGTGTTAAAGGTGAGTATTATGGTATTTGTATCCTGCAATTGTGTACCACGTTTGACACGTATTCGACGAATTGCAGTAACACCTTGAATTCTCATTCCTTCCACGATATCTGCGTCACTGACACCTGCAAGATCTCGGCAGCGAATGACTCCTTTGGATGAATTGAGTGTTGAATGAGCGAACGTAGAGACCGGAATATCACAAAAAGTCTGAATTTTCTTAATATTCTCGGTCTGTACCTTTCGGTCACATTCAATGAGTAAGCAGCCCGATTTGAGTTTCTTCACAGATTTCGGTGTGCCAACAAGGCCAAGTATAGTCTTTTCGACCACAAATGGAGAAAGCGATGCAACTGATTTTGTTGAGTCTTTTGACTGAATAATCATGAAGCGTGGAAATGGTTCCACGCCACATGGTTCATCATCTGAATCCGTTAAAGGTTTTGAACGTTTAAGTTGGTTTTTGTTTTTATTTTCCATGATGTTTTCTTTTGTATTCATCACCCATGTTCACCCACCCGCCACGGAGTCCAACTAGGGGACACATTTAGAGTGTCAGGGATACACAGATGGTATACTCGGCAAGTAAATCTACCTCCCGATTGACCCGTTAAGCCACCGCCTTCTAGGAAGTCTTCTAGTACTTGGGAAAGTGAAAGATAAAATGATAGTATAAAGGGGCAACGGTGGTATCAAGAGAGATACAAGAAAGATATAGAAGGTGAGCTAGTAAATAAAGACCTCCTAGGGCTCGGCGTGACCAGCCGATTTGTCGAGACCGGGCCCATCTCGACCACCCGTCTAAGAGAAGTAGAGGCCAAAGTAGTGTATTGCATCGGAAAAGCCTCCGCTCAACTACCAGGATCCTTTCCTCCTCCGACACGGGTCGCAACCCACGGCAAACAGGTTGCCTCTACTTAGTCGCCTTTTACGACACGTGGCGAGGCACGTCGGGCCTATTCTACAACCCCGAACCCGCAGGGGGCCCACACTGTCCAGAAACTGAAACATGTATTCAACATATGTCATAAATACCATCGGCAACGTACCGTCTTCCAACTACAACAAAGAAAACTTGACTCAGTTACATCATTCCCCCAAATTCTAGATAAAAGGTATAACAAAAACGTAAATGCTACCTATATAAATATACTTAATTACCTAAAATCAATAGACATAAAACACAAAATATAAATATCAAAACCATCAAATAAGCAAATAAACATAAACATAGCCAAAGAGTTGATATTTATCAATCAAGGGGCCAGAGCAGATAATAACATCGCTAGCTCAAAAAACACGCCCACATAACAATTCCTTAAATAAACGGACAAACAAAAAATTATAACTACCAAATAGATAAATAATTAACGAGGCCATATCGGTTAAAGGGGCCAGAGCGGAAAGTAATACCGCTAGCTTAAAAAAGCAGAACAACTTAACATTACCCTAAAATAAATATATAAAATAAAATAGAAAAGGGGAAAGGAAGGGAAAGGGGGGATAATATAAACATTGTAATGCGAGGAAAAAAGGAAGAAACGGGAGAAAGGGAAGAAGGAGAAGGGGGAAAAAAGAGAACATTACACTAAGTAGTGGCACAATGTAGGTAGAGTAAAACCAGTCAACCGGCAAGTGGCAAGATAAGTGTGATGAGAACACCGGGATCAAATAGTGATAGCTCAAGGAAACATAACATCAACAAACCGAGAAGAAAAAGTAAAAGGAAAAGGAAAAGAAGGATGGAAGAAGGAAAAAGAAAGAAAGAGGGAAGAAGGGAGTAGGATGAAAGTGGGAAAGAGAAAAGGGAAAAGAAGAGAAAAAGAAGAAGGAAGAAATGAAATAACACCAAACTCTAATCTTTTTTTTTTTTTTTTTTTTTTTAAAAATTTATATATATATATATATATATATATATATATATATATATATATTAATTATTTTTATTTTTTAATTTGTTTTAATTTTTTTAAATTTTATTTTATTTTATTTTTCTCCCCAGGGTTCTAATTTGGTACGAGAACCCTTTTCGAACAATCTCTTTCTCGAAATCTAACTTGATCAATTTTGACCACCGCTCAAATTTAACAAGCTAAAATACCTAACAGTGACTACACTTATTTATGTCGCTATGACATTTTAGCAATTAAATTTGTTAAGGACCTACAACATGTACACTATGTACTAGAAATATTTATTGATAGGAAAGATGAAAAATTCTATGACTATATGGATTTGATATAATTGCACAGGTGGCTTACACAATATTGGTATTTGTTCTGCCTTCCTGCTTTGCCGTGACCCGACATTTTACTCTGAGGCGAGACTGAAATTTAACGCGGGTGCCGGGGAGACTACGACAACACAGCCTAGTGTAGTCAAAGTTACCTTTGGTCCCGACCAATCAAATAGCCCGACCCTCGGGCATTAACTGGTCGCGAAAGCACATAGTTGCGCATGCGACCTTAATTCATATTTAAAAAAAAAAAACTCGTCAGCCTTCCCAATATATCGTTTGAACAATCCCAAACTTTAACAGACACTACCAATAATATTTGCTTAGAGTATCAAACGATACTCATCAAATTTGGAAATTTTTCGTTTGAACTCTTTAATATATATGATCCCGGAAAACCCAACCCAGCTCTACCTGGAAATTATAACCAACTAGTAAGTATAGCAAATGAATACATAATATGTGGCGATTTTAACGCACATAACAAAACATGGGGTGGAAACCACTTAGATGCAAGAGGAGACCTTTTATAAAAATGGATTTTCAGCAACAATCTTGTGCTATTGAATGACGGAAGCAAAACTAGACTTTCCCCAGTTGATGGAACATTATCAGCCCTCGACCTGACAATATGCACACCAAAATTAGCAGCGTTATCAAATTGGGAAGTTGACAGAGACTCCACATTAGGCAGTGATCACTTTCCCATCATTATAACCACAAATCTCACTATCCCAACCATCCTTCCAGCAAAGATACAAAAATGGAGACTCGATATTGCAAAATACTTCGCCGGGATATGTGCGAATAGTAACCACTCTACACAATTTCAAAAACATAGAGAAATGGTTGAAAGCAAACACCCGGAATATTTCAAAGATCATGACAGAAGAACATCACCATTGAATGAAGCTTTCTAACAGAGTGGAAAGCTGCTATCAGAAACAAAAATTCTACATCACCAGGAGAAGACAACCTAGGTTATGAAATATACAAAAATATCCCACCTAACATGGAAACAATTTTATTGGATATGATCAATCAATCTTGGAAAACTGGGAATATACCTAGGAAGTGGAAAGAAGCGATAGTTATCCCCATTCCAAAAGTAGGGAAGGACCCTGCAGAAGTAACATCATATCGCCCAATTTCACTCACCGACACAATTTGTAAGGTGACTGAAACGATGATTAACAACAGACTTAAACACCTTTTGGAAAGTAACAATCTCATATTCAAAAATCAAAGTGGATTCAGAAACAAAAGGTTCACCATAGACCAACTAATCAGGCTAAACGAAAATGCGATCGACACCTCGTAGCAATCTTTATAGGTCTCGAAAAAGCCTTTGATTTAGTCTGGACTAATGGACTAATTGCAAAACTGAACCATTATGGAATCAATGGAAAAATGTTCAACTAGATCAAAAGCTTCCTAACCAAAAGACGCATCAGAGCCAGGATAGGAGACCAATATTCCGAAGAATATCCCCTAAAAAATGGAACACCACAAGGAAGTGTGTTGAGTCCTACACATTTTAACATCATGATAAATGTTTGTTTGTTTGTTTACTTGAATTTTAACGGCGCACCAGCACTTTTAGGCTATTTAGCGCCATACAATAGGTTAGATGTTCAAAAACAAGAAAGGTTTAACATCGACCAGCGATATATATAAAAAAACATAGTTAAATATAAAATGGTAAGATGTTGGTAACAGGAAAATATGAAGCTTCCCAATCAACGGGAGATGTAAATGGTGTATGTTGATGATAAGATGTTGTAAATAAAAGGTGATATTTGCATTAGATAAAAATATTCTACGTGATGGCATACAAGTTATAGTTTAAAATAGAGATTTACTTCTTTTAGGAAATCTAAAATACAAGTGATTTGTATTGTATCAAAAAGTTCCTTCATGTCATGTACATTATAGTATTTAACGCGCGTAGGTTGCAGGTCGGAACACTCGGTCATAAAGTGTTTAACAGTGAAAGGCTCATTGCAAGAAACGCACTCTGGTGGATCTTCACCTTTCAGTATGTGGGAGTGGGTAATGTATGTATGACCGATTCTGATTCTTGCAATGACAACCTCCTCCCTACGGATAGTTCTGTAGGAAGGAGTCCATTCTCCCAGGGTTGGTTTGATGGCATGAAGTTTGTTATTGACTGCATCATCCCATGACGCCTGCCACTTCTGACGTAGGTACTTTGTGATACAAGGTTTAAAATCAGTAAAAAGTAATTTAAAATCCGATGGTTCTTGGGATAGAGCCATCTTAGCAGCCCGGTCTGCTTCTTCATTACCTCTAATACCAATATGGCTAGGTAGCCAACAGTATACTATGTTGTAGGACTTACTAAGCTCAGTTTGTTTGTTTGTTTACTTGAATTTTAACGGCGCACCAGCACTTTTAGGCTATTTAGCGCCATACAATACGTTAGATGTTCAAAAACAAGAAAGGTTTAACATCGACCAGCGATATATATAAAAAAAACAATAGTTAAATATAAAATGGTAAGATGTTGGTAACAGGAAAATATGAAGCTTCCCAATCAACGGGAGATGTAAATGGTGTTATGTTGATGATAAGATGTTGTAAATAAAAGGTGATACTTGCATTAGATAAAAATATTCTACGTGATGGCATACAAGTTATAGTTTAAAATAGAGATTTACTTCCTTCAGGAAATCTAAAATACAAGTGATTTGTATTGTATCAAAAAGTTCCTTCATGTCATGTACATTATAGTATTTAACACGCGTAGGTTGCAGGTCGGAACACTCGGTCATAAAGTGTTTAACAGTGAATGGCTCATTGCAAGAAACGCACTCTGGTGGATCTTCACCTTTCAGTATGTGGGAGTGGGTAATGTATGTATGACCGATTCTGATTCTTGCAATGACAACCTCCTCCCTACGGATAGCTCTGTAGGAAGGAGTCCATTCTCCCAGGGTTGGTTTGATGGCATGAAGTTTGTTATTGACTGCATCATCCCATGACGCCTGCCACTTCTGACGTAGGTACTTTTTGATACAAGGTTTAAAATCAGTAAAAGGTAATTTAAAATCCGATGGTTCTTGGGATAGAGCCATCTTAGCAGCCCGGTCTGCTTCTTCATTACCTCTAATACCAATATGGCTAGGTAGCCAACAGTATACTATGTTGTAGGACTTACTAAGCTCAGAGTTTTTGACGAGAATATCGACTAGTAATGGATTATCCAGTTTTCTATGGTGTAGCGACTGAAGTACAGACAGAGAGTCACAGAAAATAATGCTATTTAAAATGCGCTTTTGTTCAATAAATTTCAGAGCAAGGTCTATTGCTCTGATTTCCGCTGAAAATATGGACGCATCGTTTGGCAAACGCACTTTGGTTATGTGCTTGCCACTAACAAAGGCTGCAGCAGCCTTGTCATCAACTTTTGATCCATCAGTAAAAATTTTGGTGTAGTTTTTAAAATCGTTGTTCATGATAAGAGTTCTGGAAAACGGCAGGATTCGTCTCAGATTTTCTCCCATCGTGCAACGTAAAAATCACTTTGGGTTGCTTAAGGAGCCAAGGTGGTGTTTCCGAGACAAACGTATTCTGAACTGTAGGGAGATTAATTTTGATAGTGTCAAAACTGGATGATATTCTGATGCCAAATGAAGGTATGGCATTTGGTTTGTTTTCGTACAAAGTTTTGTATTTTGGTTGAAAAACAGCCGAAAAAGCAGGGTTCAGAGGATTTGATCTTAACCTAAGAGCGTACTGTATAGAAAGCATTTCTCTGCGGTGCGATAAGGGTGGTTCATTCGCTTCCGCGAGAAGGCTTTCGCATGGAGATGTCTTGAATGCTCCTAGAGCAAGTCTTATTCCCTGATGATGAATTGGGTCAAGCATTTTCAAATAAGACTTCCTAGCTGAACCATAAACAATGCATCCATAGTCTAGTATAGAACGGATAAATGTTCTATACAAATTGAGGAGGACTTTTTTATCAGCACCCCAGTCAGTGTGCGCAATTACTTTTAGTAAATTTAAAGCTTTTAAGCATTTAGCTTTTAAATTCTTGATGTGTGGTATATAAGTCAGCTTTCTGTCGAAGATAATACCCAAAAACTTTGTTTCCTCAACAACTGGAATAAGTGTTCCGTCCAGCGTGAGTTTAGGGTCATCATGATGTCTTCGCAATTGACAGAAATGCATGCATACTGTTTTCGATTTAGAGAATTTAAAACCATTATTACTGGCCCAATGGTGGATCTTATTGATATTTTGTTGAAGTTGCCTTTCAATTGTATGCATGTGCTTTGAACGATAACAAATTAAAAAATCGTCTACATATAAAGAGCAGTCCACACCGGGAGTTAAGCACTTAGTGATGCTATTGATTTTGATATTAAATAGCGTCACAGATAAAATACTGCCCTGGGGCACACCCATCTCTTGCTGGTGCATATCGGAGAGGGTAGAGCCCACGCGTACTTTGAATTCTCTGTCGGAGAGAAAACTGGAGATGAAAGCGGGCAGACGGCCTTTTAGACCTAGATCGTGCAGGTCATTTAGTATCCCGTACATCCATGTTGTATCATAGGCCTTTTCTAAATCAAAGAAGACTGCTACTAAATGTTCCTTCTTGATAAATGCATCGCGAATAAATGTTTCCAGTCTAACCAGATGATCGTTAGTACTACGACCAGAGCGGAAGCCACTTTGGAAAGGAGAAATTAAATTGTTACTTTCCAAGTACAATACAAGCCGAGAATTAATCATTCGTTCCATTGTTTTGCAAACGCAGCTTGTCAATGCAATAGGCCGATAGCTGTTAGGATCTTCGTTATCTTTGCCTGGTTTGGGAATCGGTATCACTGTTGCTTCTTTCCAGCTCTTAGGTATATTACCAGAAGTCCATAAATCGTTAAATATTTTAAGAAGCAATGTTAGAGAAGATTCTGGGAGGTGTTTCAAGAACTGGTAATGTACTTCGTCAGGCCCAGCGGATGTATCATGGGCCTTGTCTAATGCCTCCCTAAGCTCCAATAAAGAAAACAGCTGGTTATAATTTTCAGTGTTGTTCGATGTAAATTTTAAACGTGACTTTTCTTTTTGAGATTTTAATCTTCTAAAGCCATCTGAATAATTAGATGATGATGAGTTTTTCGAAAAACTATCGGCAAGAATATTTGCTATGTCACGTTTCGAACTGAAATTGATATTGTTTATTTTTAGGTGTCGAATAGAATTGTGTTTCCTTTTTCCATTTATTTTCCGAATAGTATCCCAAACTTGTTTCATTGAGGAACGAGAGTTTAAAGAAGAAATATATTTCTTCCAGGATGCACGCTTACATTCTTTGATTGTGCGTCGAGTTTTAGCCCGGGCAATACGATATTTATTTAAATTTTCGGGCGTTGGACGAGTGTTGAATGTTTTTAATGCTTCTCGGCGTTGTCTAATGGCTTCTTTGCATTCCTTGGTTACCCAAGTTTTTTGCGATCTCTTACTGTTCGTTGAGGACTTGGGAATGGATTCATCTGCAATTGAAATTAGAACGGAGGTAAATTGCTGTATAGGATTAACGGCGTTGAATACTGTATCATTATTTAGTCTAGTTTTACATAATGCTTCAAACATAGCCCAATTGGCCTTCTTTATATTCCATTGTGGAATTGTATCATCAATTTTAGTGTTATTTTCAAGAGTGATTGGAAAGTGATCACTGCTGTGAAGGTCATCAGCGACCTTCCATTCATAGTCCAAAAGCAGTGAGGGAGAGCAAATTGTCAAATCTATGCATGTGTACGTACCCGTTCCTGGGTGTAAATATGTTGGTGAATTAGTGTTATATAGACACAGATCGTGTCTAGAAATGAAATCTTCTATTTTATGGCCTCTGTCGTTTATGTGATTTGATCCCCATAAAATGTTATGGGCATTAAAATCCCCGAGTAAAACGAAGGGCGCGGGAAGTTGTTCAACAAGATTGTCTAATTCCTTTTGTACTAGGTTGGTGTTTGGTGGCAAGTAAATAGAACAAAAAGTAATCACTCGATGTAGAGTGACACTTACAGCAACGGCTTGTAAATTTGTGTTTAAAGGAATGACTCTGTGAGGGGCTCTATTGTTCACAGCAATAGAGACTCCTTCTGAGGCTCTGTCTGCGTTTTGAAAGTACGCATTAAACAGGTAAAAGTTTTTAAAAGTAATTTTATCTGTCTCTTTCAGGAATGTTTCCTGTAAACATAGTACAGCAGGATCGTGTTCATTTAAAAACAGAAGAATATCATTGTAGTTAGCTTTAAGTCCTCGACAGTTCCATTGTATGATGGTGTTCTTCATTCTAATGTTATGCTGGAGATTCTGGAACTAGGTTAGACTATTCGCGAAGGAAGCATGTGTTGTTATTTGTCTGGAGGAAGTACGGGAGTATATTTAGTTTTATTAGGTTTGGAGCTACTTTGAGTACATGGAGCAGTTTCTTCTGCATCCATGCTCTCAAAGTCTCCAAACCTGTTGTAGAGTTTAATGGGGTCATCTGACCCCTTTTGCGGTTTATTTGTTTGTGCTTTTTGTTTCTGTTTTGGTGATTTTGGTGGTGGATTGTTATTAAAAGTTGTCTGAGTTGATGTTGTGCTTTTCTGTGGCTTATAATTAGGGATATTGGTACTTGTGGTTGAATCGGGCTGATCCGTCTGTGTTTGGGCGTCCTTCGTGCTTTTTGGATTGTGTTTTACGACTGTGGAGAAGGATGGGCCAGGAAGGGATGTTTTCGCCTGGACAAGTTTTCTGGCCTCTGGGTAGGGAATGTTCGAGGTAAACTTTACCCTCTGAATTTCCTTCTCCTGTTTCCATGTATCACAATCCTTGGAACTGGCGTGATGTTCCTTGCCACAGTTGACACAATGCGGAGTTGCTCTACAATCAGCTTCCTGATGAGAGTGGTCTCCACATCGGCCACATACCTTGGCTCTGGAACATCGATCCTCGTGATGGCCGTATTTTTTACATTTATAGCATCGAAGGGGGTTTGGAATGTAGATCTCGACCTTTACTTGTAAAAACCCAACCTTGACCACTTTGGGCACTGTCGGTTTATTAAAGGTGAGTACAAATGTATTGGTGTCCTGCAGGGTGTTATTACGTTTAATACGTATTCTTCGCACTGCAGTGACACCTTCATTTTTCATCCCTTCGATGATATCTGCGTCAGTGACTCCAGCCAAGTCACGACATCGCATTACCCCTTTGGACGAATTCAGTGTAGTGTGAGCGAATGAGGTTACTGGGATATCAAAGAATGTCTTCATTTTCATGATATTTTCTGTTTGTTTCTTTCGCTCACACTCTACAAGAAGACAGCCCGATTTTAGTTTTTTAACACTTTTTGGTGTGCCAATAGAGCCGGAGATTGTTTTCTCGATAACGAAAGGAGATAAACCTGAAAGCGGTTTTGCATCATCTTTTGACTGTATAACCATGAAGCGTGGAAATGATTCCACGCCGCATGGTTCTTCATCCGAATCAGACAATGGTTTGGTACGTTTATTGTTGGTTTTTTTTTGTTGTATTTGCCATGATTGGGTTTAAAATTTCAGCACCCATGCTCCCCACCCGCCACGGAGCCCAACGAGGGGACACTTTTCAAGTGCCAGGGATACATAGATGCCATACTCGTTAGATAAAATTACCTGGGATTGACCCATGAAGCTTCCTTCTAGGGTCGGTAAAATTACCTCCCGATTGACCCGTTGAGCCACCGCTATCTAGGAAGTCTTCTAAAACTTGTGGAAGTGAAAGCTAAAGGAAAAGAATGTAGGGGAAACGGTGGTATCAAGATAGATACAAGAAAAAAAGAGAAGATAAGTAATAAAAAAGGAAAAAAGACCTCCTAGTGCTCGGCGTGACCAGCCGATTTGTCGAGACCGGGCCCATCTCGACCACCCGTCTAAGAGATGATGATTGATTGAATTTTAACGGCGCATCAGCACTTTTAGGCTATTTAGCGCCAAACAATAGGTTAGATGTTCAAATATAAGAGAGTTTTAACATCGACCAGCGATATACAAAACCATAATAGTTAAATATAAAATGGCAAGATGTTGGTGACAGGAAAATATGAAGCTTCCCAATCAACGGGAGATGTAAATGGTGTATGTTGATGATAAGATGTTATAAATAAGAGGTGATATTTGTATTAGATAAAAATATTCTAGGTGATAGCATACAAGTTATAGTTTAAAATAGAGATTTACTTCCTTCAGGAAATCTAAAATACAAGTGATTTGTATTGTATCAAAAAGTTCCTTCATGTCACGTACATTATAGTATTTAGCACGCGTAGGCTGTAGGTCGGAACACTCGGTCATAAAGTGTTTAACAGTGAATGGCTCATTGCAAGAAACGCACTCTGGTGGATCTTCACCTTTTAGTATGTAGGAGTGAGTAATGTATGTATGACCGATTCTGATTCTTGCAATGACAACCTCCTCCCTACGGATAGTTCTGTAGGAAGGAGTCCATTCTCCCAGGGTTGGTTTGATGGCATGAAGTTTGTTATTGACTGCATCAACCCATGACGCCTGCCACTTCTGACGTAGGTACTTTCTGATACAAGGTTTAAAATCAGTATACGGTAATTTAAAATCCGATGGTTCTTGGGATAGACCCATCTTAGCAGCCCGGTCTGCGTTTTCATTACCTCTAATACCAATATGGCTAGGTAGCCAACAATATACTATATTGTATGAGGTGCTAAGTTCCGAGTTTTTGACGAGTATATCGACTAGTAATGGATTATCCAGTTTTCTATGGTGTAGCGACTGAAGTACTGACAGCGAGTCACAGAAAATAATGCTATTTAAAATGCGTTTTCGTTCGACAAATTTCAGAGCAAGGTCTATTGCTCTGATTTCCGCTGAAAATATGGACGCATCGTTTGGCAAGCGCACTTTGGTTATGTGCTTGCCACTAACGAAGGCTGCAGCAGCCTTGTCATCAACTTTTGATCCATCAGTAAAAATTTTGGTGTAGTTTTTAAAATCGTTGAGAAGTTCATGATAAGAGTTCTGGAAAATGGCAGGGTTTGTCTCAGATTTTTTCCCATCGTGCAACGTAAAAATCACTTTGGGTTGCTTAAGTTGCCAAAGTGGTGTTTCCGAGACAAACGTATTCTGAACTGTAGAGAGATTAATTTTGATAGTGTCAAAGCTGGATGATATTCTGATGCCAAATGAAGGTATGGCATTTGGTTTGTTTTCGTATAAAGTTTTGTATTTTGGTTGAAAAACAGCCGAAAAAGCAGGGTTCAGAGGGTTTGATCTTAACCTAAGAGCGTACTGTATAGAAAGCATTTCTCTGCGGTGCGATAAAGGTGGTTCATTCGCTTCAGCGAGAAGGCTTTCGCATGGAGATGTCTTGAATGCTCCTAGAGCAAGTCTTATTCCCTGATGATGAATTGGGTCAAGCATTTTCAAATAAGACTTCCTAGCTGAACCATAAACAATGCATCCATAGTCTAGTATAGAACGGATAAATGTTCTATACAAATTGAGGAGGACTTTTTTTAACAGCACCCCAGTCAGTGTGCGCAATTACTTTTAGTAAATTTAAAGCTTTTAAGCATTTAGCTTTTAAATTCTTGATGTGTGGTATAAAAGTCAGTTTTCTGTCGAAGATAATACCCAAAAACTTTGTTTCCTCAACAACTGGAATAAGTGTTCCGTCCAGCTTGAGTTTAGGGTCATCATGATGTCTTCGCAATTGACAGAAATGCATGCATACTGTTTTCGATTTAGAGAATTTAAAACCATTATTACTGGCCCAATGGTGAATCTTATTGATATTTTGTTGAAGTTGCCTTTCAATTGTATGCATGTGCTTTGAACGATAACAAATTAAAAAATCGTCTACATATAAAGAGCAGTCCACACCGGGAGTTAAGCACTTAGTGATGCTATTGATTTTGATATTAAATAGCGTCACAGATAAAATACTGCCCTGGGGCACACCCATCTCTTGCTGGTGCATATCGGAGAGGGTAGAGCCCACGCGTACTTTGAATTCTCTGTCGGAGAGAAAACTGGAGATGAAAGCGGGCAGACGGCCAAAGACCTAGATCGTGCAGGTCATTTAGTATCCCGTACTTCCATGTTGTATCATAGGCCTTTTCTAAATCAAAGAAGACTGCTACTAAATGTTCCTTCTTGATAAATGCATCGCGAATAAATGTTTCCAGTCTAACCAGATGATCGTTAGTACTACGACCAGAACGGAAGCCACTTTGGAAAGGAGAAATTAAATTATTACTTTCCAAGTACCATACAAGCCGAGAATTAATCATTCGTTCCATTGTTTTGCATATGCAGCTTGTCAATGCAATAGGCCGATAGCTGTTAGGATCTTCGTTATCTTTGCCTGGTTTGGGAATCGGTATCACTGTTGCTTCTTTCCAGCTCTTAGGTATATTACCAGCAATCCATAAATCGTTAAATATTTTAAGAAGCAATGTCAGAGAAGATTCTGGGAGGTGTTTCAAGAACTGATAATGTACTTCGTCAGGCCCAGCGGATGTATCATGGGCCTTGTCTAATGCCTCCCTAAGCTCCAATAAAGAAAACAGCTGGTTATAATTTTCAGTGTTGTTCGATGTAAATTTTAAACGTGACTTTTCTTTTTGAGATTTTAATCTTCTAAAGGCATCTGAGTAATTAGACGATGATGAGTTTTTCGAAAAACTATCGGCAAGAATATTTGCTATGTCACGTTTCGAACTGAAATTGCTATTGTTTATTTTTAGATGTCGAATAGAATTGTGTTTCCTCTTTCGATTTATTTTTCGAATAGTATCCCAAACTTGTTTCATTGAGGAACGAGAGTTTAAAGAAGAAATATATTTCTTCCATGATGCACGTTTACATTCTTTGATTGTGCGTCGAGTTTTAGCCCGGGCAATACGATATTTATTTAAATTTTCGGGCGTTGGACGATTGTTGAATGTTTTTAATGCTTCTCGGCGTTGTCTAATGGCTTCTTTGCATTCCTTGGTTACCCAAGGTTTTTGCGATCTCTTACTGTTCGTTGAGGACTTAGGAATAGATTCATCTGCAATTGAAATTAAAGCGGAGGTAAAATGCTGTATAGGATTAACAGCGTTTAATACTGTATCATTATTTAGTCTAGTTTTACATAGTGTTTCAAACATAGCCCAGTCGGCTTTCTTTATATTCCATTGTGGAATTGCGTCATCAATTTTGGAGTTATTTTCAAGAGTGATTGGAAAGTGATCACTGCTGTGAAGGTCATCAGCGACCTTCCATTCATAGTCCAAAAGCAGTGAGGGAGAGCAAATTGTCAAATCTATGCATGTGTACGTACCGGTTTCTGGGTGTAAATATGTTGGTGAGTTGGTGTTATATAGACACAGATCGTGTCTAGAAATGAAATCTTCTATTTTATGGCCTCTGTCGTTTATGTGATTTGATCCCCATAAAATGTTATGGGCATTAAAATCCCCGAGTAAAACGAAGGGCACGGGAAGTTGTTCAACAAGATTGTCTAATTCCTTTTGTACTAGGTTGGTGTTTGGTGGTAAGTAAATGGAACAAAAAGTAATCACTCGATGTAGAGTGACACAGCAATGGCTTGTAAATTTGCATTTAAAGAAACGACTCTGTGAGGGGCTCTATTGTTCACAGCAATAGATACTCCTCCTGAGGCCCTGTCTGCGTTTTGAAAGTACGCATTAAACAGGGAAAAGTTTTTAAAAGTAATTTTATCTGTCTCTTTCAGGAATGTTTCCTGTAAACATAGTACAGCAGGATCGTGTTCATTTAAAAGCAGAAGAATATCATTGTAGTTTGTTTTAAGTCCTCGACAATTCCATTGTATGATGGTGTTCTTCATTCTAATGTTATGCTGGAGATTCTGGAACTAGGTTAGACTATTCGCGAAGGAAGTATGTGTTGTTATTTGTCTGGAGGAAGTACGGGAGTATATTTAGTTTTATTAGGTTTGGAGCTACTTTGAGTACACGGAGCAGTTTCTTCTGCATCCATGCTCTCAAAGTCTCCAAACCTGTTGTACAGTTTAATGGGGTCATCTGACCCCTTTTGCTGTTTATTTGTTTGTGCTTTGTGTTTCTGTCTTGGTGATTTTGGTGGTGGATTGTTATTAGTTGTTGTCTGAGTTGATGTTGCGCTTTTCTGTGGCTTATAATTAGGGATATTGGCACTTGTGGTTGAATCGGGCTGATCCGTCTGTGTTTGGGCGTCCTTCGTGCTTTTTGGATTGTGCTTTACGACTGTGGAGAAGGATGGGCCAGGAAGGGATGTTTTTGCCTGGACAAGTTTTCTGGCCTCTGGGTAGGGAATGTTCGAAGTAAACTTTACTCTCTGAATTTCCTTCTCCTGTTTCCATGTATCACAATCTTTGGAACTGGCGTGATGTTCCTTGCCACAGTTGACACAATGCGGAGTTGCTCTACAATCAGCTTCCTGATGAGAGTGTTCTCCGCATCGGCCACATACCTTGGCTCTGGAACATCGATCCTCGTGATGGCCGTATTTTTGACATTTATAGCATCGAAGGGGTTTTGGAATGTAGATCTCGACCTTTACTTGTAAAAACCCAACCTTGACCACTTTGGGCACTGTCGGTTTATTAAAGGTGAGTACAAATGTATTGGTGTCCTGCAGGGTGTTATTACGTTTAATACGTATTCTTCGCACTGCAGTGACATCTTCATGTTTCATCCCTTCGATGATATCTGCGTCGGTGACTCCAGCCAAGTCACGACATCGTATTACGCCTTTGGACGAATTCAGTGTAGTGTGGGCGAATGAGGTCACTGGAATATCAAAGAATGTTTTCATTTTCATGATATTGTCTGTTTGCCCCTTTCGCTCACACTCTACAAGAAGGCAACCCGATTTTAGTTTTTTTCACACTTTTTGGTGTGCCAATCGATCCCGTAATGGTTTTCTCGATAATAAATGGAGATAAACCTGAAAGCGGTTTAGCATCATCTTTTGATTGAATAACCATGAAGCGTGGAAATGATTCCACGCCACGTGGTTCTTCATCAGAGTCAGACAGTGGTTTAGTACGTTTATTGGATTTTTTTTCCATGATGGCTAGATTTTAAAATTCAGCACCCGTGCTCCCCACCCACCAAGGAGCCCAACAAGGGGACACTTTTAAAGTGCCAAGGATACACAGATGCCATACTCAGTTGATAAAATTACCTTTGTATGACCCTGAAGTCGCCAATTTCTAGGGTCAGTAAAATTACCCCCGATTGACCCGTTGAGCCACCGCCTTCTAGGAAGTCTTCTAAGATTTGGAAAAGGGAAAGATATAGGAATAGAATATAGGGGCAACGGTGGTATCAAAAGTGATACAAGGAGAAAGTAAAAGGAGGTGAGAGAGTTAATAAAGACTTCCTAGGGCTCGGCGTGACCAGCCGATTTGTCTAGACCGGGCCCATCTCGACCACCCGTCTAAGAGAAGTAGAGGCCAAAGTAGTGTGTTGCAACCACCAGGATCCTTTCCTCCCCCGACACGGGACGCAACCCACGGCAAACAGGTTGCCTCTACTTAGTCGCCTTTTACGACACGTGGCGAGGCACGTCGGGCCAATTCTACAACCCCGAACCCGCTGGGGGAAAACAAGGGAGAATTTTACATAACATCATTAAGGAAGTCAATAGAAAAATCAAACCACCTAGGTGCAATAGTTATGAACAGTCTAAAATAAATAGAATAATCTTGGGAAAAACAAAACTGGCTAACAGCTTTGGTAAATATATAGGACCTTTCCCACACAGCATTAATTGCTTCAGTTGTAACATACCTGAAGACTTGCATCACATATTTAATAACTGTAAAAACAACCAGAAGGAAAGGAACATATTTAGATCTAAACAACTAAACATCTCTGCACCAAGTACATACCCGGAAGTAATTCAATTAAATAACACCAACCCCCAAAAATCAATTCAACACACAATAGAATTACTAAGAACATCAGGGCTCCTTGACAAAATATAATGCAAATAATACTATATAATAAATAACACCCGTAAGGAATGCCCCCTGTTGGTCACTAGGGTTCATTGGCCAATCAGGGGACAGGACCTGCAACCGCGTAAATACGTTAAGCGGAATTTGAATAATAACAAAAAATAAAATAAACAATATCCTTAAGGAATGCGAATGCATAGGACCTGAAGGGTTCCGTTACTTGAAAAGAGCCCACCTACACTACGCTGGGGATAACGCCCCGGATGGTACATGTGCTAAACAAACCTAATAGGATACTTTAAAGATATTGAAATTTATAGACTATACAGATAAACATTGAAATTTGCATTATAACAAAGTAAAGAACAAAACAGAAACAATAAACAAGTGTCCAGGAAACCACCTCTTCCTATATACAGTCTCATTGACAGCATTATACAACTAAACTAGGAATGTATTTACAGTTAAAAACCTCAACAAACCGGGATATCCACATGGTCTAAACGGGACCATCTAAAACGTCTCCTGCTTTATGGCCTCAAATAGATTTATGAGGTACTCTCAAAGTCCAAAGACTATCAGGCCCAGCGACACAATGTCGCAACATAAAAATATTTACTCTAAGTAAGATCACTAAATTATTACCATATAAGGTAGTCAATGCCCAGACTATCAGGCCCCGCGGCACAAAGCTGCACTATACACTAAGCTATAAGAACCAAGGCCTATAACATGATTTAGGTGGTCAATACCTGACCATCTAGCAAGATAGCACACGCTGCAATAAATTTTTACACAATAACCTTAATTATTTTAAAATTTCTACGTTGGATAACTACCAACGCGAGAATAGGCTGTCATATGAGGTTGTATACTCTACTTTAATAACAGCACAAAGTATTCCAAATTGTTAAGGCAGAACACGGAATGGATACGACGGAAGGAGGCAACTTCAAGATGGAGGAACAACAAAACCAAGGCACCCAAGAAGGACACGGGGACTCACCGGACGGAATGAGGGAACTTCGGTTACACCCTGTAACACTCCATCAAAAAGCCCTTTTAAGGGCTATTTATACTTACAGAGTTTCCTTTTGGCTCAGAAACTCTATTCGACAATCTCTTTCTTCAAAAATCAGACTTGATCAATTTTGGCTGTCCACCATCAAAATTAACAACCCATTTAACCCGACATTGACCAACCTACACATGTCACTTGACATACCTAGCTTACAAAATTGATAGGGAACACACAAAATGTACACTCTGTACTAGACAAAAATTGGAATGTTAGGATGTTAGGAAAAAATATAACTTGAAAGATTGACTCAATTGCACAGGTGGCTTACACAATATCGGTATAGGATGTCCACTAGCAACAACTGGACTCGATTTGATAAGGCTAGGGCGTGCAAGACGAACGACATCAAAGTGCCAGTTCACAGATCCTTTTCCTCCTCCTCCGCTGCCTTACTCCAACACCAGCAAATGACTAGAAGTGGAAACCATTTTTCACCAGTCATCATTCGGTGCCATTGCACCTCTAGCTCTGCATCCTCCGATTGGTTGATAGGGTTGATTGCGTGGCTGTTCTATTCCCACTCACCTAGGTCTTTCATTCATGTCGATAGCTCCTTATAGGGGTGCGGCATGACGACCAAATTAAATAGCATACTATGTATGCATAAACGCCCGTGGGGATGTGGCACCATTCCTTCCTCACGGGAAAATCTAAATCACTACCATATTAATTGGTAGTGTAAAATAGTGAACAAATGACCCTTTGTGGCCGGTTTCACTTAAAACCATAATTCATCATCATCATCAGTCTGGCTACACATTCATTCGATTCATTTTCATTCATTCGCTTGTCAGCCCGCCAAGCAGTAATATCTACAGAAGTGGCCTGGCAGCCCGCCCAGCTGTACCGTTTCACACTACAAATTCTATTGCTATTTCGACGGGGGATCAAAAAGGGTAAATCATTTAATTTGTGCTGCTTAAAATATCTACCAACTCTTTTATTCTTTATTCTCATTCTTATTCTACCATATTCATATATCTCTAGTATTCATGTGTTAATACAACTCACAGTGTACACTGTACTAGTTGACATATCTATTTATATAATGTCTAGCGCAAACAAATCAAAAGTCAACATGAAAACTAATCGTTATGAGCTGAGGAAAGCCAACATCCTCAAAATGGTTGGGAAAATGAACCCCGCTAGCAATGCAAATATTGACAATCCTTCAAGCCCAAATTGTAGCTCTCCATTGAGCCCATGTTGCAGCGGAATTAATGACACCTCAAACATACCCAACCCAAAAAATGTAAACAATATGGCCACTACCCAAACCATTGTGGACAGCCCATACACATTTAAAAAACTTTACGGCACATTCACATCTAGCCCCACATCTAATCAAGTTGTCGAGCGGCCACTAATTGTCACTTCTCACATCCCTGATACTACCAAACAATCAATGGAAATTGGGGGGGGGGGGGAGACTGTAAATCAACCATTTGAAGTAACCATATGCTCTCCAATTATCCCATCAACAAAGAGCGTTATGGAAAAATGAACACCTCCCCCAACACCAAATTACCATTAACCATAACAATCTGCAATAAAAAGTGAAGGAGCAAGTGAACAAACCAACTATCATTTCACCAAACCACAAAACAACTCAAAATGGAATAATCTCCACAGACCATCCCCTCCACAGACACTCTCATCAACAGGAACTAAAAACAAATTTCACATGAGCCAAACTCCAGGACCATCAAAAGAAATTCAATTAGAAGATATATTACAAGATACCCAACATCAGGAAAACAAAACAACTTACTCAGATTACCTTAGTGACCTCAGCGACCTGAACCAATCAACAATTATCCACCTACTTTCACCAGGAAAAATGCAGACATACAAAACCAAAAAACAAGGAACATCAAGTAATAAAGGAAAACAACCAATGATTGGAAATCCTAAATCAAAACAAACTCGCCAGGACACAACTAAACCAAATATTAAAGAAAACAACAACAATGCAACAGCAACAACAAAGACCAACATCAACAACGAACTCACAACAACAACAATAAGAACAAAAAACAACAAAAGAACATGGACCAAATTAGAAATAGGAAACCACTATACCACAAGGAACATATAATATTCATTAGCAGTGGACATTCCAAATTTTTCAATATTAGTACCAAATCAATAGCAGTTGCGTTAACAAAGGCCCACCAAGGAGAATTCAAAATCATTAGACCTAAAACAAACTTTGTCATAATACACTGCAGCACATCACGACAAGTTGCAAAATACATGGAACTAGAAAAAATAGGGACCATTAACATGAAGGTTACAAGAGTAGTGTGATTATAAACACTAACTCTTTTTTTGGATAGTAAATTATGTGGCTTGTTTTGGCTGCTTCCCGTGTGCGTGGATAGTAAATGGTGTGATTTTGGATAATAAATTATGTTTGTTTGTTTGCTTGCTTGAATTTTAACGGCGCACCAGCACTTTTAGGCTATTTAGCGCCACACAATAGGTTAGATATTTAAAAATAAGAAAGGTTTAACATCGACCAGCGATATAAAAAACCATAATAGTTAAATATAAAATTGTAAGATGTTGGTAACAGGAAAATATGAAGCTTCCCAATCAACGGGAGATGTAAATGGTGTATGTTGATGATAAGATGTTGTAAATATGAGGTGGTATTTGCATTAGATAAAAATGTTCTAGGTGATGGCACACAAGTTATAGTTGAAAATAGAGATTTACTTCCTTTAGGAAATCTAAACTACAAGTGATTTGTATTGTATCAAACAAGTTCCTTCATGTCTTGTACATTATAGTATTTAGCACGCGTAGGTTGCAGGTAGGAACACTCAGTCATAAAGTTTTTAACAGTGAATGGTTCATTGCAAGAAACGCACTCTGGTGGATCTTCACCTTTTAGTATGTGGGAGTGGGTAATGTATCTATGACCGTAGTAAATTATGTGGTTTGTGAATAGTATATAATATGAAAATTGAGTGTAAGGGATGTTTCCTTCACGTCCGTGCTTAAGATACTTAAGATGCTTAAGATTGATATATATATATATATATATATATATATATATATATATATATATATATATATACGCAATCAGATTGTCCGTCATTTGAGTCATTCAATTTAGAACACATCAAGATGAATATCGACTTCTTTATCCAACTCCGAGACAGCTGGTTTGGGATCATTGATGCAGAATATGAGGTGGAATGATTTGATGCATTTCAGTGTAACCTGGACTTTGTAAGCAATTTGGAATTAGCGAGATATCTATTAGAAGGTATGATAGAGGAGGAAGTCAAGAAATTAAGAAGACTTATTAAAACAAAATATATAAGAATAAGGGACTTGAAGGAGGCGCTTGATAATGTCATCAAAGTCGGGTGCTTTCTAGAAGAAACATTAAATTGCATAGAGTGGGAATATGTGAAGTGGGGACTAGACCGGCTAAAGAAAGCAGAAGTAATGATGAGAAAGGTGATGGAAGAAGAGGTGATCAAGATTAAAGATAACTGGGCTAAGGAGAGAAAGGAACAAAACAACAAAAAGAAGACAGAGGACTTTGATCAACTAAATCAGAGATGGATCAAAGTTCAGGAAAAGTTTAGAGATATGGGGCATCATAACTGTATTCTCGTGGACGAAAAGAAGAAAAAGGGAATCATTGGTAAAATCAAAAGGTGGTGGAACAACGGCAGAAAATATAAAGTATCTAAAGGTCCTTTTCAGGGCCACTAATATACCGCGAAAAGATATTTGCTTTCTTTGCCTCCATTTTTCCCTTGTCGCTAGACAGACCCATATACAATATATATAATATAATAATATATAATATTCCCATGTTCAATTTCCCTTCGACCCAGAAGGTCCCAAGCCCTTTTTGACTGGGATTTCCATTGTACCCAGAAATCTTGGACCCAGAAGGTCCCAAGCCCTTTTGACTGGGTTTTCCATTGGATCCAGATCGTCCCATATTACTACTGCTGTTCACTACTCCCGCTTGTCTTTTGTTTGTGTCCTGCCGTATCTTGTCCTGTGGCTATTTCCGTACAATCCCATGGCCGGTTTTCCCGAAATTGGGACATTTCCTGTATTCCTCACAGCCATAACACCAACTTTTTTTTTTGAGTTTGAAGCCATCACATTAAAGAACATGGGTAGCGTGTACGCTTCTTCCCAGGTCATTATCAGTATCTTTCCCGCGTATACTATGTGTACAAACCCCCATATCGTTGCCATTTTATGGTTAGATACATTCGCCTTGAATTTTGTCTGCACTTTGGTTATTAACTATAGGGTATATATTTCAAGTGGTAGTCTATTGGTATGCATCTCTATCATTTTCGGGCCCACTTCCACATTATCATCGCCACACTCCCATTGACATCATTTGGTTTTCCTTTATTAATGTTATCGTGTATCTCTGGTGTATAGCATGTATTTGTTATAACCCGGATTTTGTAGTCCTTCAATGTTCCCAATATATATTACATTTGCATGTAGCGCAGCCAGCACTTTTGCCTGCCTAAAGCCTTCCTCGAATTTCCAAAATCGATAAGCTGGCATCCTGGTGGATGGTATGCCTTTAGCACATTTTGACTTCGTTCTCCTACTGAAAATTGTTACTTAATTTTGATCCTCTTGGCTTGCTCTGTATCCCTTCCATGACTATTTCTACATCATTTTGAACAGAGTTTTTCTCAGGGGAAAACAACATGCTTGGGTTTTCCAGGTTTTCTAACTGTGGGTCTCACACCACTGTAACTTGTCGTTACAACGTTGAGAGACAAATCAGAAATTTGGGCGGTCAATATCCACTTATAAGATCTATTTAACACACAAAACTAATTTATAAAATGTTGCTAAACTATGCTTCTCTATTGCAAAATGATAAGGAAACTTTAAACTAAAGCAAAAAGCAGTAATGTAGTTATCTTGTATAAAACTACAAAAATTCAAACACGATCTGCAATGAAAAATACAAGAAAATGTGAGTGATGCTTACATTCTTCTATGTTAATCCTTTTGGCTTATTAATGATTATACATGCTTAGTTTACTTCTCAAGTATTAGAATGTTAGAACAGTCTGTTTCGTACTTTTAAAACAAAATTTGTATTAATTTTTCATTTTAGTAATTTTGATATAGGGTTTATACACCTTCCTAACTATTGTTTCGCTTTTCCTCAACCCAGGCTGGTTTCGGAGTTATTTAATTTAGTGATCCATGCCAGTGGTTCGATGTTGTCCAATGAATTTTATTGTTGATTGATTAATTAAATTTTAACGGCGCACCAGCACTTTTAGGCTATTTAGCGCCATATAATAGGTTATATGTTTGAAAATAGGAAGGTTTAACATCGACCAGCGACATAGAAAACCAAATAGTTCAAAGTAAAATGGTGACATCTTTTAAAATTGATAAAAGGTCCTATATCGACCAGCGATATAAAATAACAGATGGTTGAAATTAAAAACGGTAAGATGGTAACGGTGCAAAATAAAGTTTCCCGATCAACGGGAGAGGTAAATGTACTATGTTAATGAAAAAGGATGAAAAGGTATTAAAATGGGACGGTATATATATATTGCATAAAACTACACAAGGTCATATCATAAAAGTCAAATTTTTGAGTAAAGATTTACTGCTTTCAGGAACTCTATAATACGAGTGATGTTTATAGTATCAAAAAGTTCTTTCATATCATGCACAATGTAATAACGATCGCGCGTAGGTTGCAAGTCAAAGCACTCTATCATAAGGTGATTGACAGTGAATGGTTCATTGCAGTAAACGCACTCTGGTGGGTCTTCGCCTTTAAGTATGTGTGTGTGGGTGATATAAGTATGACCAATTCGGATTCTTGCAATGACTACCTCCTCCCTACGTATGGATCTGTAGGAAGGGGTCCATTCTCCCAGGGCTGGCTTGATTGCATGAAGTTTGTTATTTACAGCATCATTCCATGACGCCTGCCACTTCTGACGAAAGAACCTTCTGATACAAGGTTTAAAATCAGTAAAAGGTAATTTAAAATCAGATGGTCCTAGAGTAAGAGCCCTTTTAGCAGCGCGATCTGCTTTTTCGTTACCTTTAATACCAATGTGGCTAGGTAACCAACAATATATTATGTTGTGGTTGACACTCAGCTCATTATGTTTAAGGAGTATGTTTTTCAATATTGGGTTCTCCAGGTTTCTATTGTGTAGTGACTGGAGTACTGATAGCGAGTCGGAGAAAATGATACTGTTTAAAATATGTTTCTTTTCTATATGTTGCAGAGCAAGTTCTATTGCTCTAATTTCGGCTGTAAAAATTGATGCTCCATTTGGTAAGCGAACTTGCATTGTGTGATTTCCACAAACAAAGGCTGCAGCAGCCTTTTCCTCATCCTTTGATCCATCAGTGTAAATTCTGGTGTAGTTTTTAAATTCGGTGAGGAGTTCATGGTAAGAGTTGTGGAAGACAGAAGGGTTTGTCTCAGATTTTTTACCGTCGTGTAGCGTAAAAAGTACTTTTGGTTGTTTAATTAGCCAGGGTGGTGTTTCGGGGATAGACGTTTTCTGAATGTTAGAAAGATCTATATTTGTAGTGTCAAGGCTGGATAATATTCTAATGCCAAAGGAAGGTATGGCGTTTGGTTTATTTTCGTATAAAGTTTTGTATTTAGGTTGAAAAACAGCCGAAAAAGCAGGATTCAGAGGGTTTGATTTTAATTTGAGAGCATACTGTGCGGAAAGCATGTCTCTACGATGTGATAATGGTGGTTCATTCGCCTCAGCTAGAAGGCTTTCACATGGGGAAGTTTTAAATGCTCCCAAAGCCAGTCTTATACCCTGATGATGAATTGGATCAAGTATTTTCAAATATGATTTCCTGGCTGAGCCATACACAACGCAACCATAGTCTAGTTTGGAGCGAATAAACGTTCTATATAAATTCAGGATGATTTTTCTATCAGCACCCCAGTCAGTGTGCGATACTAATTTAAGTAGGTCAAGTGCTTTTGAGCATTTAGCTTTGAAGTTCTTTAGGTGTGGAATAAAAGTCAATCTTCTGTCAAAGATAATACCTAAAAATTTTGTTTCCTCAACAACTGGAATAGGTGTTCCATCCAGCGTGAGGTGAGGTTCATCGTGATGTCTTCGTAACTGACAGAAATGCATGCATACTGTTTTAGACTTCGAGAATTTGAAACCGTTTGCACTGGCCCAACTTTGAATCTTGTTTATATTTTGCTGAAGTTGTCTTTCAATTGTATGCATGTGCTTCGATCTATAACATATTAGAAAATCATCAACATATAGCGAGCAATCCACACCAGGAGTCAGACACTTTGTGATACTATTAATTTTGATATTGAAAAGTGTCACGGATAAAATACTGCCCTGGGGCTCATTAAGAGGGCCTCAAGGGAGAATAGTCCTTGACTAATGAGTCACCCTCTATAAATAAAGCATTATTATTATTATTATTATATTATTATTAAACTGTATCCATTCCCAACGGAGATGAAAGATTCTGAAAAGAGGAAAAAATGGATCACAAACATCAGTAGGACATCACCAGCAAGTAAAAAGACATGGACTCCAAAGCCAGAGGATATGGTGTGTAACAAACATTTCTTGCACGGATGCCCCACTCCAGAAAACCCCGATCCGAATTTAGTTATGGGGCATGACAAAATAAAATCAAAATCTGCACGGAGAGTATTGTGGCACAAATGGAAAATATGCAAAGTTCAATCTGGAGTACAATTTGATAATGCAGGGAACATTAGTATGTGCCATAAACATGCAAGTTCCTCTGATATTCACATTCAGAGATGTAGAAGTGCAGACTGACATGAACGTGATCTCAGATATCTGTGTTCAGACTGAGTATCATGAAAACACACAGCAGTTTGATCAGTTATTCAGTACAGAATTGTGATAACTGTAGAATGAAAGATAAAATAATCAATTCTTTGGCACAAAAACTAAGAAAAAATAACCAGACATTACGTGGTTCAGTGGAGTACAGGTACGTACAGAATGATAAAAAAAATCAGATTTTACACTGGCATTCATGACAAAACTAGTTTTTTATGCCCTATATGGATTCCTTTCTTCTGATGCTGAAAATGTGCGTTACTGGAAGGGAAAGAAGACATCACAGTCTGTTAACAAAGGACGTATAACTTACCTCTGTAAACAGGAGAGATAATAAGCGAATTATATCAGCAAAGGATGAACTTGTCCTTTTAATGAAACTTTGCTTAGATTTCACAAGTGAAGATCTAGCAGATAGATTCAGCATATCTGAGGGATTATGCTCTCAGATTATTAATACCTGGGTCAAATTCCTGTCAGATAAATTGAGAGGTTTGGTCCAGTTTCCCACAAAGGAAGTGGTTATGCGTAATATTCCAAAGGCATTCAAAAATGAATATGCAAATACAAGGGTCATCATAGATTGTACAGAGATATTTATTGAGCGTACCAGAGATCTGTATATAAAGGCAGTGACATGGTCTGATTACAAAAAGCATAACACTGTAAAATTTCTTGTTGGAATAACTCCATTAGGTATGATAAGTTACAGCAAATTGTTGTCGAGTTGGGATTTCTAAATTTGCTAGATCCATATGACCTAGTTATGGCAGATAGAGGATTCCCAATAAAAGAAGAACTATTGCTACGCCGTGCTCGACTTGCCATTCCACCTGGTGCACGGGGTAAGAAGCAAATGGCCTCACGTGATGTTAAAATAACCAAAAAAGTTGCAAATCTTAGGATTCATGTGGAACGAGCAATCAACCGACTTAAAATGTTCAAATTTTGAAGGAAACTCTTCCAATTACACTGCTACCAATTATTTATGACATTATCAATGTAATTACTGCATTATGTAATTTGCTTCCACCTTTAGTCAGTTCTGAATGAATACAGAAATATCACCAGTTACCTTAGGTTTTCTGATGTAACATGTTTATTGTCAATATTATCAAAACTAAGTAAAATAAAATTTTAGTACAAGAAAGGTAATAGACTTGACGAGTATTGTCCTGTATTGATTTCAAACTTGATAAATGAAATTTTTGTTCAACTATTTACAAAAGAGAGTAGAAGTCAATAGGAGCCATACTATAGAATATGCACAGAGAAAAAGAGAAGAAATGGCATTTTTTAGGAATTTTAATAGTATACATCCATGATAAATAAAAATCTCTCACCAGTATAGCAACATTGAAATACATGTACTGTCATTAGAGTTCAACTCATTCTTCATGAGTAGCAATATAAAGACGATGAGTCAAGTGATGATCTTCCAAAATCACTTTCTCCATTAGTTGAAGAAACTGTAATTAAGTACAAAGACTTCGGATATATCCGGCCTGGAAGTTTATCTGAGGAACTGCGAGCAAAGATTGTATTAAATGGTAGCTTATTTTTCCAAAACAAAGATGAAGAGTACTTGTTTCCAACAGAGTTTACCCAAAATAAATCACGAAGTTTGACATCATCATGGTTCACCAGAAAGCTTCCAACAGGAGAAATTTGCAACCGATCTTGGCTCCTCTTCTCTTGGAATGTCTGTTTTGTTTTGCATGTGTACTGTTTTCTGAGGCACCAGAAAAGACATCTAGTGCATTGAGCAAACCTGGAGTTGGTTTCACCAAATGGAAGAAACCTGAGAGACTGAAAGAACATGAAGACAAGACACCACAGACAAGCTTTTTTGAAGTGGAAGTTAGAAGAAGAAAGGCTTAAGGCAGAACCAGATGAGCTGTCACATATGCTTAATGTGCAAATTTTGAAAAATCAGCAGTATTAGAGAGAAATTCTGAAGCGTGTATCAGCAGCTGTCAAGTACTTAGCAAAAACCAACTCAAGCTTACGTGCCCACAAAGAAAACTGGATTCTCCCAATCCTGGGAACTTCCTAGCATCTTTGAAATTTCTTGCAGAATTTGATGAAGTTACGAAACACCACTTACATAGAATTTAATCTGGGAAGACACATTATTTGTCACCAGAAATTCAAAATGAGTTCATAAACTTGATGGGCAATAAAGTTGGGGAATCAATTGTTGGGAAGTCGAGCAAATTTGTTACTTTTCTCTGATGCTTGATTCCACTCCAGATGTTGCTCACCAAGAACAAGTATCCCTTATAGTTCGTTACTTGGATGTCGAGAATTTCGAAATAAAAGAGTCATTCCTTGGTTACTTTGAAATTGTGAAGCCAGATGCACAACATTATGAAGAACTTGTTCTGAAAACTCTTAAAGACATTGGACTGGACTTAGATCTGTGCAGAGGTCAAACCTATGATAACGCAGCCACAATGAGTGGCCGTCTTTCTGGCCTGCAGAAACGTCTCTTAGACATAAATCCAAAAGCAACATTTCTGAACTGTGATAATCAATCTCTCAACCTGGCAGCTCTTCATTCTGCTGAGATAGATCCAGCAATTGTCACCTTTATTGGAACTGTACATGAATTGTTCAACTTTTTTTCCAATTCACCCCAGAGATGGGCCAAACTGAAAGAAGCTGGAGCCGGGAGTCTAAAAAAGGAGAGTAGTACAAGGTGGTCCTCAAGAGAAGAAGCTACGTCGGCAGTTTCCTTGCATCTTGACAAAATCATCAAGCTGTTGGAGAAACTTTCTGAATCAACAACTGAAAGAATGGACACTAGAAGCAGTGCACAGAATCTTCTTCATGCAGTGGAAAATTATGAATTTTTTGCGTATCTGGAATTCTGGTCAAATTTCCTGCGCCCAATCAATATAGTTCAGAAGAAACTACAAAAATCTGGACTGCACATACGGGAAGCTGCTGAAGAGATTAAGACCCTTTCATGCTTTCTGCAAAATGATGAGAAACGGACGAAACTGATTACCCAATCCATCGAAAGAGCAAAAGAAGGCAGTGAATGCTATGGATTTCCTGTAAGCAAAACAACCAGAAGAAAAGACTTGATGGGGAGTCGAGTTCTGATGTAGGACTGTCAATAGAACTGCAATTCAAACGAGTTGCGATAGAAGTGCTGGACAGGCTTCATATGGAGATGAAGGACAGATTCCAAAGGCTGGGAAACCATGTGGACACCTTTGGGTTTCTTCTTGAACCAAGACACCTGTTGGAGTCTATGGATGACGACACGCTGATGAAAAACTGTGTTACTTTTTCCTGTTTGTATGATGAAATACAGGCAAATCGCTTGTTCAATGATGTCATTGATGCACGAGCACTTTTCATCAACAAACCACCAATTGACATATTGAGGAAGCTGGCTTCATATGGTAATGATGTGTGCTCAAACCTTGCAACCTCCATCCGAATACTTCTAACTCAGGCCACTTCCATTGCATCATGTGAGAGATCATTCTCAAAACTAAAGTTAATCAAAAACTATCTCAGGAGCACAATGACGCAAGAAAGACTTAGCAGCATGTCTTTAATAATGTCAGTGGAGTCAAAAATACTAGACAGCATTGATCTAGATGATGTTATAGATGCCTTTGCTGCACAGAAAGCACGACGTGAGGCGATATGAATTGCGATTTGTCACTTGTACATTATCTCGCCAATAAACAACGGTATTATTCATTAAAAGAGTCTTAATGTTTATTTTTTATTAATTTTACTGATATACTGTACCAATTTGAATTTAGACTTGTATATTTATTAAGTAAATTATCTCATGCCATGATGTCGAATGTCAAAATGCAGGGGCCCCCAAAGAGGCCAAGCCCCAGGGCCCCCAAATCCCTAGCTACGCCACTGACTCTGTGAAAATTTGATGATGTAATTCGTCCCTTCCGCTGCTTTTTCCATTCCTGGCTCAAACTTT
Source organism: Unio pictorum (assembly GCA_030141615.1). Lineage (NCBI taxonomy): Eukaryota > Metazoa > Mollusca > Bivalvia > Unionida > Unionidae > Unio > Unio pictorum. The sequence goes on along the minus strand of JARLTB010000046.1, from coordinate 8,978,436 downwards.
GATTGCAAGTCAATTTTTCAATTTGTTCAATTAGATTTTTCAAATCTTTTAATTTTTCCCAAAAACTCTGGCAGAGATTTGGAAGATAATGACAATGTTTCCATATCACTTACTGGGATCTGACATGTTTTTTTGCTCTTCAGGAGCTGGATCTTGAAACTGAATACTGAGCACTGCTTGTGGAAGTACTTAAGTGAAATACTTCAAAGTTTCACTCGTGTTTGCTCTACTCGCTGTAGGACTGACCAGCTGTCGCTCAGATGGGTTGATGTGTACATCGAGCTCACCTGCAAAAATATAAAAGGCACTTCCTGTTAATTCCATAATAAAAAGTTTAAGGTAGCTTTTTCAGAAACGAGTCAAAAGCTTTCATGTTACCAGAACTTAATTGTTCTCTTTGAGATAATAAGAAGCTAGAAAAAGCTTTGAATGAGTAGACAAAAACATTTGTACTTGCAAAAAAATATTAATTTAAACATGTCTTGTTTAAGATATTATTCTCTGTGCAAAGCTTTTGAATGGCAAATTACTGCAGTTTTTCTTTTTGAATATTACCTTGCTTTCTGAAATGTGGTTTCTTTATCTTCATGTCCTTGACTCGGATTGGTTGGATCATTGCAAATTTTGTCTTGGGCTTGTCCCAGTTTGATTCCACAGATGTGCAGGCTGGATTTGTGAGCCTCGACTTCCAAGAAGCATCTATCTTGAAGAGAAGAGCGGCCACATGGTTACAAGTCTGACCAAATCTGAAGAAAAAAATGTTTATGAAAATGTAAATCAAATATAATAAAAATTATAACATTATTCACAACTTTCCCTGCACTACATTTTGGGGGAAAATAGTTTTTCTGCAATGCAAAATGTGTTCTCTTGCTATCGAGTAGATTGCATCATATGCCTACATGTATGAATGGTAGGCAGCAGAAAATTTCACCGATACTCTACTTTTATATGGCAGCATTGAAAACCAACAGCAAAGAAAACAAAAAGGTCACATAAATACTCGCGCAAACATTTATTTCCATTTCAGGTCTAGTGAGTTCACAGACCTGAACATACTGTATAATCACATCTGAATAGCAAGTGGGTTCACTGCAGATAAATAAGACAGGATAAGTACACACGATGAAACCTCAGCACAAGTCAAGAACAATATAACTTAAACGTGAATATAATAGCATTGACATTTGTTCACTAGGTGCAATCTTCACAGTTGGCACTTCTATCATTCTCATGTGGGAGTCACAATGTCGGGGAGCAGACTGAGAAAGGCACGGTTGATGCAGGCCACTGTCCGTTTTGGGGCTGTACAGGCCCCGTGCAAAGTGGGTGACTTGCATGGTTCCTGTGTTATGGCGGTCTCAGCTCCCTAATGGATTGTATTTTGGTTTGATGGTTACAAATTTACATTCAGGTCTGAATTTAAACTAGGTAGTTTATCACATACTATGTTAAAGTAATTTTGTAAATAACCTTATGCATGTTAGATCATATTAATATATTATTATTTTCAATACAATTGTCACTTATGTGGCCTGCATCAACAAATCGTTTTCAGTGTTATTCATTATGCTCAAATTCTTACTTTCCTCCTTAATTTTGTTATCCTCTCACGCACACTTCATCACAAACTATATTAGTTATTCCATGTATAGTCTGTTGACCCATAAAGATCAGCAAACTGCTCCATCTATTGGTTTAATATCAATCAAATGACGCAGCTAAAGATTATATCCCAGATAATTCATTCCAACACATCATTAGCAACATATCTAAAATAGCAGTAATTATTACCAAACCTTTTATTACTGTTATTGATTGTTTTTTAACGGCACACCAGCAATTTTAGGCTATTTAGCGCCATGTAATAGGTTATATGTAAAACGTTTAATAGTAAAAGGTTTAATATCGACTAGAGATATCAAAAGCAAATAGTTCAAAGCAAAACGGCAACATGCTAACAATACAATATAATGCTTTCCGATCAATGGTAGATATAAATGATGTATGTTAAATAAGACATGAAAAGATGTTAAAAATAAGGGGTGATACCGATATTACATAAAAGTGCTCTAGGTGATGGCATAAAAGTTATAGTTTAAAATAAAGGTTTACTTCCTTTAGGACATCTAAAATAAAAGTGATATTTATAGTGTCATAAGTTCCTTCATGTCATGCACATTATAATACAGGTTGACACAATGTCATAAAGTGCTTAACCGTGAATACTTCATTGCAAGTAGCGCACTCTGGTGGAACTTCACCTTTTAGTACGTGGGAGTTGGTTATGTACGTATGACCAATATTGATTCTTGCAATGACTACCTTCTCCGTAACGAATGGTTCTGTATAAATGAGTCCATTATCCCAGGATTGGTTTGATGGCGTGAAGTTTGTTATTCAATGCATCGTTTCATGATGCCTGCCACTTCTGGCGTATATACTCCATGATACCAGGTTTAAAATCAGTAAACGGTATTTTAAAATCAGATGGTTCTTTGGATAGAGCCATTATAGCAGCACCATCTGCATTTTCATTACCTTTAATACCAATATGGCTAGAAAACCAACAGTATACTATATTGTGGGAAGTATTAAGCTCAGTATGTTTGAAGAGAAGATTGATTAATAATGGGTTATCCAGTTTTCAATTGTGTAGTGACTGAAGCACTGATAGTGAGTCATAGAAAATAATGCTGTTTAAAATACGTTTCTTTTCGATAAATTTTAGAGCAAGTTCTATTGCTCTAATTTCGACTGAAAAAGTTGACGTATCATTTGGCAAACGAACTTTTGTTATGCGTTTGCAGCAGCCTTTTCCTCATCCTTTGATCCATCAGTGTAAATTCTAGTGTAGTTTCTTAATTCGGTGAGGAGTTCATGATAAGAGTTATGGAAGATGGAAGTCTCAGATTTTCCCCCATAAAAGTACTTTCGGTTGTTTAAGGAGCCAGGGTGGTGGTTCAGAGACAAACGTTTTCTGAATTGTAGAAAGATCAATTTTGTAACTGTCAAGGCTGGATGATATTCTGATGCCAAATGAAGACATGACAGTTTTGTATTTGGGTTGAAAACAGCCAAAAATGCAGGACTATGGTTTTTTATCTTAATTTGAGAGCGTGCTGTGCAGAAAGCATGTCTACGAAGTGATAAAGGTGGTTCATTCGCTTCCGCGAGAAGGCTTTCACATGGAGATTATTTAAATGCTCTCAGAGCAGGTCTTATTCCCTGATGATGTCAGGCAGTGGCAAATATGACTTCCTAGCTGAACCATAAACAACGCATCCATAGTCTAGTATGGAGCGTATAAATGTTATATACCAATTGAATATGACATTTTGCATCAGCACGCTAGTCAGTGTGCGCAATTACATTAAATAGATCTAAAGAGTTCAAGCATTAAGCTTTCAAATTCTTAATGTGGGAATAAAAGTCAGTTTTCTGTCGAAGATAATACCCAAAAGCATGGTTTCCTTAACAACTGGAATAAGTGTTCCGTCCAGGGTGAGTTTAGGGTCATCATGATGTCTTCGAAACTGACAGAAATGCATGCATACCGTTTTCGATTTTGAAACCGTTAGTACTGGCCCAATTTTGAATCTTGTTAATATTTTGTTGTAGTTGTCTTTCAATTTGCATGCATGTGCTTTGATCTACTTATTCATTTGTTCAAACAGCTATCGAGGCAATGCAAAAGCTTCAGAGTATCATATCATGCATGGCAAAGTGAATAGCCAGCAGAAGAAACATAGTCTATCGTGCCAGTAGAAGCATTGATAAAAGAGCTCCAAAGACAGCAAAGAAAAAATATCAAGCAGCTCTCTCAAAACACCAAATGCAGTAGAGTCAAAGGAGATTTTACAAAATCACCCATGACAAATATGAATCAATATTACCTGTATCTTAATTACAAAATGTCAACATTTTCAAAAAAAGTATAGTCCTTTTGTTCATGTCTAAAATTTAAAATGTGTTATTTAAATGTACAAACATTAAAATAATTTAGCTTCAATAATACCACTCTATGAATGTAAAATCGATTGCAACGTAAGTGATGATAGGTCTAAAGCGCAATCCCTTACATATCACTGCCATCTCACACTTGTCTGCGTGGGTTCGAGTATCAGATTCGGCCAATGTGGGTATGTGAGAAAGCTTGCCAATAGCTTCTCGTAGGTTGGTATTTCTTTCCGGGACTTTTCCCCGGCTTCTTCCTCCATTAATACTGGGCGCCATGTATAGCCTATCTTGTGCTGAAAAATAACGTTAAACCCCACAGCAACAATCAGACATAAACGAATGAAATTAAAAGCAAAAAAGATGATATGTGTTAAGTTAGACATCAGAATCATTTGTCTATTTTAAGTGCACACTGTAGACAGACGTATACGGTAATTGATACCGGTAACGACTTACAATGTATACACACTACATTAATTGCTGATGCCTGTTCTAAGAGTAAGGATGCGCTGAACTTAAAAATTGTTCTGCGATAAGCAACCGTCGTAAACTGTTCGAGTCACCACAAGAAGGCAATACGCCGAACGGCCTCGTGACGAAACGGATAGTAGACAAATGTGCTCAGTAGTTGACAAGCAATTATTAAACATTTCATGCTTCAAAATTCAAACGGAGGGAATGAAAGTTTTGTACAGCGGGAAAAGGGACGAGATGTCGTTCAGTCGGGATGGAATTCACTGGAGCCCGAAGTTGGCACAGAAAACTGTAGGAAGGAGATAATAAAACAACAAGGAAAAACAGTTATAAACTTGAGCTCTAGGAGACTCACAGAAATATAATTTTCAGTTTTGAATGAAGGCTTAAAATTAGTTCAGACTCCAAGATATGTGGATGTAGAGACAATCACTAACCAGTGAAAGAATTTACTAGAAAACTGATGATAAAATAATTCTTTCATTTGAAGAAAAAATCGGAAAAGGTCCCCGTTTGTGGTAAAATGCGAATGGTGCCTTCCACCTTCTACATTTCCTTCAACCATTAGAAATATTACGGATGGAGTTTTTAAACAAATGACAGAATGGAAATATGACATAAAATAACAAATGAAACTCAAGAATATTTAGCTTCAATAAAAACTCTAAACGCAAGTCATTTTTGATACAAAGGACTAGATATAGGAAATAAATCAACAACTAAGTAAAAAGAAACATTACAGACAAATACTAAACACAGATTTATCCCGAAAAAGGTTAAAAGATTACATTGATACATAAAAAAGAAACAAGCAGCTTACCTAACCCCACACAAGAACTCCAGACCGATATACATGTACATTTTGCCGAAGATTCATAAAATACCAGAAACTTGGTATATTCCATTCAGAATTAAACAGAGTAGACACATCGTATCGGAATCGAATCAAATTTCCGAATACGTGGATTCCTTTTTAGCACCTTTGGCGACAAAACATCCAGCATATCTCCAAGATACTGTTTTTTAAAGATAACATTAGACATATATATATTCCAAGGGCCGTTTGCCAAACATTGTTGTGTTTTTAGAAAGGAATTCGTAATTCATCAATTCTTGGGAGAGTAAAAAAGATAAGCACCATTATTTATCTCGGCTTTTTCATCCTAATAAGTAGACATATAGTTTCAATCAGAGTCCTTGTATCCAGAGGACAGTTTTTCCAACATTTTTGAATATTGGGGTTTATATTCATTATTTCATTTGTTGATTTCATTCATTCATGCACATCACAATCACGCTTTGAAAATGAATCGAGGTGGGCGCCGAGATTTCTTTGATAAAAGGCAAGAAAGACAATCCAAACGACCAGTTCACAACACTGTTCTATCAAATATTGCAGGCTTTGTATCATTTAAAAATTCTCACACCACAAACGCTAGGCAAAGATCTTACAAACGGTTTTGATCAACAGGTAAAGCTCTTAGACAACTTTCAAACCAGAAGTTGGCACTTCAAATATGGCGACCGCCTGAGATATTTTGTGTATTACAAAAATACAACTTGTACTGATCAAAATTCAGTATGTCTCAGACAGAATTAGTGAGTAAATGACATACTTAAAGTATTACTTGTGTTGCCATTATACTTGTAATAGATGCTAGTTATACCTTTCCAGAGTTGTGTATAAAGACCTAATAATGTTTCCTACGTTAAATATTTTTCAGCATGTTTTTATGTTTTCAAATTTCATGTCGTTTGTTTTTTTTAATCATATCATTATATTATTATCTTATAGGCGTTATCTAATGTTCTAAAGCGCTTAGAGCTTCTAAAGATTAGGCGCTATATAAAGTCCTCATTATTATTATTATTATTATTATTATTATTATTATTATTATTATTATTATTTAAAGTACTGTGTTCACCTTTAAACTTTCATACTTAGATTGAAATGGTAAATTTTGTGAGATAATTGTCATATTTTGTTCGCAAATTATAATTATTCTGTGACACTAATTTACAACAATTTTTTTCAAGCATTGACAGCTAATTTAAGTTCTTTTATTGCCCATTATTTCAAACATATCATAGCAATATCAAACCTTGCTGTTCATCCTTATTGACCAGCATCGATAGACTAACCTAACTTGATTATGTTTTTGAAGTGAGATGTGTGGCTTTTTTCTTCTTCTCATGAATTGTGTTATTGCAGAAATTTGAAGATTTAGAGACACAACCACCATAAAATTTTCTTGATTCTCAGGTGCAAGAAACAGACTCCCCGGCAGAGTATATCGAGGTACACCATATAACTTTACTGAAAAGTGAACTTAACCATGATCTCTCTCTCTCTTTCTCTCTCTCTCTCTCTCTCTCTCTCTCTCTCTCTCTCTCTCTCTCTCTCTCTCTCTCTCTATATATATATATATATATATATATATATACTCTTTTATGTTCAGAAAGACATGATTGTAAGATATGGATCATCACTCGTATATGTTGACATTACATATATTACTACTGTAGTACATGTACTGCTCATTTTGAGAAAAATCTGGGATTATTAATTTCAGTTCCATGGGTTTGTGTTAAATCTTCCAGTAATTATCCACTTTAAAAGTGAAAATGTTCAAAAGGTGATTCGCTGAGTTTTGTCCTGTACTTAAGGTAGTGTGTTATTTGATAGTGTACATGAATGTTTTTATATACATTTCCTATGTTTGTAGCTCTTTTATCTTTTCTTCTTGCAGATAAATGATACAGATTCATTTACATTGGATTCACAGAGGGCTAACTTTGACCGAATTGAATTTGATCAAAGCAGGACAAAGAGTAAAGAGCTAACCAAGGTAACTATTCTTTAGGAATCTTTGTGTACAGATTTTGTTACGGTTAACATATCCACCTCACTTGGTAATTTATATATTGTTAGTTTTGATTAATTTAATCCCAAGTGCCGAACTAGCACCGACTCTGGATAACTATTATGATGCGTCCATGGACAAAGCACTTTGCCCCAATTTCCTGGGCACATGTTATTGCCTTTTAAATTTGTCACTTAAATACATATAAGAAAATATCATGTAATCAGTTAATCATGTGTCATGAAATCCCTTTGTTTTGGAGGAGCTTTGAAACTGTTACATCTGTGACAAAAAAAAACCATTTCCAGTGACCAATTTAATGTCAAAGACATTTCATTAAAGAATCTTAGATGAGAACAAATTCTTTATTATTCTTTCAGTGTGATGAATGCGACAGTGATGAATTAAAATATGCGACAACACCAGCAAAGAATGTTTTGATTAGTATACCCAGAGGACAGAAGAGACACCATACTAACTCCAGCAAGGTAACATATTTTTTCTTAAAACGTGTCATCAAAGAGAAATGTTTTCATAAACCTCTCTATATCCCCCCCCCTTCTCTGTGGCAACTTGTAAAATCACTGTCAGAGCTCTTACGATTATAGATAATCTGCATGGACACTGAATGGTAAATTTGTTTACAAGAAACATCAGCGTTGCCCAAGACACAATATGAGTGTGTTTGTGTGTGTGTGTGTGATTTGGATTTTGAATGTAGCTTTTAAAAATTTTAAAGTCATATCGCTATGATGCCTGCAGTGTGTCAGTTTGTTGTGATGTCTAGCACTGAAGCATTATGCCAAAGACATGTAGCTTGTCCCACCCAGCCCCATTATCATGCCACCAGGCTGATCAGTCCTAACACTAACCTTTATTCTGAGCGCCTAGCGAGGCAGCTGTTAATACCATTTTTATGAGTCTTTTATATGACTTGGCCAGGGTATAAAAAAACCAGGACAACCCGCATACGAGGTTGACACTCTAACCACTAGTAGTGGTCCTCATTATGAAGCTTTAAAATCATTTGCCCTGTCAGACAAATCCCATTTGATACATGTACTACTAACTCGGAACATCTTATTTCCTGTTCAGGGCAGGTATTTGTCATATTAACATGACTTTACAAGAGTTGTACTTGCCAGTGATTTTGTTGAACCCTGGTTGCAACTGAATGGTGTGCTCAATTTTAAATGTGATCACAATCTAGTAGAGAAAAGCATAACACAAATTCATTAATATACAAATCTTGGCAATTTTGCTTTTGATCGCAGCATGGTATACAGGCGCTGATACCGATGTTAAGTTATAATGACTTCTAATTGTTATTAACAAAACAAGATATTTGTTGTATATAGTTTTGTACATTTCCTGATAGGTGGAAGTGCTGGAGGTAAGTTCAAAAGTTGCAAAAGTTTCAGAACCAATTTTAAAACCTGTTGTTACTTACCAAACTATTGCAACTCAAACATTAAGTACAGGAGACATACTTTCTACAAAACTTTATATAGAATAAGTCAAAATGGCAAATGTCAATCAGAGATCAGAATTTATCCAAAACATCATCAGGGAAAGTGGATATTGTTTTCAAGAGGATCCTCATGTATTCAAAAATGAATCTATACTGGAGTTACACAAACAGACCTTATTGAGTAAAACGTACACACTTACAGACATGGCTGAGTTTTTAGGTTGTGGACAATCATATTTGAGAAAATGTATATATGATTTAAAAAAAAGAAATGTTTGTTTGTTTGTTTGTTTGCTTGAATTTTAACGGCGCACCAACACTTTTAGGCTATTTAGCGCCATACAATAGGTTAGATGTTCAAAATAAGAAAGGTTTACCATCGACCAGCGATATAAAAAAAAACATAATAGTTAAATATAAAATGGTTAGATGTTGGTGACAGGAAAATATGAAGCTTCTCAATCAACGGGAGATGTAAATGGTGTATGTTGATAATAAGATGTTGTAAATAAGAGGTGATATTTGCATTAGATAAAAAATATTCTACGTGATGGCATACAAGTTATAGTTTAAAATAGAAATCTACTTCCTTTAGGAAATCTAAAATACGAGTGATTTGTATTGTATCAAAAAGTTCCTTCATGTCATGTACATTATAGTATTTAGCACGCGTAGGTTGCAGGTCGGAACACTCGGTCATAAAGTGTTTAACAATGAATGGCTCATTGCAAGAAACGCACTCTGGTGGATCTTCACCTTTGAGTATGTGGGAGTGGGTAATGTATGTATGACCGATTCTGATTCTTGCAATGACAACCTCCTCCCTACGGATAGTTCTGTAGGAAGGAGTCCATTCTCCCAGGGTTGGTTTGATGGCATGAAGTTTGTTATTGACTGCATCATCCCATGACGCCTGCCACTTCTGACGTAGGTACATTTTGATACAAGGTTTAAAATCAGTAAACGGTAATTTAAAATCCGATGGTTCTTGGGATAGAGCCATCTTAGCAGCCCGGTCTGCTTCTTCATTACCTCTAATACTAATATGGCTAGGTATCCAACAGTATACTATATTGTAGGAGGTACTAAACTCCGAGTTTTTGACGAGAATATCGACTAGTAATGGATTATCCAGTTTTCTATGGTGTAGCGACTGAAGTACTGACAGCGGGTCACAGAAAATAATGCTATTTAAAATGCGTTTTTGTTCAATAAATTTCAGAGCAAGGTCTATTGCTCTGATTTCCGCTGAAAATATGGACGCATCGTTTGGCAAAGGCACTTTGGTTATGTGCTTGCCACTAACGAAGGCTGCAGCAGCCTTGTCATCAATTTTTGATCCATCAGTAAAAATTTTGTGTAGTTTTTAAAATCGTTGAGGAGTTCATGATAAGAGTTCTGGAAAATGGCAGGATTCGTCTCATATTTATTCCCATCGTGTAACGTAAAAATCTCTTTGGGTTGCTTAAGGAGCCAAGGTGGTGTTTCCGAGACAAACGTGTTCTGAACTGTAGGGAGATTAATTTTGATAGTGTCAAAAACGGGATGATATTCTGATGCCAAATGAAGGTATGGCATTTGGTTTGTTTTCGTATAAAGTTTTGTATTTTGGTTGAAAAACAGCCGAAAAAGCAGGGTTCAGAGGGTTTGATCTTAACCTAAGAGCGTACTGTATAGAAAGCATTTCTCTGCGGTGCGATAAAGGTTGTTCATTCGCTTCCGCGAGAAGGCTTTCGCATGGAGATGTCTTGAATGCTCCTAGAGCAAATCTTATTCCTTGATGATGAATTGGGTCAAGCATTTTCAAATAGGACTTCCTAGCTGAACCATAAACAATGCATCCATAGTCTAGTATAGAACTGATAAATGTTCTATACAAATTTAGGATTACTTTTTTTTATCAGCACCTCAGTCAGTATGCGCAATTACTTTTAGTAAATTTAAAGCTTTTAAGCATTTAGCTTTTAAATTCTTGATGTGTGGTATAAAAGTCAGTTTTCTGTCGAAGATAATACCCAAAAACTTTGTTTCCTCAACAACTGGAATAAGTATCCCATCCAGCGTGAGTTTAGGGTCATCATGATGTCTTCGCAACTGACAGAAATGCATGCATACTGTTTTCGATTTAGAAAATTTGAAACCGTTAATACTTTCCCAATTGTGGATCTTACTGATATTTTGTTAAAGTTGCCTTTCAATTGTATGCATGTGCTTTGATCGATAACAAATGAAAAAATCGTCTACATATAAAGAGCAGTCCACACCGGGAGTTAAGCACTTGGTGAGGATATTGATTTTGATATTAAATAGCGTCACAGATAAAATACTGCCCTGGGGCACATCCATCTCTTGCTGGTGCATATCGGAGAGGGTAGAGCCCATTCGTACTTTGAATTCTCTGTCGGAGAGAAAATTGGAGATGAAAGAGGGCAGACGGCCTTTTAGACCTAGATCGTGCAGGTCATTTAGTATCCCGTACTTCCATGTTGTATCATAGGCCTTTTCTAAATCAAAGAAGACTGCTACTAAATGTTCCTTCTTAATAAATGCATCGCGAATAAATGTTTCCAGTCTAACCAGATGATCGTTAGTACTACGACCAGAACGGAAGCCACTTTGGAAAGGAGAAATTAAATTGTTACTTTCCAAGTACCATACAAGCCGAGAATTAATCATTCGTTCCATTGTTTTGCATACGCAGCAATGGCTTGTAAATTTGTGTTTAAAGGAATGACTCTGTGAGGGGCTCTATTGTTCACAGCAATAGAGACTCCTCCTGAGGCCCTGTCAGCCTTAAACAGGGAAAAGTTTTCAAAAGTAATTTTATCTGTCTCTTTCAGGAATGTTTCCTGTAAACATAGTACAGCAGGATCGTGTTCATTTAAAAGCAGAAGAATATCATTGTAGTTAGCTTTAAGTCCTCGAAAATTCCATTGTATGATGGTGTTCTTCATTATAATGTTATGCTGGAGATTCTGGGGCTAAGTAAGACTATTCGCGGAGGAAGTATGTGTTGTCATTTGTCTGGAGGAAGTACGGGGTTATATTTAGGTTTACTAGGTTTGGAGCTACTTTGAGTAATGGAGCAATTTCTTCTGCATCCATGCTTTCAACGTCTCCAAACCTGTTGTACAGTTTAATGGGGTCATCTGACCCCTTTTGCGGTTTATTTGTTTGTGCTTTGTGTTTCTGTTTTGGTGATTTTGGTGGTGGATTGTTATTAAATGTTGTATGAGTTGATGTTGTGCTTTTCTGTGGCTTATAATTAGGGATATTGGCACTTGTGGTATAATCGGACTGATCCGTATGTGTTTGGGCGTCCTTCGTGCTTTTTGGATTGTGTTTTATGACTGTGGAAAAGGATGGGCCAGGAAGGGATGTTTTTGCCTGGACAAGTTTTCTGGCCTCTGGGAAGGGAATGTTCGAGGTAAACTTTACCCTTTGAATTTCCTTCTCCTGTTTCCATGTATCACAATCCATGGAACTGGCGTGATGTTCCTTGCCACAGCTGACACAATGGGGAGTTGCTCTACAATCAGCTTCCTGATGAGAGTGTTCTCCACATCGGCCACATACCTTGGCTCTGGAACATCGATCCTCGTGATGGCTGTATTTTTGACATTTATAGCATCGAAGGGGGTTTGGAATGTAGATCTCGACCTTTACTTGTAAAAACCCAACCTTGACTACTTTGGGCACTGTCGGTGAGTACACATGTATTGGTGTCCTGCAGCGTCTTATTACGTTTAATACGTATTCTTCGCATTGCAGTGACACCTTCATGTTTCATCCCTTCGATAATATCTGCGTCAGTTACTCCAGCCAAGTCATGACATCGCATTACGCCTTTGGACGAATTCAGTGTAGTGTGAGCGAATGAGGTCACTGGAATATCAAAGAATGTCTTCATTTTCATGATATTGTCTGTTTGCCTCTTTCACTCACACTCTACAAGAAGACAACCCGATTTTAGTTTTTTAACACTTTTTTGGTGTGCCAATATAGCCGGAAATTGTTTTCTCGGTAACGAAAGGAGATAAACCTGAAAGCGGTTTAGCATCATCTTTTGATTGAATAAACATGAAGCTTTTAAATGATTCCACGCCACATGGTTCTTCATCAGAGTCAGACAGTGGTTTGTTACGTTTATTGTTGGTTTGTTTGGTTGTGTTTGCGATGATGAAGATTTTAAAATTTCAGCACCCATGCTCCCCACCCGCCACGGAGCCCAACGAGGGGACACTTTTGAAGTGCCAGGGATACACAGATGCCATACTCGTTAGATAAAATTACCTGGGTGTGACCCATGAAGCTTACCTCCCGATTGACCCGTTGAGCCACCGCCTTCTAGGAAGTCTTCTAAAACTTGGGGAAGTGAAAGCCAAAGGAAAAGAGTGTAGGGGCAACGGTGGTATCAAGAGAGATACAAGAAAAAAAGAGAAGATGAGTAAGTGAAAAAAAGACCTCCTAGGGCTCGGTGTGACCAGCCGATTTGTCGAGACTGGGCCCATCTCGACCACCCATCTAAGAGAAGTAGAGGCCAAAGTAGTGTGTTGCAACTACCAGGATCCTTTCCTCCTCCGACACGGGTCGCAACCCACGACAAACAGGTTGCCTCTACTTAGTCGCCTTTTACGACACGTAGCGAGACACGTCGGGCCATTTCTACAACCGAACCCGCAGGGGGAGAAAAGTATATTAAGATTAGAGAAAAAACAACAGTTTTTGCAGGAAATATTCTCTGTCAAAGATAAAAGTGAGATACAAACATCTCCTAACATCTTTACATATGTAGAATCTTTAACTAAAGAGAACGTTCTTTCCCAAACACTGGTAGATCTAAAAGCAGTCATTGACGAAAATGATAAAGAAATTGCAAAACTTGAAATAGAAAACCATCATTTTCAAACAGAAGGAAGGAAACTTAAACGACAATTGAGGAATACAAAGAAATCGTTACAAAAGAAGATAGCAAAATACAGTTGTTTGAAGCTAAAACTTTTATCCTCTCAAGCAAAGATTGATCCCCACAGAAATGAAAAACTGAAATTAAAAAACAAGCAGCTTCAGATATCTTTAAACACATTACATAGGAAGTGCAACTCTCTTTCAAAATTAGTGTCAACATATCAGAAAGAGAATACTGAATTAAAAGCAGAACTGCAGCTTGAAAAGGAGAAAGTGCCTGGACAAAGTAACAGTTTGGAAATTGATCACTTGCTTGAGGAAAACAAGAGCTTAAGACTAGATTTATCTTACACAGAGGCACTGCTGAAAGATAGTGACAGTGATGAAATTATTACCTTTGATACAGAAAACAATACTTTTTCAGCTGTCTTGCAGTTATGTGTGATGAATCTTCTGACTGAGGGTGTTGGTGCTCATCATGTCAATAATGTTTTAACATATGTTGCTAGACTGTGTGGTAGATGTTTCACAAGGATGCCTTCTGTTTCGACTATAAACAGAATTGGAGATGAGAGGGCTAGTATTTCATATATACACATGAGTGAAAACCAGAGTGAACAGGATAATACCTGTCTAATGTCAGACGAGACGAAAAAACATGGAGACTGCTACGAAGTTTTTGCATTAAGAGATTCCCCAAGAGAAAGAGTGGATACTGGGTCTTAAAAATATGCAAAACAAAGCCTCAGAAACATGTTTACAAACTTTGAAAAATGTAATAAGTGATATCAGTGAGACCATAAATACAAATAGTGGGAACAAAAGTTTGGTGAAAATCAAAAACACTATGTCAGACAGAGCGGCCACCGAGAAGAAATTCCAAGCACTTCTTGAGGATTACCGCCAAGAACTTCTCCCGTCGATCTATTCCAACTGGGACTCACTGTCATCACCAGAAAAAGAACAACTGTCAAGAATGAATAATTTTTATTGTGGACTACATATTCTTGTAAATTTTGCTGAGGTAGCAGATCATGTAGTTCGAGATTTTGAAAAAATTGTAAAACATAGTCCCTTGGGTGCAGAAGCACATTCCGAGACAGCGAGATATGCTAGGAGTAATGAAAGTGGAACTGTGTGGTTAATACGAACATCAGTCAAATGTCTGGCTAGAGGAGGTGACGAGAAAAATGGGTGTTACATGGATTTTAAAACATTTTTGAACCAGAAGGATGAGGACGAGGACTCCCAGAAACGGAAAAGATCATCACTTTTGGTCCCATTTCGGGGAAACCGGTTCAACATACTTTTCTATGATGCAGAAGTAGTGTTTTACCTATTCAATTTAATTCAGGAATTTTTTGACAAAGTTTGTATTCCTGCAAATCTACTTCATAAAGCTGTTTCATATGATTTCCATGAACCTTTGTATCTTTCAATGTGTAAAGCTTTAGAACTTTGCTCAAAATTAATCACTGCTCCATTTTGGAGAGCTCTAGAAAGCAACTGTTCTCTTCAGGAAGCTAGTAGCCTGTATCGATGTTTATTCTCTTTTCTCGAAAGAGCTAAAGACGACTCCACTGATTTCATGTGTGGAAATGATGTTCCTTTCCCAGAACAATTACACAGAGATGAAATGTTCGATAGATTGATGCAAGCAGATTCATTTGATCAGCAGACATCTCTTGTTCTCAAGCAGAAATGTTTGTCATGGTTTTCACTCTTGCAGTAAGCAGCTAGTTATCGTTTGCCAGGTGGAAAGTACACCACAGTGCATGAAACTATGCAGATTGAAACGAAGTCAGTGCCAAGGCACAACAAATTCCCAGAGATAATTTTTGCTTTTTTGGATGCTCTCACTCGGTTTCGTCCAGCTGCATCAACTTTATGTAATGAATCTCATATCATGTTTGCCCTCAGTAAAACAGGTGAATGGCTCAGCTCTTTGTCAGAGACAGAAAGACTGGAGTATCTAAATACTGCCAGAAGTAAAGGTTGTCAGTTGAGAGAGAAATACAAGGCAAGAATCGAAGGAAGTAGAGCAGACTCGTAGAGAAATCCTGAGACAGAAGAGACAAGTATTAGAGAAAAAAGCACATAAAGAGTATTTACATCGAGAAGAAATTACCAACAACATGCTTTACTATGGACTGTGGCAATTCCTGGATAATGTTGACCAGCACCTGGAATCTATTACATCAGATTCGGAGAAGAGGAAAGCATTGAAAACATAACTCCAGTTCAGACAGGTTGTCCTTGGTCAGCAGCATCCAGACAAGAAAGTTTTCCAGTTGAGCGAAAAGGGTGAGGGTGAGCTTTATAGTATTTAAAAACTAACAGAAAATGTGAAAATGTTGATTAAGAGTGCTTTAAAATTTGTGAACACGTCACAGGATAACATTTTTATTGGTAAACGTGTTATCCTGTACCAACTAGAGAATGACATTCGTAGGCCATTCTATGGCAGAGTTATTTCCGCTGTGCCAGGTTACCCAGCATGGTTTAATGTAACATATGACAATGATATTGCTGTGTATGTTTACAGACTTGAAGAGGACTATGCTGCTGGTGATCTACAGATAGTGGTTTAAAACCCCAATGCTGCCGTTTTTCATAAATTTCACGAAACTTCAAATGTAACTCAAGCTGGGAAGAAGGAAATGATTTGTTACAAAAGCTATCGGACATAAAGCGTTATTTGATGAAGCTGTTACGTTTAAACAACGTTCAGATATTCAGTTTCAAATTAATAGGTGCCATCAATTCAGTGAAAACAAGTTGATTGCAATTCTCATTTTTTACAGCAGTGTTCCAAAGGTAAAGCTGTGATACAGTTGACAAAGTATGTAGTGAATAATATATAATAATGAGTTGTACTAGGCACACAAATTTATGTAAGATAGAAATTAGAGGCAAGCCTGTTTACTTAAAGTGTATTTGAGAAGTATTTTGAAGGTTGAACTTGACTGCAGACAAACTGACATGTCGTGATCTTTGCATAATGTTTGCAATGGTGACATCATCAAATCTTTTGTTCCAGCATTCAAATGAAATCGGTTGACCCATGGATGTGGGCAATCAACATTGGATTAATTCGTAAACATGAAAAATGCTCAGGTTTTTCAGATTAATTCGTACACATGTGGTGATGAAACGTCGATATTATCTGGTTGTAATGGAAACCAATGATGTTTAGGACCAATATATGTCAAGATTCAGTATTGTTCAGATGATTTGGAACATACCACTTTTTCGCAAGCACTGGCAGCATTGGGGCTTTAAGGTGGATTATTGCCAACCTATTGCACTGCAGTATATACACAAGAATATTTTCCAGTTCAGTGAAAAGGGATAATGATATATTAGTAATACATTGACTAAATTTCTGAACAATTTGAACAGGAGTGGATTACAATCTAAACTATTTACTGGATGATATTTTCATTGAGAGTGAAATTCGGACACCATTCTGTGGCAGAGTTGTTTCCTGTGTGCAAGGTTACATAGAATAAATAGTTTATGTAACATATGACAATGATATTGCTGTGTACATACTTGCTGAGGAGTATGCTGCTCTGGATCTAAACATAGCAGTTGAAGGTAGAAAAGTGAAAATTTATTGCCATTTTGTGCATGACCCAGCATGAATTTTTCTCTCCCAATTTGTATTTAGTTATTTGATTTTGTTACAGTGTATGTAACACCTTTTTGCTAACATGTTTTGTTTTTACTACCATGTTTTGTTTGTACAACAAGGAATTTTCTAGGATTGTCGACAGCAGAGCCCAGCTCAAAATGATAGCATAATTTGACAATAATATGTCATCCTGATAGAGGTCTGCAGTAATTAGTCTTTTCATATTCCTAGAAAAATTCTTTTTTTTTTTACATGTTTGTTCATTAACGACTTGTGATTATGTACATTGGTTACATTGTAGCATAACATATTGATGAGGGGAAAAAAACTGACTATATAATTTTCAGTTGTAAAACGTTTATCACAGCCAATCTGTATCTTGATTACTCAGTATCTTCACATTTGTTTGCGAGCCAGTGATTCAGTCTGTGGGATGTACAAGTTACCTAATAAGAACTTTTTATGATTTTTACTTAATCATATTAATTTTCACTCTGAATGTATGTACCAGTAAAACTTCTTAACTAAATTGCAAGTAACTAAACTGCAAGTAAAGACAGTTATTTTATAGTTGCTCAGTAATGACTCCATGACTGGCTTACAAAGCAGATTTGTACTTCAATTTTGATATGTAAATTAAAACATATTTTATGACAGCTTTAGAAATGTACATATTATTCCACCATTTCATGCAGGTAAATACTGTCATTGTACTAGTAAAATCTTTATAACTGTACTTTGTCTACTGATTGGTAAATCTCATTGATCTTCAAACCATATTAAATTTTGACTCACTGTAACAATTGAGTATATCATAAAAAAAACTATTCCTCACTGTCCCAGAACTTGTCTGGGAGATAATATTCTTGATTTTAAAATACGATATATGACAATCTCCCTCAAAATTTATCTACAAGCATATGTGAATGCATCTATTTGTAATGTAATTTGGGTGCTCCATGACAAAAGTGATAATATGTACCAAAATGAATGTTGCTTATTGGTATTATCTTTCCTATTGCAGAGACTGTGATAGTGAACAAGCAGCAGATCAGCTAGAAATTGTAAGTGAACTACTTTGAATAATTCACAGTATTTTGTAAGTGCGGCATGAGAAGACTCTAATGGACATTATTGTGAACATTCCACAGTTACATTGTTATTTAAATATTTTTGTAAAAATCGTTGAAGCACTAGTGGTGTCAAAAAAAGTTTAATTATGATTTTTGACGTGTGGGTATATTTAAATTAAAAGAGTAGCATGGACGGCAGCTGTCACAATTAGTGTTTCGCAAAGGA
Source organism: Unio pictorum (assembly GCA_030141615.1). Taxonomy (NCBI): domain Eukaryota; kingdom Metazoa; phylum Mollusca; class Bivalvia; order Unionida; family Unionidae; genus Unio; species Unio pictorum. The sequence continues at coordinate 8,959,823 of JARLTB010000046.1, read as the reverse complement.
AAAATGCATTAATTATGTATCCAGCTGTAAATAGACAAAAACCCATTTACATGTTTTAATGAATTATATTGCATTTCTTGTATAATGACATGCTTAGTATAAAATGACAACAACAAAGATGAAACGATGTTGAAAATAAGGGGCGGTATTTACAATACATATAAGTGTTCTAGGTGATGGCAAACAAGTTATAGTTTAAAATAAAGGTTTATTTCCTTCAAGAAATCTATAATGCGAGTGATATTTATAGTATCAAAAAGTTCCTTCATGTCATGCATATTATAATACTTATCACGCGTAGGCTGCAGGTCGACACACTCTGTCATAAAGTGCTTAACGGTGAATGATTTATTGCAAGTAAAGCACAACACATCACACCATGATTTATTGATTTTTTTTTAACGACACAACATCTCATTTGGGATATTTAGCGCCAAATAATAGCCTATGTGTAAAAACGTTTTTTTTTTAAAAAAAGTAAAAATCTTAATATCAACCCGCGATAACAAAAACCAATTAGTTGAAAGTAGTTGAAGAATTACAATTTATTTGTATAGTTACTGATATAAAAAAAATGTGCAAAGCATGAAAGACAATTATTTTATCAACATCACTTGAACTGATTAGATTGAGCCCTTGAGTTTTGGATAATGTTATATAATTGGTTGATTGATTGTATTTTAACGGCGCACCATTATATAAATAGATATATATTTATTTAATTAATTAGATTTACATTACAATATGTTATATCTTACATGTATGTATAAATGTAATGGAGGTTGATACTGTAGGTACATATACGTATTTATATACTATAATTATAATCGATACAAGTTCCTAATTTATAATTTTTAATGTTTTTACATGTAGGACTGTATTGGTGATCAGCAGCTCATGCTTTGTACAACTCTGGAACTATAAAGGAGATCAATGCTGTTCCAGTAACCCACTCAGTGATTTCCTAGCACTCCATCCCAGGCGACGTGTTCACAGCCTACTCTTGGCATTGAAATTGCCAAGAATGACGAGCTTATGGCATTGGGATATCAGTAATGATGGAATGAAGATTGGCATATATCTTCTCCTTCACTTCATCTGGGTTGGTCATGGTTGGAGCATAGCAACTGATGATGGTAAGGTGCTTTCTTCCAGACAAGAGGGGGGGAGCTCCATGATCATGAGTCTGTCGTTTACTCCCTTGGGAGGTCCACCAATTTGTCGAAAGCACTCAGCATAAACTTTAAGCTTGTAAACGTAATATGACTATAACTGAAAAATGTCTAATTTCGAATGAAATAAACTAACAGTTTGAATCACTGTTTCTAGTGAGCAGACATCAAAGTGAATACACTCTTAATAATGGGTAGAAATAAAGTGATGGTTTCAATCACTGTTTTCATTGAGCAAACATAAAGGTGAGTATTTATGCAGTATTAGCTGATAAAAAACTATAATTCATGTTGTAAAATTTAAAAATCCTATCTAACCATGATTAATTTTTTTTCTCTCAGATGGAGAAAGAATATAACTGATGGATATCGATATAGAAAAGACAGAGTAAATGCAGACAGCAATGCATGATGGAGAATTTGTAAATGTGATTGTGAGGGACGAATTAAGGAGATCGCAGTCGACACAAGCACTTTTCTTTTTTTTAACATACCCATGCTCCAGATCTGGAGAGCAATAAAGAGAAGGAGATCGTAGCAAGATCTGTCAAAGAGTACTGTCAATAGACCAAGGCAAATAACTCAGCAAAGCTTTCTTGGAATTTTGTTGCAAATAGCGAATATGTTGCCAAAGAGAGCAATCGAATGACGGAGAAAGAAAAACGATCTTCCATATGCCAACATAACTTCGTTCAACGATATTGCCATTCCAGAATCTCTGCAAAAATCTACAAGAGACACTGATTTTTTTCTTCTGTGGAAATCTGGTGCGGATGATGATGCTAACATTCTGATGCTTGGAATGACTGAAATCTTACCATTCAACAGTAAAATGATCACTGGTTTATATCATGGTACTGTTAAAGTTGCACCGACACTATTTACTCAGCTATTCACTATCCCTGCTTTAATTAACAACTCGGCCTATCCTCTAGTCTATGTTTTGCTGTCGGAGAAAACAGAGCATGGCAATGAATGCATCGTGCAGAAAATTCTCGAACTGCAGATTGGTCTTCATCCTGCTAGCATTATAGCTTATTTAGAAAAGCCAGTTTAAACACATGTGCAACCATTTTCCCAGGAGCAGTTTGCGGGGTGCTTCTTCCATCTAGAACAATATTTGTGGCACAAAGTAAAGGAATGTCATTGATCAGAGGCTTACCATGATGATGAAAATATTTGCATGTATGTCAAAATGATTTTAGTATCAAGCTTTATTCCAGTTGAAGATTTTCTAGGAACTTTTGATGAGTTGGTGGATAGCAGCCCTCTTGAAATTACACCAGTTAATGATTACTGGGTAGACACCTACGTGGGAAGATGAAGAAGAAACTATCGAGGAAATCCAAGACTTCCAATTAATTTGTGGAACATGCTTGACAGTTTACCACATACTAATAATTCGGTTATTTCAACAGAGTAGAATGACTTCATCCTTCTGTCTACAAGCTGGTCCGCCACTTTTGCAAGGAGCAGGATCATGTTCATGATTGACTGATTTTTAACGGCGCACCAGCACATTTAGGCTATTTAACGCCATACAATAGGTTATATTTATACATGTTAAAAAATACTAAAAGGTTTAATATCGACCAGCGATATAGAAAACCAAATAGTTCAAAGTAAAATGGTAAGATGTTGGTAACAGTAAAATATGAAGCTTCCCAATCAACAGGAGATGTAAATGGTGTATGTTCATGAAAAGATGTTGAAAATAAGGGGCGGTATTTACATTAAATAGCAATGCTCTAGGTGATGGCATACAAGTTATAGTTTATAGTGAATGGTTGATTGCAAGTAACGCTCTCTGGTGGATCTTCACCTTTTAGTATATGGGAGTGGGTTATGTATTGTAACACCCCGTGTGTTATTTCGAAAAGACCAAGACTTCAGGAATAAAAACGTTTTATTTTATAATAATAAATGTGAGATATAACATGCGTTTCAATATCGCAAAATCGATTTTACATAAACACAGTGTCCGTCACAACACTACCAGCTTGTGAGAATATATAGCAGACTTGTTTATTTAAATGTCATCAGAACGTTATAATATACAATAGTTAGGTTAAATTAATGGTATTCTTTAATTCATGTGTATATCAATAGTCTAATTTATTAGATTGGATGTAATACGTCCTGACATAGTAGTGTGATCTCAATAAAAATAATGATTTTAGTGCTAGTGTACTTGAGCAGTGTGGTGGGAGATAGCAGCGGCTTTATAGAATATTACACTATATAATTATAAGACATTTACGTTCAATACAAATCATGTAATAAATCTACTTAATATTTCTTATAACAATTTGATTCAGGTTTTGGATTTTAAAGTACCAAAGTTAATATCGGTTATGAAAATTACGTAAGTGATAATTTTAGAATACAAGGCCGAAATTCTTTTCTACTTAGTTTCTACTTAGGTGTTAATACTTTGCCGCTCTGACAGCTATCTGCCAATGCACTGTCTGCACGCGTATTTATAGACTCTTATTCACGTCACATGACCTTAGTTAGTCAATCAATGTTTGTCCTTCTCAGGGCAAGCCATGGCGGTAACCAAGTCAACTGTTCAAACTATAAGAAAAATCCCTGTGAAAATGCAATTTAGACGGAGTTAAGTTGTCCTCACAGTGTCCGTGGTGTGCGTTTTTACTGTTACTCTTATAAATATATTCATACCTATGATTCCGTATAACTGAAAGAAACGGACAAGTAAATTTCAATGTGAATCGAGTCAAAGTAGTGTGTACTGATGATCCAATGAGTCGTGATACGGTTAGAAATAGTCCCTATCAACTGCATACTACAAGTATTTTGCACACTATGTAACACAACAATTTCTACATAACCAAGAACTTTCAATAATTAACAGTAACATTAGTTATAACTTATTGTCCAACAATAGTCTGACAAGAAAACTGTGATTCTTCGGCTGGGCACATTGATTCCGTCAATATCCTGTATCTCTGCTGTTCCAGTAATAAAACTCCACCGGATGGCTGAATTCATAAGTTTATGGGCTAACATCATTTTTCTCGCTTTGATATTCCCAAAACATGGAAGGAAAGATAATTCATTTCTTAAACTATTCATGTCAAATTCCAGCACAATAACTGCGAACATGCGAACTTCTTTCTACTTAATGTTGATGTCCCATTTTGTAGAACTGTTGACGTCTTTAGATGACTTCCTCAACGAATTCGTTAATATTCATGATAACAGCATGACACTTCAAACCAGGGCAAGGTTTTACACTCACATTTACCATAAGACGCAGGATACATATTTATAAAAGATGCATACGGTGAATCTAAACGATGGTGGGTGGGTGGCGTACATTCAGGAACAGAAGAAGTAATTCACACACGATAACCGTTTTCAATGACAGATAAAAATGACATGATCAAATAAGCCAAAGTCTCATAGTTCATCATCATCTCACATCTCAACGTTGAACATCAAATAATCTTGACACATTAATATTAACTGGACAATGTGCATGCAAAACTCCATTCACAGTACCAATAAGGTATTACAATATGTATGACCAATTCTGATTCTTGAAATGACTACCTCCTCCCTACGGAGGGTTCTGTAAGAAGGAGTCAATTCTCCCAGTGTTGGTTTGATGGCGTGAAGTTTGTTATTCACTGCATTATTCCATGATGCCTGTGATTTCTGGCTTAGGTACTTGTTGATAAGACGTTTAAAATCAGTAAATGGTAATTTAAAATCAGATGGTTCTTGGGATAGAGCCATTTTAGCAGTACGATCTACTTCTTCATTACCTTTAATACCAATATGGCTAGGTAGCCAACAGTATACTATATTGTGCGAGGTACTAAGCACGGTATTTTTGACGAGGATTGGTTGATAATGTGTTTTCCAGTTTTCTATTGCGCATTGACTAAAGCATTGATAGTGAGTCATAGAAGATAATACTATTTAAAAGATGTTTATATTCTCAATAAATTTCAGAGCAAGGTCTATTGCTTTGATTTCCACTGTAAAGATGGACGCATCATTTGGCAAACGAATTGTTTGGCCACTAACGAAGGCTGCAGCAGCCTTTTCCTTATCCTTTGATCCATCAGTGTATATTCTAGCGTAGTTTCTAAATTCAGTGAGGAGTTCATGATAAGAGTTCTGGAAGATAGAAGGGTTTGTCTCAGATTTTTTCCCATCGTGTAACGTACAAAATTGTTTAAGAGCCAAGGTGGTGTTTCCGAGACAAACGTTTTCTGAACTGTAGAGAGATTAATTTTGATACTGTCAAAGCTTGATGATATTCTGATGCCAAATGAAGGTATGGCATTTGGATCGTTTTCATATAAAGTTTAATATTTGGGTGGAAAAATAGCCGAAAATGCAGGGTTCAGAGGGTTTAATCTTAATTTGAGAGCGTACTGTGCATAAAGCATTTCTCTGTGATGCGATAAAGGTGGTTCATTCGCTTCTGCGAGAAGGCTTTCACATGGAGATGTCTTAAATGCTCCCAGAGCGGGTCTTATTCCCTGATGATGAATTGGGTCAAGCATTTTCAAATAGGACTTCCTAGCTGAACGATAAACAACGCATCCGTAGTCTAGTTTGGAACGGTTAAATGTTCTATACAAATTTAGTTATGATTTTGTTTTATCAGCATTGCAGTGTCGGCAACTACTTTAAGTAGATCTAAAGCTTTCAAGCATTTAGCTTTCAAATTCTTGATGTGTGGAATAAAAGTCAGTTTTCTGTTGAAGATAATACCCAAAAGCATGGTTTCCTCAAGAACTGGAATAAGTGTTCCGTCCAGCGTGAGTTTAGGGTCATCATGATGTCTTCGCAACTGAGAAATGCATGCATACTGTTTTCGATTTTGAAAATTTTAAACCGTTAGTACTGGCCCAATTTTGGATCTTGTTCATGTTTTGTTGGAGATGCCATTCAATTGTATGCATGTAATTTGATCGATAACAAATTAAAAAATTTTCAACATATAATGAGCAATCCACACCGGGAGCTAAACACTTGGTGATGCTATTGATTTTGATATTAAATAGAGTCACAGATCAAATACTGCCCTGGGGCACAGCCACGTCTTTCTGGTGCATATCGGAAAGGGTAGAGCCCACTCGTACTTTGAATTCTCTGTCGGAGAGGAAATTGGAAATAAAAGAAGGCAGACGGACTTTTAGACCCAGATCGTGCAAGTCATTTAGTATCCCGTACTTCCATGTTGTGTCATATGCCTTTTCTAAATCAAAGAAGACTGCTGCTAAATGTTCCTTTTTGATAAATGCATCGCGAATAAATATTTCCAGTCTAACCAGATGATCGTTTGTACTACGACCAGAACGGAAGCCACTTTGGAAAGGAGATATTAAATTGTTACTTTCCAAGTAACATATAAGCCGCAAATTAATCATTCGTTCCATTGTTTTGCACACACAGCTTTACCTGGTTTGGGAATTGATATTACTGTTGCTTCTTTCCAACTCTTAGGTACATTACCAGCAATCCATAAATCATTAAAGATTTTGAGAAGAGATGTTAGTGATGATTCTGGGAGGTGTTTCAAGAACTGGTAATGTACTTCATCAGCATATTATCATGGCCCTTGTCTAAAGCCTTCTTAAACTCAAATAGTTAAAACAGCTGGTTATAGTTTTCAGAGTTATTGGATGTGAATTTTAAACGTGACTTTTTCTTGAGTTTTTAATCTTAGGAAGGCTTCTGAATAATTAGATGATGATGAGTTTTTTTAGAAACTGTCTGCAAGAATATTTCCTGTCACGTGTCGAACTAAAATGGTTATTGTTTGTTTTAAGGTGTCCAATAGAATTCTTTTCCTCTTTCCACTTATTTTTCCAATAGGGTCCCAAACTTGTTTCATTGAGGAACGAGATTTTAAATAAGAAATATATTTCTTCCATGATGCAGGTTTACATTCTTTGATTGTGCGTCGAGTTTTAGCCCGGGTAATACAATATTTGTTTAAATTTTCGGGCGTTGGACGATTGTTGAATTGTTTTAATGCTTATCGGCGTTGTCCAATGGCTTATTTGGTTACCCAAGTTTTTTTTTTAATTATACTGTTCCGTGAGGACTTAAGAATAGATTCTTCTGCAATCGCAATTAGAATTGAAGTAACTGGATAGGATTAACAGCGTTAAATACTGTATCATTATTTAATCTAGTTTTACATAGTGTTTCAAACGTATTTTCAAGGCTGATTGGAAAGTAATCACTGCTGTGAAGGTCATCAGCAACCTTCCATTCATAGTCCAAAAGCAGCAAAAGAGAGCAAATTGGCAAATCTATGCACGTGTATGTACCCGTTCCTGGGTGTTAAAATCTCCGAGTAAAACGAAGGGCGCTGGGAGCTGTTGAACAAGATTGCCTAATTCGTTTGGTACAATGTTGGTGTTTGGAGGTAAGTAAATAGAGCAAAAGATAATCACTCCATGTAGAGTGACGTTTAGAGCAATGGCTTGTAAATCTGTATTTAAAGGGATGACACTGCGAGGGACTCTATTGTTCACAACAACAGAGACTCCTCCATTTGAAAGTACGTGTTAAACAGGGAAAAGTTATTAAATGTAATTTTATCTGTCTCTTTCAGGAATGTTTCCTGTAAACAAAGTACTGCAGGATCGTGTTCATTTAAAAGCAGAAGAATATCATTGTAGTTAGCTTTAAGTCCTCGACAGTTCCATTGTATGATGGTGTTCTTCATTATAAAGTTAAGTTGCAGATTCTGGAGCTAGGTTAGACTATTCGCGGAGGAAATTTCTGTTGTTATTTGTCTAGAAGAAGTACAGGAGTATCTTTGGTTTTAGTAGGTTTGGAGCAACATTGATTACATGGAGCAGTTTCTTCTGCATCCATGCTCTCAACTTCTCCAAACTTGTAAAGTTTAATGGGGTCATCGGACCTCTTTCGCTGCTTATTTGTTTGTGCTTTGTGTTTATTTCTTGGTGATTTTGGTGGTGGGGTGTTATTGTATAAAGTTTGGGTTGATGTTTTGTTTTTCTGTGGTTGGTAATGGAGCATATTGCCACTTGTTGTTGAATCGGGTTGACCCGTCTGTGTTTGTGCGTCCTTCGTGATTTTCGGATTGTGTTTCACGACAGCGGAGAAGGATGGACCAGGAAGGGATGTTTTTGCCTGGACAAGTTTTCTGGCCTTTGGGTAGAGAATGTTTGATGTAAACTTTACCCTCTGAATCTCCTTCTCCTGGTTACAAGTATCACAATCCTTGGAATTGGTGTGATGTTCGTTGCCACAATGCGGAGTTAAAAGAATATAAAAGAAAGCGAGCGAATGACGACTCTTTGATTGCCAATGGAAGGTAACCTATTTTTTGGCTACGAAGCCTGGCTGCGTCAAGAGGACCACTGAACCATCTGATCTGAACTGAAGATAGTTCGGGTCACTGGAAAGGACCTGTAACTCACTCACCCTGCATGCTGAAGCTAAGACTATCAAGAAACCCAATTTGTATGATAGTAGCTTTAACGAATTATTGGCTAAAGACTCAATACTATCTGAATTGAGCCATGTTAAAACCCAGGATAGATTCCATTTGGAAACAAGGTGAGGTATATTAGTCGATTGAACTCTAAAGTGGCTAAAAGATATGACAGATCTTTGTCATGGCTGATATCACGCTTACCATAATGGCGAAATGTGTCTTATATAATGGAGCGGTAGCATTTTATAATAATTGGGGCCAACTGTTTCTCCTCGAAAAGCCAGAGAAAAAAGTCGGCCAGTTGAGGGATTGTGACACTCAAAGGAACGATGTTAATGATATGGTACCAGTCCCTGAAAACATGCCGCTTTCCCTCGTAAGCCTTCAGAGTAGAGGGTCTTCTTGCTCTCAAGATTCTCTCCACAATCGAAGATTTAAATTGTTTGTCCTGCAAGGCTGTCTGGACAAGAGCCAAGCTTGAAGATAAAGACGGTCCGGACAGGGGTGGAACACCCGTGGCCGCGGTTGCTTGAGAAGATTTGGGCTGACTGTAATCTTCCTGGGTAGATCTATCGCCAGATTGAGTAGATCGGAGACCCAGGAGTTGCTCCATCTGAGAGGGGCAATCAGAATCATCTGACAGTTATGACCCCTTAACCTATGGATTATTTTCAGTACCAAGACCGTGGGAGGGTAGGAGAATGCCCACAACCCTTCCCAGCTGATTGACCGAGCATCAACGGCCCAAGCTTCTGGGTCTGGAACCTGTGAGACGAAGGTGGACAACTTGCGATTCCACCTTGTTGCAAAAGATCGATTATCGGACGTCGACAAAGCGTGCAGATTGGAAGAAAGCCCGGTTGATGGAGTGACCATTCCGTGTGAATGACTGATAAGAGTGTCAGCCAAGACATTGAGTCTGCCAGGAATGTGTCTGATTTGTACATTGAGGTGGTGATTGTTGCACCAATGTAGAAACTGCCAGATCAGATTGCACAGGTCTGGTGATTAGTGCCCCCTTGTTTTGAAGAGGCAAGTCACCACCACAAAGTTGTCTGACATAAGGAGGACAGTTTTCAATAAGAGTTGATCCTGCCAGAAATGAAAGGCATTGATGACAGCCGTTATTTCTGAAAGGTTGATGTGGAGAGGGCTCACCCCTGGCACCCATGTGCCGCTGTAGGTATCGAAGTCTGGCAACAGAGATCGGACTTTATCCAGTTCACGAGAAAGCCTATATGATGTAAAAGTGATACAAGATCGTTTCTGCCTTTGAGCAGAGTAAAACTTAACATGTTTCTGGAGGATGTCGTCCAAGTATACTGCCGTCACGATAGAAGAAGTCGAGCGGAACAGGGTGTCAACGCAATCCATAACCTTGGTACAAGCCCAAAGGCTGATGTTGAGGCCAAAATGTATGACCTGGAACTGATAAACCGAGTCCCGACAAGCACAACGGAGAAATGTCCGTGACTCGGTGGATAGGGACGTGAAAATATGTGTCGGTCATATCTAGACTGACAGCATACCCGTCGAATGGATTGATCACGCCATCGCCACATTGAATTTCAGGGATAAAATGTATTGGTTGAGGCGGCTCAGGTCGATGAACGACCTCTGGATAAGAAACAGCCATGAATAAAACCCCAGTTATTGCAGGTTTTTTTTTGTTATATATATATATATATATATATATATATATATATATATATATATATATATATATATATATATGATGTAAAAGTGATACATACATATATATATATATATATATATATATATATATATATATATATATATATATATATATATATATATATATATATATATATATATATATATATATATATATATATATGCCATGGCTTGGCTGGACGGATAGATTTCTCATTAAAATCTTCGTCATAGTATTGGCATGTTGCCGGCGGTACAGTTTGACGGGCCGATTTGTCACTAAAATCCCGTAAATCATAGTTGGCCATACACCACAATTAATTTTACTATATGTTCTCTACATATATTTCTCAGCACTGACCTTTCCACAGTGTGACAATCAATACAAATCATATGAAAATCTAAAATACCCCCAAAGATGACTTCACGGTGAAATTCTTGTCAAGGGTTGACCGGCATTTTGGTGAGCTGCTGCACTGTAAACATAACAGCATGTACACAGACCACATATTTCACTTCCGGATCATTACCAAGGCCTTATTACTCCATGTGCACTGTCGCCAAATTACACACTGACAACCACCCTCTCTGCTCACATTCTCAAGAATAAACAATTACCTTTAAATCCCTACCAAATATGCATCAATATAACTCTTCTATCACCACCAAAATGAGAGAGGAAAAAATGTTCTAAAAATAGACTGGAACTACATTCTGGGTACTGAACTGGAAGTATTAATTGTGATGCGATTCCAGTTGGTCGGTCCGTGTTAGCAATACGATTGGCCGTTAGGTCGGCTGGAAGGACGGCCGGTGACGGCTGGACGGCCGGTGCGGTGACGGCGAGATTGCATAATGAAATGGATTCGATGGACCGGTAAAAACCCCATGCATCCTGACTTACAGGCCCGAAAGCCATGCTCGGACATGCGGGGGCACTTACACCCACTGGGCAGCCTAAAATTGGGGGAACACTCCCCAAATGTACCCAACGACGCATCTGTTCAAAGGCGGACTGTTGTACCAAGTCAACATTATTTTCCTCCATTGCCACATTGCCAACACCCTTTTTGCCGTTCATGCATTTGTTGTTGACATTTCTACTGAAACGACAAAAGAAGAGAAAACAAAGCACAAATTAACAATTAAGCATATTATTAAATCGATAATACCATAACCGTTACTAACGGAGTAAGCAAAATTATTCAGTGCCGTGTTAACTCGTAAATGACAACACGAGAACCGCCATTAAAGAGTCGCAACTTGTTCGTTCAAAGACGAAGTCTACTGAAACGACAAAGAAGATAAAACAAAGCACAAATTAGCAATTCAGCAAGTTATTAATTCGCTAATACCATAACCGTTACAAACGGAATAAGCGAAATTATTCAGTGCCGCGTGAACTCGTAAATGACAACACGAGTACCGCTCTGTCCACGTTGCAACCGAAGTCCATAAAGGTGACAAGGTCACTCAAAATTTGAAAATATTGTAAAATAATGTATACAATATATATATATATATATATATATATATATATATATATATATGCGTGTGTGTGTGTGTGAGAGAGAGAGAGAGAGAAAAAAAAAATTTGTGAATTTTTCGCACAATAGAATTATTAGAGATATTTTCCTTGTAATGTTTATGGTCGTTCATGTAACCCATTTTTTAACTTCGAATACATGATATAATTTTGACCACTCCTTTGAAAATGCCCCCTTTTTAAAGATCCTATTAAAGTGCGCATCTAAATTTCTGAGTTTGGTCCACTGTCTAATGTGGGACAAAATCCTGAAAAAATTACAATGGTCTGGAAAGTTACAGGAAAATCATAACTTTCTTTGATTTGTGATTCTCTATGAGCTTTTAGTTTGTGAGTATATTGATGAGATCCTTATTTGGGTACATGGCAGGCATTGCTTTCTTTAGTACATTAGTAAGGTCGTGCATAATCGATGATGTCACAAAATATAGCATCACTCTAGTCTTGTCTATTGCACCAGGCATTCGACTTCATTGAACGTGGAATCGGTGGGTCTATTACAGTGTTGTTGCTTTTTGGAGGGTCGGATGGGGGTAGGTCTTGTTTCCAGATAATGTCCCACATCGTGTGTTCCCTGCTAGTCTTATTAAAAGTCAGAGAACCCACTGGATATTCTGATGAAATGGAGCAGGTAGAGTAAAAGAATGGTTTTTGAGAAACAATTGATAAATATGCAAGTCTTAGTGTCATTATGGTTTGCACTGTGTATTCCCCAATTCTTAAGAAGGCATGGCAAACATAACTTGAAAAAGCAACCTTTTGTATCAGGTAGATCTAGTGCGAGTTGTATGTATGAAGAGACTGCAGTGAGGGCATAATGCCAGATGAGAAATTAAAAGTATCAAATAAGCTCAAAATACATATGTAAGTTTCAATGACATACTCTACAGTAAAATAAATATATAGATTCCAGCTACATTTGTATGCTGCTCTCAACATTGGTGTTAGAGTTCTATCAATGATAGTATCAAGTGTGTCAGTTAATATAGACACATGCACACACAGAGCAACACAGTAATTACACAAATGATAATTTCTTTCTTTTAATTAAACTCCCCTTCAATAAAAATGGAATGGCACCACAGTAAATCTGTAATACGTTTTCTATTACATGATAATAGAGACCTGCATTACAGTTATCCTTATTTCACTGCCTTGATGACAAAACTCTTGAATTGGCAATACAAATGGAAGACTAACATGATCACAATGGGCAATGGGCAACACAAGTTGTACACGGACTTAAAATTGGGCAATACAAATGGAAGACTAACTTGATCACAATGGGCAATGGGCAACACAAGTTGTACACTGACTTAAAATTGGGCAATACAAATGGTAGATTAACTTGATCACAAGGCTGTCATGGAATGGGCAACACAAGTTGTACAGTGACTTAATGACAAAGCTGACTTAAAATTGGGCAATACAAATATTAGACTAACTTGATCACAAGGCTGTCGTGGAATGGGCAACAGAAATTGTACAGTGACTTAATGAACTATAGAATGTATAGAACTCAATTAAAAATGCTAATGAAAGCAATTAAAAGCAATTACATTTGATTGAGAGCTTAAGTAATTATTTTAGTACCATAAAAACGCAATTGAAACTTATCATAAAGGGTACCTCTACAAAGAATATTTTGTGCATCACAGGGCAAGACAATATATATAAATCATTTCTTAAAATGCCATACAATTCATTTGTATGACAGCATTTTCAAAATTGCTGTCCACATCTTTCTATCAAATCATAATAAGAAAATAATAACACAATATCACAACTGTTTAATTGTAGAATTACACAATACAGAAATATATACATAAATAATGTTATAAAAGTATGAGTTAAATTGAAATGGTAAAGTGGTATTAATGGTTCATGGAAGGAAACAATTACTGCAGATAAGAGAACTGAATTGGCTGCCATTGTCACATCATACAAATAATTTAACTAGCACTAAATTTAGTACATAATTACACTGTATTTTTTTGAATGCATTTAAAAAAAAAAAAAGTAACAAACTTACAAAATATTCTTAATTTAAAATACTGAATGAAAAATGCCTCATGAAACATTAATTACATTAATTTTAGAGTTTTTTTTATATTTTTAACAACAACAAAAGTTTGTTTAAATTAGTCCTCTTCTTTAAAGCATTCTTTCAATTTCATAGTTCATAATCCATAAAGATTTTGTCCACAAGAAAGCCAGCAACTTCATCAATTACAGTGAACCTGATGTATATTCAATCTAATCCAGAAAATACTGAAATATTCAATGTTTAAAAAAAATGTTCTTGGAATTCAAAAGATGCATTACTATACATTTATTGTCCATTCTTGCATACATAACTCCATTACAGATTTATAAATCTGTAAGACTTTGATAAACAGAAAAAGATTTCTTCATGACCTATATTTTTAATAGCCATCTTTGACACCTGTTTCCATGGAGTGAACTGAATTGGATGACAACTCAAAATTAGAATGGAGAGAGGAAAGAACAAAAGGAGAAAAAACTATAAATGTATCCATGTCAAATGTACAAGACATACACAAAATTTAGTAACCACTGCTGGACAACAACTCGAATTGGTGTTCAAAACACAAAACTGGCAACAAACAGATGAACAACATCATAACATAATATATTTTGTGGCAGACATATCAAAATAAAATGAGACATGATAGAGTAGGGAGAAATGTAGAACAAACGGGTCAGACAGCGAGAGAGAGAGATAAAGTGAGTGAAATGAAGATGTGAAAGAAAGAATTCTCTACAATTCAGCCATGAGCAACTGATATAGGGGGAGTGGGTAGAAAGGTCAAAAGAGAGATGTGAAAATACATATAGATGAGGAATGATTAACAGAAGGTAAGAGATGGGAAAGAAACAAAAAACGAAGTAACACAAGATAGCATGGGAAGAAATGTACAAAACCTGGGTAAGAGAGAGAATATCAAAGAGAAAAAGAGAGATAGGTAGAAGATGAGAATAAGAATAAATGGAAGAGAAAATAAAGAAGAACAGAGAAGGGAGGAAAATACAACACTATAAATGTTTTCACATGACACTGATGTCACAACCAATATACCTAATGCAATATATGGTGTAGTTTTGAATCAAACAGGGCCATAACTCCATATACTTTTGGCAGGAAATGGATAAAATCAAATGTGACCTATAACTTTTTAATTCAAAGCATTATACTAAAAAAAATTCCTTTTTGACCTCAGAAAGATGAAATAAATGTTAACAAAATATCCAAATGCCTGAACAATCCAATGAAAATATAACTGACCTAATTTCAAACATACCTGTATAATATATCACAATGTAGGTCAAACAGAACACTTAAAATACAATGCCCAACCAATGGAAGTGATGTCATAAGAGATCATGGAAAAAATAGAAGACATGAAGCAAACTTTTACCACAAGGTTTTAAAGTTCTGGAAATCTGAAATGGAGTCATGTATACCAAAAAGAACTTTAATGACAGTATTCATCAATGGACTGAAAAAGTTATGTATGACAGTATTCATCAATGGACTGAAATAGAGTAAAGTATGACAGTATTCATTGATGGACTAAAATGGTGTTATGTAACCCAAAAAGAACTTTAATGGAAGTATTCATTGATGATCTGAAATGGAGTTATGTTTGACAGTATGTGGACTAAAATGGAGTCATGAATACAAATAAAAACTCTAAGGACAGTATTCACTCGACTTCAATAGAGTTATGTATACCAATTAAAACTTTCATTACAGTATTCAGCAATAGACTTCAATGGAGTTATATATACCAAAAAAAAAATTCATGACAGTATTCATCAATGGACTTCAACGAAGTTATGTATACCGATAAAAATTTCATGACATTATTCATCAATGGACTTAATGGAGTTGTGTATACCGATAAAAATTTCATGACATTATTCATCAATGGACTTCAATGGAGTTATGTATACCGATAAAGATTTCATGACATTATTCATCATTGGACTGAATGAACATTTTGTTTAAAAAAACAAAAGCTATTCTTATTTAACCTCTATTTCTTTCTCCTTATTGTCCTGCAAATGAACTAGGAGAATGGGCTTTTATTTTCATTTTTTTTTTGAAATTACGAAATAAACCCTTTATGCTTGTTTATAGGTTGAGACCAACTGTTAAGTGCATAGACCCAGATATGCCATACGATAATGTGCCGGCATATCCAACTCTATGCAGTTTTTTAAATCAGCAAAACAAACAAAATAGACCCTGACTTAAAATTATACAACATAAGATCAGGATCTATGTTGATTGCTATATTATTTGATTTATAAGTAACTATGAAGGGAAGATGAAATTCTAATGTCGGCAGCAACTGTTCTTAGGAATGTCCACATTTGGTTCTAAACTGATACAAGTTGTAAAACTTTTACTGACATATGTCAACCTTACATAAATGAAATTATAAAAACTATCTCTAATCAAATCCTACACATGATCACAATATGTTTACAAAAGAAGTATAGATTTTGAAATGCAGAGAATTATTGAAAGCACAGATTTTTAAATAAAGAGAATTATTGAAAGCATAGATTTTTAAATACAGAGAATTATTGAAAGCACAGATTTTTAAATACTGAGAATTATTGAAAGCACAGAATTTTAAATACAGAGAATTATTGAAAGCATTGATTTTTAAATACTGAGAATTATTGAAAGCATAGATTTTTAAATACAGAGAATTATTGAAAGCATAGATTTTAAATACAGAGAATTATTGAAAGCACAGATTTTTAAATACAGAGAATTACTGAAAGCACAGATTTTGAAATACAGAGAATTATTGAAAGCACAGATTTTTAAATACAGAGAATTATTGAAAGCACAGAATTTTAAATAGAGAATTATTGAAAGCACAGATTTTTAAATACAGAGAATTATTGAAAGCACAGAATTTTAAATACAGAGAATTATTGAAAGTATAGATTTTTAAATACAGATTTTTAAATACAGAGAATTATTGAAAGCACAGATTTTTAAATACAGAGAATTATTGAAAGCATAGATTTTTAAATAGAGAATTATTGAAAGCACAGATTTTTAAATACAGAGAATTATTGAAAGCACAGAATTTTAAATACAGAGAATTATTGAAAGTATAGATTTTTAAATACAGAGAATTATTGAAAGCACAGATTTTTAAATACAGAGAATTATTGAAAGCATAGATTTTTAAATACAGATTTTTGAATACAGAGAATTATTGAAAGCACAGATTTTTAAATACAGAGAATTATTGAAATCATAGATTTTTAAATACAGAGAATTATTGAAAGCATAGATTTTTAAATAAAGAGAATTATTGAAAGCATAGATTTTTAAATAAAGAGAATTATTGAAAGCATAGATTTTTAAATACAGAGAATTATTGAAAGCACAGATTTTTAAATACAGAGAATTATTGAAAGCACAGATTTTTAAATACAGAGAATTATTGAAAGCACAGATTTTTAAATACAGAGAACTATTGAAAGCACAGATTTTTAAATACAGAGAATTACTGAAAGCAGATTTTTAAATACAGAGAATTATTGAAAGCAGAGATTTTTAAATACAGAGAATTATTAAAAGCATAGATCTTTAAATACAGAGAAACATTGAAAGCATAGAAATACTTGTTGTTTACATCAATGAAAGCCAAATACACTTATGAAATTTCCAAAATATGAATAAGAAAGAGCTGATTCTTTTAACATATAAAATGAAACTTAAGTTAAGGTCTTGTCATGAAATATTCAATAAACAACAATTTCCAGCAACAAAAAATAACAAATGGACACTTTTTTAATTTTTAGACAAGAAGAATTTTAAAAATATTTTAAAACATATTTTACATTTATGCTTATATTTGCTACATATATAGGAAGGCATATATTGACATACATTTTTTTCAAGACTTATTTTTATACAGTTACCTGTTATCCTGATTTTACTTTAACTTCTTTGTTCCTGAGATAAAAGCGATTATTATACAAAATACAGCATATTCTTAACAACTATAATTTTCTTTATTCCATAAAATCACTTTAATAAAATAAGCAAAAATATAATACTTCATTAACTAAAATAAATTAAATTACATCATCAACAATTATTTCAATTTAATTGAATCTCTAACATATTCTTTCATAAAATAACATATATGCCTGTGCATGTTTGACAATGGATTCTGTTACTTTGCTAACACTGCTATCACTTATGTGGAACCACTGTCCTGGTGGTACCATGATCTCGCTAACATTATCTTCTTCTGTCTCTTTTTCCATCTTATCACCCATTCTGAGGACATTCTCTGTGTACTGGTCGAGGTATTCCTTTACAGAAACATGATGAGTACTGAGGAAGTTAGTCACGGAGGTCATACTGGGCCGGACTTTAACATATGCTGTGTAGTGGCCACACTTCAAACCTCCTTTGTGTTCAACTACTCCATAAAGAGAATACAAGATTTTCTTCTGGCCTGGTTTAACATTCTGCAAAAAGAAACAGTGATAGCTGAAAATTCTACTTTTAAAATTGAAGGTTAGATGAATATATGAAATTATATATGAACAAATCAGGAAAAAAGAAAATATTTTTTTCCATGTTTATTTGCATTTCGTATCAGTGACATCTTTCAGAAAATTAAGAATTCTGCAGAGTTACATCACTTCTGCTCTGCTGGGAAAACCTCTCAAAAGACAAATAATATATAAACCCTCAAATGGGATTTCCTTGTCTCACTGTCAATTGTGAACGAGATTCTAATAATTTCATCATACTTATGCATGTAAAACAAAAATGTAAGTTTTAACCAAAATATCTATCTACCAACTTCAAATGATTGATTATAAGAATGCAGTAATTATTTAAGTAGCTCAACTATTTTAATATCTCACATAAATGTGCATACACATCCACATCAGTTGGTTTTTACTTCAACATGCTAACAGGTTACTAGAATAAAAATATTGCAATGAAATGTATAAATGAACTTTAAGAATGCATCGACTGTACTTGCAGTAAGGACATACAAAGTCACAAACCCTACTTACCTGGCAAAGAGCACTACAATATGGAGCTAGATCCAGGACAAAAGGAAAATCCACATGGCTGTCCAGCTTGTTGATTTTCGTGATTTCAAACTACAATCATAAAATCATACAGGTATAGTTTAGAAAATGCCCAATAAACAAAATCTCTGCCGAATACAATGTCTTGCCTTTATTTTTGTTTAACTAACAACTAATAAGTTGATGCTGCCAGCATTACCAGCCCAGTACTAATGTACAAATTTTCTTATACACATAATTTTCACACCAATACATTTGTGGCAATTCAGTAAACTGCACAGCTTTTAAACTAATAAATTTTGCCATTTTTTTTTCACTGGCAATACACTAGCTGATGAAGAAATACAAGACATATTCAAAAAGCTTAGATAGATATAGCCATGTCAGCAAATACCCCCATCTATATACTAAACTGTATTGATAGATCAAGTGTGATACACTATTATTTGAATCTCAAGTGTGATACAATTTTGTCTGAGTCTCAAGTGTGATAAACTATTGTCTGAATCTCGAGTTTGTTACCCTATTATCTGAGTCTCAAGTGTGAATCACTAGTGTCTGGGTCTCAAGTTTTATACCCTATTATCTGAGTCTCAAGTGTGAATCACTAGTGTCTGGGTCTCAAGTTTTATACACTATTATCTGTGTCTCACAACTGATACACTATTGTCAGCGACTTAAGTATGATACATATTTTCGGAGTCTCACATGTGATACACTACTGTTGGAGTCTCAAGTGTGAATCACTACTATACGAGTGAAATTCACATGATTCATATATAATGGCCTTACACATAACAGGCCTCTGACCATACAACAGGAATGTTACAAACTATCTCATTTCTTATTCATCCTGTAAATAGCATTAACTACCTCAAAAGAATCCAGAAAACACATGTAGTAATTTCTACTATATGACATGGTTAATCAGTGACTGGAAGATGGGGTATGGTATATTTGATTTAATAATAACACAAAATAAAACATTTGCTTGCTTTATGTGCTATTAACAGGTCATTTTTAGCAAAGGATAGCCCTCTGAATAATTCACTTAATAAATGATTTGCTTTCTTCTGATATACTGTGCACACTAAACAAAACCTAAGTGACCTCTTTTCATTATACTTGACAAGGACCAAGTGTTTCCCATGTATTATTTTGACCCCAAAGCCAATGGGTTATTTCTTAATCATCCTGTAAGTTACTGACAATCTTTGATGAAGGTGCACAGTCAGGAAATGGTTTTCTTGTACAGATCCTTCTTCAGTACTTAAGTGACCTTAAACTTTGACTTTTTGACCCCAAAATCAATAACAATCTTCCTTAAACCATGTGCAAACCATCAACACAGTTTGGTTGTAGTCTGTGATGTAGAATTGACATTTTTTTGCATAAACCATTTTTATTTTTTGTCGTCTTTTTATGTCAAGATGAATAGGCTGTTTCCAAACCCCACATACAAGCCAATAACAAAGACTGTACCAGGTCTGTGATATGTTGTTGTTATAGTGTTAAATGCCATTGAATCTGTGACTCAAACCCACCCAGACATTGGTGAGATGGCAGTAATCTGTAATGGACAGTGCTTTAGACAACTTGGCCACTTGGGGCCTCAGTCTGTGATATAGAACAGTTATTAATGTGGAAACAATTTCTTCCTTCATTAAGTGACCTGGACTAGTTAACCTTTTCACCCCCAAACCAATACTATTCTTTCTTATTAAAAAATTTTTTGCTACCTTACACAGGTTGCATAACTTAAGCTAGCTGAGGAAAGACAAGTTAATGAACAGAAGAATGGCTATAAAAATATCTACCGGTATTTAAAATGATGAATAGACAGACAAAGAATTTAAAAATATGAATTTTAAATTTTAAAAAGAATTAAAGAATTTTAAAATGATGAATGGACAGACAAAGAATTTAAAAATATCTATTTAAAATGATGAATGGACAGACAAAGAATTTAAAAATATCTATTTAAAATGATGAATGGACAGACAAAGAATTTAAAAATATCTATTTAAAATGATGAATGGACAGACATAGGATTTTAAAATATCTATTTAGAATGATGAATGGACAGAGAAAGGATTTTAAAATATCTGTTTAGAATGATGAATGGACAGACATAGGATTTTAAAATATCTATTTAGAATGATGAATGGACAGACAAAGGATTTTAAAATATCTATACTGCCTTTTAGAGTCAGCAACCTACCTGTTCAAAGCGTTTCAAATGCAGGGTAAGTACAGCTGGTGGCTGGATTATTAGGTATTTCTTGCTGGCATCAGAGTAGACTGTTTTTATCTCTGTATGAAAATAATTAAGAATATCTATGATCTAAGTTTGAATAACCTGATCAAATTAATGCTTTTAAAAAATGGCATATTATTTTGTTTCAACACCCTATCCCTGTGCTCTTTAATCATGGTGGAGACTTGGAAATTACTGGAATATGGTGCAAACATGTCCAAATATACGCCATGGGTACAGCACACAAAACTGTTATCTGCCCTCTGGTCCAATGCTAGCCAATTTTACAGTATATTGGTGCAAAAATGAGCAGCCAGTTTGTTGAAATGTTTAGGTATGTAAAGAAAATTTATATTTTCATGATATTAAAAGAAATATGTTTTTAAAAAACAAGTGAAAAATAAATAACAGTGAATTGTTTTTGATGACCACTAACGAAATGAGAAGATAAATAACTCAAGTTTAATCTATGTTTGATAGATGCTTACAGCTCCAAACAAAATGTCTTTTGCATCTAAGTGAGGTTTCATGACACCTGCTACTTCCAGTTCCCTACATGAACATGTTGAGGTATAACTTGATGCAAACAGGCTAAAACACCAAAATAGAAACAAAGGAAAAAGAAAACTATTCACAAGTAACAGAATACATATATAAAACAGGGGATGAGATAAAGATAAAAAGTACAGGGGATGGGTTATGGATAAAAAGAAGTACATATAAAAACAGGAATGGGATAGGGATAAAAAAAAGTACATTTAAAAACTGGGGAAGGGATAAGGATAAAAGAAGTATATAAACAAAGCAGGGGATGAGGTAAGGATAATAGAAGAACATATATAAAACCTGAGGAATGGAAATAAAAGGAGAGAAGAAAAAACACAAGTGGTAGGTGGGAGAAAAACGCTTACCTGTATTAGGATTTAACTTCTTCTTAAGCTTTGTGCAATTCTTGCAGCCAAACTTGTTGTTTCCAGTCAAAAGTTCTGAAGAAGTGAACAGATTGAGACAAGACTCAATTGAGCATTCACTGGAAGTTGAGTGATATCTTGGTGCTAGAGTTGATACAGATTTTCTCTGCCCCTCTCTCCAGATCTCTTTGCGGGACCTAACTGGCTGTGGATTCTCAAACTCTGATGGTTTCATGTGTTGCACATTGAATGAAGTAGATTTATCTTCATCATTTCCAGCTTTTAGTGGAATTTCATTGTTTCCCACAGTGGCGGAGTCCATACTTCCAGTTCCTTGTGTAGATATTCCTGTATCATCTGAAACACTGGACTGACTAGAGTTGATTGGTACATCTAAATCTTTAACTTTCTCAGACTCTTCACTGGATTGGTACAGCATATTCAGAGACAAGTCTTGTGAAAAACCAGAAGAACAAGTCTCACTGACACTTGAGGCATTGGTTCCAGATGTAACATCTGAAATTACCTGTTCCCCAGTACCTAAATGTTTGTAACTAGAAGAGGACAACAGAATACTGCTGGTAGCTGCCTCCAGTTCCATTGGCTCCTCAGAGCTTGTATCACCACATTCAAGATAACCATTGGCAACTGGTCCATTCATATATTCTACATGTACAGTGACTTCTGATTTATGCATCTCTTCAATACTAATATGACTCTCCTTGCTGGAACCATCAGTATCCTCTGTCTCCCATACTGCAATACCACTGGGAATCGATTTGTAAATTACAAGCGCATCTTTTGTTGGTTTATTTTCTGCTAGTACAGATAAGCTGATGTGAGGAGAAATGTGTAAAGGGCTTGGGGATGGTTCCAAACCATTTTCTGCACTGTCAACCGATCTAGAATCACTGGTCATTGAAGCCTCAAGGGAATGTCTATACTTGATTATGTCCCTCTCCAAGTTCTCTTCTATATCAGCATCTGTTCAGATAGAGAATAATGAAAACATGATACAAATCTTGCTGTAAAACCAAGTACTGATTTATGTCATGCAAGAGTAAAACAAGTGTTTAACATGAAAATTACAAAGGTTTTTATGACGACAAAACAATAACATTGCTGAAAAGAACAGGAGAATGTACTAATTTAAAAGTTAGGTAAAAACTAGGACCATTCTAAAGTTACTTGGCAGTCTATGATATTCTCTACCCACAGATAAAAGCATTTCCAAGTTACTTGGTATTCTATGAAATTCTCAACTCACAGATAAAGCCATTTCCAAGTTACTTGGCACTCAATGACATTCTCTACCATCAGATAAAAGCATTGCCAAGTTATCTGGCACTCTATGACATTCTGTACTCACCAGATGATGATTTTTCTTCCTTCAAATCTTTGGTATCCTCCATATCTTCTTTCATGTTTCCTCCTTCATCCTTGCTTTCCTTCTCCCATTCATGAGAGATCATATCCTCCTTCACACCCTCATCCATGTCTTCTTTCTCCTCCTTTCCTTCATACTCTGCTTCCACATGGACAATATCCACTCTGGTATCTTCCTGCCAGTCAACTTCCTTCTTAACTTCCATAGGGACAATATTGGCTTTCACATGCTCATCCCTGCTTCCAAACTCTGTGCCTTCCTTCTCCCCTTCTGCAGGGATAACTTCCTCCTTCACATTCTCCTCCATGTCTCCCTCCTCCTCCTCATCTTCCATCTCACCTTCCACAGTAACCAGATAGTTCCTCATATCTTCCTCCCTATCTCCTTTATCTTCCTCGCCTACATACTCCAGTACAAATGGGACAATATCTACCCATATAGGGTCCTCCCTGAATCCTTTCTCCTCTTCACCTTCCTTCTCCCATTCCACAGGGACCAAATCCTCCATCACATCCTCATCGATCTCTCCTTCCTCCTCCTTGCTATCCTTCTCCCCATCGACAGGGACAATATTTTGATTTATGTCCCTCTCCTTGTCTACTTTCTCCACTACAGCAGTGGCCATATACTCCTTTACATCCTCCTCAATATATCCATCACCCTCCATGCATTCTTTCTCTTTCTCCACTTCCACAGGAACCATATCCTCCTCATCTGCCTCTTCTCTGGCTACCTTCTCCCATTCTACTGAGACCATTTCCTTCTGCATATCCCCCTTCATGTCTTTCTCCTCCTTGCCTTCCTTCTCCACTTCCAAAGGGGTCATATTGTTCTTCACATTTGCATCCTTGCCTGCCTTCTCCCCTTCCACAGGGAACATATCTTCCATTACATCCTCATCCATGTCTCCTTCCTCATCACCTTCCTTCTCCACTTCCACTTGGAGAATATTCTCCTTCATATCTGCCTCCCTGTTTCCATTCTCTTCCTTGCCATCCATCTCCCCTTCCACAGTAACAAGATCTTTTACATATGCCTTTCTGTCTTCTTCCTCCTCCCCATCCACATAGATAATATCCTCCTTCACATTTGTCACCATATCTCCTTTCTCCTCCTCACCTTCCTTCTTCCCTTCCACAAGGACAATATTATAAAGAGATGCTATATTAGATGTCTGAAATGAAAAAATAGTAAAGCTTAATACTACTGTACTGCCAGCGGGACTAACACAATTCCAGAACAGAACCTCATTATTTTCTCTGCTTAACACAGAAATTAGCAAGAAAACATCAAAAGAATAGAAATAAAACTAGTTTAGTCATATTACATGGTTTCCAGAACCACATGTATTGCGTTCCAAGAGAAATGTCATTTTATTTTAGTTAACTATGTTACACCAAGAATACTTACCTGATCACACTAATATGATCTCTGCATGATAGATCTAATGGTCGACTGAGCATTAATAGCCAATGGTTTCTTTTAAATCTCTGAATTTTAATGGGATTTCTCTGGGGAGAGCTATCATATGATTGTAAATATCATTCATCCATAAGTTGTCTATGACTTGTTCATCAGAGCGATGATACCAGAATAATTTTGCATGTATAGTTTCTGATTTTCTGAATGACTCTCTGAATCAGAACAGGTGAAGGGAAGGAGTAGCCCCTAATCCCATTGCAGCTGACTGCTAGAAAGTCCAGACTCAAGCTTCTGGATATGAGACTGGAGAGAAAAAGGTCATCCCTGCAGCAATGAATGGCTTTCATTACAGCATTCACTTTTAAAAGGTCTATATGAACTGCTTTCACCTCTGAGCTCCAATTATCACTTACCATCATCAGTGAAGCAACAGGTGTCTCCCCATCCACTTCTGACAGCTGAATGAACCAGTGTTCATAAAAGCCATACCACCCGATTTAGGCGTCTCAGGAACAATTACTACGATATAACATTACACATCTTGCCACTGTCACTGAAATTACTGCTGCAGGGGGTAAATATGGCTTTGGTCAGGTCCTGAATGGCCAAGTGGTCTAAAGTGCTAACCTATCAACTGCTGACATCTCACATATTTCCACATGGGTTCGAGTCTCAGGCTTGCCCAATGTGGGATGCAAAACATCTTGCCAGTACCTTCCACATGGCTATTGGTTGTTACCAGGGTTTTCCAGGTGTAACAGCCAATTCTTTCCCTGCATCAGGGGGTAAATTTGGTTACTACACCAGATTCCTCCCCCTCCAGTTATACCAGTCACCATGTAAAGATTTTTTGTGTGCTGAGAAATGATACTCAATCCAAAACAATGTTTGGTCAGTCTCAGAAGGCACTTATCTAGAGGTCTAGTAAAGGAGCACTACTAGGCTGGCAGTACTATTGGGAGAGGGTACAAAACATGTGGCTTATAGGAATCAAATCTGCCACTGCATTTAGTCAATCAAAGTACTACAGAAAAAATCTCACAGAATCCCATTTCCTGTTTGAGATCAGCATTAAATGTTCTATAATCCATGCAAGTTATTGATGAATGGATTGATCTTTAGGAACCTTATAAGAAATGTAGGACAATTTTATGTGTATGTTTAAATGGTGTAGAAAATGTTGATGACACAAAATATGTGTAAAGTTGCTGCATTATCCAAAATTAAATATAACCAGTGTAAACAAGAATGAAAGATAGCAAGAAGTTGTGTAAGTCATATACAGTTGTTAAATTATTCAAAATGATTAACTGTTAAAGGAGGAAGGGAGCAAGAAAAGGTGCAAACTGTATAGAGTGACTATTTTAAGTAAAATAGTACCAAGGTAAGAAAAGGACGAAAGACAGATGAAGCTAAGCAAGCACTGCACAAGAGAGCCATATCTGATACCTTCACCAGCTTTTTGTTTGCCTCCTTTTTCTCCTGTCCAATTACATTCCCTGGCAAATGATTTTCAAATTCTATGCAAGTTCATTGATGATGCCCAGACTGCAAGTTCTTGATAGCTGTATGATTATACCTGCAACTGTTTAATTACTCTTGCAACAGTTCAGCTGTTGGCCCAATTTGGTCTATGGATACAGAAAATAAAATGTGGGATAGTGGATTTTAAAGCTCCATGGCTACCATCTAGATTCTATATCATTCACTTAATTGTAAAGAATCCTTTTAACATACTGTATACATTGGACCTTTAACCCGATGAATATCAATCAGCAGAGCTAATAAAGATTGGTGTTAGCTAATTAAGACTGGTGTTTGTTGATTTACTTACCCTGTGCATGACTTAAAAATACTTTAACACAAAATATTAACATTGTTGACACCATCTTCATGATAGCCAGAAAAGAAGAGATATCTTTATCTCCTTATGCTTGCACAGGCAATGAGGATTTCAAAAGTAAGATTAATCTTGGGTGTAATAAAATAAAAAAAACTTTTTCATAATTTGATGTTTCTTGAAAAGGAATTTAAAAATTTCATTATCTATGTCAATATCAATACCAATACTGTAAATTCATTAAATATTTTTCATATCAATCTTCACATTTATCCTAAATATGAAAATTTGTATTAGTTCATAAATTTCTGGAACTGAGGTAGGTTCATATTGTTTTGAAAGACGGATCATTGTTTACTGAGTCCTCAAATTCACATTTTCCAGCAACTATAAATTACAAATAAAAATTGGTTCTCCATGAAAAACAGTGAATTACATAAAATTGGCACTGCATTAAAAATAGTGAATTACAAAAAAAATTGTTACTCTATGAAAAATAGTGAATTACTGGTACAAGAAAATTGGTACGGCGTGAAAAATAGTGAATTACAAGAAAATTGGTACTGTATGAAAAATAGTGAATTACAAGAAAATTTTCACAGTTTAAAAAATAGTGAATTTCAAGAAAATTGGTTCTCCATTAAAAATTGTGAATTAACTGCAGTTTTTACTGTTACACAACAAATCTCACCTTTTCTTCCTGAACAGATAAAGATAAATCCTGGAATGGTTCAAAAGTCTGGGAGATCTAGAAAGAAAAAAACAAGAACGTTACAAACATTAAAACATTTGCAGCTGCCTAAAGAACTGGGACTCCACTGGTAAACATGATACAATTAACTAAAGAGAAAATCCATGGTAAGAATGTATACAAAAATTAATTGGATAAAGTTCACATTATTATATATAAGCAATCTGAGTAAAGTTGGATCAACAGTTCACGAGAAAATTTTATTATCTCAAGTTTTTAAACAATGCAGACAGTTTTAAAATTCTCTTGCATTGTTCTGTGTTTATGACAAGTAACCAACACTTTCAGTTAATCCTCTCATATCATCCTCTGTACTGAACCCAAACTAACCAAAAGAGATATTGCTGTGATAGTCATCCTTTGTACTAAATTTAACCTGCCTTACAGATATATTACTGTGATAGAGTCATCCTTTGTACTAAATTTAACCTGCCTTAGAGATATATTACTGTGATAGTCATCCTTTGTACTAAATTTAACCTGCCTTAGAGATATATTACTGTGATAGTCATCCTTTGTACTAAATTTAACCTGCCTTACAGATATATTACTGTGATAGTGCCATCCTTTGTACTAAATTTAACCTGCCTTAGAGATATATTACTGTGATAGTCATCCTTTGTACTAAATTTAACCTGCCTTAGAGATATATTACTGTGATAGTCATCCTTTGTACTAAATTTAACCTGCCTTAGAGATATATTACTGTGATAGTCATCCTTTGTACTAAACTTAACCTGCCTTAGAGAGATATTGCTGTGATAGTGCCATCCTTTGTACTAAACTTAACCTGCCTTAGAGATATATTACTGTGATAGTGTCATCCTTTGTACTAAACTTAACCTGCCTTAGAGAGATATTGCTGTGATAGTGCCATCCTTTGTACTAAATTTAACCTGCCTTAGAGAGATATTACAGTGATAGAGTCATCCTTTGTACTAAATTTAACCTGCCTTAGAGATATATTACTGTGATAGTCATCCTTTGTACTAAACTTAACCTGCCTTAGAGAGATATTGCTGTGATAGTGCCATCCTTTGTACTAAACTTAACCTGCCTTAGAGATATATTACTGTGATAGTGTCATCCTTTGTACTAAACTTAACCTGCCTTAGAGAGATATTACTGTGATAGTGCCATCCTTTGTACTAAACTTAACCTGCCTTAGAGATATATTACTGTGATAGAGTCATCCTTTGTACTAAACTTAACCTGCCTTAGAGATATATTACTGTGATAGTGCCATCCTTTGTACTAAACTTAACCTGCCTTAGAGAGATATTGCTGTGATAGTGCCATCCTTTGTACTAAATTTAACCTGCCTTAGAGAGATATTACTGTGATAGTGTCATCCTTTGTACTAAACTTATTACTGTGATAGTGTCATCCTTTGAACTAAATTTAACCTGCCTTAGAGACATATTACTGTGATAGTGTCATCCTTTGAACTAAATTTAACCTGCCTTAGAGAGATATTGCTGTGATAGTGTCATCCTTTGTACTAAATTTAACCTGCCTTAGAGACATATTACTGTGATAGTGTCATCCTTTGAACTAAATTTAACCTGCCTTAGAGATATATTACTGTGATAGAGTCATCCTTTGTACTAAACTTAACCTGCCTTAGAGAGATATTACTGTGATAGTGCCATCCTTTGTACTAAACTTATTACTGTGATAGTGTCATCCTTTGTACTAAACTTAACCTGCCTTAGAGACATATTACTGTGATAGTGTCATCCTTTGAACTAAATTTAACCTGCCTTAGAGATATATTACTGTGATAGTCATCCTTTGTACTAAATTTAACCTGCCTTAGAGAGATATTACTGTGATAGTGTCATCCTTTGTACTAAACTTAACCTGCCTTAGAGATATATTACTGTGATAGAGTCATCCTTTGTACTAAACTTAACCTGCCTTAGAGATATATTACTGTGATAGTGTCATCCTTTGAACTAAATTTAACCTGCCTTAGAGATATATTACTGTGATAGTCATCCTTTGTACTAAATTTAACCTGCCTTAGAGAGATATTACTGTGATAGAGTCATCCTTTGTACTAAATTTAACCTGCCTTAGAGAGATATTGCTGTGATAGTGTCATCCTTTGTACTAAATTTAACCTGCCTTAGAGATATATTACTGTGATAGAGTCATCCTTTGTACTAAACTTAACCTGCCTTAGAGAGATATTACTGTGATAGTGTCATCCTTTGTACTAAACTTATTACTGTGATAGTGTCATCCTTTGTACTAAACTTAACCTGCCTTAGAGAGATATTGCTATGATAGTGTCATCCTTTGTACTAAAATTAACCTGCCTTAGAGATATATTACTGTGATAGAGTCATCCTTTGTACTAAACTTAACCTGCCTTAGAGAGATATTACTGTGATAGTGTCATCCTTTGTACTAAACTTATTACTGTGATAGTGTCATCCTTTGTACTAAACTTAACCTGCCTTAGAGAGATATTGCTATGATAGTGTCATCATTGGTACTAAATTTAACCTGCCTTAGAGATATATTACTGTGATAGTGTCATCCTTTGTACTAAATTTAACCTGCCTTAGAGATATATTACTGTGATAGTGTCATCCTTTGTACTAAATTTAACCTGCCTTAGAGATATATTACTGTGATAGAGTCATCCTTTGTACTAAATTTAACCTGCCTTAGAGAGATATTGCAGTGATAGTGTCATCCTTTGTACTAAATTTAACCTGCCTTAGAGATATATTACTGTGATAGTGTCATCCTTTGTAC
Organism: Unio pictorum; assembly: GCA_030141615.1. Classification (NCBI taxonomy): domain Eukaryota; kingdom Metazoa; phylum Mollusca; class Bivalvia; order Unionida; family Unionidae; genus Unio; species Unio pictorum. The sequence continues at coordinate 8,929,519 of JARLTB010000046.1, read as the reverse complement.
TAAACTTAACCTGCCTTAGAGAGATATTACTGTGATAGTGCCATCCTTTGTACTAAACTTATTACTGTGATAGTGTCATCCTTTGTACTAAACTTAACCTGCCTTAGAGACATATTACTGTGATAGTGTCATCCTTTGAACTAAATTTAACCTGCCTTAGAGATATATTACTGTGATAGTCATCCTTTGTACTAAATTTAACCTGCCTTACAGATATATTACTGTGATAGAGTCATCCTTTGTACTAAATTTAACCTGCCTTACATAGATATATTACTGTGATAGTGTCATCCTTTGTACTAAATTTAACCTGCCTTAGAGATATATTACTGTGATAGTGCCATCCTTTGTACTAAACTTATTACTGTGATAGTGTCATCCTTTGTACTAAACTTAACCTGCCTTAGAGAGATATTGCTATGATAGTGTCATCCTTTGTACTAAATTTAACCTGCCTTAGAGATATATTACTGTGATAGTGTCATCCTTTGTACTAAATTTAACCTGCCTTAGAGATATATTACTGTGATAGTGTCATCCTTTGTACTAAATTTAACCTGCCTTAGAGATATATTACTGTGATAGAGTCATCCTTTGTACTAAATTTAACCTGCCTTAGAGAGATATTGCAGTGATAGTGTCATCCTTTGTACTAAATTTAACCTGCCTTAGAGATATATTACTGTGATAGTGTCATCCTTTGTACTAAACTTAACCTGCCTTACAGAGATATTACTGTGATAGTGTCATCCTTTGTACTAAACTTAACCTGCCTTACAGAGATATTACTGTGATAGTCATCCTTTGTACTAAACTTAACCTGCCTTAGAGACATATTACTGTGATAGTGTCATCCTTTGTACTAAACTTAACCTGCCTTACAGAGATATTACTGTGATAGTGTCATCCTTTGTACTAAACTTAACCTGCCTTACAGAGATATTACTGTGATAGTCATCCTTTGTACTAAACTTAACCTGCCTTAGAGACATATTACTGTGATAGTCATCCTTTGTACGAAATTTAACCTGCCTTAGAGAGATATTGCTGTGATAGTGTCATCCTTTGTACTAAACTTAACCTGCCTTAGAGATATATTACTGTGATAGAGTCATCCTTTGTACTAAATTTAACCTGCCTTAGAGATATATTACTGTGATAGTGTCATCCTTTGTACTAAACTTAACCTGCCTTACATAGATATATTACTGTGATAGTGTCATCCTTTGTACTAAACTTAACCTGCCTTACAGAGATATATTACTGTGATAGTGCCATCCTTTGAACTAAACTTAACCTGCTTTAGAGATATATTACTGTAATAGTGTCATCCTTTGTACTAAACTTAACCTGCCTTAGAGAGATATTACTGTGATAGTGTCATCCTTTGTACTAAACTTAACCTGCCTTACAGAGATATTACTGTGATAGTCATCCTTTGTACTAAACTTAACCTGCCTTAGAGACATATTACTGTGATAGTGTCATCCTTTGAACTAAATTTAACCTGCCTTAGAGAGATATTGCTGTGATAGTGTCATCCTTTGTACTAAATTTAACCTACCTTACAGAGATATTACTGTGATAGTGTCATCCTTTGTACTAAACTTAACCTGCCTTAGAGAGATATTGCTGTGATAGTCATCCTTTGTACTAAACTTAACCTGCCTTTTAGAGAGATATTGCTGTGATAGTGTCATCCTTTGTACTAAACTAAACCTGCCTTAGAGAGATATTGCTGTGATAGTGCCATCCTTTGTACTAAACTTAACCTGCCTTACAGAGATATTACTGTGATAGTGTCATCCTTTGTACTAAACTTAACCTGCCTTAGAGAGATATTGCTGTGATAGTGCCATCCTTTGTACTAAACTTAACCTGCTTTAGAGAGATATTACTGTGATAGTGTCATCCTTTGTACTAAACTTAACCTGCCTTACAGAGATATTACTGTGATAGTCATCCTTTGTACTAAACTTAACCTGCCTTAGAGAGATATTGCTGTGATAGTGTCATCCTTTGTACTAAACTTAACCTGCCTTAGAGAGATATTGCTGTGATAGTGTCATCCTTTGTACTAAACTTAACCTGCCTTAGAGAGATATTGCTTGATAGTCATCATTTGTACTAAGCTTAACCTGCCTTAGAGAGATATTGCTGTGATAGTGTCATCCTTTGTACTAAACTTAACCTGCCTTAGAGAGATATTGCTATGTTCACAGCATCATCCCTTCATCCTTCTTTCCTTGTATATGTTTGTTAAGGTTTGTAAAGTGGTGTCGATGTATCGTTATTTTCTAATCTGACCTGTTTTGAAATTTGATAAGATCCATCTGCTTAAACATTTTCTGTCAAATAACATCCACAACTCACATAAACATTTCACTAAGCATGTGGAACAATTTTCTTGTTTTTGTTTTTGTAGGGTTAAACGCCATTTTTGAGCACATGATAGGCTATACATGGCGGCCAGTATTAATGATAAAGGAAGAACCCGGGGGGAAACTCCTTGGAAAGAACCACTGACCCATGAGCAGCTACTAGAAAGCTTTCTCACATACCCACATTGGCCAAATCTGAGACTCAAACCCAAGCAGACAGAGTTGAGATGGCAGTGATCCGTAACAAAGAGCGCTTTAAATCACTCAGGGTCCCTTCACCATTTTCTTGAAAAGAACAGACTGGTTTAACAATGTCCCTAGCAGTAGCTTATCAGTACAATGAAAATGTGTAGCAAAGTTCACATTTGAAGAAACCCATCCGTTTCCTTGGAAATGAACATATACAGTTGCTATAAATAGCAAATAAGGAAAGTATATTTATGCTATTTTCATGCAGCAGTCATCTTTTTAAGAATATTCTCAAATTTAAATGAGTGGAATTAAAGTGATGACAATGAAAATGACAAAAAAACAACTTTTATTATTGATTTATTTTAATAGTGAGATTTTCAAGATGGCCACTAATGCAGCCATGGTGGAGATCAGATCAACACTGTTTTAATTTACAACCGACTTGATAGATACTCAAGTCTTGGGGGGTTGGGGGGGGGGGGGAAACTAAAGGTGTAGATATAACAAGAGTTTCAAGACTGTTGCTATGGTAGTCATATTAGATTCTCAGATCAGCCCAATCGTCATTTGGGAACAACTAGACAATGTATTTTGGTCAACGAAAACCATGTCAAGAAGTAACCATAAGAACATATTCAAGATGGTCACTATGGTGGTGTCAGAGTAGTACCATTTTAAATTAGGACCAACCTTTCCTTGGGATGACTGTATGTTTATATTCATGGCAACCTTCCATGTAGTTCAGGAGTTGCCATAACAAACATTTGCTAACAACAGAAGGTCAGACAGATGACCATGGATAGCCATCTCATAAGCTTTTTGAGTCTATGACCAGTAAAGCTAAATATATACTTACATAATGGCATTCTTCACACATTACAGTGCTAACAAGACAGCCTCCAAACAAAGCATCCACAAATGTGTAATTAACTTGATGACCATAGTCTGCAATGGAAAACAGATTAAGTACATTTATATACTGTATAGAATTAATTTTGTCCTGGATAAACAGGTTTTCAACTATGACCAATAATACAGATTTTAAATGCAGTAAACATGAAAAATTCCCCCTGTAATGAATGTTATTTATCACAACTAAAAATGACTACTTATAGAGTATGATTTATTACCATTGGCATTATTTATAACATGCAATCAGATGTGAACAGTACTTTCTTCAACAAATGAAAAATTGTCAACAGGGCGATGGTAGCTTAGTTGGCAGAGAGTTTGGCTTGTATTCAATGGGTTAGATACACTTCCAAGTCAACTACCTAGATCAACTTTGGGAAAGAAACATAGATCCCATTTCCTTGGCATGAAATAGCCAATTATGTGTTTACAAGTGCAATAGGAAAAAAAAGGCCAATATTTGTCAAACATTCTATAATTGAAACCATAAAAACATTTCTCCCTATAATCTTCTACATATACTTTCTACTAATTGAAGTATAAATCTGACTGCAATTTTCTAAGGATATCAAGAAATGAAAGAACAATTTGAAAACAGATGATGATGCTGGTCTGGTTGAATATGACCAATGAATTTGAAATAGCACCAAGTCAGTACTGGCTGAATAAGACCAATGATTTTCAAAGACCAAATGAGATCTGGTTGAAAGAGTTCACTGAATTTCAAAGAACAACATGAGATCTTGTTGAATAAGACCAATGAATTTCAAAGAGCGACATGTCAGATCTGGTTGAATAAGACCAATGAATTTCAAAGAGCAACATGTCAGATTTGGTTGAAAGAGTCCATTGAATTTCAAAGAGCAACAAATCAGATCTGTTTGAATAAGACCAATGAATTTCAAAAAGCAACATGTCAGATCTGGTTGAAATAGTAAATTGAATTTCAAAGAGGAACAAGTCAGATCTGCTTAAAAGATTCCATTGAATTTCAAAGAGGAATGTGTCTGATCTTGTTGAATAAGATCAATGAATTTCAAAGAGCAACACGTCAGATCTGGTTGAAATAGTCTACTGAATTTCAAAGAGCAACATGTCAGATCTGGTTGAAAGATTCCATTGAATATCAAAGAGGAACATGTCAGATCTTGTTGACTAAGTCCAATGAATTTCAACGAGCAACATGAGATCTGGTTGATCAAGACCAATTCATTTCAAAGGGTTGAACGAAACTACTGAAGTAACACACAAGATCTTGTTGAACAGTACTATTGAATTTCAAGGAGTGACACATAACATAGCCTAATTTGCTGGTGCATTATGCAATGTCAGATCTGGATCTATTCTGTTTGCTACTGGGTGCAAGTACAGTATGTTCAAGATGGATCTTTGATCGGATGTTAAGTGAACATAGCCCAAACCTTTATTGTCCACAACTCCACTGACACTCACACCTGGAAGTAAGTCACTCAAGTGAACATAGCCAAACCCCTTATTGTCCACAACCCCACGAACACTCATGCCTGGAAGTAAGTCCCTCTAGTGAACATAGCCCAAACCCTTATTGTCCACAACTCCACTGACACTCACACCTGGAAGTAAGTCACTCAAGTGAACATAGCCAAACTCCTTATTGTCCACAACCCCATGGACACTCACACCTGGAAGTAAGTCACTCAAGTGAACATAGCCAAACTCCTTATTGTCCACAACCCCACGGACTCTCATGCCTGGAAGTAAGTCCCTCAAGTGAACATAGCCCAAACACTTCTTGTCCTCAACCCCAATGACACTCATGCCTGGAAGTAAGTCCCTCATATAAACATACCCCAAATCATTAATTGACCAGAACCCAACTGACACACCTGGAAGAGTGTGTTACTACACAAATGAAGTATTCATGATCATTCTCATCTGACATGAGCTTCAACAAGTCGAGTTGTTATCACTTCTCCTGTTAAAACAGGCCAGAGAGGGTTGGATGTACAAGATGTTATCACCTTTATTGCTAAAATAAGTTTGGGAGTGCTGGATGTACAGGTTTGTTATCACTTTTGTTGGTATTTAAGCGAGCCTGGGAGAGCTGAATGTACAAGATGTTATCACTTCCATTGCTAAAAAAACCTGGTATGGAAAGATGTACAAGATGTTATCACTTCCATTGCTAAAACAAGCCTGGTAGAGAAGGATGTACAAGATGTTATCACTTCCATTGCTAAAACAAACCTGGGAGGGAGGGAAGGACAAGATGCTATCACTTCCATTGCTAAAACAAGCCAATGAGGGTGGGATGTACAAGATGGTTTCACTTCTGTGGCTAGAAGAAATCTGGGAGGACTCGATGCATAAAATAGTGCTCTTAATGTATTATGATTGGGAAAAAATATGAAAAAGAAAGAGACATGCATTAAATATCAGAGTAACCTAGAAAACCATGACAATCAACGACAAAAATAGATTCATACATATAAGTACACAATATATATATATATATATAGAGAGAGAGAGAGAGAGAGAGAGAGAGAGAGAGAGAGAGAGAGAGAGACTTACTTCTGACTTTCATCCTGATATCATGATCAACTCTTTGGGGATCGGAGTTTACTGTCAGCTCAAAATATTTCAACACTGCAATCTGACTTCTCTGGAATATGTAATTTGCATTTTAAAATCAAATTTGATTGCAATGAGCACTATAAATCATCTAATTATGATGGTCATCAAGAGATATTAATTTACATAAGATATCAAGGAAAAACATAACTCCAGAGAATTAATTACGAATGGCCTTTTATGCCTTCAAAAGTCTAATACATAAGAAAAAAATCTGTATATTTTCTTAATTGTCTTCTCTTTGTGTCATTAGAGAATTTATATTAATATGTACAACACTTGATGCTAAATTATTGCTATTTACCTTTTGATACCATTTTCTACTACTATGACAGTTAAACAATACACATAAGGGAGATAATCCTACAGGAGATAACTATTACCAGGAGACATCATTTGAGTTGTGTCCAGTTTAACAAAAACACAAAGACAAATCAAGGGCAGATTTTGGCATAAAGGGTGTAATAAATCTGACTAATAAAACAAGGGTTGTTTCAAAGAATGTTGATCTGCACTGCTTAATAGTCCATTGTGTAGAGGTATTCTAAATACATGGTTGACTCTCCAGATTACTGACCTAAGAGTTGTAATTATCTCAGCCATTGGTCAAGTTATGCTGACTTAAATTAAACTTTATGAGCAGAAGACATTATTTTCGTGTCCAACTTATCATAATTAGGACCTTTGATCTTCAAACACCAGAATCTACAGGATTTACTTGACTACCCTAAATGCAAGTCATATGACACCATCAGCATTTTAAGAACGAGGAAAAATAGGCAAGCTGTGATAATATTTCAGCATGCACAAACCAGGAAAAATGGGAAAGCTATGACCATATATGGGTTTGCACCATGGGAAAATGTTCAAATGGACATATTTCAGTTTGTAGCAACAAGGGAAAATGTTCAAACTGACAATATTTCAGTTTGCATAAAATCAGCTGTAAGGAACAGTACTTTACATGTACTTACACAACCTAAGCATATCTGTACCACACAAAAGGTACTGCACTTGTTCAACCTAATCCTAACTGTATGGTATAGTAAGTACTGGACTTGCTCAATCTTATATTAGCTGTAAGGCACAAAAGATACTGCAGTTGCTCAACCTTACTCTAGCTCTGTGGTACAATAAAAAGTGCACTTGCTCAACCTAATCCTAGCCATTAGGCACAATAAGTACTGGAGTCAACCTAATCCTACCTATATGGTGCAATATGTACTGCAGCACTCAGTGTAATCCGAACTCTATGACATAATAGGTACTGCACTTGCTCAACCTAATCCAAGATTTCTTTAGAATGTTTTTCTTTTTCCACTGACAGATATTGTAAAAAATCAGCAAACAACAATACAAAGAACAACATTGCTGTTGGAAAGTATAACAATGTCTTGTCTTATGCAAACAACAATACTGATGCTGGAAAAATATGCCTCTCTTGACTATGTAAACAGCAACAAAGATGATGAATACAACAAGGTCTTGCCCCTGCAAATACCACCATTATTTGGTAAAAATATAACACTGTCTTGCCAATGCAAACAACATTGCTGTTGGAAAACTATAACAATATCTTGCCTATGCAAAAAACAACATTGCTGTTGGAAAAATATAACTGTCTTGTGTGTGCATTATAGGCAAGAATAAATTAATTCTGGTCTAAAACTAATTATCAAAGGAATGTATATTTACCTTGATTTCTTCAGATCGCATGATGCCCAGCATGTGACTTAGAAGCTCATGGCTATCATGTTGCTGATTGCCTCTGAACATTGGGGCCCTGAGGAAAAAGGAAAGCACTTAGAGTGACTGACTAAAGATTTGCATGTAGTAGTCATACTTCCAACACAAAATGCAAATGTTAGATAATCTAAAACTAGACAAAGAAAGTCACATTAAATGACCCTAACCATATCCCATTTTTCTGTAAATTCACTGCACAAGAAAAATCTTCAAGAAAACAATGTATTAATCAGTTCCCTTTGAGACAAGTGAAAATAACTACAAGCCATATTACATAGAGAAAGACATAAGAAAACACAGACAATAATCTATACCTTCAAGTCTGGCTCTTGAATTGTGAACATTACATACAGAGTATTTAAACAATGTGAAATGTCATGCATAATCGTAAAGGACTTGTAATATAGGTAATTGGACTGTGATGAGGTCTGTGATTTTATGGGGAGCATTTGTATTTATTGATATGACAGTATTTGTTCAGCTAATTCCTCATTTTATACATTAAAAAATTAAAAAGTAATGCTTTAATAATTGTGTGGACTGCTACACACACAGACACTGAATCTCTCATAAGTACAGACTCTCATCACACAAGCACTTTGAAGAGACTTTAACAGATATCACATGCTTCATTATTGCAAAGAAACACTGATGTGAAACTTGGATTACTCTTTGCAGACTTGTCCAAAGAGGGCACTAGGATTCACAATGTTGGTTTGAGTTGCTGAGTTGATCTCCTGAAGGAAGTTTGCTAGTGCCATGGTAACGGGTCTGGCTTGACTGAGGCTGATTCTAATGCTAGGCTGTAACAATAAAAAAGACATACTAAGTAGAATTATATATTACACAACATTCAATACCTAATTTCTACAAAATATACATGCATAATATCATCATTTTCAACAGACCTAAATGAAAACATCATTATATAATGGAATATTCAAGAATAAGGTTACTTTAAGAAAAACAATAATAATAATATACACTTGTACAGATGATGGAATAACTAAAATGATAAATAGCATCCCATATCAGAAATATTACATGAGGTCAAGCAGATTATATATTCTAATAGCAAAAAGTGTTTTGTAAAACCCAGTGTCTTACCTTCATCCTATGAATATGTATATCTGACATAAAAATTTAGTTGATGATGAAACCATGAAAGTATGACACCCATGTCGCATCATACTTTCACATGTGAGACAATAAAAACTGTCAACTTAGTAAAAAAATCTTCATAGAAGACACAACTGTAGAACAAATCATACATTTAAAAGACAATCTTTATGAACCTTACCAAGTCCATAACATAATCATCCTCATCTTTACTGCAGATACGGGAGTTGTCACTGATATATTTCCTGCCAGGCAGTAAGAGTGGTCCCCCTTCTATGCTCCTTTCCATCAGGAGGTTCACCAGACTGTATGTCTGAATCAAATTCTGAAAACAAGATGTCAGCGTCATTTATTCATCAACAAATAATTGAATGGATTTCAAGATTCTCTCTTTAGAATAGATTAGAAATAGGCAAATGAACCAGTATGAAAATAAATCATGTCTTTAGACAAGTCATTTACATGTCACTGCAACATAATTTGCTGTTGAATATATATAAATTGTATCTGAAGAAATTGAATTAATGAATTGTGATAAAGACTCCATGCCTAAAAGATAGTGGTACATAATCAATACTGACAATATTAAAGCATAACCTTTGAGTCTAAGATTTTATGTTAGTGCTTAAATTTCATTTAATATATAGATCATGTCTGACAGAATAATTCCTTCTAAATAAGGACAGACTTCAACACAGATTAATATGGACAAAATTTATAACATTGGGATGAAGGGGAAGAGGATATATATTGATCTAATGGATCAAGGCAAATTATATTTTACTCTAAAAATGTGTTAATCAACAGTAGTAAAGTAAAGGAAAATATACTTAGCTTGTTCTTTTTTGTTAAATTACTCACCTGCACGACTGCATTGAAGTAACATGTGTTCCCCACATTATGCAAACCCTGCAAGTATTCAAGTTAATAGATTTCAATGAACAGTTTGTAGTGTTTCATCAGACAATTTCTAAGTTTGGCCTAACAAAGTATTTTTAGTATTGAACTCTAAATTAACAAATCCGATAATTACTACACATCACTTGTTATTTTTAGGGTTGTATAATAAAATGTGAATTAACTTCACAACTTAACAAAAAAATTTTACATCTGCTCTTCACATACATTGATTTTGGACAAACTCATTTTATTATAATAATTGCCAATCATCAGAAAACATGTTGATAAACAATGTTCTTCCTGTTAAAAAAAAAGAGGTTCTTTAATAAATTAAACAAATTTGGTTTCATACCATTACTTTCTGGCCTGATGGGTCCTTTCTCTCCTGTGAGGAATTAACATTGAAGGATGCAGCTGGAACCGATGCAGTATGGGCTGCAACTGGGAAAACAGAAGAATGAATATAATAGGCTGGTTATTGATCAATTGTACAACTGATATGCATCTCTCTTTATTTGTGTGTTTATATATATTATTTATATATCACATAACAATGCTAACAAGGCCATAACTGGAAGTGCTTTATGTGGATCACAAATATACCACCTCTATGATTCTCTTAAACTTGAGTGTCCAATTGTGTGTGCTCAAATTTTACAGATGTAACAAATAAAAATGAACTGCTTTGACAGTTTAAAGCATGTTCTTATGGAAAGAATTTCTATATCAATTCAAAATAGAAAAATACAAAGACAGGTCATAAGTTACCTCTACTACATAATCAACCTTTCCTATTCAATTAAAACTTTCATATTTCCCGTCCAATAAATTTTACTGCATCATGAATTAAGGATTCAGTGATTATATAGTCAATCTTTGCTTTTACCAGTTTCCAACTGCCATTATAAAAATTATGATACAGAAAATAATATAGACCAACACAACCTTGTCCAGTTTCTAACTAAAGATCTTTTGTAATATTTCATATTTATATTTGAACTATAAACCATTTAACAATTTAAAATTTGACATTTAATCATCACCATATAACCTATATTGTGCTGTACCTTACAAACACCTACATATCTACCTCCCCTACTTACTTACCTATCTACCTTATCTTAACACGCTAATTAAGACAAAAGAAAGCAAAAGTAAAAAAGAAATTCTTTTCAAATAAAAGTGGAAGTGCTAAATGGACTTGAAAAATCCCTAAAATTAATGTTTTTTTTGTAATATTTTATTTTTTATAAAATCATTCCTTTTATAATCTGTTTGACAAGCTACTACTACCGCTAGAAGCCATATTTTATTGGATGAAGTTCATAGGATTTGAGTGCCTCTTGAGAATCATCCTGCAGGAAAAAACATCATGCATTAACAATTACCTTGATTTTCCACTTCAACTGAGGCCTTGCAGGAGCATGCAGTATAGACATCACCAATCCATGCCATAACTTTCCGAGTTAATGAGACACTTCTGCCCTTTAATGAATCAACATTGGGGACTGCAAAAAAGAAGACAGTAAAAAATTAAAAGGTTACTTACTGATTGAACCTTTAAAGATTTTTCTTCTATTTATTCTTCATTACACATAGAAAGCTTAATGGCTTAATATGTGGAATACAAATTAATCCGAGTGAAAATGTCGCCTTCACACTTGTTATCATTATATTAATCCTCATTAAATTCTGCACTGAATACCCAATGTTGTGGCTAATTGCATCATGATCATATCAACTGAAAATTTAACTTTCATTGGACCATATCATGTTGGTTCTCCTTCCATGGTCTCCAAAATGAAGTAAATGGCAATCTCATAGGGACACATCTTGCTGGAGATAATGGTTGGGATGTAAATAATTTTATTCAAGTCACACTCCATAAACTGCTTCTTTAATTTTGCATTTACAAAATTATGGTACATAATATTAAGAAAGATACCAACAATGTATGCATGCAAATTTGGCATTTTTATAAATAGTTATAAAAGATAGGTCTTTCTCATCAACATGTTTAAAACTTCAACAACTGCTAAAACTAAATTTAAAAAGGACATCAATACATGACCTGTATACAAATACTATTAGTGTTATTAATCTTTTTCTTTTAATAGCAAGTGTGAGAAGGAAAGCAATTAACAATTAGCAAATCCCATCAACAAACTGATCAAAGACAGAACATGTCATCTGACATGGTTAACATATCTCCTCAAATGCCCATCCAGACAGTGACATTGGTGTTAAATTAATATTCAAGTTTTTTTGTGTTTGAGGGTAAGACCATTAGCGATCAAGTCAAACTCAAATTTGCAGTTACAATTACTTACCTTTTACATCATGTTATAAAACCACTTCAGATCATTTGCAAATGAAAATGCAACATGATCTGTTGGATTCAACTTTTGATACCATATATACACACAAGCACACTATTTGTCCTGGGTGACCATCAATTATTTCCAAAAGTATTTTTGTATGACATATTAAAATTTCTTCAAGAAATAATAGCAGTTATACGGTAGATTGCTTTTATTTAAGCAGCAATTAATAGGTATAGGTATAATGGCATGGATTTCTATCAAAATACAACAGGCAAATAAACCAATAATAATCAAAAGCAGATTAAACAAAGAACTGTACCAAGTCAAAAGTAAACTAAATAATATGTACAAAATTACAATTTATGTTAATCCAAAAGCACAAAACAAAAATGAATTAATGTGGAAAGGTCATTCATGTGACACCTAAATCACTAATGACCCTATCAAAGTGTGACTATATGTGGACTCCCCAACAGTACAAGCCAGTATGCTAATGCTAATATCCAGTTGGAATTTATCAATACATAGTACAGACCTTTACATGTATAGTAACAATACATAGTACAGACCTTTACATGTAATAGTAATAATACATAGTGCAGACTTTTACATGTAATAGTAACAATACACAGTACAGACCTTTACATGTAATAGTAACAATACATAGTACAGACCTTTACATGTAATAGTAATAATACATAGTACAGACCTTTACATGTAATAGTAACAATACATAGTACAGACCTTTACATGTAATAGTAACAATACATAGTACAGACCTTTACATGTAATAGTAACAATACATAGTACAGACCTTTACATGTAATAGTAACAATACACAGTACAGACCTTTACATGTAATAGTAACAATACATAGTACAGACCTTTACATGTAATAGTAATAATACATAGTACAGACCTTTACATGTAATAGTAACAATACATAGTACAGACCTTTACATGTAATAGTAACAATACATAGTACAGACCTTTACATGTAATAGTAACAATATATAGTGCAGACCTTTACATGTAATAGTAATAATATATAGTGCAAACAAATACATGTAATAGTAACAATACATAATGCAAACATTTACATGTAATAGTAACAATACATAGTGCAAACATTTACTTGTAATACAGTCCTACCCATTTATAGTGACATCGCTTATATTGACAAGCCACCTATGTCAACAAAAAAAGCAAAGTCCCAGTCCCTTGGTCTACTATTATTATCAAATTGTCATGCTTATGTCGACAATGAGATAAAAGATCAATCTACATGTCGACAGAAGCTCTTGGTCCCAGCTTTAACAAATCCTTTGTTTTCTAATCATTTATGTCTACAAACTCCCAGTTCCAACTCATACTTTGTTCACCAATTAGTTGATCTTGCCGCCAGGCTTTAAGGTCGTGGTCAGATAAAAAAAGACATAGCAGCACATTTTCTCACCACTCTGCAGCTAGTTAAGTCTTGCCGCCTAGCTTGTGGGTCATGTTCTTCAGATGTGCTCTTACAATGACAACATGTACATCTGTGGGTCTTTCAGGCACTGAATTTTGTGATTGTAAATATCAGCACAGCTAAAAGGATCAATTGATCAACACAATTTCCCAATCAACAGGTGGTTGAAGCAGGACTAGCAAGCCCTTAAAATTGCCGTCCAGGAAATTGATGTGTACAGAGGACTCCTGCATATGTGATTTTCTGAATCCCAGATATAAAAATAGAGTGAAAATATGGATTATGTGTTTCCAAGACCTTTGAAAGCGATCGGTGATTAAAACAAGTTTTTCTTTTTGCTGTGAAAATTTTGTTTTTAACTTATTGACAATTACGATGGCTACCAACAGCAGGGTAAAATGCAAATTAAATTTACAGTCTCTGGAAACTAAATATCTGGGTGTTAAGGAAGTTAAGGGATAAACATCTCGCAAAGAGGTCTGTGAAATTTTTTCACTTAAAAATAACACACGAGTCTATAAAGAAAGACTAAGTTGAAGGTAACTGCGCTCCCCAAAGGAAGAAGCAAGACTGCTACATTTGAAGACTTGGAGGAAGCATCAAAATGGTTCAATGAAGCATTATCGAAAAAATTTAGTGTGGAGAACTTCGCTGCAACAAGTGGTTGGTTCAGTCGCTTTAATGTTCGTCATAACATCGGATACAAAAGTATTTGTGGAGAATACATATACTGTTGACAGTTTTTCACTTCCCTGTGAATAGCCCCATCCCCTTGGTAGCCTCAATAAGATGGGAACAGAATGATCAAAATCGAGGCCAATTTAAGTACATGTACATGAAGCATGTAAATGAACTTTCCAACCATGTGCTAATGCAGACGTCGAATATCGTAATGTTTTTCGTATGACGATGTGATCAATTCAATATTTTAATTTGGATTTTATTACCGTATTTTCCGGCCTATAGGTCGATGCGGAGTATAAGTCGAATTGACCAATTTTGTAAATTTTCCATCCTTCGTCCATATATAAGTCGATTCGGAGTATAAGACGAGGCCAGGTCAATAACTTGGCTTTGTATTTTATACTACCGGTAGTAACTTCCGGTTGCATGAATATTGATGGTATCGTCGTATGATATTCCATAATACCGGCAATATCCATTGCAACAAGAGCTATGATCATTCCTTCCAGTTGAAAGTTTAAACCTACGGTAATTTATTTGAGAAACTTTGTCAAATACAATTACGGTACTTTATTCAGAGAACCATGCATTGGTACATACACGTGTCTAATTTATATATACATGTATAATCTATTGCATGAAAAGAGTATCAACACCGTGTACTCACCAGCGAATCTTGTAACATACATTGAATCCATAATACAAATATTTCCATCGAAAATATCCACACACTGATGTAAAATATTAAATAATTTTGTCACAGATCATTATTTGACTGAATTCAATGAAAAGAAAATAACAAAAATTACGTAACGGGTGTACGTAACGAATGATGAAATAGTACTTGTTCGTATATTAAATAATGGAAGTTAAAGTGTATTCTTATAACAACTACATGTACGTCTCAGGATCTTTGTCTCTGAATTCAGTCATTGTAAATTTCAGCAATTTTTCCCACCCAAGCTGCTAGTCAAAGTCCTTTGAACTTGCCGCCCAGCTAGCCCAGCTATTGCGTCATGTTCTTTTGATGTACTCTAATAAATACAGTAGGCTGGACTGGTTGTATTTTAACCTGTACTAAAGCAATGAAAACAATGCCCATGGCTAAATTCATTACATGTATTTAGATCTAGAGAAGGAAGTGGGCATCATTTATTGTTGTACTTAATCCCATTGATATTAAACACGAGTAGCGTAATTGATGCGGATTAATGATAAAGAACAATGGGGTACCGGCAATATGGTAACTAGTATCGGTAGCTAAAGCCAATATCAAGGTCGAAACAATTGCGGCAACTGGCTTTGATTGTTGTTGGAAACCAAATACAAATTTATCAACAACCGGTATAATCAAAGAGAGACACCGAAACGTCAGCTGGTTAAGAATGAATATAGGTGAAGTGTTGACATTACAATTTGCTTTAAACTGAATTGCGAAACTAAAAATCATGGATCACTGATGATCTATTAGTACTGGTAGTCCATCTATATATCTGATTTTAGTGTAGTTCAAACCTACGGTAATTTATTTGAGAAACTTTGTCAAATACAATTAGAAACATATGATTTGGGGGATTCAGTAGAATGCATGATCTACATTATTTTATAAATAATCATAGAACGCTCGAGTTACTATGGATTACATCCCTTTGTAGGGTCAATTGGATCAATAAAAAAGTTATGCCGGTAATTGCTCACGTGTGTCCAACATTATACTGGAAAATCAAATATTAATGGATCAGTTATTTCATATCTTTTTTTTTTTTTTTAGGAACAAACAATATGCTTTGAATTAGTACAGTACACTATAGAGTATAGACCGTAAGTGTGCTATGCGGCCCGGTGAAGTTTTTACCGGTAATTGTTTTCTTTTATTTTATGTTTGAGAAATAAGAAAAAACACGCAGAATGCAAAATAAATAATGACAAAACTTACAAATATAAATGCAGTCATATTATTTTATGACAATTTATTGACATAGTAATTTAACATGAATTTGTACTTCTATGTGACCTGTTTTCGATTATGCCGATTATAGAGCAATATCAATAGCATACCGGATACTGTAATCCATATATAAGTCGATGCAATTTCTATGACAAAATCCATATATAAGTCGATTCGGAGTATAAGACGAAGACCGAATTTTCAAGTCAAAAAGTCTCGACTTATAGGCCAGAAAATACGGTACACAAAGGTAACCAAAATGTAATTTGTCAATATACAAGTATATTTCACACTGATTCTGTCTTCATGTACTAAAAAATTCCATTTTATTCTCAAAGTGTAAATACTATTCACTGACAATGGGTCACCCTCTGCTGACGAATTTTAAATTTTATCTTTTTTCAACCTCCCCCCCCCACTTATCTCGACATCCGCCTATGTTGACAATATTTCCTAGGGCCCGAGAATCTCGAGATAAACGGGTAGGACATACATACACTAGTATCATACATAGTACAGCCCTTTACATGTAATAGTTTATCATATATGTTGATGAATGGTATAATAATCAACAAGACTGACTTAGAATCCCTAAGAGGTATAACAAATGATGTAATTTGTGTCAGCAAAAGTATAACACTGTTAAACAATCATAGCCTCCTAGCAGTGGTCAAGGGAGATAAGAGTAAGGGATGAGAAGAGTTTCTTCCCTTTGACAACTTTAAGCATCTTCAAAATGTTAATGTGATTAGGAAATGTATTCAATATAGAAATTGTCATCTTAGAGGCTGATTTACCCCAAAATGGTAGGCCAATAGTGCTTATAATTTACAGACCAATAAAGTGAACACTACTGATTGAGTTCCTGCTATACTTGAGCCTCGATTATCTATACAAGGGATTGCATGAAGCATGTGTTGGGAAAAATTAATTTATAGTAATGGATCCACTTTACCTTTTGCCAACTTTTGAAGATGTTTCATGCATTTTACCAGCCGCTTGTTTTGGACAACTGGGATTTCTGCTATGCATACAAGGCAACTGAAAGTAAATACTTCAAGTTTTAAATTCTGACAGAAGTAAAGTCAATATATGTTTTCATAATAAAAATAAATACTAACATTTACTCATCCAAAATGTTTTTTAATGGGTTAATAGGTATTTGTTTCCTTAGAGTTTAGGATCTTCAGAAATAAACATTCTATGGATTTTACATACCAAGTCTGACTTACATAGAAACAAGCCCCACAAAACAATCCAAGTATGTAAATCAAATGTTCTTGTATTCCTGACACATTTCTGCAAAATTAGTTTTAAAAATCTCATAGCTAAAATCATATATACAATACTATATATACTATAATATAAAATCATATATATATACTATAATATAAAATCATATATATATATATATATATATATATATATATATATATATATATATATATATATATATATATATATATATATATATATATATATATATATATATATATATATATAAGATATGCCAAAGTAAAGAGTCCATCAATTCTATTAGTGTTAAATCTCAGTAATTATTAAAAATATGCTGGTGAGACAAGGAAATTTAAGCATTTATTGCAAGTTCTGATATATACATAAAATGTTCTTGAGACACAAATAAATTTCTTACCAAACCAGCCATGTAGTCGTATTCATGACCAGAGCATGAGAGGTGGCACCTGCAGCAGCAACATGTTTCAATGCATGTCTTCTTCGGGATTTAATGCAGCATCCCTGTTTCAGATAACAAAAGATGATGGTTAGAGAAAAATATATTCCTCAATAATAATAACTCATTCACATTGGCAGGGGAGGGAGTAATAGATGACCTCACAAATTCCTCCCTCCCGAGCTAAAAGAAAATGCCAGTCATGTTTTTTGGCTCATTTTACCATCAGAAGTAATACATAAACAACCTGATTTCTAAGATAAGTTCAAACAAGAGTTTAGATAGAGGGTCTGGTGCCCAAATACAATAAACTTTTCACTTCTAGTTCTAAGAAAATTTCTTTCTGAGGGCTTGCTTGATGTTAGCCATACAGGTTCAGCCTCTCTTGGATTGGATAGAGAAACTGTCTGACCTAGTGAGGAGAAAGCAGGATCTTCTGGAAATCTCTGCTAACTTCAATAGTCCAGTGATCCATGACGTTCCTCACTTCAGGGGAGATAATTAGGATTAGATGACACTCAAATTCAACAAATAATTTCTATAGAATACAAAGTGAAAATAAAATTATTACAGACACAAATCCTAATAATTAAATGTTCTGAATAAACTTTAGTACAAATCCAAACTGAGTCCAATTCTTAAGTGTTGATGTGTCTATGATGCCCTGTATAATGCTGATGTGCCAATAGTCTTTTGTTGAAACACAGTAATATAATTCCAGTTCGATTTCACTTTAAATCACTGTCATGAGGGAAAAAAATCACTGAATTAAATAATTTGTAGAAATGAGCACTGATACCAATATTAATACAAACTGATTCGGCTAAGACCTTAACCAGGAATGAATATTCTTTTCAGTAACAAGATTATATAGTCTTCCACTTGACCTCAGGTCACTATTAGGTTTAATTTAATTTTTTAAAAAAACCAAAACAACAGTACCTAACTGAAAATATACTTCTAGAAAGATTTTAATGGTTATAAAATTAAAAGTTATAATTAGAAAGACTGTTATTAAATTATAATTTATAATTTAGACAATATCAGGTACACCAGGTAAACTGTTGGAGAATCCTAATAAGCTAGATCCAGACCCAAATATATGTACACATATTTACTTCTATTAATAATGATCCTGATAGTATGCATAGAGAATATATTTGCTATGAATTAGTTGTTTACAGAAGAAAAAATAAAAAATTTAAAAAATCAATACCTCAGGTAAAGTAGAAAAGAAACATTTTGGACAAGGTAAAGTCCATCCATACAATGTTACATTATAATAACATATATTGAAATTTAAAAAAATAATAACAACAACAAACAAAACAATGCAAGTCAAGTATAAATAAAGTTAGATTTATTAATGTGAAAGATATTACCATGTATAATTCAATTACCATGTCTAATTAATCTTTTTTTAATTTCATAGAAAAAGATGTTTTTGCTACATTTTTAATCTGTTGATCTAGGTAGAACCATTTACCATTCTACTAAAAAATGAAACACAAAGGCATATTTTTTATTACTAAATATGAACCAAAGGCTCAACTAAATCCTACAAACAAAAATAATGGATCAATCCCACATTCTCAACTAAATCCTACAAACAAAAATAATTGATCAATCTCACATTTTCAAAGCATATTTAAGACAGTTCCATACAATGTAACACTTTGTTACATGGGGAGATAATCCACCTGCCGTAAATTGCCTCAAGGGTACACAATTTCATTTTTTCAACAATCTGATAGAACATCTGTTTTCATTTTCACTTCACTGAGCAATCACCTGAACTGTGATAGATAAATCAGGGGCTGCCAATTATCAACACATGAAGCTAGTTTCTTTAATTGACACAGCATCTTTCCATGGTCAACAAACTGCAAGAGGAATCTTCAAGTTCAAGCAGGCTCACAACAGTATTAAATATTACTTCAAGTTGTAGCTTTTTAGCCACTGTGTGACAGAACTCTTTACATATGGAGAAAACATCCATGGCAATGGCTTCATCATTTTAAAGTAATCTTTAAGATCACTAAACAAAACTTAATGCAATTTTAATTGCAAAACTAAAACAAAGCATGTTTTCTTGAACATCCATGCCAACCATGTTGACGTCTATTTTTAATCAATACGACCATCCATAATGTGAGAGCAATGGCGCCAAATATTTCAGGGTAGTCATACAGGATGTACAACTGATACCATTTTCACTGAGAACCAACACTATGTTCATTTAAAAATCTATTTGGGAGGAGCAGAGACAACAATATCTTCAAAATAGACACTACGGTGGTCATACTGAGTGTCAATCTTATCATTTTCATTTAGCACTAACTAGAAAGAACTCTTCTGATGAAAACCTCATGTCAAAATGACTATGCTTTTCAAGATGGCAAACATGGTGGCCATTTTGTATATAAGATCATCACCATTTTAATTAAAAATCAACAAAATATGATAAGAAGTCTTTTAAAGAAAACTCACATTGATATGATGCTGCATTATGGAGGAGTAACTATAGCAAGATTTTCAAGAAAGCTGCCATAGTGATCAAATTGGATGTGTACGGTTTCCGTTTGGAATCATCCATACATCAAAAATCTATTTCGGTAAAAGCACAATGTTTTTATGACCAGGCATCTACAATAAGTAGTGGTAATAAGATTTTCTACATGACCATTCTGGTGGCCATACTGGTGGTCAGACTTACACTAATCTCATTTATGACCAACTAGCAATCATAAGAAAAAATGAGATGCTGCTGTCATCATTTACTTAGGAGAATTATTGCCACTATAATTGATATAAACCAATGGGGACATGGGGAAAATAATCCAAAGTCTTAATGAATTCTGCCTTGTGAAAACAGCAGATTCAAATAATGCAAATACTCCATTGGGTTATCATAATTTGGCATCATTTTTATAGAAATTATCTGCTATACACTCCACTAGATCATAATAATTTGGCATTTTTTTGTGTAGTACTTATGAATATCCACTCCATTAGATCATAATAAATTGATATCAATTTATAGTAATTATCTGATATCAACTGCATTAGGTCCTATCATTTTGTGGTAATTACCTGATATCCACACTGCAGACAGACATGTATGGTGGTGGTCTGTGACATATAAGGCAAATTGTCAGACCCAGTGTCCTCTTTTGTGATGTCATTACACACCAGATCATTCTTTGAGGAGCTTAATGCATCATGGGCACATCCCTGTAATATCAAAAGAAAATGTATCTGATTAGTACACTGCAAAGCATTAACGCAACAATACAACTGGGGTTAACCATTCCAAGTTTGATCTATTAGCACCGTAAGGATGATGTAAAGAAAACTGTCAGACAATTTTACCAAAACCTGGCTAGAAGAATGAAATTTCACATGCTCAACAAATAAATTATAATTTCCAAGGCTAGTGTATTTTATTCCCCAGAAGCATGGCACTTTATGTATATTGTACAATTTGCCTTATTAAAGACTTGAGACACCTGAATTGAGAAATTGGTTCAATAATTAAACCCTTCAGAGCAGAGTTGATGCCTTCTACATGGAGCCACCAATCAATATAAGTAAAATCATGTCTACTACATGAGGTCACCAATCAACATAAGCAAAATCATGCCTATTACATGAGGCCACCAATCAACATAAGCAAAATCATGCCTACTACATGGAGTCACCAATCAACATAGGTAAGCAGAGTTGATTGATGCCTTCTACATTCCAATTGGATCCACTGCCTGAATCTGGTATTTGCAAGCAGTTTCCCATTCTCTCATAGGATGAAACAGTATGGAGAGAGGCTGAGTCTATCCATATCCTGGTACAATTGGTGCTCCAAGGACCCGTGCCCAGAGCCCAGTATCCGATGTCCAGTACTGGGTACCTGGTATCCACTACCTGGTGACTGGTGCTCAGGACCCATCCCAGTCAATGCACAAGGCCTTGAGAGGTGACTCAGATCTGTAAAGAGGTTCATCTCAAGATCTGACAGAATTATATTTGAGTCATCCCTTTGTCACTGGTCTTGATTGTGTCATCAAAAAATGGGCACAAGGAACTGAAAGGTTGAAAGGGACCTTCTCGATCCTTACAGTGGGGGCACAATTCCCATTCAGCCCTTACTGGGCTGTGGGTCAGTATGATATAGTACAAGTCACCCACTTGCAATGGTGTCAGACATGCTCTGCCCTTTTTGGACATGATAGAGTGCTGCTCCTCACTAAGGGAAGGGCATGCCTTGCTCTTTGTCCTACTGGTAAAGTGAAGGTGCTGCTCTTCTCTCTTGGGAGGGTGTAACTTGCTCTCTGGTCTCATGGAATAGGGACAGTACTGATCCTCCATCTCAAGAAGGTGTGACTTGTCCTCCACCTGTTTATAACCTCCCATGGAAGCTGGACTACTTATCCTCATGGTTTACACAGCCCAGGATATTATGTTTTTTTCTACCCAAGGTCTTATCTATATATATGGAAGAACACGCATTCCTCTTTTCCTGTGACACAATTATAAATCAGCACATATTTCAAAAAACACTTAAGGTAGCATAATATATGGTAAGTATGTTATTTTCAGGTATATTGTAACCATGGATATAAATGCATGTACACAAACCACTAATACTACTCATACTTTCTTTTTCAAAACAACAAATTCTTACAATAGTCAGATAGGAGTGGTTCAGCTTACATGATTTAACCTTGCTTTACTCACTTTACTCCAATTAACCCAGCATTAAATAATGTATTGTGTGTGGTAAAGCACCAAACCAGACACAGCACTAAATAATGTATTGTGTGTGGTAAAGCACCAAAACAGACCCAGCATTAAATAATGTATTGTGTGTGGTAAAGCACCAAATCAGACCCAGCATTAAATAATGTATTGTGTGTGGTAAAGCACCAAATCAGACCCAGCATTAAATAATGTATTGTGTGTGGTAAAGCACCATATCAGACCCAGCATTAAATAATGTATTGTGTGTGGTAAAGCACCAAACCATACCCATCATTAAATAATGTATTGTGTGTGGTAAAGCACCAAATCAGACCCAGCATTAAATAATGTATTGTGTGTGGTAAAGCACCAAATCAGACCCAGCATTAAATAATGTATTGTGTGTGGTAAAGCACCAAACCAGACCCAGCATTAAATAATGTATTGTGTGTGGTAAAGCACCATATCAGACCCAGCATTAAATAATGTATTGTGTGTGGTAAAGCACCAAACCAGACCCAGCATTAAATAATGTATTGTGTGTGGTAAAGCACCAAACCAGACCCAACATTAAATAATGTATTGTGTGTGGTAAAGCACCATATCAGACCCAGCATTAAATAATGTATTGTGTGTGGTAAAGCACCAAACCAGACCCAGCATTAAATAATGTATTGTGTGTGGTAAAGCACCAAACCAGACCAAAAAGCAAACCTTATTCAGTGTTAGTAACCACTCTATTTCTATGTTGGCAATATTGCTAAATTTGCCTGATGGGAGAAATATAATCAAGTCATGATCTCAATCATATAAACACTTGGCAAATAACATGATCTCAATCATATAAACACTTGGCAAATAACATGCCATGAAAGCCATAATGAAAATAAAATTAAAATAAAAAAGTATTTATGCCTAATAAAATAAACATAGTACCACTGCATGAAATAAATATAGTTTTTCTTTACCATAAAAAAATTCATGCTTGTCAATCCATTACTCTGGAGCAAAAAATCACCCCAAGACTGCCAAACTAATCTCACCAACCCAAGATACATTTATAGAATTAAATAAATTAAAATAAAAAAGTGATTAGTATAATTATGCAATGTATAATTATCAAGTATCAATAGAAAATTTTTCCCTTGTTGATAATTGCCAAATGAAAAACCCCAGACTACCTCAAGAAGTGCTAAAAAAAGTATGATAGCCTGATGCCAGCGGCCCGTATAATTTCACTTAGAGACCATCCTGTGTTCTGAGAGGTGCCTGTTGGGCTTGTCGAAAAGAAAAATATTTGCCAGAGAAAACTTTCGTCAAGTTGATCAAATGTGGAAATGTATTTTAAAGATGTTGATATACCTGACATAACACAGCAGAATCTAATTAAAAGATCAACAATGTTCTATGTAAAGTGGAGACCCAATTTTATTCAAATTGTAAAATAACATATCATGGTAAAATCATGATTTTGTAACCCCAAACCCCATGGCCAGGTTGTGTTTTGAGAAACTGCAAAAAAATTACCATTGCCATCATTTATTTGCTACACAAAGAACAAATAAAGGATATGAAAAACTTCTTGACAAACACAAAGTATTGACAGAATATTTGGCTTTGGAAACTTTTATGTGACATTAATTAGTATATAATTATCAGAAGGTTGTGAAGAAAAATACAAATGACACCATTCCTATCTTTCTTGGTCCTCTACTTCTGCACAAAGATGCATCATATAAAATATACAAACATTCATTGCACATGTGGCAACAGAACTTAATAGTGATGTTGAGTGTATGTATATGATTTGGATTTTTAATGTATATATATATATATATATATATATATATATATATATATATATATATATATATATATATATATATATATATATATATATATATATATATATTTAATGGGTTTGTGAGTGTTTGGGACAGTTTTGTGGTGTCTTGGGGTAGTCATTGCATCTCTTCACTGACTATTACTCCAAAACAGGGGTGGGTGGTCGTGTCTTATATACTGTAAGTGGGTCAAATTGCAAAACATCAAAATAGTTTTTCTTACATCAAATAGATGTTCTAATCGTCTAAATGTTTTTGAAAATCATAAGCAAAAAACTTAAAGACAAAAACGAGTTTAAAGATCTGAGGAAACGTTAGTCATACAATGTAAGACGTCGAACCTAATATTTATGTTTTGGAGTCGACCAAAAACATAAATATCGTTTTATAAGTCTTATACTGTACGACTAGGTGGAAATGTTGCAATAGTACCTCTGTGTTTTAGGGTTTTCTAGTGTCGTCTGACTTGGTATATAGCTAACATTTTGACAGTTGTCGAAATTAGGGAGTATGCTTGCTAACTTTTACCTGTAACTATATTCACTTAACTATTCAATCTGCATGATATGTAGTTAATGTGTTCAAACAATAGTGTGTTCATTTCGTTTGTATCTTGCGCTTAATTTCATTTACCTTCTTTATTTGTTGACTTTGCAGCAATTGCACGTGCCTTTGTTAATCATGCATGCATGCAGTCCATTGCGATCAAGTTGAAAGGGTGCATAAACATTAGCCAAAATCAATCGGAATATTCTCACATTTTTCCATTATAAGCAAGTAATACTCATACTCTCAACTAGTCTGGTTCCCTGGTTATTGGTATAAGCAAGTAAATAATGATTAGAATGCTTATTGAGTTGCACTCCCTTAATGTGGTGCTCCATATCGTCGTATTTTGCATTGCTTAGAAAACTTAGAAGTTTAAAGAAAACTAATTTATGGCTTTTCTCAATGGTTATACTGGCTATTTAAAATAAAAATTGTATATCGTAGGTATAGTACAAATAACATTGAATTCCCTTTATTTTGGTGTATGATTGATGAATGTAATATTAGTTATGGAGTATACATCTTGGCTTTACTCCAGATATGCATCTTTCAGAAAAGTGCTAGCTTCAGTTGGACATTTTCACTTCTGAACTTCAG
Source organism: Unio pictorum (assembly GCA_030141615.1). NCBI lineage: Eukaryota > Metazoa > Mollusca > Bivalvia > Unionida > Unionidae > Unio > Unio pictorum. Next base: position 8,903,815 of record JARLTB010000046.1, on the reverse strand, counting down.
AGATACATTTTATAATAAAAAAACAGCCGATCTGTTTTTAAATATTATATATTTGGTAATTCATTCATTGCAATTTCAAAAGCTGGTATTTTCTAGTCTGGCAAAATTCGGTTTGCCTATTGTAATAGCTGCTAAGTGTAGTGTACTTTAGACAATATCAGGCAGATTTTTTTTTTTTTTTGGAGCCACAAGGGAGCAGTCATTTTAGTTAGAAGCGTGCTTGGATCATTTTCAGTTTCCAAAAGTACAATATCCAAATAAATATTATCCACATTATATTAAAGTAGCATAGAGATATGCCAACACTCTCGCCACTGTGCATTTTTTTAATAAAATGCAAACAACTTCCCCTTACATACGTCACTCTACCAAAGTACATTTTGACTGGTAATTATAGCGGAGTCAGTACCATTCAAAGTAAAAATGGAAAATGCCTCACAGAAGTGAGTGACATCACAGAAAGATGGACTGAGTATTGTAAAGAACTCTACAACTATCAGTCCACAGGAGACACAGAGGTTCTTGAAGTTCCAAACTCATCAAATGATGATAATTACATGATTCTCAAAGAATAGGTGGAGTCAGAAATAAAAGCACTGAAGAATGGGAAGGCACCTGGAGTAGACAAAATACCAAGCTGAACTTATCAAGAATTGAGGGGGTATTAGTGGTAGAGCTACTAACAAAAATCTGCAACAAGATCTGGCAGACAGGTGAATGGCCAATACATTAGACCCAGTCACTGATAATAATACTCTCCAAGGAAGGCAATCTCCAGTTGTGCCAAAATTACAGAACGATCAATTTGATCAGCCATGCTAGTAAGGTGAACAGACAGAAACCACAAGCAGAAGAAATAATCGCTGCAGAACATGCAGGGTTACGGAGTGGAAGAAGCACGACAGAACAAATATTCAACCTCAGGGTTAAGTGTAAAAGTACTCGCAACATCAACAAGACATCTATCATGTGTTCATAGATTTCAAAAAGGAATTCTATTTTGGGCCACAATGAAGCGGTACATCATGGGTCAAAAGTTGACTAATAACATCACGCACCTGTACGCCAAGTCTACCGATGCAGTAATTGCCTAAGGTTCTGTGTGCGACTGGTTCCAGATAACAGTCGGAATACGTCAATGCTGTCTCCTTTCACCAATGTTTTTCAATATCTACTTAAAGTGCATCATGAGCGAAGCCCTGGAAAACCACTAAGGGACAGTAAGCATTGGAGGACGTAAAATCAACAACCTCCGCTTTGCAGACGACATCGATGGGTCTAACGTGCTACCTTAGTGAAGAGCCTTGATTAATCATTTTCCAGATTTGACATGGAGTTAAGCGCTGAGAAGACAAAGCTGATGACAAATATTGGTAAACAAATCTCAGCCAAGATTAAAGTAAGACGACAGGAACTGAAAACAGTGAGCCAGTTCAATTTTTTTTTGGTTCCATGATCACCGAAGAGGGATCAAGAGCAGAAATTCGGTCACGAGCAGCACAAACAAAAACGGCAGCTATGTCAAAGCTAAAACCCATTTGGAGAGACAAGAATATATGTCTGAAAACTAATATCAGACTATTGAGAGCACTAGTCATCTCAATCTTTTTGTATTCATTCGAGGCCTGTACGAGGCAGAATTACAACGAAGAATCCAGAGACTTGAAATGAGATGCTACAGTACCACCCTTGGCATCGCTTACATGGACCACATCACAAATGAAGAAATGCGTAACACCATCAGGCGCAAAGTATGCCATTATGATGACCTCCTTACCACCGTCAAAAAGAGAAATCTGAACTGGTATGGCCATGTCACTAGAGCCAACAGTCTATCCACAATAGTACTACAGGGCAGCGTCCATGGTGGCAGAATGAGAGGTAGACAGAGAAATAAATGGACTGATAACATCACAGAATAGACGAGGAAAAGTTTTGCGGAGACACAGGCATTGACACATGATCGAAACAGGTGGAGGAAACTGGTCAGATGTTCAGTAGCACAGCTCCTCGACGACCACACTAGGTCAAGATGATGATGATGAAGATGATGATGATGATGATGATGATGCTGATGATGATGATGATTGAAGAGTGCAACGTTGGGAGCATATTAAGCAGGGAACTAGACTAACCTCACTCGCGTTTGTTTTCATTTGAGTGGTAATTGTGCTCCATCTCGATACAAAGCCTACAGAGGAGTGCAACGCCGGGAGTATAGAAAGCATGAAACACCAGACTATACTGGCGGCAAACATTCGGAACAAATTACTCTTGGAGAAAAGCATTCAACGGTATCGTAGTGATACTTCCCAAAGAGATATATTTTTGGTAGATAAACATCCGACAAGATGTGAGAAGAAAACACATATAGAATACGGTACGTGTTGAAAAAAAAACACTTAGTGACGAGCACAATCAACGAAATTCTATAAGAACATTTATTTTTAATGTTTTTCCTTTAATTTTGAAAAGACAAAACTTAAGAAATCATTCAGTTTCCGTAAGAAACTATTGCTTACAATTTTAGTGATGACATAACATTATGAAGTTATTATGACGCAATATGAACGATGGACAATTCAAAATGCTAATCGCAAGTTGTGAACCAACCTTGTGGATTATGGGCATGGTTTTGTGGTATGCTCTTCACAACTCGTTTAAATAATGTATAATCTGTGCAAAGGGAGTCACCCCTCAGAACAATATGAAATAAGTGGGGTAGTGTCGGCTTTTTGTATCGCACGCTAAAAACCACCTATGAAGTAAATAACAACCAAAAATTTAACAATTTCTGCAGTATCAATCCAATTCGAGATATTCGGATCGCATCGAAAGTACACGAGGATGCTCTGAATGGAAGGAGTGAAGGAAAGGGTTCGTTGTGTTGGAAATTCTGCTCACCTTTTACAAACACTGTAGACACAAGCAATTGTTCTTCATGCAGATTTCTTATTTATGAACTTTCAATATACCCACTCAACACAGCGAGAACATGGCAAACAAGTTTAGCAATAAGATTCTCTTGCTATTTTCTTTCTAATGCACGACATTAATTGTATTCACTATTTCTGGAAAATAGATAACCAATCACTTCTTGAATTTAAAACTACATGTACTTTATTTTAATCAGTGTAATTGGCTAGTACACTTAGAAAGAAAAACTCCAGTTTAAAAACTCAAGTTTTACAAAAACTTTGTCTTAAGTGCAACCCACACATAGTCAAGAATTTATTCAACGTTGTAAGAAATAACCATGTTATATGCTCTAATTGATAAGAGCGTAAACAAATTTAAAAAAATTGTAGTAAAGAGAAAATGTACAGCTCCTAAAACCTAATAAACGGGAAACAAATGCACGAGAAAGAACTAATTCGATGGAAATAAAATTTAATTACAAAACGGTGTTTTGGTTCTCAAGCTCTTAGAGCAGTGGTTCCCAACCTTTCTTGGTCGCGACTCTAAAAAAAAAAAATTTTGTAGCCTCACGATCCAGTTTCCACAATTGATAAGCTTTGCCACCAGCACGAACAGATCATGGCAAGCCTCCAGAACATATTCGCGACCTTGATTTAGGTCGCGATTGGGGGTTGAGAACCACTGACTTACACTGTATAACCTACTTACCGCACATTGTCCAAACACCTGTTGCTGCAAGCCCTTCTTCATGGCAGTGAAATTGATGGCTTTATTCATATGCACACATGCAGAAACTAAAACAGAACATGGATAAATATTGTTAGATAGAATGGTTTCACCATATATCGTGATACAATGACCCTGTGTAATATGTATGATACATATTTTTACTGGCTAAATAATCGCGAATTAATTGACTTAGTTATTGTGCATCTCTCATGCACACCGACATTTTGTTTTGAAAGAGACCATTTGTTATCTATGATCGGGTTTATATTCCAACTCCATAATGCGAGGCGACTAATCTTGAATGACAATGTTTCGTTCTGGTTTAACATACTTTGGCACATACATGAATTTTAGCTATGACTGGGCAGAATTACAATATTCCAAGTTCTAATAAATGTGACAGATTCTGATTACTGACTGATACACCTAGTGTGAAGAATATTCCAATGCTCAATGACATTGATTGTAAATAATAATATTACCTGTAGTTTCAGATGAGGAGCTGGTTGCATCATTCTTCTTCCTCTTTAGAATCTTGCACGTACTCTTCTTTCTCATGCTTACACGGGTATTTGTAAATGATCTTGTATCAAACACTCTCAATGACATTGTGACAATGGGTTCAAACAACTGCAACAGAAGAAAAAAATATAGAGGACATCAGAGTTACGTCAGATGATAAATTAAAGCTCTCCGTCAATGTAAAGATCCTATGTGTTACGGAGTTCTTCATAGATGTTGCCTATCAACCATCGAATCAGGAGTCGTGTCTAGATAAGTGCAATTTAAGCGGAATAAAAGCACTTTTCAGAGCACAGTGGTTGTATCATAACACAATTCTTTTTTTGTTTGTTTATGTTTCATAGAAAAATATAAATGCGGGACTTCCAGCCAACTTTTAAAATAACCTAATTGATATGAAAGTAATTTTGGTTTGTTTCATGAAATCAACAGAAAATTTATTGGTTAACTTGCAAAATGTGGTTTCTTTACCAGATCAACACGGTGCACAGTAAGCAGAGGGAGGTTGGATCTGCATGCTATCTCGTACAAGAGGAGATACTGTTTAATAATGCTAGGATATAATGTCGGGACTGTAAAATGGGTCACAAAATTATGATAAATATGAATACCATCCACGACTGTCAATGATCATCCATATGAAGAAAAATAATTCACGAAGAATAATAGTATAACTCAAGGACAGGCAATACAACATTGTGCAATACAGCAAATAATATTAACAGGTAGGCTTTTGTATAGTTTGAGAACAAAACCCCAGAGCAAGAAGGTTTGTACTGATCATGATCACCATCAAATTAAGTATATTTTTTGTTAGTGAAGTCTCCACAGAAGCTCCAAGTGGACAATATAAATGGTTGGACAGCCATCAGTTTTTAAATTTTAATTTGTATGTAGACGCCCTTGACTATAAACGGTAAAAGAAAGATGCGAACAAACATCAAATTATTATGTTCAACAGACTCTCAGTAGGGGCCCTAAAGTTCATCTACACGTCATTAAATAATATAAAGACTGCAAAGCAATGCTATTTTAAAGTAACGAACAGCAGTCAAAATTTATTTAATCTTGGAGCAAATGTTGAATGATAATCCAAGTGAAATCATTCAGAAAACAAAGTTTCATGCAGCGTTAGCGTTTTAACAGATGCCATAATCATTGAATTTACTGAGGAATCTAAATAGCTTATTTTTTAAAATAAAAATCATCCAATTTGATTCCAGAACGTTAAGCCTTAGTTTATTATTTACAAATGCACAATGAAAGAAGACAGAGAATATATTAATGTCGTTACTTTTCGCCAGCACAAGTATAACGTAGAGAAACAAGAACTCACGACGTACATTTAGCATTCATACGGACCAAATTACTCAGACAAAACAATCAAACCACCCCGTCATCCACATGTAACAATACAACAATACTCGAGTTGGCACGAACCTTAAATATAGCTGGTTCTGGTGTTCCATACCATTCCATATCATGATCATAATCATCGTCATCAGCAACATAATCATCGTCATCATCATCATCATCATCGAAAGTCTCCTCGAACCAGCAGTGGGAGACAGAGGTTACTGTACCTCTAAGCCTTTCAAGAAAGGTCATTTTGTTTGTTAATACTTTATAAAGACGATTTCCGATGAAATGCAGTGTAAATGCATCTTCTGCTTGCGTGCTCTTGATGGTAGCTATGACGTGACGTCATGGAGATAAATACATCAAGGCAATCACGTCACGGCGAAAATAACGTGACTTCTATGCATGTATTGTCGATGTCACATGATTCTTAAAGCTTGGTGCACTGTGTGTGTGTGTGTGTGTGTGTGTGTGTGTGTGTGTGTGTTTGCACACGCGTGAGATTATCCTTCACGGTGTTGAAAAGTTTCACTTTTCCATAAGTATGTCAACGTATGTTGTTCAAACTTTACGAAAGAAACATTACTGGAACATGTTTCATCTTTTATAATCCAAACTAAATCTCTATAGCCAACAGTGTAAAAAAAAACTTCCCTTAATATCAAAACCTTTATTGAGTGATTAAACACAATTGAATCGCGCTATCTTAAGCGTTCATGCGTTGTACTTTAAATAACTCATGCTTATATTGTTTAAATGCACGAATTCGTATTTTAGTTAAAAATTCACCCCTGAGCGTAATACAAAACTGGGTGTGTTGGGGGAGGGGAGAAGGAGAGATCTAAATATATTATTCCGTTGTAACATCCAATCTGACATGTGCATTTAAATATCAATAATATTTTTTGATTTTAATAAAAACAAAATTAATTTCATTATATGCTCTTGTAATATAGCATTGCATGTCGAACTTAACGTTGTAAAAAAAATCAAGTTTATTTTCCACTTCACCTGAATAATTTAACTTTCATTTTTGTTATTTTATTCTGTAAACTACTGATACCTAGCAATAACGTTCTCTGTGTGCATGGTTTTATTGACAGAATCATCATTAACAGAAGAAGTTGTATCATTGGTCTCTGTGTGCATGGTTTTATTGACGGAATCATCATTAACAGAAGAAGTTGTATCATTGTTCTCTGTATGCAAGGTTTTATTGACAGAATCATCATTAACAGAAGAAATTGTACTTGGGGGGGGGGGGGCAGGCTGGGTTTGTGTATTTGAAATTCTCTCGCATTTTACCTGGTAGATCTGACATTGTCCAAGTTATATATTATAATTTTAGTCCAAGACTGTCTAATAATAACAAACTTTTTATTTTGTAAAATCAATAACGTTTTAGAATGTTATTTTCCATTAGATAATGTTTTTCTTCTTCAAGAAAATGTTAATTGTGCCCTGAGATCAAGTAGGGGACAAAACTATTACTACTACTACTACTAAAATTAATAATAATAATAATAATAATAATAATAATAATAATAATAATAATAATAATAATAATGAGGATTTTGCATTGCGCCCAAGTTTTTTTTAGAAGCTCTATGCTTTACAACATCGATAATGATATGACTACAAAAAGAAAAAACAAAGACCATAAAATTGGAAAACATAAAAAATGCTGAAAATATTTAAGGTAGGAAACATTACTAACTCTTTAAGTTTGTTCGTGCTTTGTTCGTGCAGTCAAGAAAGGTGAGTTTTACGAGCACTCTTGAAAGGGATCATTGCGTCTTTGTGTCTAATTTCAATGGGCAATTCATTTCACGTTGCTGGGTCCAGGTAGGCAAAATAAAGTTGTCTATATGACTTCGTTTTCATAGTGGGAATAAAAAGTATGCGATTGTCAGAAGAGGAGCGTAAGTATCTTGCTGGTGTATACACATGGGTGAGGCCAGATAGGTATGCTGGACTGGAGTCTGTCAGTGAAACATAGCACAGAGAACAAATGTTGTGTTTGATTCTGTATCGAATGGATAGCCATTGTAGGGTAGAGAGCAGCGGGGGGTGATTAGTGGGTCTGTTAGAAAGCCAAAGCTTCTCTGCTATACGGCGGTCTCTTTTAGCAATGCGAAAGCTGGTCCATAACATAACACTGCTATACCAAGGAGAAAACTTTTGAACTGATACACATCACTTGGAGGCTGGGGCATGTTTTTCAAGCAATGAACGCAGGCAGTTATCGAGTTGTTCTGCTGTGGGAGGCAAGAAAGTTGTTATGTTTGCTGGGATGTCATGCATTAGTTTGGTTCTATTTATCATACGGAAGTTTCTCTTAGTAGCAAAAAAAGGTGGAAGGTTAGGGACTTATACGTCGAGATGGCATACAATGCAGAGGTGATCTGATGCAAGTTCGTGGGATACAAGGGTGGATCGCAGAACATTATCGTCCGGTCTATGAAGAATCCAGTCTAAAATGTGACCATGTTGATGGGTGGTTTGGTTAACTATTTAAGGTTTAAAACATGAATGGAATCTATATAAGATAAACGTTTTTTAAAGTCTTCCAACGATATATGGGTGCCAGTGTCCGTGTCTTGATGTTTTACATCGTGCGTGAATAATTTATTTGAGCGTTAACGTAATGTTCCTCGAAATCTCAATCCCGATGCTATTTACTATTGCTACGGGTCCATGCTCCTATAAGTAACAGAAAAGTGTGAATGACAACAAGCTTTGTAAAATTTAGCATAAGTAATTTTCGTAAAATCAAATGTGAAAATGAGAAGAAGAAAAAAGTACGGCATTGCAAATATTCTGAAAAATATTGCATGAATTCTATACACAATGTCCTAATAATATAAAGTCCGTGGATAAAGCGTCCGCCGCGGAAGCGGGAGGTCGTGGGTTTGATCTCCGGCCTAGTCATACCAAAGACTTACAAAAGTGGTACTAACAGCTGCCTCGCTTGGTGCTCAGGTTAGTGTTAGGACTGGTCGGCCTGGTGTCAGGATAACGGGACTGGGTGGGACATCACGCTACATGTCTGCGGCATGATGCCCCAGTGCTAGACATCACTATGAACAAGGGAAGCACTGTATACATCGTAGCGTTATGACTGAAAAATTGTTAAGGCTACGTTAAAAATCCAAATCAAACAAACAAACAATCTTCTCATCCTTGAAGATACCTACGAGTGGAGTGCCAATTCAGGAATTGCAAGTTAGAAACGTTGAAAAAAACCTCTGCATAATGGACCAATCTGTGAATGAAATCATTATTATTCATCAAGTGTTCATTCCACTTGGCTGTCTTTCTATAATAATAATAATAATAATAATAATAATAATAATAATAATAATAATAATGAGGACATTGTATAGCGCCTAATCTTTTGAAGCTCTAAGCGCTTTACACCATCAATAATGATATGACTACACTACAAAACAACAAATGACAAAAACAATGAAATTGGAAAACATAAAAACATGCTGAAAACATATAAGATACAAAACATGATTACGTCGCTAAGTTTGTCCCTTCAGTCGAAACAGGTGAGTCTTAAGAGCACTCTTAAAAGGGACCACTGTGTCTTTGTGTCTAATTTCAATGGTCAATTCGTTCTACGTCGCCGGCCCTGGTTTGTAAACGAACGTTGCCCATATGACTTTATTTTCACCTTGGGAACAATGAGTATACGATTATCAGAAGAAGAGCGTAAGAATCTAGCTGGTGTATACACATGGGTGAGGCTGGATAGGTATGTTGGACTGGAGTCTGTCATTGAAACATAGCAGAGAGAACAAATTTTGTGTTTCATTCTGTATCGAATCGATAGCCAGTGTAGGGTACATAGCAGTGTTGAGGTGTGCTCTGATCGAGGTACTCTAAAGATGATCCGTGCAGTTGTGTTTTGAACTTTTTGAAGTTTCTGGAGTAAATATTGTGATGAACCAGACAGAGTTGAGTTACAATAGTCCAGTCTTGAAAGTACTAATGAAAACACAAGTGTTTTAGTGGCATCAACTGAAACATATTTACGAATTGGAACTGATACGTCTCAATTCAATATATGCATCTTTGCATATGTTCATGACATGTTGGTGCAATGTGAGAGTACTGTCTAGAGTAACGCCTAGGTTTTGTACTGACTGTGAGAAATTAATGCTGGTGTTGGTGATATTTATTGTGTGAGGTAAAGGATGTGAGTGAAAAAGTCTTTGTGTTGTGATCAGAATAGCCTCAGTTCTATCATCATTCATCTGCAGCTTGTTACATGTCATCCATGATTTCACATCAGAAATACACTTCTCTACTCCATGGATGAAGCATCAACTTCAGTAGGGTGGCTATACTTGTATATTTGGGTGTCATCAGCATACAATGGGTGCGACACTGGGTGATGATCTATGACACCTGAGAGTGGCTGAGTGTACAGAATGAAGAGAACAGGTCCAATAACAGATCCCTGTGGAATACCACAACATACGTTAACTGGGCTGGAGTGTATTCCATTTGCAGATATAATTTGTGTCCTGTTGACTAAGTAGGACTTGAACCACTGTAAGGTTATATTCGGAATGCCAAATACATGCCGGAGACGGTGCATGGTCTATTGTGTCAAATGCAGATAAATCCAGGAGAGTGAGGACTGTAATCTTTCCACTATTCAAAGCAGAGAGAATGTCACTAAATACTTTCAGAAGAGTAGTTTCCGTACTGTGGCAAGGGCGATATGCAGACTGTACATTGCTAAAAAGACTGTTTGAATTCAAATGAGATACATATTGAGTTAGAACAACCTTTTCTAACATTTTTGATATGAATGGGAGATTAGAAACTGGGCGGTAGTTCTTTAAATCGTTATGGTCCAGTGCTGCTTTCTTCAGCAGTGGCTTTACGATGGCAGTTTTGAAAAATGATGGGAATTCCCCTGATGATAGAGAGATATTAAGAACATCAGTTAGTGAAGGCAATATTGGGTCTAAGTACTCAAACAGCAGTGATGTCGGAATTGGATCAAGTTCACAAGACTTTGGTGCACTTTTCATCACGATTATCCGTACTAAATCAATAGAAACAGATTCAAATGCTCCTAACGGTTGTCGCTGAAATTCTGCATCATAACTGTATGGTGACGAATCAGTTGAAATTGTGCTGTCAAGCGAATCTCTAATGGTTTGTACTTTGTCATCGAAGAAATTTGCAAATTGGTCTGGTAGGTCTAGTGGAGAGAAGGTTGTTGGAAGTGGTGTACATTTGTTCCTTGACATTAGTTTGTTAGTTATCTCGAAGAGCTCTTTGCAGCCGGAACTCTCCGTCATCTTTGTACTGTAGTGGGATGATTTGGCTAAATGGACTATGTTTGTGACGTTCTTCTTAGCGGCTTCGTAGTTTTGTTCATGAATAGTAAGTCTGGTGAAAAGTCAAAGCCTCTCTGCTTTTAGGCGATGTATTTTAGCAGTGCGAAGCTGGTCCATAACACTGCTATACCAAAGAGAACACCTTTTTATTGATACTCTGCATTTGGTGGCTGGGGCATGTTTTTCAAGCAATTAACGCAGGCAGTTATCAAGTTGTTCCGCTGTTGGATGTAAGAAAGTTGTTAGGTTTTCTTGGATGTCATGCATGAATTTGGTTCTATTTATCATACGGAGGTTTCTCTTAGTAGCAAATAGAGGTGGAGGGTTTAGGGACTGATACGTTGAGATGGCATACAATGCAGAGGTGATCCGATGCAAGTTCTTGGGATACAAGAGGGGATTGCAGAATATTATCATCAGATCTATAAAGAAACCAGTCTAAAATGTGACCAAGTTTATGGGTAGGTTGGTTAACTGACTTTTGATCACATTGTGAATGAGTAGGCTTATTTAAAGACTTCTTTTATATATAAAAAAATGTTTTAATCAGCATGTTGTGTTATTGTGTTAAAACATAATATAAGACGTCGTGTTCTAACTGTCAATAACTTTAATATGTACAAACGACTACTGTGAGGTTTTAACACAGAGTGGTATCAAAGAGGCAGACGCCTGATGATAGTACCAGTGGGACCAATCGGAGCCCTCTGTGCATGAACCAATGACTCATGCACAGAGGGCTCCGATTGGTCAGCTACACATGTATAATGTTACATCTCTCTTCTTACAAAGAAGAAGGTTTTAATACACTTTATATAACTGTCTAAATTAATCATGAGCCATTATAACTAACATATCAAAATCAAAAGCGTCTTTGATAGCAAATATTACAATGATTAACTAATAAATTTCTGCAACATACTGAGAATGCATTTTACAGTGTTTCTAAAAATCTTGTTGCATGCTTTATTCATATTTAATGTACACAACTTGTCCTTATCTTGAATCACCGTCTGTGTTTATCAACAAAACGATACACCGTGACACACTAATGACGGTTCTCTCGGCTCAGTCTCTCTATCTGAGAGTATCTGATTACACTGACTCGATTATCTTTGTTTTTACTAACCTTCCAGAACGTGTGTAATATCCACTTTGCTGACAATCTTGTGGGAATGTTGCGTCAGGCTCAGGCGTATTTTGACTGACACATTGAGATTCCATTGACTGTGAAATTGGCATAATGGCATTTGCGGGAAATGTTACAACTGTACACAGTATGTTTTCATTCTGAGAGAAGGGGGCATTTATACTACATTGCAGGGGGTGTGATTCATTAGTTTTCATGAGCTGATGTCTATTTCGACGATAAATGGTACCATCTTTGGTGCGAACTGAGTATGACCTTTTGTTGTGTCTTCTTATTATAACGGCAGGTTCCCAGTTTTGACCTTTGAATTGATCCGTACTAAATCAATAGAAACAAATTCAAATGCTCCTGATTCCCCTTCCTTAAGTGTTTTCAGTGGTTTTGCACTTTTATCATAGTAATTCTTTGTTTTCTTCTTGCGAAGCGTAATTTTCTTTTTGACCTCAGCGGTGTTGGGTGTTTTGGGCATTAATTTCTTGCGGGTTGTTGGGATAATAGATCTAAGTTGTCTACCCATCAACAATTGTGCTGGTGAGAACCCGATATCAAGCACAGTGGCTCGATACTCTAATATGCCTATAAGCGGTTCTCTGCCATCGGCTTTTGCTTTTGAGAGAATTTTCGTTACAGTTTGAACTGTTTTCTCCGCTAGGCCGTTCGACTGAGGGTATGTGGGACTCAATGTAACATGTTGAAAGTCCCATTCTTTCGCGAAGCTTGCGAACTCTCGGGAAGAATAGCATGTTTGATTGTCGCTGACAACGACTTCTGGTATTCCGAAACGCGCGAATATACTTTTCATGTGATTGATAACAGTGCAACTTTTTGCGAGTGCCTTAACTTCAAAGTAGCGAGTGAAATAATCTACTACAACAATGTACTCTTTATTACCCCATGTAAATAGGTCTGTGGCGACTTTTTGCCATGGATATTCAGGGACGTCATGGGGAATGAGAGGTTCTTTTTGGTTATAGCTTCTGCGCTCCAAGCAGATAGAGCATTTTGACACTAAATCGGAAATGTCAACTGAGATTATTGGCCAAAACAAAACATCTCTAGCTCTTTTCAGACACTTCTCAATACCTAAATGTCCTGAATGTACAGTTTCTAGCATTTTCTGCCTGAGGGCTTGTGGTATGACTATTTTTTGACCGTTCAAGATTAACCCATCAACAACTGAAAGCGTATCTCTTTAATTCCAATAGTCAATTATCTCTGATTGACAGCTTGACCTCTTTTCAGGCCAGCCTTCAGTTATGACCTGTTTAGTATGACCAACTGGGGGTCTTGTTCAGTGAGAGATTTAATTTCTTCTTTCTTACGATCCGATACAGGTAATGCTGATAACACTTCTGTGACACCTACTTCTAGTTTTTCCTCATTTAGCCGGATTCCTTTTTCAAGGGAACGTTTGAGAACATTTCTCAAATTTGTATCATGTTTGTCGCGTGTGCGTCCGAAAACTAGTATATCGTCGCAAATCGAAACGATACCATTTAAACCTTCAAAACTCTCATCGATCTGCCTTTGGAATTCATCCTGAGATGATTTCAAACCAAATGGGAGACGCAAGAAACGGTAATGATCGTATGGGGTGTTGAAAGTTGTATATAAGAAGAGTCCGTTGACAGTTTTATTGCCCAATATCCTGACCGTGCATCCAATTTGGTGAAATATTTTGCACCTGATAATTGGGGTCGGATATCTTCTAATGCGCGCATAGGGTAATGGGGACGCAAAATTGCTCTATTAAGATCTTGTGGGTCGAGGCATACCCTTAATTTACCCGACTGCTTTTCTACGACTACCATAGAATTCACCCATGCTGTAGGTGATGTAACCTGGGCAATAATATTTTCATTTTCCATGCGATCGAGTTCAGTTTTGAGTATGTTTTGAAGTGCGACAGGTACTCGCCGCGGAGGGTGCACTACAGGTGTTGCCTTGGGGTCGATGTGTATGGTACATTCCCCTGGGAAAAGACCTATGCCGTTGAAGACTTCGGCATATTCCTCGAGTACAACTGCCTTAGTGAGGGGCGTACTCTTGTTACATTGTAAATTTGACATCTGTGTCTGAACAGAGTATGTAAATTTAACTAAGCCTAACTCAATACAAGATTGTAAACCAAGTATAGGTGGTGTTTTCGTTTTAACAATGTAGAACTCGAGTTCATGTGTGCGTTCAATGCGTTTACATGTGAGATTGACTGTACCTATTGTACTCAATAATTTGCCGTCATATGCGGATAATGTATTTGATGTAGGTTGTAGGGGATGCTTTATGCCTAGCTTTTTGAATATATGCGAGGGTATGATGTTAACTTGAGAGCCAGTATCCAATTTAAAATCAATAGAAACTAAATGTGGTCCTACCTCTATCGCTGCATACGCCTGGCCATTGGCAGTTATATCCCGTTTTACACTGTCAATATACAAATCCTCGTTTTGATGTTCATTGTTAATCACACTGACTGTTTTTGATCTACATACTTTATCAAAGTGATTGGGTTTATGACACTTATTGCAAGTCTTTCCTTTTGCGGGGCACTTATCCTGACTTGAATACGACTTGTATCCGCAGTGTCCACAGGTCAAGTTCACGCTCCGTCTGGAATACGTGGTCCATTTCTTTTTCGGCTGCAGTTCTTTTGTCTTGGCCTGTCGTTGAATTGTCGCATGCACTTCTGGTCTGGCTGATGCAGACATGGTCTGGAGTTGCTCCTGGGCATATTCGTGGCTTTGACTGATATTGATAGCCCTTTCCAAGGTCAACTTTTCGCCTTCGTTGATAAGTTTTTCTCGTATCCTTGATGATGATACCCCAAAAACAATTCTATCTCGAATCATGTCGTCTTCGTCTTTGAAGAGACAGTCCTTAGCCAATAGTTTCAACGAAGTCACATATTGATCTATTGTCTTAGAGCCTTGAATTTCATTATTAAACTTGAATCTTGCAAAGACCGGATTTAATTTTGGTTGCACATGATGTTTGAATTTTGTAAAGATAATTGTTGGGTCCTTTTTATCTTCTTCTGTCAGAGTCCATGTATTGAAAATGTTTCTACTTTTGTCTCCTACCCAAAGTAAAATGTAGTTGGCTTTTACCGCATCACTTCTTCTACTCATCGGTCCGTTAAATATCAATTCACAATGTTGTTGGAATTTAGCCCATGATGTGGTAAGGTTGGAATTTTCCCAGTCCATGGTGGGTGTTGGCACGCCGGAAAGATCCATTTTGAAGGTATTAAGTTCGTATGCAGAATTTTCAACATTTTAAAGGTTTTAAATTCGTCCTAAATCCTCCGTGGATTGTAAAGCTATTGTTTCAAAATATCCATTTACGATCCATGTGCTATTTCAATTGCGATCACTTCTGACACCATGTTGTGTTATTGTGTTAAAACATAATATAAGACGTCGTGTTCTAACTATCAATAACTTTAATATGTACAAACGACTACTGTGAGGTCTTAACACAGAGTGGTATCCAAGAGGCAGATGCTTTTGCACACAAAATAAAAGAGAAATAAACCAAATTCCCCCAGCTTTTACGTTGATGTCGGGGAAAAGGAAGAAGGATTATAACAAATGCTAAAGACCATTACAAATATGAATAAAAACCTGGTAGCAGGCTATAAATTCAGCAGCAAAGAGGGGAAAACTTCCACTGTACATGCTGATTGGCTGTTTATTTAAGGTAGCCCATTTGGGTAATATTCAGCTGCGGCATTTGTCTGAAGGGAATCTTAGGAAACAACTGAGAGAAAAAAATACCAAGACATGCAAACAAAATTGTTTACATATTAGGGGCAATTCTAATGATGGAAACGACCATTCCCGGTTGATGTCTGCTTGCAGTAATTTAAACGGGCCCGATTTACAGCAAACATAAAAATACTAGTGCGGGCAATGTGACACATACGCTGAACTGTACTGTATTCTCTAAACAATATTTCTATGCTCGTATTAATGTGTACAAAATAACTCAAAGCATTGGGTGCGAAATAACTTAAGCATGGGTGCGACATAACTTGATTAGTGTGTGACGACTTGGATGCGACATGATCAAGATGCGACATGACCATATTTCGGTCCACTATTGAGTTAAATGTTTGACGTGGGAAGCCTCTCGTAGTATATGTGGATCACTTGATAAAGTATCAGGATCACAATGAGGTCATTGACAGATCGAGGTTATTGGATTATGATACGTCAGAAAGGATTGATACAAATCAACGGCACAACGACCACGGTGATGCTAGTTTTGTTTCCCCTTATCCCATCTACACCACGACGGAAATTCTCCCAGTGAACGACAGAGACAATGGATGATCAAGAACAGCTAGTGATAAGCAACCCAGGAGACAGACGAAACTACCCAAACAACTGGAAGAATCTAAACAAGAATAGTGAAAACTGACATGTTGACTTGAATGAAGTTCTGTGGAAACAAAATTGAGATTTTCGAATTGGAAATTGATTTATTTGTGATTATTTATTAGTGTTTTGCTTTAATTTAGCACCATCTAGGATTTTAGTTTTTGGGTCATATAAACCTTGCAAGAATACAGATAGAAGCTGAAGATTTCTCTTATCGTTTCTCATTATTAGTCTCTCTGTTGATCCCGAGTGAATGACTAACTCGCGACCATGACTCTTTCGACGACGCAGACTACGACTCAGTTTACACGTTACCCCAGATTGAAGACACCGTCGATAAGCCAGCAGCTCAGTCAACAATCCAGAAAACGACCAAGTAGAGGACTCAGCTACCCCGTCGACATTGTAGTCAGCGAACCAGTACAAGACCAATCTGTGAGCAAGAAGAAAGTCCAGTCAACGATCTAGTTGGTGACCAGGCGTCAAAACAAACCCCAGGAATATTATGTATTCCGCTGGTATACAAACCTGACACACTCTATAGAGTGCCATTCATCAGATAGGTACAATGGAATATCATTCCAATATAGGAATCTATTCAAAAGAACCTGAGACAGGGAGACTCAGGGAGTGTAGCCAAATTAATTCCTTTGCATTGCTTTATCCCATTCTCCGTCCCCAATCCTCTAATTGATTGTATAAACTGACTGTATCACTGGAAGTATCTGTATGGTCATTAAGCCTAATATATGTAATTATTATATTCATTCCATGATATGATAGTGAATTCACCCCTTTCAATAAACAAATGCATAAAAATGCACAATAAAATGTAACTAAACAGGCTAGAAATATGTTACAATAGCACCTGCAAAATGACCTAATACAACAGTTAGCTGGGTAAAATGTGCTAAGACTGGTACTACTTTAATATTGTTACCACATTTGTACTGGAATATAGAAATTTGTGAATAAGTAAAATATTGACAATATAATGTATCATATATAAATATGCTTGTGTCGACTTATTATGAGACCCTCAATGGTGAATTAAGTCACCCACAATATTATTTTGGCACCATATTATTATCTTTATCATAATTATTATTACAGTATTTCTCCTATTCTATGATCAAGAAACTGCTTAATCAAAGTTTATTATAACATATATTTAGTAAGTACATGCATTAGCTAACATTAAGCATATGTTTATAAAATAATCATTAAGGAATTATTGTTAATTATTATTATTATTACATGTACTGATGAATCCTTCTTTGCACAAGACTGACAACCTTTCGCAGTATGTAATATTGTCTTGGAAAATAATGCTACTGCTCTTATGTAATAGTCATAAGTACTAGTCTGTCTTAATTTTGGAGAAGGTGGTATCAACACTGTATGCAGTCAACTGGATTAACTGGTGAAATATTAAAATCCTCAATTTCAAGGCAAATCTCATTCTAAGACTTGCAGATTTTATGAATTCGAGGCAAAGTCAGCCCAATTTTAGGTATATCAGCACATATATCACATCGATGTACGACACTCAATATGCAAAGCATAATCATATCAAAATATATGACACTCAATATGCAAAGCATAATCATATCAAACTGTACGACAATCAACATGCAAAGCATAATCATCTCACAATGTATGATAATCAATATGCAAAGCATAATCATATCACAATGTATGACACTCAACATGCAAAGCATAATCATATCAAACTGTACGACAATCAACATGCAAAGCATAATCATATCACAATGTATGACAATCAACATGCAAAACATAATCATATCAAACTGTATGTCAATCAACATGAAAAGCATAATCATATCACAATGTATGACACTCAACATGCAAAGCATAATCATATCAAACTGTACGACAATCAACATGCAAAGCATAATCATATCACAATGTATGACAATCAACAAGCAAATCATAATCATATCAAACTGCATGATAATCCACATGCAAAGCATAGTCATACCACAATGTATGATAATCAACATGCAAAGCATAGTCATATCACAATGTATGACACTCAACATGCAAAGCATAGTCATATCACAATGTATGATAATCAACATGCAAAGTATAGTCATATCACAATGTATGACAAACTGTTCATACCATTTTGACTTTGGCTGTAGGTCAAATAAAATCTTTAACCCAAACCTAACTGTTCCTGGTGCAGTCAGAATAATGACTGCTATATTATTAACAGTGCCTTAAAAAGGGTGGGGCGGGGGATAGATGGATGGCACACAAGTAACACATGTGATCAGCATCGTTAAGTCCCAGTTCAATCCCAGGTTAACAAAGCATGTCCAACATTGAGTATTTGCTCATCTGAAGTTGGTATTTTACTTCTGAATTCTCTCCTTTCCTCCATCTTAACAACTACATCACACTATGATCTATGCCACTGACACAAAAGAACTTGTACAATAAATGTAAAAATACTGCTCCGGTGGCCTGGTGGTTAAAATGTCCGTCGCAGAAGTGGGAGGTCCTGGGTTTGATCCCCGGCCAAGTCATACCAACAATTTACAAATATGGTACTAACAGCTGCCTTACTTGGCGCTCAACATTAAGAGATTAGTGTTAGGACTGGTTGGCCTGGTGTCAGGATAATGTGACTGGGTGTGACATCATGCTACATGTCTGTGGCATGATGCCCCAGTGCTAGACATCACTATAAACTGCCTCACTGCAGACATCGTAGCGATATGACTGAAAAATTGTTAAAGCTACGTTAAAAATCCTAATCAAACAAACAAAAAAAATGTAAAAACAATTAACTTTACACAACAATGCAAATTATGGCATGAAAATATGAACACTAAACAAAACTTAATGAAAGTTTGTGCTACAACAACCAAATAAGTTTCCAAAAATCATACATATGCATTTGCATACACTGATGTGCCCATACATACATAGACATATGCACACACAGAGCAACACAGTAATTACACAAATGATAATTTCTTTCTTTTTATTAAACTCCCTTCAGTAAAAATGGAATGGCCCCATAGTAAACATGTAAACACTTTCAATTACAGAAAAACAGACCTGCATCACAGTTATCCTTATTTCACTGCCTTGATGACAAAACTCTTGAATTGCCAATACAAATGGAAGACTAACATGATCACAATGGGCAATGGGCAATACAAGTTGTACAGTGACTTAAAATTGGGCAATAGAAATGGAAGACTAACTTGATCACAATAGGCAATGGGCAACACAAGTTGTACACTGACTTAAAATTGGGCAATACAAATGGTTCATATTTGTGATGAAAATAACTGTACTATCCATGAAACAAACACAAAACTAAAATTACATATACATGTACTATAATTGTGTGTATTTGTGTGTAATAAATTCAACAAGTATAGAACTAAATTAAAAACGATAATGAAAGCAATTACATACACCATTGAGAGCTAAAGCATTTATTTTAGTATCATAGAAATGCAATTGAAAATTATGAAAGGTACATAGAATATTTTTGTGTATCACAGTGCAAGACAATATATATAAAACATTTCTTAAAATGTCATACAATTCATCTGTATGACATTATTTTCAAAATTTCTATCAAATCATAATTAGAAAATAATAACAAAATATCACAACTGTCTACTTGTAGACCAACATAATATAGAAATATATACATAATGTTATAAAAATATGAGTAAAGTTGAAATGGTAAAGTGGTATTAATGGTTAATGGAAGGAAACAATTACTGCCGATAAGAGAACTGAATTGGCTGACATTTTCAAATCATATGAATAATTTAACTAGCATTAAATTTAGTAAATAATTACACTGTCTCTTACTAAGTAAAAGAAAAGTTCCATTCATTTTTTACTGCATTTTTAAAAAATAAAAGTAACAAACTTACCAAACAGTCTAAATTTTAAATACTTACTGAAAACTACCTCTTAAAACATTTATTAAATTTAGAGTTTTTAAATATTATTTTTAACAAAAAAGCATTTTGTTGAAATTAGTCTTCTATTTTAATGCATTCTCTTTCAATTTCATAGTTCATAATCCATAAAGAATATTTCCACAAGAAAGCCAGCAATTTCATCAATTATAGTGAATCTGATGTATATTCAATCTGATCCAAGAAAGACTGAAATTTTCAACATTTAAAAAAATGTTCTTGGAATCCAAAGATGCATTAATATCCATTTATTGTCCGTTTTTGCATACAAAACTCCATTACAAATTTATGAATGCGTAAGACTTTAATAAACAGAAAAAGATTTCTTCATGACTTCCTATTTGTACTAGCTATCTTTGGCACCTGTTTCCATGGAGTGAACTTAATTAGATGACAACTAAAAATTAGAATACAGGAAAAAATAATGGGAGAAAAACTATAAACGTTCCCAAATCATATGTACAAGACATACACAAAATTTGGTAACTACTGCTGGACAACAGCTCGAATTGCTGTTCAAAAAACAAAATTGGCAACAGACAGATGAACAACATCATAATATAATATATTTTGTGATATATCAAAATGAAATGAGACATGATAGAGTTGGGAGAAATGTAGAACAAATGGGTCAGAGAGAGAGAGAGAGAGAGAGAGACAGACAGACAGACAGACAGAGAGAGAGACAGACAGAGAGAGAGACAGACAGAGAGAGAGAAAAGGAGATAAAGTGAGTGAAATGAAGTTGTGGAAGAAAGATTTCTCTAAAATTCAGCCATGAGCAACTGATATAGGGGGAGTGGGTAGGAAGGTAAAATAAAGAGATGTGAAAATACAGATAGATGATGAATGATTAACCAAAGATAAGAGATGGGAAAGAAGAAAAAACTAAGTAACACAAGAGAGTGTGGGGAGAAATGTTCAAGAACTGGGAAAGAGAGAAAAATTCAAAGAGACAAAGAGAGATAGGTAGAGGATGAGAATAAGATTGCATGGAAGATAAAAGAAAGAAGAACAGAGAAGGAAGGAGTTATTGTACATTATGCTAAATTTTGTCCTGTTTGACCCCAGACAGATGAAATAACTGCTAACAAAATATGCATTTGCCTGAAGAATCCAATGAAAATGTGACTGACCTAATTTCAAACATACCCATGTGAAAGTTAGATTATCCATATATCACAATGTAGTTCAAACACAACACAAACAATGCTCAACCAATGGAAGTGATGTCATAAGAGATCAATGTAAAAAATAGATGTCATGAAGCAAACTTTTACAAGATTTTAAAGTTCTTGAAATCTGAAATGGAGTCATCTATACCATCATGAACTTTAATGACAGAAGTATTCATCAATGGATTGAAATAGAGTTATGTATGAAAATATTCACGGATGACACTAAAATGGAGTTATGTAACCCAAAAACAACCTTAATGGCAGTATTTATTGAGGATCTGAAATGGAGTTATCTATGACAGTATTCATATGTGGACTAAAATGGAGTTATGTATACTGATAAAACTTTCATGACAGTATTAATCAATGGACTTCAATGGAGTTATGTATAAAGATAAAAAATTTCATGACAGTATTCATCAATGGACTTCAATGGAGTTATGTATTCCGATAAAAAGTTTCATGACAGTATTCATCAATGGAGTTTATGTATAGAGATAAAAACTTCATGGCAGTATTCATCAATGGACATCAATGGAGTTATGGATACCGATAAAAATGTCATGACAGTATTCATCAATGGACATCAATGGAGTTATGTATTCCGATAAAAACTTTCATAACAGTATTCATCAATGGACATCAATGGAGTTATGTACACAGATAAAAACTTTCATGACAGTATTCATCAATGGACTTCAATGGAGTTATGTATACTGATAAAAACTTTCATGACAGTATTCATCAATGGACTTCAATGGAGTTATGTATACTGATAAAAACTTTCATGACAGTATTCATCAATGGACTTCAATGGAGTTATGTATACTGATAAAAACTTTCATGACAGTATTTATCAATGGAGTTATGTATAGAGATAAAAACTTTCATGACAGTATTCATCAATGGACTTCAATGGAGTTATGTATACAGATAAAAATTTCATGACAGTATTCATCAATGGACTTCAATGGAGTTATGTATACTGATAAAAATTTCATGACAGTATTCATCACTGGAATTCAATGGAGTTATGTATACAGATACAAACTTTAATGACAGTATTCATCAATGGACTTCAATAGAGTTATGTATACTGATAAAAACTTTCATGACAGTATTCATCAATAGACTTTAATGGAGTTATGTATACCGATAAAAACTTTCATGACAGTATTCATCAATAGACTTCAATGGAGTTATGTATACTGATAAAAACTTTCCTGACAGTATTTACCAATGGACTTCAATGAAGTTATGTATAAAGATAAAACCTTTCATGACAGTATTCATAAATTGAGTTATGTATACTGATACAAACTTTCATGGCATTATTCATCAATGGACATTAATGGAGTTATGTATACAGAGAAAAACTTTCATGACAGTATTCATCAATGGACTTAATGGAGTTGTGTATACAGATAAAAATTTCATGGCAGTATTCATCAATGGATTTCAATTGAGTTATGTATGCAGATAAAAACTATCATGACAGTATTCAACAATGGTCTTCAATGGAGTTATGAATACAGATAAAATTTTCATAACAGTATTCATCAATGGACTTCAATGGAGTTATGTATACCAATAAACAATTTCATAACAGCATTCATCAATGGACATCAATTGAGTTATGAATACAAAGAAAAACTTTCATGACAGTATTCATCCATGAACTTCAATGTAATTATGTATGCAGATAAAAACTTTCATGCCAGCATTCATCAATGGACTTCAATGGAGTTGTGTATACCGATAAAAACTTTCATGATAGTATTCATCAATAGACTTTAATGGAGTTATGTATACAGATAAAAACATTCATTACAGTACTCATCAATGGACTTCAATGTAATTATGTATGCAGATAAAAACTTTCGTGACAGTATTCATCAATGGACTTCGATAGAGTTATGTATACAGATAAAAATTTCATGGCAGTATTCAACAATGGGTTTCAATGGAAATATGTATACCAATACAAATTTCATGCCAGTATTCATCAATGGATTTCAATGGAGTTATCTTTCCGATAAAAACTTTCAAGACAGCATTCATCAATGGACTTCAATGGAGCTATGTATACCAATAAAAAATTTCATAACAGCATTCATCAATGGACATCAATTGAGTTATGTATACAGAGAAAAACTTTCATGACAGTATTCATCCATGGACTTCAATGGAGTTATGTAAACCGATAAAAACCTTCAGGACAGTATTCATCAATGGACTTCAATGGAGTTATATATACAGATAACAATTTCATGACAGTATTCAACAATGGACTTCAATGAAGTTATGTATACCGATAAAAACTTTCATGACAGTATTCATCAATGGAGTTATGTATAGAGATAAAAACTTTCATGACAGTATTCATCAATGGACTTCAATGGAGTTATGTATACCGATAAAAACTTTCATGACAGTATTCATCAATAGACTTCAATGAAGTTATGTATACTGATAAAAACTTTCATGACAGTATTCATCAATGGACTTCAATGAAGTTATGTATAAAGATAAAAACTTTCATGACAGTATTCATCAATGGACTTCAATGGAGTTATGTATTCAAAACAAAAACGTTCATGACAGTATTCATCAATGGACTTCAATGAAGTTATGTATACCGATAAAAACTTTCATGACAGTATTCATCAATGGACTTCAATGAAGTTATGTATAAATATAAAAACTTTCATGACAGTATTCATCAATGGACTTCAATGGAGTTATGTATACAGATAACAATTTCATGACAGTATTCAACAATGGACTTCAATGGAGTTGTGTATACCGATAAAAATTTCATGACAGTATTCATCAATGGACTTCAGTGGAGTTATGTATTCCGATAAAAATGTTCATGACATTATTCATCAATGGACTTAATGGAGTTGTGTATACAGATAAAAATTTTATGGCAGTATTCATCAATGGATTTAAATTGAGTTATGTATGCAGATAAAAACTATAATGACAGTATTCATCAATGGACTTCAATGGAGTTATGAATACAGATGAAAACTTTCATAACAGTATTCATCAATGGACTTCAATTGAGTTATGTATACAGATAAAAACTTTCATGACAGTATTCATCAATGGACTTCAATGTAGTTATGTATGCAGATAAAAACTTTCATGACAGTATTCATCAATGGACTTCAATGGAGTCATGTATACCAATACAAATTTCATGCCAGTATTCATCAATGGACATCAATTGAGTTATGTATACAGATAAAAACTTTCATGACAGTATTCATCAATGGACTTCAATGGAGTCATATATACCAATACAAATTTCATGCCAGTATTCATCAATGGACTTCAATGGAGTTATGTATACCAATAAAAACTTTCAGGACATTATTCATTAATGGACTTCAATGGAGTTATGTAAACCGATAAAAACCTTCATGACAGTATTCATCAATGGTCTTCAATGGAGTTATGTATACAGATAACAATTTCATGACAGTATTCAACAAAGGACTTCAATGGAGTTATGTATAAAAATAAAAATTTCAAGACAGTATTCATCAATGGACCTCCATGGAGTTATGTATACTGATAAAAACTTTCATGATAGTATTCATCAAATGACATTAATGGAGTTATGTATACCGATAAAAACCTTCATGACAGTATTCATCAATAGACTTAAATGAAGTTATGTATACCGATTAAAACTTTCAAGACAGTATTCATCATTGGACGACTTTAATGGAGTTATGTATACCGAGAAAAAATTTCATCACAGTATTCATCAAGGGACATCAATGGAGTTATGTATACAGATAAAAATCTTTCATGACAGTATTCATCAATGGACTTCAATGGAGTCATGTATACCAATACAAATTTCATGCCAGTATTCATCAATGGACTTCAATGGAGTTATGTATACCAATAAAAACTTTCAGGACAGTATTCATCTATGGACTTCAATGGAGTTATGTAAACTGATAAAAATCTTTCATGACAGTATTCATCAATGGACTTCAATGGAGTCATGTATACCAATACAAATTTCATGCCAGTATTCATCAATGGACTTCAATGGAGTTATGTATACCAATAAAAACTTTCAGGACAGTATTCATCTATGGACTTCAATGGAGTTATGTAAACTGATAAAAACCTTCATGACAGTATTCATCAATGGACTTCAATGGAGTTATGTATACAGATAACAATTTCATGACAGTATTCAACAAAGGACTTCAATGGAGTTATGTATATAGATAAAAATTTCAAGACAGTATTCATCAATGGACTTCAATGGAGTTATATATACAGATAAAAATTTCATGACAGTATTCATCAATGGACTTCAATGGAGTTATGTATACCAATAAAAACTTTCATGACAGTATTCATCAATGGACTTCAATGAAGTTATGTATACAGATAAAAATCTTTCATGGCAGTATTCATCAATGGACATTAATGGAATTATGTATACAGAGAAAAACATTTATGACAGTATTCATCAATGGACTTAATGGAGTTGTGTATACAGATAAAAATTTCATGACAGTATTCATCAATGGATTTCAATGGAGTTATGTATGCAGATAAAAACTATCATGACAGCATTCATCAATGGACTTCAATGGAGTTATATATACAGATAAAAATTTCATGACAGTATTTATCAATGGACTTCAATGGAATTATATATACAGATAACAATTTCATGATAGTATTCATCAATGGACTTCAGTGGAATTATATATACAGATAACAATTTCATGACAGTATTTATCAATGGATTTCAATGGAATTATATATACAGATAACAATTTCATGACAGTATTTATCAATGGATTTCAATGGAATTATATATACAGATAACAATTTCATGACAGTATTTATCAATGGATTTCAATGGAATTATATATACAGATAACAATTTCATGACAGTATTTATCAACTGACTGAGTGAACATTTTGTTTTTAAAAAAGTAGCCATTCTTATTTAACCTCTATTTCTTTCTCTTTATTATCCTGCAATTTTTTTTTTGAAATAACGAAATATACCCTTTATACTTGCTTATAAGTTGAGACCAACTGTTAAGTGCATAGACCCAGATATGCCATAGGATGAAGAGTCGGCATATCCAACTTAAAATTATACAACAGAAGATCAGGATCTATGTTGCTTGCTATATTATTTGATTTATAAGTAACTATGAAGGGAAGATGAAATTCTAATGTCGGCAGCAACTGTTCTTAGGAATGTCCACATTTGGTTCTAAACTGATACAAGTTGTAAAACTTTTACTGACATATGTCAACCTTACATAAATGAAATTATAAAAACAATATCTCTAAACAAATCCTACACATGATCACAATATGTTTACAAAAGAAGTATAGATTTTTAAATACAGAGAATTATTGAAAGCACAGATTTTTAAATACAGAGAATTATTGAAAGCACAGATTTTTAAATACAGACAATTATTGAAAGCACTGATTTTTAAATACAGAGAATTATTGAAAGCACAGATTTTTAAATACAGAGAATTATTGAAAGCACAGATTTTTAAATACAGAGAATTATTGAAAGCATAGATTTTTAAATACAGAGAATTATTGAAAGCACTGATTTTTAAATACAGAGAATTATTGAAAGCACAGATTTTTAAATACAGACAATTATTGAAAGCATAGATTTTTAAATACAGAGAATTATTGAAAGCATAGATTTTTAAATAGAGAATTATTGAAAGCAGATTTTTCAAATAGAGAATTATTGAAAGCATAGTTTTTTTCAAATAGAGAATTATTGAAAGCATATTTTTAAATACACAGAAAAATTGAAAGCATAGATTTTTAAATACACAGAAACATTGAAAGCATAGATTTTTAAATACACAGAAAGATTGAAAGCATTGATTCTTATAAACAAAGAATTATTGAAAGCTTTGATTTTTAAATGCACCAAATTATTTAAAGCATAGACTTATAACTACACAGAACTATTGAAAGCAAATACTTTTTAAAACAAAATTATTGAAAGCAAAGACTTTTAATTACAAAGAATCATGAAAAGTTATATGTGCTTATATTAAATATCTGTGAAAGTTGTATGTACTTTTAAAAAAAAAATCTGTGAAAATTATATGTATATTTTAAAAATCTGTGAAGATATGTTTAATTTCATTAGGCATTTATTGTAAGGGAAATTTTTGGAGAAAAAATTATTTGTAAAGTTTTGATATTTACACTTATGAATTAGCTGTAACATATTATTATTTTGTTGGATCTAACTGCATTTTTAACACATTACTGTGATATAAATGAAGCCAACTTATAGAAACAAATCTAATTTTTCATGCAAAATGTATCAACTTGACAATCTCATCTTGATCTGGATTTTAAACTCTGAGACTGGTTATAATAAAGAATTGTTCTTCTATTAGAGTAAATAAATCAAACACTGTAAAATACAATAATGGTACATGCAAATACTTGTTGTTAGAGTAAATAAATCAAACACTGTAAAATACAATAATGGTACATGCAAATACTTGTTGTTAGAGTAAATAAATCAAACACTGTAAAATACAATAATAGTACATGCAAATACTTGTTGTTAGAGTAAATAAATCAAACACTGTAAAATACAATAATGGTACATGCAAATACTTGTTGTTTACATATTACCAAATAAATACACTTATCAAATTTCCAAAATATGCACAAAAGAGAGCTGATGCTTTTAACATATAAAATGAAACAATGGTCTTTTCATGAAATATTTCAATAAACAACAATATCCAGCAACAAAAATTAACAAATGGACACTTTTTCCCTTTTTAGCCTAGAAGAATTTCAAACATATATATATATATATATATATATATATATATATATATATATATGGGAAGGCATATATGTACATACATATTTTCTAGACTTATTTTTATACAGTTACCTGTTATCCTGATTTTACTTTAACTTCTTTGTTCCCGATATAAAATAGTTTATTATACGCAATACAGCATAGTCTTAACAACTATAATTTTCATTGTTCCTGAGATAAAAGAGATTATTATACACAATACAGCACATTCTTAACAATTATAATTTTCGTTATTCCTGAGATAAAAGAGATTATTATATGCAATACAGCATATTCGTAACAATTATAATTTTCTTTATTCCATAAAATCACTTTAATAAAATAAGCATAATTAAATTACTTCATTAACTAAAATAAATTAAAAAATTACATCATCAAAAATTATTTCAATTTAATTGAATCTATTAACATATTCTTTCATAAAATAACATGTATGCCTGAGCATGTTTGACAGTGGATTCTGTTACTTTGCTAACATCGATATCACTTATGTGGAACCACTGTCCTGGTGGTACCAAGATCTCATTAACATTATCTTCTTCTGTCTCTTTTTCCATCTTATCCCCCATTCTGAGGACATTCTCTGTGTACTGGTCGAGGTATTCCTTTACAGAAACATGATGAGTACTGAGGAAGTTGGTCATGGAGGTGCTACTGGGTCGGACTTTAACATATGCTGTGTAGTGGCCAAACCTCAAATCTCCTTTGTGCTCAACTACTCCATAAAGAGAATACAAGATTTTCTTCTGACCTGGTTTAACATTCTGCAAGAAGAAACAGCCAGAGCTGAAAATCCTACTTTTAAAATTGAAGGTTAGAAGAATTTAAGAAATTATAGATGAACAAATCAGGGAAAAAGAAAAGATTTTTTCCATGTTTATTTGCATTTTGTATGAGTGACATCTTTCAGAAAATTAAGAATTCTGCAGAGTTACATCACTTCTGCTCTGCTGGGAAAACCTCTCAAAAGACAAATAATATATAAACCCTCAAATGGGATTTACTTGTCTCACTGTCATTTGTGAAAGAGATTCCAATAATTTCACCATACTTATGCATGTAAAACAAAAAGATAAGTTTTAACCAAAATGTTTATGTACCAACTTCAAATGATTGATTATTAGAATGCAGTAATTATTTAGGTAGTTCAACTATTTTACTATCTCACATAAATGTGCATACACATCCACATCAGTTGGTTTTACTTCAACATGCTAACAGGTTACTAGCATAAAAATAATGCAATGAAATGTATAAATGAACTTTAAGAATGCCTCTACTGTACTTGCAGTAAGGACATACAAAGTCATAAACCCTACTTACCTGGCAAAGAGCACTACAATATGGAGCTAGATCCAGGATCAAAGGAAAATCCACATGGCTGTCCAGCTTGTTGATTTTTGTGATTTCAAACTACAATAATAAAATCATACAGGTATAGCTTAAAATGCCCACACAAAAATCTCTGCTGAGCACAATGCCTTGCCTTTATTTTTGTTTAACTAATAACTTTGAGTAAACACTGCCAGCACCACCACCCCAGCACTAATGTATAAATTTTCTTAAACACATAATTTTTACACCAATACATTTATGGCAATTCAGTAAACTGCACAGCTTGTAAACCGATAATTTTTGTCATTTTCTCACTGGCAATACACTAACTAATGAAGAAATAGAAGACATATTCAATAATCTTAGATATAGCCTCGTCAGAAAATACCCCCATCTTAATACTAAACTGCATTGATAATCTCAAGCATGATACACTATTATTTGAATCTCAGGTGTGATATATTTTTGTCAGAGTCTCACATGTGATTTACTATTGTCTAAGTCTCACATGTGATTTACTATTGTGTGAAAAACTAATGTAACAGTTTCAGTCTCAAGTGTGAAACACTATTATATGTGTTTCAAATGTGACACATTATTATTTGAATCTCACATATCATACACTATTGTCTGAGTCTAATATGTAATACACTATTTTCTGAGTCTTACATGTGATAAACTATTATCTGTCTCACATGTGGTACACAAATGTCTGAGCTGCAACTGTGATATACTATTGTCTCAGTCTCACATGTGATACAATATTGTCTGAATATCAAGTGTGAAAAACTACTGCTTTGGTCTCAAGTATGAAACATTAATGTCTGAGTCTTGAGTGTGATACACTATTGTTTGAGTGTAAAGTGTGATAAACTATTTTCTGAGTCTCAAGTATGATACACAATTATGTCAATCTCACAAGTAATACACCATTGCCCAAGTCTCACATGTGATACAATAATGTTTCAGTCTCGAGTGTGAAACACTACAGAGTCTCAATTGTGATACACTATTATCTGAGTTTCAAGTGTCATACACTTATCTGAATCTTACATGATACATTATTGTCTCAGTCTAACATGTGATACATAATTGTCTACATCTCAAGTGTGATACACTAGTGCCTAGGTCTCAAGTGTTATGCACTATTGTCTGTGTCTCACATGTGATACACTATTGTCAGAGTCTTAAGTATACACACTTGTCTGGATCTCACAATTGATGCACTACTGTTTGAGTCTCACATGTGATACACTGTAGTCTAGATCTCAAGTGTGAATCACTACTATACGAGTGAAATTCACACAACACAATTCATATATAATGGCCTTACACATAACAGACCTCTGACCATACAACAGGAATGTTACAAACTATTTAATTTCTTATTCATCCTGTAAATAGCATTAACTACCTCAAAAGAATCCAGAAAACACATGTAGTAATTTCTACTACATGACATGGTTAATCAGTGACTGGAAGATGGGGTATGGTATATTTGATTTAATAATAACACAAAATAAAACATTTGCTTGCTTTATGTGCTATTAACAGGTCATTTTTAGCAAAGGATAGCCCTCTGAATAATTCACTTGAATGATTTGCTTTCTTCTGATATACTGTGCACGCTAAACAAAACCTAAGTGACCTCTTTTCATTATACTTGACAAGGACCAAGTGTTTCCCATGTATTATTTTGACCCCAAAGCCAATGGGTTATTTCTTAATCATCCTGTAAGTTACTGACAATCTTTGATGAAGGTGCACAGTCAGGAAATGGTTTATTTGTACAGATCCTTCTTCAATACTAGTGACCTTAAACTTTGACTTTTTGACCCCAAAATCAATAACAATCTTCCTTAACCCATGTGCAAACCATCAACACAGTTTGGTTGTAGTCTGTGATGTAGAATTGACATTATTTTGCATAAACCATTTTTATTTTTTGTCGCCTTTTTATGTCAAGATGAATAGGCTGTTTCCAAAACCCCCAAATACAAGCCAATAACAAAGACTATACCAGGTCTGTGATATGTTGTTGTTGTAGTGTTAAATGCCATTGAATCTGTGACTCAAACCCAAGCAGACATAGGTGAGATCGCAGTAATCTTTAATGGAGAGCGCTTTAGACAACTCGGCCACTTGGGGCCTTGGTCTGTGATATAGAACAGTTATTAATGTGGAAACAATTTCTTCTTTCATTATGTGACCTGGACTAGTTGACCTTTTCACCCCCAAACCAATACTATTCTTTCTTCATTAAAAACTTTTCACAGGTTGCATAACTTAAGCTAGCTGAGGAAAGACAAGTTAATGAACAGAAGAATGGCCATTCAGGATCTACCAAAAATATGTGTACAATACTGGACATTTTGAACCTCTCCAAGAAACCTAAGAAATAGATACCATCTTGAACTCACGTGAATTTACATTTAGGAATTTAAGTGGAAATAAAGTGATGCAACGATGAATGGACAGACAAAGGATTTAAAATATCTATTTAAAATGATGAATAGACAGACAAAGGATTTTAAAATATCTATTTAGAATGATGAATGGACAGACAAAGGATTTTAAAATATCTATCTAAAATGATGAATGGACAGACATAGGATTTTAAAATATCTATTTAGCATGATGAATGGACAGACAAAGGATTTAAAAATATCTACACTGCCTTTTAGGGTCAGCAACCTACCTGTTCAAAGCGTTTCAAATGCAGGGTAAGTACAGCTGGTGGCTGGATTATTAGGTATTTCTTGCTGGCATCAGAGTAGACTGTTTTTATCTCTGTATGAAAATAATTAAGAATATCTGTGATCCAAGTTTGAATAACCTGATCAAATTAATGCTTTTAAAAAATGGCATATTATTTTGTTTCAACACCCTATCCCTGTGCTCTTTAATCAAGGTGGAGACTTGGAAATTACTGGAATATGGTGCAAACATGTCCAAATATACGCCATGGGTACAGAACACAAAACTGTTATCAGCCCTCTGGTCCAATGCTAGCCAATTTTACAGTATATTACAAAAATGAACAGCCAGTTTGTTGAAATGTTTAGGTATATAAAGAAAATTTATATTTTCATGATATTAAAAGAAATATGTTTTTAAAAACCAAGTGAAAAATAAATAACAGTGAATTGTTTTTGATGACCACTAATGAAATGAGAAGATAAATAACTCAAGTTTAATCTATGTTTGATAGATGCTTACAGCTCCAAACAAAATGTCTTTTACATCTAAGTGAGGTTTCATGACACCTGCTACTTCCAGTTCACTATATGAACATGTTGAGGTATACCTTGATGCAAACAAGCTAAAACACCAAATAGAAACAAAGGAAAAAGAAAACTATTCACAAGTAACAGAATACATATATAAAACAGGGGATGAGATAAAGATAAAAAAGTACATATAAAAACAGGGGATGGGTTATGGATAAAAAGAAGTACATATAAAAACAGGAATGGGATAGGGATAAAAAAAAGTACATTTAAAAACTGGGGAAGGGATAAGGATAAAAGAAGTATATAAACAAAGCAGGGGATGAGGTAAGGATAATAGAAGAACATATATAAAACCTGAGGAATGGAAATAAAAGGAGAGAAGAAAAAACACTGGTGGTAGGTGGGAGAAAAACTCTTACCTGTATTAGGATTTAACTTCTTCTTAAGCTTTGTGCAATTCTTGCAGCCAAACTTGTTGTTTCCAGTCAAAAGTTCTGAAGAAGTGAACAGATTGAGACAAGACTCAATTGAGCATTCACTGGAAGTTGAGTGATATCTTGGTGCTAGAGCTGATACAGATTTTCTCTGCCCCTCTCTCCAGATCTCTTTGCGGGACCTAATTGGCTGTGGATTCTCAAACTCTGATGGTTTCATGTGTTGCACATTGAATGAAGTAGATTTATCTTCATCATTTCCAGCTTTTAGTGGAATTTCATTGTTTCCCACAGTGGCTGAGTCCATACTTCCAGTTCCTTGTGTAGATATTCCTGTATCATCTGAAACACTGGACTGACTAGAGTTGATTGGTACATCTAAATCTTTAACTTTCTCAGACTCTTCACTGGATTGGTACAGCATATTCAGAGACAAGTCTTGTGAAAAACCTGAAGAACAAGTCTCACTGACACTTGAGGCATTGGTTCCAGATGTAACATCTGAAATGACCTGTTCCCCAGTACCTAAATGTTTGTAACTAGAAGAGGACAACAGAATGCTGCTGGTAGCTGCCTCCAGTTCCATTGGCTCCTCAGAGCTTGTATCACCACATTCAAGATAACCATTGGCAACTGGTCCATTCATATATTCTACATGTACAGTGACTTCTGATTTATTCATCTCTTCAATACCAATATGACTCTCCTTGCTGGAACCATCAGTATCCTCTGTCTCCCATACTGCAACACCACTGGGAATCGATTTGTAAATTACAATTGCATCTTTTGTTGGTTTATTTTCTGCTAGTACAGATAAGCTGATGTGAGGAGAAATGTGTAAAGGGCTTGGGGATGGTTCCAAACCATTTTCTGCACTGTCAACCGATCTAGAATCACTGGTCATTGAAGCCTCAAGGGAATGTCTATACTTGATTATGTCCCTCTCCAAGTTCTCTTCTATATCAGCATCTGTTCAGATAGAGAATGATGAAACATGATACAAATCTTGCTGGAAAACCAAGTACTGATTTATGTCATGCAAGAGTAAAACAAGTGTTTAACATGAAAATTACAAAGGTTTTTATGATGACAAAACAATAACATTGCTAAAAAGAACAGGAGAATGTACTAATTTAAAAGTTAGGTAAAAACTAAGACGATTTTAAAGTTACTTGGCATTCTATGATATTCTCTACCCACAGATAAAAGCATTTCCAAGTTACCTGGTATTCTATGAAATTCTCAACTCACAGATAAAGCCATTTCCAAGTTACTTGGCAGTCAATGACATTCTCTACCATCAGATAAAAGCATTGCCAAGTTACTTGGCACTCTATAACATTATCTACTCACAGATAAAAGCATTGCCAAGTTATCTGGCACTCTATGACATTCTGTACTCACCAGATGACGATTTTTCTTCCTTCAAATCTTTGGTATCCTCCAAATCTTCCTTCATGTTTCCTCCTTCATTCTTGCTTTCCTTCTCCCATTCATGAGAGACCATATCCTCTTTCACACCCTCATCCATGTCTTCTTTCTCCTCCTTTCCTTCATACTCTGCTTCCACATGGACAATATCCTCTCTGGTATCTTCCTGCCAGTCAACTTCCTTCTTAACTTCCATAGGGACAATATCGGCTTTCACATGCTCATCCCTGCTTCCAAACTCTGTGCCTTCCTTCTCCCCTTCTGCAGGGACAACATCCTCCTTCACATTCTCCTCCATGTCTCCCTCTTCCTCCTCCTCATCTTCCATCTCACCTTCCACAGGAACCAGATAGTTCCTGATATCTTCCTCCCTATCTTCTTTCTCTTCCTTGCCTACATACTCCAGTACAAATGGGACAATATCTTCCCATATAGCGTCCTCCCTGAATCCTTTCTCCTCTTCACCTTCCTTCTCCCATTCCACAGGGACCAAATCCTCCATCACATCCTCATCGATGTCTCCTTCCTCCTCCTTGCTTTCATGTTTCCTTTGCAAAGGGACAATGTCATTCACATTCACCTCATTGTCTATTTTATCATTGCCTTCGTTCTCTCCTTCTGCATGGACCATTTCCTCCTTCACATCCTCCTCCATGTATACTTTATCTGCCTCAATTTCTTTCTCCCATTTCACAGGGACCATATCCTCCATCACATCTGCCTCCATCTCTCCTTCCTTCTCCTTGCAATCCTTCTCTCCATCAACAGGGAAAATATCTTGATTTATGTCCTTCTCCTTGTCTACTTTCTCCACTACAGCAGTGGCCATATACTCCTTTACATCCTCCTCAATATATCCATCACCCTCCATGCATTCTTTCTCTTTCTCCACTTCCATAGGAACCATATCCTCCTCATCTGCCTCTTCTCTGGCTACCTTCTCCCATTCTACTGAGACCATTTCCTTCTGCATATCCCCCTTCATGTCTTTCTCCTCCTTGCCTTCCTTCTCCACTTCCAAAGGGGTCATATTGTTCTTCAAATTTGCATCCTTGCCTACCTTCTCCTCTTCCACAGGGACCATATCTTCCATTACATCTTCATCCATGTCTCTTTCCTCATCACCTTCCTTCTCCACTTCCACTGGGAGAATATTCTCCTTGATATCTGCCTCCCTGTTTCCTTTCTCTTCCTTGCCATCCATCTCCCCTTCCACAGTAACAAGATCTTTTACATATGCCTTTCTGTCTTCTTCCTCCTCCCCATCCACATGGATAATATCCTCCTTCACATTTGCCACCATATCTCCTTTCTCCTCCTCACCTTCCTTCTTCCCTTCCACAAGGACAATATTATAAAGAGATGCTATATTAGATGTCTGAAATGAAAAACTAGCAAAGCTTAATACTACTGTACTGCAGGTGGGACTAACAAAATTCCAGAACAGAACCTCAGCATTTTCTCTGCTTAACACAGAAATTAGCAAGAAAACCTCAAAAGAATAGAAATAAAACTAGTTTAGTCATATTGCATGGTTTCCAGAACCACATGTATTGCATTTCAAGAGAAATGTCATTTTATTTTAGTTAACTATGTTACGCCAAGAATACTTAACCTGATCACACTAATATGATCTCTGCATGATAGATCTAATGGTCGACTGAGCATTAATAGCCAATGGTTTCTTTTAAATCTCTGAATTTTAATGGGATTCTCTGGGGAGAGCTATCATATGATTGTAAATATCATTCATCCATAAGTTGTCTATGACTTGTTCATCAGAGCGATGATACCAGAATAATTTTGCACGTATAGTTTCTGATTTTCTGAATGACTCTCTGAATCAGAACAGGTGAAGGGAAGGAGTAGCCCCTAATCCCATTGCAGCTGACTGCTAGAAAGTCCAGACTCAAGCTTCTGGATATGAGACTGGAGAGAAAAAGGTCATCCCTGCAGCAATGAACGGCTTTCATTACAGCATTCACTTTTAAAAGGTCTATATGAACTGCTTTCACCTCTGAGCTCCAATTGTCACTTACCATCATCAGTGAAGCAACAGGTGTCTCCCCATCCACTTCTGACAGCTGAATGAACCAGTGTTCATAAAAGCCATACCACCCGATTTAGGCGTCTCAGGAACAATTACTACGATATAACATTACACATCTTGCCACTGTCACTGAAATTACTGCTGCAGGGGGTAAATTTGGCTTTGGTCAGGTCCTGAATGGCCAAGTGGTCTAAAGTGCTAACCTATCAACTGCTGACATCTCACATATTTCCACATGGGTTCGAGTCTCAGGCTTGCCCAATGTGGGATGCAAAACATCTTGCCAGTACCTTCCACGTGGCTATTGGTTGTTACCAGGGTTTTCCAGGTGTAACAGCCAATTCTTTCCCTGCATCAGGGGGTAAATTTGGTTACTACACCAGATTCCTCCCCCTCCAGTTATACCAGTCACCATGTAAAGATTTTTTGCGTGCTGAGAAATGATACTCAATCCAAAACAATGTTTGGTCAGTCTCAGAAGGCACTTATCTAGAGGTCTAGTAAAGGAGCACTACTAGGCTGGCAGTACTATTGGGAGAGGGTACAAAACATGTGGCTTATAGGAATCAAATCTGCCACTGCATTTAGTCAACCAAAGTACTACAGAAAAAATCTCACAGAATCCCATTTCCTGTTTGAGATCAGCATTAAATGTTCTATAATCCATGCAAGTTATTGATGAATGGATTGATCTTTAGGAACCTTATAAGAAATGTAGGACAATTTTATGCGTATGTTTAAATGGTGTAGAAAATGTTGATGACACAAAATATGTGTAAAGTTGCTGCATTATCCAAAATGAATATAACCAGTGTAAACAAAGAATGAAAGATAGCAAGAAGTTGTGTAGGAAATATATAGTTGTTAAATTATTCAAAATGATTAACTGTTAAAGGAGGAAAGGAGCAAGAAAAGGTGCAAACTGTATTGAGTGACTATTTTAAGTAAAATAGTACCAAGGTAAGAAAAGGACGAAAGACAGATGAAGCTAAGCAAGCACTGCACAAGAGAGCCATATCTGATACCTTCACCAGCTTTTTGTTTGCCTCCTTTTTCTCCTGTCCAATTACATTCCCTGGCAAATGATTTTCAAATTCTATGCAAGTTCATTGATGATGCCCAGACTGCAAGTTCTTGAAAGAAGTATGATTATACCTGCAACTGTTTAATTACTCTTGCAACAGTTCAGCTGTTGGCCCAATTTGGTCTATGGATACAGAAAGTAAAATGTGGGATAGTGGATTTTAAATATCCATGGCTACCATCTAGATTCTAGATCATTCATTTAATTGTAAAGGATCCTTTTAACATACTGTATACATTGGACCTTTAACCCAATGAATATCAATCAGCAAAGCTAATAAAGATTGGTGTTAGCTAATTAAGACTGGTGTTAGCTAATGAAGACTGGTGATTGTTGATTTACTTACTCAGTGCATGACTTAAAAATACTTTAACACAAAATATTAACATTGTTGACACCATCTTCATGATAGCCAGAAAAGAAGAGATATCTTTATCTCCTTATGCTTGCACAGGCAATGAGGATTTCAAAAGTAAGATTAATCTTGGGTGTAATAAAATAAAAAAACCTTTTTCATAATTTGACGTTTCTTGAAAAGGAATTTAAAAAATTTCATTATCTATGTCAATATCAATACCAATACTGTAAATTCATTAAATATTTTTTATATCAATCTTCACATTTATCCTAAATATGAAAATTTGTATTAGTTCATAAATTTCTGGAACTGAGGTAGGTTCATATTGTTTTGAAAGACGGATCATTGTTTACTGAGTCCTCAAATTCACATTTTCCAGCAACTATAAATTACAAATAAAAATTGGTTCTCCATGAAAAACAGTGAATTACATAAAATTGGCACTGCATTAAAAATAGTGAATTACAAAAAAATTTTTACTGTATGAAAAATAGTGAATTACTGGTACAAGAAAATTGGTACGGCGTGAAAAATAGTTAATTACAAGAAAATTGGTACTGTATGAAAAATACAAGAAAATTTTCACACTTTAAAAAATAGTGAATTTCAAGAAAATTGGTTCTTCATTAAAAATTGTGAATTAACTGCAGTTTTTACTGTTACACAACAAATCTCACCTTTTCTTCCTGAACAGATAAAGACAAATCCTGGAATGGTTCAAAAGTCTGGGAGATCTAGAAAGAAAAAAACAAGAACGTTACAAACATTAAAACATTTTCAACTTCAGAAGGAATAAAACTACATTTATATGCAGCTGCCTAAAGAACTGGGACTCCACTGGTAAACATGATACAATTAACTAAAGAGAAAATCCATGGTAAGAATGTATACAAAAATTAATTGGATAAAGTTCACATTATTATATATAAACAATCTGAGTAAAGTTGGATCAACAGTTCAGGAGAAAATTTTATTATCTCAAGTTTTTAAACAATGCAGACAGTTTTAAAATTCTCTTGCATTGTTCTGTGTTTATGACAAGTAACCAACACTTTCAGTTAATCCTCTCATATCATCCTCTGTACTGAACTCAAACTAACCAAAAGAGATATTGCTGTGATAGTCATCCTTTGTACGAAATTTAACCTGCCTTAGAGATATATTTCTGTGATAGAGTCATCCTTTGTACTAAATTTAACCTGCCTTAGAGAGATATTGCTGTGATAGTGTCATCCTTTGTACTAAATTTAACCTGCCTTAGAGATATATTACTGTGATAGTGTCATCCTTTGTACTAAACTTAACCTGCCTTACAGAGATATATTACTGTGATAGTGTCATCCTTTGTACTAAACTTAACCTGCCTTACAGAGATATATTACTGTGATAGTGCCATCCTTTGAACTAAACTTAACCTGCCTTAGAGATATATTACTGTGATAGTGTCATCCTTTGTACTAAACTTAACCTGCCTTAGAGAGATATTACTGTGATAGTGTCATCCTTTGTACTAAACTTAACCTGCCTTAGAGAGATATTACTGTGATAGTGTCATCCTTTGAACTAAATTTAACCTGCCTTAGAGAGATATTGCTGTGATAGTGTCATCCTTTGTACTAAATTTAACCTACCTTACAGAGATATTACTGTGATAGTGTCATCCTTTGTACTAAACATAACCTGCCTTACAGAGATATATTGCTGTGATAGTGTCATCCTTTGTACTAAACTTAACCTGCCTTAGAGAGATATTGCTGTGATAGTGCCATCCTTTGTACTAAACTTAACCTGCCTTACAGAGATATTACTGTGATAGTGTCATCCTTTTTTACTAAACTTAACCTGCCTTAGAGAGATATTGCTGTGATAGTGCCATCCTTTGTACTAAACTTAACCTGCCTTACAGAGATATTACTGTGATAGTGTCATCCTTTGTACTAAACTTAACCTGCCTTACAGAGATATTACTGTGATAGTCATCCTTTGTACTAAACTTAACCTGCCTTAGAGAGATATCGCTGTGATAGTGTCATCCTTTGTACTAAACTTAACCTGCCTTAGAGAGATATTGCTGTGATAGTCATCATTTGTACTAAGCTTAACCTGCCTTAGAGAGATATTGCTGTGATAGTGTCATCCTTTGTACTAAACTTAACCTGCCTTAGAGAGATATTGCTATGTTCACAGCATCATCCCTTCATCCTTCTTTCCTTGTATATGTTTGTTAAGGTTTGTAAAGTGGTGTCGATGTATCGTTATTTTCTAATCTGACCTGTTTTGAAATTTGATAAGATCCATCTGCTTAAACATTTTCTGTCAAATAACATTAACAACTCACATAAACATTTCACTAAGCATGTGGAACAATTTTCTTGTTTTTGTTTTTGTAGGGTTAAACGCCATTTTTCAGCACACAATAGACTATACATGGCAGCCAGTATTAATGGTAAAGGAAGAACCCGGGGGGAAACTCCCCGGAAAGAACCACCGACCCATGAGTAGCTACTAGAAAGCTTTCTCACATACCCACAATGGCCAAATCTGAGACTCAAACCCAAGCAGACAGAGGTGAGATGGCAGTGATCCGTAACAAAGAGCGCTTTAGATCACTCGGGGTCCAGTCACCATTTTCTTCAAAAGAACAGACTGGTTTAACAATGTCCCTAGCAGTAGCTTATCAGTACAATGAATATGTGTAGCAAAGTTCACATTTGAAGAAACCCATCCGTTTCTTTGGAAATGAACATATACAGTTGCTATAAATAGCAAATAAGGAAAGTACATTTATGCTATTTTCATGCAGCAGTCATCTTTTTAAGAATATTCTCAAATTTAAATGAGTGGAATTAAAGTGATGACAATGAAAATGACAAAAAAACAACTTTTATTATTGATTTATTTTAATAGTGAGATTTTCAAGATGGCCACTAATGCAGCCATGGTGGAGATCAGATCAACACTGTTTTAATTTACAACTGACTAGATAGATACTCAAGTCTTTGGGGGTTGGGGGGGAAACTAAAGGTGTAGATATAACAAGAGTTTCAAGACTGTTGCTATGGTAGCCATATTAGATTCTCAGATCAGCCCAATCGTCATTTGGGAACAACTAGACAATGTATTTTGGTCAATGAAAACCATGTCAAGGAGAAGTAACCATAAGAACATATTCAAGATGGTCACTATGGTGGTGTCAGAGTAGTACCATTTTAAATTAGGACCAACCTTTCCTTGGGATGACTATGTTTATATTCATGGCAACCTTCCATGTAGTTCAGGAGTTGCCATGGATAACAAACATTTGCTAACAACAGAAGGTCAGACAGATGACCATGGATAGCTATCTCATAAGCTTTTTGAGTCTATGACCAGAAAAGCTAAATATATACTTACATAATGGCATTCTTCACACATTACAGTGCTAACAAGACAGCCTCCAAACAAAGCATCCACAAATGTGTAATTAACTTGATGACCATAGTCTGCAATGGAAAACAGATTAAGTACATTTATATACTGTATAGAATTAATTTTGTCCTGGATAAACAGGTTTTCAACTATGACCAATAATACAGATTTTAAATGCAGTAAACATGAAAAATTCCCCCTGTAATGAATGTTATTTATCACAACTAAAAATGACTACTTATAGAGTATGATTTATTACCATTGGCATTATTTATAACATGCAATCAGATGTGAACAGTACTTTCTTCAACAAATGAAAAATTGTCAACAGGGCGATGGTAGCTTAGTTGGCAGAGAGTTTGGCTTGTATTCAATGGGTTAGATACACTTCCAAGTCAACTACCTAGATCAACTTTGGGAAAGAAACATAGATCCCATTTCCTTGGCATGAAATAGCCAATTATGTGTTTACAAGTGCAATAGGAAAAAAATGGCCAATATTTGTCAAACATTCTATAATTGAAACCATAAAAACATTTCTCCCTATAATCTTCTGCATATACTTTCTACTAATTGAAGTATAAATCTGACTGAAATTTTCTAAGGATATCATGAAATGAAAGAACAATTTGGAAACAAATGATGATGCTGGTCTGGTTGAATATGACCAATGAATTTGAAATAGCAACATGTCAGTACTGGCTGAATAAGACCAATGATTGTCAAAGAAGACAATGAGATATGGTTGAAAGAGTTCACTGAATTTCAAAGAACAACATGAGATCTTGTTGAATAAGACCAATGAATTTCAAAGAGCAACATGTCAGATCTGGTTTAATAAGACCAATGAATTTCAAAGAGCAACATGTCAGATTTGGTTGAAAGAGTCCATTGAATTTCAAAGAGCAACAAGTCAGATCTGTTTGAATAAGACCAATGAATTTCAAAAAGCAACATGTCAGATCTGGTTGAAATAGTAAATTGAATTTCAAAGAGGAACAAGTCAGATCTGGTTAAAAGATTCCATTGAATTTCAAAGAGGAACATGTCTGACCTTGTTGAAAAAGATCAATGAATTTCAAAGAGCAACATGTCAGATCTGGTTGAAAGATTCCATTGAATATCAAAGAGGAACATGTCAGATCTTGTTGAATAAGACCAATTAATTTCAAAGAACAACATGTCAGAGCCTAATTTGCTGGTGCATTATGCAATGTCAGATCTGGATCTATTCTGTTTGCTACTGGGTGCAAGTACAGTATGGTCAAGATGGATCTTTGATCGGATGTTAAGTGAACATAGTCCAAACCCTTATTGTCCACAACTCCACTGACACTCACACCTGGAAGTAAGTCACTCAAGTGAACATAGCCAAACCCCTTATTGTCCACAACCCCACGAACACTCATGCCTGGAAGTAAGTCCCTCTAGTGAACATAGCCCAAACCCTTATTGTCCTCAACTCCACTGACACTCATGCCTGGAAGTAAGTCACTCAAGTGAACATAGCCAAACCCCTTATTGTCCACAACCCCACGAACACTCATGCCTGGAAGTAAGTCCCTCTAGTGAACATAGCCCAAACCCTTATTGTCCTCAACTCCACTGACACTCATGCCTGGAAGTAAGTCACTCAAGTGAACATAGCCAAACTCCTTATTGTCCACAACCCCATGGACACTCATGCCTGGAAGTAAGTCACTCAAGTGAACATAGCTCAAACACTTCTTGTCCTCAACCCCAATGACACTCACGCCTGGAAGTAAGTCCCTCATATAAACATACCCCAAATCATTAATTGACCAGAACCCAACTGACACACCTGGAAGAGTGTGTTACTACACAAATGAAGTATTCATGATCATTCTCATCTGACATGAGCTTCAAAAGGCGAGTTGTTATCACTTCTCCTGTTAAAACAGGCCAGAGAGGGTTGGATGTATAAGATGTTATCACCTTTATTGTTAAAATAAGTTTGGGAGTGCTGGATGTACAGGTTTGTTATCACTTTTGTTGGTATTTAAGCGAGCCTGGGAGAGCTGAATGTACAAGATGATATCACTTCCATTGCTAAAATAAACCTGGGATGGAGGGAAGGACAAGATGTTATTACTTCCATTGCTTAAACAAGCCTGTGAGGGTGGGATGTACAAGATGTTATCACTTCCATTGCTAAAAAAAACCTGGGAGGGAGGGAAGGACAAGATGCTATCACTTCCATTGCTAAAACAAGCCAATGAGGGTGGGATGTACAAGATGTTATCACTTCCATTGCTAAAAAAAACCTGGGAGGGAGGGAAGGACAAGATGGTATCACTTCCATTGCTAAAAAAAACCTGGTATGGAAAGATGTACAAGATGTTATCACTTCCATTGCTAAAACAAACCTGGGAGGGAGGGAAGGACAAGATGCTATCACTTCCATTGCTAAAACAAGCCAATGAGGGTGGGATGTACAAGATGGTTTCACTTCTGTGGCTAGAAGAAATCTGGGAGGACTCGATGCATAAAATAGT
This sequence comes from Unio pictorum, assembly GCA_030141615.1. Classification (NCBI taxonomy): domain Eukaryota; kingdom Metazoa; phylum Mollusca; class Bivalvia; order Unionida; family Unionidae; genus Unio; species Unio pictorum. The sequence continues at coordinate 8,859,495 of JARLTB010000046.1, read as the reverse complement.
GCTCTTAATGTATTATGATTAGGAAACAAATATGAAAAAGAAAGAGACATGCATTAAATATCAGAGTAACCTAGAAAACCATGACAATCAACGACAAAAATAGATTCATACATATAAGTACACAATATATATATATATATATATATATATATATATATATATATATATATATATATATATATATATATATATATATATATGTAGAGAGAGAGAGAGAGAGACTTACTTCTGACTTTCATCCTGATATCATGATCAACTCTTTGGGGATCAGAGTTTACTGTCAGCTCAAAATATTTCAACACTGCAATCTGACTTCTCTGGAATATGTAATTTGCATTTTAAAATCAAATTTGATTGCAATGAGCACTATAAATCATCTAATTGTGATGGTCATCAAGAGATATTAATTTACATAAGATATCAAGGAAAAACATAACTCCAGAGAATTAATTACGAATGGCCTTTTATGCCTTCAAAAGCCTAATACATAAGAAAAAAATCTGTATATTTTCTTAATTGTCTTCTCTTTGTGTCATTAGAGAATTTATATTAATATGTACAACACTTGATGCTAAATTATTGCTATTTACCTTTTGATACCATTTTCTACTACTATGACAGTTAAACAATACACATAAGGGAGATAATCCTACAGGAGATAACTATTACCAGGAGACATCATTTGAGTTGTGTCCAGTTTAACAAAAACACAAAGACAAATCAAGGGCAGATTTTGGCATAAAGGGTGTAATAAATCTGACTAATAAAACAAGGGTTGTTTGAAAGAATGTTGATCTGCACTGCTTAATAGTCCATTGTGTAGAGGTATTCTAAATACATGGTTGACTCTCCAGATTACTGACCTAAGAGTTGTAATTATCTCAGCCATTGGTCAAGTTATGCTGACTTAAATTAAACTTTATGAGCAGAAGACATTATTTTCGTGTCCAACTTATCATAATTAGGACCTTTGATCTTCAAACACCAGAATCTACAGGATTTACTTGACTACCCTAAATGCAAGTCATATGACACCATCAGCATTTTAAGAACGAGGAAAAATAGGCAAGCTGTGATAATATTTCAGCATGCACAAACCAGGAAAAATGGGAAAGCTATGACCATATATGGGTTTGCACCATGGGAAAATGTTCAAATGGACATATTTCAGTTTGTAACAACAAGGGAAAATGTTCAAACTGACAATATTTCAGTTTGCATAAAATCAGCTTTAAGGAACAGTACTTTACAGTGGGACCCCACTATAACACGGTAGTTGGGAGCCATAGAATCCGACCGGGCTATGAACCGAACCGTGTTATAAGCAACCATGTACAATACCAAAACATTTTTGGATTTATTTAGGGGGGGGGTTTACATAAAGATGGGTGCGAAAATGCATGGCACAATTACCATTTTTGATCAATATATATTAAATGAGAAAAACATTTGCTGTGGTAACAGAAATTGCAGATATAATATATTACTTTATTCAGAGAACCATGCATTGGTACATACACGTGTCTAATTTATGTATACATGTATAATCTATTGCATGAAAAGAGTATCAACACCGTGTACTCACGAGCGAATCTTGTAACATACATTGAATCCATAATACAAATATTTCCATCGAAAATATCCACACACGGATGTAAAATATTCAATAATTTTGTCACAGATCATTATGTGACTGAATTCAATGAAAAGAAAAAAACAAAAATTACGTAACGGGTGTACATAATGAATGATGAAATAGTACATGTCCATTGATTAAATAATGGAAGCTAAAGTGTATTCTTATAATAACTACATGTACATCTCGGGATCTTTCTGTCTCTGAATTCAGTCATTGTAAATTTCAGCACAATTTCCCACCCCAGCTGCTAGTCAAAGTCCTTCGAACTTGCCGCCCAGTTATTGCGTCATGTTCTTTTGATGTACTCTAATAAATACAGCAGACTGAACTGGCTGTACGTATTTTCACCACTGAATTATGTCACTGTTTAGCTCGGCAGTTCACTTTAATGATAAACAATGTACTTAAATTAATTGATACATTCTGGTGAGAATCTTTTATCAACCGCCGCATTGGCTGTTGCTTAGTTGTGAATGAAATTAAGAGAACATTTATCGGAGATTATTTGAGCAACGATTGTATTCGGAATGCATTCAAGACAAACACAAAGTAGACACGATGGCTTCATTACCCAGGAATCAGTAATTATAATATTGACACTTATGAGCTGTAATTTTTCAACAATAAACAAAGATCAAAGTTCTCAGGAGGCCCAGCAATTGGTTCGTATTTCCGACGTTTTTTTTGGCACAAAAATAGAAGAAATTTGATAATACATGTTCTACACGTTCTTTTTCGCACTGTTTAGACGAATATGAGAATGATAATTAAACTCTTAATTTTTTTTTTATACTTAAATTTTTTTTTGTTGGTCTTTGAGAAAAATACCTGTAATAAATTACCCGAAATTTCGGGAGCCATGCCACGACCGGGTTATGTCCGAATTCGGGTTATAGCGGGGCGGGTTATAGCGGGGTCCCACTGTACTTACACAACCTAAGCATATCTGTACCACACAAAAGGTACTGCACTTGTTCAACCTAATCCTAACTGTATGGTATAGTAAGTACTGGACTTGCTCAATCTTATATTAGCTGTAAGGCACAAAAGATACTGCAGTTGCTCAACCTTACTCTAGCTCTGTGGTACAATAAGAAGTGCACTTGCTCAACCTAATCCTAGCCATTAGGCACAATAAGTACTGGAGTCAACCTAATCCTACCTATATGGTGCAATATGTACTGCAGCACTCAGTGTAATCCGAACTCTGTGACATAATAGGTACTGCACTTGCTCAACCTAATCCTAGATTTCTTTAGAATGTTTTTCTTTTTCCACTGACAGATATTGTAAAAAAATCAGCAAACAACAATACAAAGAACAACATTGCTGTTGGAAAGTATAACAATGTCTTGTCTTATGCAAACAACAATACTGATGCTGGAAAAATATGCCTCTCTTGACTATGTAAACAGCAACAAAGATGATGAATACAACAAGGTCTTGCCCCTGCAAATACCACCATTATTTGGTAAAAATATAACACTGTCTTGCCAATGCAAACAACATTGCTGTTGGAAACTATAACAATATCTTGCCTATGCAAAAAACAACATTGCTGTTGGAAAAATATAACTGTCTTGTGTGTGCATTATAGGCAAGAATAAATTAATTCTGGTCTAAAACTAATTATCAAAGGAATGTGTATTTACCTTGATTTCTTCAGATCGCATGATGCCCAGCATGTGACTTAGAAGCTCATGGCTATCATGTTGCTGATTGCCTCTGAACATTGGGGCCCTGAGGAAAAAGGAAAGCACTTAGAGTGACTGACTAAAGATTTGCATGTAGTAGTCATACTTCCAACACAAAATGCAAATGTTAGATAATCTAAAACTAGACAAAGAAAGTCACATTAAATGACCCTAACCATATCCCATTTTTCTGTAAATTCACTGCACAAGAAAAATCTTCAAGAAAACAATGTATTAATCAGTTCCCTTTGAGACAAGTGAAAATAACTACAAGCCATATTACATAGAGAAAGACATAAGAAAACACAGACAATAATCTATACCTTCAAGTCTGGCTCTTGAATTGTGAACATTACATACAGAGTATTTAAACAAAGTGAAATGTCATGCATAATCGTAAAGGACTTGTAATATAGGTAATTGGACTGTGATGAGGTCTGTGATTTTATGTGAAGCATTTGTATTTATTGATATGACAGTATTTGTTCAGCTAATTCCTCATTTTATACATTAAAAAATTAAAAAGTAATGCTTTAATAATTGTGTGGACTGCTACACACACAGACACTGAATCTCTCATAAGTACAGACTCTCATCACACAAGCACTTTGAAGAGACTTTAACAGATATCACATGCTTCATTATTGCAAAGAAACACTGATGTGAAACTTGGATTACTCTTTGCAGACTTGTCCAAAGAGGGCACTAGGATTCACAATGTTGGTTTGAGTTGCTGAGTTGATCTCCTGAAGGAAGTTTGCTAGTGCCATGGTAACGGGTCTGGCTTGACTGAGGCTGATTCTAATGCTAGGCTGTAACAATAAAAAAGACATACTAAGTAGAATTATATATTACACAACATTCAATACCTAATTTCTACAAAATATACATGCATAATATCATCATTTTCAACAGACCTAAATGAAAACATCATTATATAATGGAATATTCAAGAATAAGGTTACTTTAAGAAAAACAATAATAATAATATACACTTGTACAGATGATGGAATAACTAAAATGATAAATAGCATCCCATATCAGAAATATTACATGAGGTCAAGCAGATTATATATTCTAATAGCAAAAAGTGTTTTGTAAAACCCAGTGTCTTACCTTCATCCTATGAATATGTATATCTGACATAAAAATTTAGTTGATGATGAAACCATGAAAGTATGACACCCATGTCGCATCATACTTTCACATGTGAGACAATAAAAACTGTCAACTTAGTAAAAAAATCTTCATAGAAGACACAACTGTAGAACAAATCATACATTTAAAAGACAATCTTTATGAACCTTACCAAGTCCATAACATAATCATCCTCATCTTTACTGCAGATACGGGAGTTGTCACTGATATATTTCCTGCCAGGCAGTAAGAGTGGTCCCCCTTCTATGCTCCTTTCCATCAGGAGGTTCACCAGACTGTATGTCTGAATCAAATTCTGAAAACAAGATGTCAGCGTCATTTATTCATCAACAAAAAATTGAATGGATTTCAAGATTCTCTCTTTAGAATAGATTAGAAATAGGCAAATGAACCAGTATGAAAAAAAATCATGTCTTTAGACAAGTCATTTACATGTCACTGCAACATAATTTGCTGTTGAATATATATAAATTGTATCTGAAGAAATTGAATTAATGAATTGTGATAAAGACTTCATGCCTAAAAGATAGTGGTACATAATCAATACTGACAATATTAAAGCATAAACTTTGAGTCTAAGATTTTATGTTAGTGCTTAAATTTCATTTAATATATAGATCATGTCTGACAGAATAATTCCTTCTAAATAAGGACAGACTTCAACACAGATTAATATGGACAAAATTTATAACATTGGGATGAAGGGGAAGAGGATATATATTGATCTAATGGATCAAGGCAAATTATATTTTACTCTAAAAATGTGTTAATCAACAGTAGTAAAGTAAAGGAAAATATATTTAGCTTGTTCTTTTTTGTTAAATTACTCACCTGCACGACTGCATTGAAGTAACATGTGTTCCCCACATTATGCAAACCCTGCAAGTATTCAAGTTAATAGATTTCAATGAACAGTTTGTAGTGTTTCATCAGACAATTTCTAAGTTTGGCCTAACAAAGTATTTTTAGTATTGAACTCTAAATTAACAAATCCGATAATTACTACACATCACTTGTTATTTTTAGGGTTGTATAATAAAATGTGAATTAGCTTCACAACTTAACAAAAAATTTTTACATCTGCTCTTCACATACATTGATTTTGGACAAACTCATTTTATTATAATAATTGCCAATCATCAGAAAACATGTTGATAAACAATGTTCTTCCTGTTAAAAAAAAGAGGTTCTTTAATAAATTAAACAAATTTGGTTTCATACCATTACTTTCTGGCCTGATGGGTCCTTTCTCTCCTGTGAGGAATTAACATTGAAGGATGCAGCTGGAACCGATGCAGTATGGGCTGCAACTGGGAAAACAGAAGAATGAATATAATAGGCTGGTTATTGATCAATTGTACAACTGATATGCATCTCTCTTTATTTGTGTGTTTATATATATTATTTATATATCACATAACAATGCTAACAAGGCCATAACTGGAAGTGCTTTATGTGGATCACAAATATACCACCTCTATGATTCTCTTAAACTTGAGTGTCCAATTGTGTGTGCTCAAATTTTACAGATGTAACAAATAAAAATGAACTGCTTTGACAGTTTAAAGCATGTTCTTATGGAAAGAATTTCTATATCAATTCAAAATAGAAAAATACAAAGACAGGTCATAAGTTACCTCTACTACATAATCAACCTTTCCTATTCAATTAAAACTTTCATATTTCCCGTCCAATAAATTTTACTGCATCATGAATTAAGGATTCAGTGATTATATAGTCAATCTTTGCTTTTACCAGTTTCCAACTGCCATTATAAAAATTATGATACAGAAAATAATATAGACCAACACAACCTTGTCCAGTTTCTAACTAAAGATCTTTTGTAATATTTCATATTTATATTTGAACTATAAACCATTTAACAATTTAAAATTTGACATTTAATCATCACCATATAACCTATATTGTGCTGTACCTTACAAACACCTACATATCTACCTCCCCTACTTACTTACCTATCTACCTTATCTTAACACGCTAATTAAGACAAAAGAAAGCAAAAGTAAAAAAGAAATTCTTTTCAAATAAAAGTGGAAGTGCTAAATGGACTTGAAAAATCCCTGAAATTAATGTTTTTTTTTGTAATATTTTATTTTTTATAAAATCATTCCTTTTATAATCTGTTTGACAAGCTACTACTACCGCTAGAAGCCATATTTTATTGGATGAAGTTCATAGGATTTGAGTGCCTCTTGAGAATCATCCTGCAGGAAAAAACATCATGCATTAACAATTACCTTGATTTTCCACTTCAACTGAGGCCTTGCAGGAGCATGCAGTATAGACATCACCAATCCATGCCATAACTTTCCGAGTTAATGAGACACTTCTGCCCTTTAATGAATCAACATTGGGGACTGCAAAAAAGAAGACAGTAAAAAATTAAAAGGTTACTTACTGATTGAACCTTTAAAGATCTGTCTTCTATTTATTCTTCATTACATATAGAAAGCTTAATGGCTTAATATGTGGAATACAAATTAATCCGAGTGAAAATGTCGCCTTCACACTTGTTATCATTATGTTAATCCTCATCAAATTCTGCACTGAATACCCAATGTTGTGGCTAATTGCATCATGATCATATCAACGGAAAATTTAACTTTCATTGGACCATATCATCTTGGTTCTCCTTCCATGGTCTCCAAAATGAAGTAAATGGCAATCTCATAGGGACACATCTTGCTGGAGATAATGGTTGGGATGTAAATAATTTTATTCAAGTCACACTCCATAAACTGCTTCTTTAATTTTGCATTTACAAAATTATGGTACATAATATTAAGAAAGATACCAAAAATGTATGCATGCAAATTTGGCATTTTTATAAATAGTTATAAAAGATGGGTCTTTCTCATCAACATGTTTAAAACTTCAACAACTGCTAAAACTAAATTTAAAAAGGACATCAATACATGACCTGTATACAAATACTATTAGTGTTATTAATCTTTTTCTTTTAATAGCAAGTGTGAGAAGGAAAGCAATTAACAATTAGCAAATCCCATCAACAAACTGATCAAAGACAGAACATGTCATCTGACATGGTTAACATATCTCCTCAAATGCCCATCCAGACAGTGACATTGGTGTTAAATTAATATTCAAGTTATTTTGTGTTTGAGGGTAAGACCATTAGCGATCAAGTCAAGCTCAAATTTGCAGTTACAATTACTTACCTTTTACATCATGTTATAAAACCACTTCAGATCATTTGCAAATGAAAATGCAACATGATCTGTTGGATTCAACTTTTGATACCATGTATACACACAAGGACACTATTTGTCCTGGGTGACCATCAATTATTTCCAAAAGTATTTTTGTATGACATATTAAAATTTCTTCAAGAAATAATAGCAGTTATATGGTAGATTGCTTTTATTTAAGTAGCAATTAATAGGTATAGGTATAATGGCATGGATTTCTATCAAAATACAACAGGCAAATAAACCAATAATAATCAAAAGCAGATTAAACAAAGAACTGTACCAAGTCAGAAGTAAACCAAATAATATGTACAAAATTACAATTTATGTTAATCCAAAAACACAAAAAAAAATGAATTAATGTGGAAAGGTCATTAATGTGATACCTAAATCACTAATGACCCTATCAATGTTTGACTATATGTGGACTCCCCAACAGTACAAGCCAGTATGCTAATGCTAATATCCAGTTGGAATTTATCAATACATAGTACAGACCTTTACATGTAATAGTAATAATACATAGTACAGACCTTTACATGTAATAGTAATAATATATAGTACAGACCTTTACATGTAATAGTAATAATACATAGTACAGACCTTTACATGTAATAGTAATAATACATAGTACAGACCTTTACATGTAATAGTAATAATACATAGTACATACCTTTACATGTAATAGTAACAATACATAGTACAGACCTTTACATGTAATAGTAACAATACATAGTACAGACCTTTACATGTAATAGTAACAATACATAGTACAGACCTTTACATGTAATAGTAACAAAACATAGTACAGACCTTTACATGTAATAGTAACAATATATAGTACAGACCTTTACATGTAATAGTAACAATACATAGTACAGACCTTTACATGTAATAGTAATAATACATAGTACAGACCTTTACATGTAATAGTAACAATACATAGTACAGACCTTTACATGTAATAGTAACAATACATAGTACAGACCTTTACATGTAATAGTAACAATACATAGTACAGACCTTTACATGTAATAGTAACAATACATAGTACAGACCTTTACATGTAATAGTAACAATATATAGTACAGACCTTTACATGTAATAGTAACAATACATAGTACAGACCTTTACATGTAATAGTAATAATACATAGTACAGACCTTTACATGTAATAGTAACAATACATAGTGCAGACCTTTACATGTAATAGTAACAATACATAGTACAGACCTTTACATGTAATAGTAACAATATATAGTGCAGACCTTTACATGTAATAGTAATAATATATAGTGCAAACATATACATGTAATAGTAACAATACATAATGCAAACATTTACATGTAATAGTAACAATACATAGTGCAAACATTTACTTGTAATACAGTCCTACCCATTTATAGTGACATCGCTTATATCGACAAGCCACCTATGTCAACAAAAAAAGCAAAGTCCCAGTCCCTTGGTCTACTATTATTATCAAATTGTCATGCTTATGTCGACAATGAGATAAAAGATCAATCTACATGTCGACAGAAGCTCTTGGTCCCAGCTTTAACAAATCCTTTGTTTTCTAATCATTTATGTCTACAAACTCCCAGTTCCAACTCATACCTTGTTCACCAATTAGTTGATCTTGCCGCCAGGCTTTAAGGTCGTGGTCAGATAAAAAAAGACATAGCAGCACATTTTCTCACCACTCTGCAGCTAGTTAAGTCTTGCCGCCTAGCTTGTGGGTCATGTTCTTCAGATGTGCTCTTACAATGACAACATGTACATCTGTGGGTCTTTCAAGCACTGAATTTTGTGATTTTGTGATTTTAAATATCAGCACAGCTAAAAGGATCAATTGATCAACACAATTTCCCAATCAACAGGTGGTTGAAGCAGGACTAGCAAGCCCTTAAAATTGCCGTCCAGGAAATTGATGTGTACAGAGGACTCCTGCATATGTGATTTTCTGAATCCCAGATATAAAAATAGAGTGAAAATATGGATTATGTGTTTCCAAGACCTTTGAAAGCGATCGGTGATTAAAACAAGTTTTTCTTTATGCTGTGAAAATTTTGTTTTTAACTTATTGACAATTACGATGGCTACCAACAGCAGGGTAAAATGCAAATTAAATTTACAGTCTCTGGAAACTAAATATCTGGGTGTTAAGGAAGTTAAGGGATAAACATCTCGCAAAGAGGTCTGTGAAATTTTTTCACTTAAAAATAACACACGAGTCTATAAAGAAAGACTAAGTTGAAGGTAACTGCGCTCCCCAAAGGAAGAAGCAAGACTGCTACATTTGAAGACTTGGAGGAAGCATCAAAATGGTTCAATGAAGCATTATCAAAAAAATTTAGTGTGGAGAACTTCGCTGCAACAAGTGGTTGGTTCAGTCGCTTTAATGTTCGTCATAACATCGGATACAAAAGTATTTGTGGAGAATACATATACTGTTGACAGTTTTTCACTTCCCTGTGAATAGCCCCATCCCCTTGGTAGCCTCAATAAGATGGGAACAGAATGATCAAAATCGAGGCCAATTTAAGTACATGTACATGAAGCATGTAAATGAACTTTCCAACCATGTGCTAATGCAGACGTTGAATATCGTAATGTTTTTCGTATGACGATGTGATCAATTCAATATTTTAATTTGGATTTTATTACACAAAGGTAACCAAAATGTAATTTGTCAATATACAAGTATATTTCACACTGATTCTGTCTTCATGTACTAAAAAATTCCATTTTATTCTCAAAGTGTAAATACTATTCACTGACAATGGGTCACCCTCTGCTGACGAATTTTAAATTTTATCTTTTTTCAGCCTCCCCCCCCCCACTTATCTCGACATCCGCCTATGTTGACAATATTTCCTAGGGCCCGAGAATCTCGAGATAAACGGGTAGGACATACATACACTAGTATCATACATAGTACAGCCCTTTACATGTAATAGTTTATCATATATGTTGATGAATGGTATAATAATCAACAAGACTGACTTAGAATCCCTAAGAGGTATAACAAATGATGTAATCTGTGTCAGCAAAAGTATAACACTGTTAAACAATTATAGCCTCCTAGCAGTGGTCAAGGGAGATAAGAGTAAGGGATGAGAAGAGTTTCTTCCCTTTGACAACTTTAAGCATCTTCAAAATGTTAATGTGATTAGGAAATGTATTCAATATAGAAATTGTCATCTTAGAGGCTGATTTACCCCAAAATGGTAGGCCAATAGTGCTTATAATTTACAGACCAATAAAGTGAACACTACTGATTGAGTTCCTGCTATACTTTAGCCTCGATTATCTATACAAGGGATTGCATGAAGCATGTGTTGGGAAAAATTAATTTATAGTAATGGATCCACTTTACCTTTTGCCAACTTTTGAAGATGTTTCATGCATTTTACCAGCCGCTTGTTTTGGACAACTGGGATTTCTGCTATGCATACAAGGCAACTGAAAGTAAATACTTTAAGTTTTAAATTCTGACAGAAGTAAAGTCAATATATGTTTTCATAATAAAAATAAATACTAACATTTACTCATCCAAAATGTTTTTTAATGGGTTAATAGGTATTTGTTTCCTTAGAGTTTAGGATCTTCAGAAATAAACATTCTATGCATTTTACATACCAAGTCTGACTTACATAGAAACAAGCCCCACAAAACAATCCAAGTATGTAAATCAAATGTTCTTGTATTCCTGACACATTTCTGCAAAATTAGTTTTAAAAATCTCATAGCTAAAATCATATATACTATACTATATATACTATAATATAAAATCATATATATATACTATAATATAAAATCATATATATATATATATATATATATATATATATATATATATATAAGATATGCCAAAGTAAAGAGTCCATCAATTCTATTAGTGTTAAATTTCAGTAATTATTAAAAATATGCTGGTGAGACAAGAAAATTTAAGCATTTATTGCAAGTTCTGATATATACATAAAATGTTCTTGAGACACAAATAAATTTCTTACCAAACCAGACATGTAGTCGTATTCATGACCAGAGCATGAGAGGTGGCGCCTGCAGCAGCAACATGTTTCAATGCATGTCTTCTTCGGGATTTAATGCAGCATCCCTGTTTCAGATAACAAAAGATGATGGTTAGAGAAAAATATATTCCTCAATAATAATAACTCATTCACATTGGCAGGGGAGGGAGTAATAGATGACCTCACAAATTCCTCCCTCCCGAGCTAAAAGAAAATGCCAGTCATGTTTTTTGGCTCATTTTACCATCAGAAGTGATACATAAACAACCTGATTTCTAAGATAAGTTCAAACAAGAGTTTAGATAGAGGGTCTGGTGCCCAAATACAATAAACTTTTCACTTCTAGTTCTAAGAAAATTTCTTTCTGAGGGCTTGCTTGATGTTAGCCATACAGGTTCAGCGGCTCTTGGATTGGATAGAGAAACTGTCTGACCTAGTGAGGAGAAAGCAGGATCTTCTGGAAATCTCTGCTAACTTCAATAGTCCAGTGATCCATGACGTTCCTCACTTCAGGGGAGATAATTAGGATTAGATGACACTCAAATTCAACAAATAATTTCTATAGAATACAAAGTGAAAATAAAATTATTACAGACACAAATCCTAATAATTAAATGTTCTGAATAAACTTTAGTACAAATCCAAACTGAGTCCAATTCTTAAGTGTTGATGTGTCTATGATGCCCTGTATAATGCTGATGTGCCAATAGTCTTTTGTTGAAACACAGTAATATAATTCCAGTTCGATTTCACTTTAAATCACTGTCATGAGGGAAAAAAATCACTGAATTAAATAATTTGTAGAAATGAGCACTGATACCAATATTAATACAAACTGATTCGGCTAAGACCTTAACCAGGAATGAATATTCTTTTCAGTAACAAGATTATATAGTCTTCCACTTGACCTCAGGTCACTATTAGGTTTAATTTAATTTTTTAAAAAAACCAAAACAACAGTACCTAACTGAAAATATACTTCTAGAAAGATTTTAATGGTTATAAAATTAAAAGTTATAATTAGAAAGACTGTTATTAAATTATAATTTATAATTTAGACAATATCAGGTACACCAGGTAAACTGTTGGAGAATCCTAATAAGCTAGATCCAGACCCAAATATATGTACACATATTTACTTCTATTAATAATGATCCTGATAGTATGCATAGAGAATATATTTGCTATGAATTAGTTGTTTACAGAAGAAAAAATAAAAAATTTAAAAAATCAATACCTCAGGTAAAGTAGAAAAGAAACATTTTGGACAAGGTAAAGTCCATCCATACAATGTTACATTGTAATAACATATATTGAAATTTAAAAAAATAATAACAACAACAAACAAAACAATGCAAGTCAAGTATAAATAAAGTTAGATTTATTAATGTGAAAGATATTACCATGTATAATTCAATTACCATGTCTAATTAATCTTTTTGTAATTTCATAGAAAAAGATGTTTTTGCTACATTTTTAATCTGTTGATCTAGGTAGAACCATTTACCATTCTACTAAAAAATGAAACACAAAGGCATATTTTTTATTACTAAATATGAACCAAAGGCTCAACTAAATCCTACAAACAAAAATAATGGATCAATCCCACATTCTCAACTAAATCCTACAAACAAAAATAATTGATCAATCTCACATTTTCAAAGCATATTTAAGACAGTTCCATACAATGTAACACTTTGTTACATGGGGAGATAATCCACCTGCCGTAAATTGCCTCAAGGGTACACAATTTCATTTTTTCAACAATCTGATAGAACATCTGTTTTCATTTTCACTTCACTGAGCAATCACCTGAACTGTGATAGATAAATCAGGGGCTGCCAATTATCAACACATGAAGCTAGTTTCTTTAATTGACACAGCATCTTTCCATGGTGTGCAATACAAATATCAAAGAGTACTACTGTGTTCTGATTGCACTATGGGGCACAAAGCCATGTACATAGTTTCTGTATCAGACTCTGGTCAACAAACTGCAAGAGGAATCTTCAAGTTCAAGCAGGCTCACAACAGTATTAAATATTACTTCAAGTTGTAGCTTTTTAGCCACTGTGTGACAGAACTCTTTACATATGGAGAAAACATACATGGCAATGGCTTCATCATTTTAAAGTAATCTTTAAGATCACTAAACAAAACTTAATGCAATTTTAATTGCAAAACTAAAACAGAGCTTGTTTTCTTGAACATCCATGCCAACCATGTTGACATCTATTTTTAATCAATACGACCATCCATAATGTGAGAGCAATGGCGCCAAATATTTCAGGGTAGTCATACAGGATGTACAACTGATACTATTTTCACTGAGAACCAACACTATATTCATTTAAAAATCTATTTGGGAGGAGCAGAGACAACAATATCTTCAAAATAGACACTACGGTGGTCATATTGAGTGTCAATCTTATCATTTTCATTTAGCACTAACTAGAAAGAAATCTTCTGATGAAAACCTCATGTCAAAATGACTATGCTTTTCAAGATGGCAAACATGGTGGCCATTTTGTATATAAGATCATCACCATTTTAATTAAAAATCAACAAAATATGATAAGAAGTCTTTTAAAGAAAACTCACATTGATATGATGCTGCATTATGGAGGAGTAACTATAGCAAGATTTTCAAGAAAGCTGCCATAGTGATCAAATTGGATGTGTACGGTTTCTGTTTGGAATCATCCATACATCAAAAATCTATTTCGGTAAAAGCACAATGTTTTTATGACCAGGCATCTACAATAAGTAGTGGTAATAAGATTTTCTACATGACCATTCTGGTGGCCATAATGGTGGTCAGGCTTACACTAATCTCATTTATGACCAACTAGCAATCATAAGAAAAAATGAGATGCTGCTGTCATCATTTACTTAGGAGAATTATTGCCATTTTAATTGATATAAACCAATGGGGACATGGGGAAAATAATCCAAAGTCTTAATGAATTCTGCCTTGTGAAAACATTAGATTAAAATACTGCAAATACTCCATTGGGTTATAATAATTTGGCATCATTTTTATAGCAATTATCTGCTATACACTCCACTAGATCATAATAATTTGGCATTTTTTTGTGTAGTACTTATGAATATCCACTCCATTAGATCATAATAAATTGATATCAATTTATAGTAATTATCTGATATCAACTGCATTAGGTCCTATCATTTTGTGGTAATTACCTGATATCCACACTGCAGACAGACATGTATGGTGGTGGTCTGTGACATATAAGGCAAATTGTCAGACCCAGTGTCCTCATTTGTGATGTCATTACACACCAGATCATTCTTTGAGGAGCTTAATGCATCATGGGCACATCCCTGTAATATCAAAAGAAAATGTATCTGATTAGTACACTGCAAAGCATTAATGCAACAATACAACTGGGGTTAACCATTCCAAGTTTGATCTATTAGCACCGTAAGGGTGATGTAAAGAAAACTGTCAGACAATTTTACCAAAACCTGGCTAGAAGAATGAAATTTCACATGCTCAACAAATAAATTATAATTTCCAAGGCTAGTGTATTTTATTCCCCAGAAGCATGGCACTTTATGTATATTGTACAATTTGCCTTATTAAAGACTTGAGACTCCTGAATTGAGAAATTGGTTCAATAATTAAACCCTTCAGAGCAGAGTTGATGCCTTCTACATGGAGCCACCAATCAGTATAAGTAAAATCATGTCTACTACATGAGGTCACCAATCAACATAAGCAAAATCATGCCTATTACATGAGGCCACCAATCAACATACGGTAAGCAAAATCATGCCTACTACATGGAGTCACCAATCAACATAGGTAAGCAGAGTTGATTGATGCCTTCTACATTCCAATTGGATCCACTGCCTGAATCTGGCATTTGCAAGCAGTTTCCCATTCTCTCATAGGATGAAACAGTATGGAGAGAGGCTGAGTCTATCCATATCCTGGTACAATTGGTGCTCCAAGGACCCGTGCCCAGAGCCCAGTATCCGATGTCCAGTGCTGGGTACCTGGTATCCACTACCTGGTGACTGGTGCTCAGGACCCATCCCAGTCAATGCACAAGGCCTTGAGAGGTGACTCAGATCTGTAAAGAGGTTCATCTCAAGATCTGACAGAATTATATTTGAGTCATCCCTTTGTCACTGGTCTTGATTGTGTCATCAAAAAATGGGCACAAGGAACTGAAAGGTTGAAAGGGACCTTCTCGATCCTTACAGTGGGGGCACAATTCCCATTCAGCCCTTACTGGGCTGTGGGTCAGTATGGTATAGTACAAGTCACCCACTTGCAATGGTGTCAGACATGCTCTGCCCTTTTTGGACATGATAGAGTGCTGCTCCTCACTAAGGGAAGGGCAGGCCTTGCTCTTTGTCCTACTGGTAAAGTGAAGGTGCTGCTCTTCCCTCTTGGGAGGGTGTAACTTGCTCTCTGGTCTCATGGAATAGGGACAGTACTGATCCTCCATCTCAAGAAGGTGTGACTTGTCCTCCACCTGTTTATAACCTCCCATGGAAGCTGGACTACTTATCCTCATGGTTTACACAGCCCAGGATATTATGTGTTTTTTTCTACCCAAGGTCTTACATATATATATGGAAGAAGACACATTCCTCTTTTCCTGTGTTCAGCTTACATGATTTAACCTTGCTTTACTCACTTTACTCCAATTAACCCAGCATTAAATAATGTATTGTGTGTGGTAAAGCACCATATCAGACCCAGCATTATATAATGTATTGTGTGTGGTAAAGCAACATATCAGACCCAGCATTAAATAATGTATTGTGTGTGGTAAAGCACCATATCAGATCCAGCATTATATAATGTATTGTGTGTGGTAAAGCACCAAATCAGACCCAGCATTAAATAATGTATTGTGTGTGGTAAAGCACCAAACCAGACCCAGCATTAAATAATGTATTGTGTGTGGTAAAGCACCAAACCAGACCAAAAAGCAAACCTTATTCAGTGGTAGTACCCACTCTATTTCTATGTTGGCAATATTGCTAAATTGCCTGATGGGAGAAATTTAATCAAGTCATGATCTCAATCATATAAACACTTGGCAAATAACATGCCCTGAAAGCCATAATGAAAATAAAATTAAAATAAAAAAGTATTTATGCCTAATAAAGTAAACATAGTACCACTTCATGTAATGAATAAAAATAGTTTTTCTAAACCATAAAAAAATTCATGCTTGTCAATCCATTACTCTGGAGCAAAAAATCACCCCAAGACTGTGCCAAACTAATCTCACCAACACAAGATTCATTTATAGAATTAAATAAATTAAAATAAAAAAGTGATTAGTATAATTATGCAATGTATAATTATCAAGTATCAATAAAGAATTTTTCCCTTGTTGATAATTGCCAAATGAAAAACCCCAGACTACCTCAAGAAGTGCTCAAAAAGGTATAATAGCCTGATGCCAGCGGCCCGTATAATTTCACTTAGGGACCATCCTGTGCTCTGAGAGAGGTGCCTGTTGGGCTTGTCGAAAAGAAAAATATTTGCCAGAGAAAACTCTCCTCAAGTTGATCAAATGTGGACATGTATTTTAAAGATGTTGATATACCTGACATAACACAGCAGAATCTAATTAAAAGATCAACATTGTTCTATTTAAAGTGGAGATCTGATTTTAATCAAATTGTAACATAACATATCGTGGTAAAATCATGATTTTGTACCCCCAAACCCCACGGCCAGGTTGTGTTTTGAGAAACTGCAAAAAATTACCATTGCCATCATTTATTTGCTACACAAAGAACAAGTAATGGATATGAAAAACTTCTTGACAAACACAAAGTATTGACAAAATATTTGGCTTTGGAAACTTTTATGTGACATTAATTAGTATATAATTATCAGATGGTTGTGAGGAAAATACAAATGACACCATTCCTATCTTTCTTGGTCCTCTACTTCTGCACAAAGATGCATCATATAAAATATACAAACATTCATTGCACATGTGGCAAGAGAACTTAATAGTGATGTTGAGTGTATGCGTGTGATTTGGATTTTTAATGTAGTAATAACATATATATAATTGGTATGTGAGTGTTTGGGACAGTTTTGTGGTGTCTTGGGGTAGTCATTGCATCTCTTCACTGACCGTCTATTACTCCAAAACAGGGGTGGGTGGTCGTGTCTTATATACTGTAAGTGGGTCAAATTGCAAAACATCAAAATAGTTTTTCTTACATCAAATAGATGTTCTAATCGTCTAAATGTTCTTGAAAATCATAAGCAAAAAACTTAAAGACAAAAACGAGTTGAAAGATCTGAGGAAACGTAGTCATACAATGTAAGACGTCGAACCTAATATTTATGTTTTGGAGTAGACCAAAAACATAAATATCGTAGTATAAGTCTTATACTGTACGAATAGGTGTAAATTTTGCAATATTACCTCTGTGTTTCCGGGTTTTCTATTGTCGTCTGACTTGGTATATAGCGAACATTTTGACAGTTGTCGAAATTAGGGAGTATGCTTGCTATTTTTTTTTTTTAACCTGTAACTATATTCACTTAACTATTCAATCTGCATGATATGTAGTTAATGTGTTCAAACAATAGTGTGTTCATTTCGTTTGTATCTTGCGCTTAATTTCATTTACCTTCTTTATTTGTTGACTGTGCAGCAATTGCACGTGCTTTTGTTAATCATGCATGCAGTCCATTGCGGTCAAGTTGAAAGGGTGCATAAACATTAGCCAAAATCAATCGGAATATTCTCAAATTTTTCCATTATAAGCAAGTAAATAATGATTAGAATGCTTATTGAGTTGCACTCCCTTAATGTGGTGCTCTGTATCTTCGTATTTTGCATTGTTTAGAATTTTAAAGAAACTAATTTCCGGCTTTTCTCAATGGTTATACTGGCTATTTAAAAACAGAAATTGTATATCGTAGGTATAGTACAAATAACATTTAATTCCCTTTATTTTGGTGTATGATTGATGAATGTAATATTAGTTATGGAGTATACATCTTGGCTTTACTCCAGATATGCATCTTTCAGAAAAGTGCTAGCTTCAGTTGGACATTTTCACTTCTGAACTTCAGAGATACATTTTATAATATAAAAAAAACAGCCGATCTGTTTTTAAATATTATATATTTGGTAATTCATTCATTGCAATTTCAAAAGCTGGTATTTTCTAGTCTAGCAAAATTCGGTTTGCCTATTGTAATAGCTGCTAAGTGTAGTGTACTTTGGACAATTTCAGGCAGATTTTTTTTTTTTTTTGGAGCCACAAGGGAGCAGTCATTTTAGTTAGAAGCGTGCTTGGATTATTTTCAGTTTCCAAAAGTATAATATCTAAAGAAATATTATCCACATTATATTAAAGTAGCATAGAGATATGCCAACACTCTCGCCACTGTGCATTTTTTCAAAAAAATGCCAAGAACTTCCCCTTACATATGTCACTCTACCAAAGTACATGTTGACTGGTAATTATAGCGGAGTCAGTACCATTCAAAGTAAAAATGGAAAATGCCTCACAGAAGTGAGTGACATCACAGAAAGATGGACTGAGTATTGTAAAGAACTCTACAACTATCAGTCCACAGGAGACACAGAGGTTTTTGAAGTTCCAAACTCATCAAATGATGATAATTATTACATCATTCTCAAAGAATAGGTGGAGTCAGAAATAAAAGCACTGAAGAATGAGAAGGCACCTGGAGTAGACAAAATCCCAGCTGAACTTATCAAGAATTGAGGGGGTATTAGTGGTAGAGTTACTAACAAAAATCTGCAACAAGATCTGGCAGACAGGTGAATGGCCAATACAGTAGACCCAGTCACTGATTATAACACTCCCCAAGTAAGGCAATCTCCAGATGTGCCAAAATTACAGAACTATCAATTTGATCAGCCATGCTAGTAAGGTGAACAGACAGAAACCACAAGCAGAAGAAATAATCGCTGCAGAACAGGCAGGGTTACGGAGTGGAAGAAGCACAACAGAACAAATATTCAATCTCAGGGTTCTGTGTAAGAAGTACTCGCAACATCAACAAGACATCTATCATGTGTTCATAGATTTCAAAAAGGAATTTGACTTCGGGCCACAATGAATTAGCGGTACATCATGGGTCAAAGTTGGCTAAATAACATCACGTACCTGTACGCCAAGTCTATCAGTGCAGTTATTGCCCAATATTCTGTGGGCGACTGGTTCCAGATAACAGTCGGAGTACGTCAATGCTCTCTCCTTTCAACAATGTTTTTCAACATCTACTTAAAGTGCATCATGAGCGAAGCCCTGGAAAACCACTGTGGGACAGTCAGCATTGGAGGACGTAAAATCAACAACCTCCGCTTTGCAGACGACATCGATGGGTCTGGCAGGCTGCGATTACTAACGTGCCACCTTAGTGAAGAACCTTGATTAATCATTTTCCAGATTTGACATGGAGTTAAGCGCTGAGAAGACAAAGCTGATGACAAATATTGGTAAACAAATCTCAGCCAAGATTAAAGTAAGAGGACAGGAACTGAAAACAGTGAGCCAGTTCAATTTGTTTGGTTCCATGATCACCGAAGAGGGATCAAGAGCAGAAATTCGGTCACGAGCAGCACAAACAAAAACGGCAGCATTGTCAAAGCTAAGACCCATTTGGAGAGACAAGAATATATGTCTGAAAACTAATATCAGACTATTGAGAGCACTAGTCATCTCAATCTTTTTGTATTCATGCGAGGTCTGGACGAGGACAGCAGAATTACAACGAAGAATCCAGGGACTTGAAATGAGATGCTACAGTACCACCCTTGGCATCTCTTACATGGACCACATCACAAATAAAGAAATGCATAACACCATCAGGCGCAAAGTATGCCAATATGAAGACCTCCTTACCACCGTCAAAAAGAGAAATCTGAAATGGTATAGCCATGTCACTAGAGCCAACAGTCTATCCACAATAATACTACAGGGCAGCGTCCAGGGTGGCAGAATGAGAGGTAGACAGAGAAATAAATGGACTGATAACATCACAGAATAGACGAGGATAGTTTTGCGGAGACACAGGCATTGACACATGATCGAAACAGGTAGAGGAAACTGGTCAGATGTTCAGTAGCACAGCTCCTCGACGACCACACTAGGTCAAGATGATGATGATGATGAAGATGATGATGATGATGATGATTGAAGAGTACAACGTAGGGAGCATATTAAGCAGGGAACTAGACTAACCTTACTCGAGTTTGTCTGTTTTCATTTGAATGGTAATTGTGATCCTCTCGATACAAAGCCTACAGAGGAGTACAACGCCGGGAGTATAGAAAGCATGAAACCAGACTATACTGGCGGCAAACATTCGGAACTATTACTCTTGGAGAAAAGCATTCAACTGTATCGTAGTGATACTTTCCAAAGAGATATATTTTTGGTAGATAAACATCCGGCAATATGTGAGAAGAAAACACATATAGAATACAGTACGTGTTGAAAAAAAAAAACACTTAGTGACGGGCACAATCAACGAAATTCTATAAGAACATTTATTTTTAATGTTTTTCCTTTAACTTTGAAAAGACAAAACTTAAGAAATCGTTCAGTTTCCGTAAGAAACTATTGCTTACAATTTTAGTGATGACATAACATTATGAAGTTATTATGACGCAATATGAACGATGGACAGTTCAAAATGCTAATCGCAAGTGAACCAACCTTGTGGATTACGGGCATGGTTTTGTGGTATGCTCTTCACAACTCGTTTAAATAATATGTAATCTGTGCAAAGGGAGTCACCCCTCAGAACAATATGAAATAAGTGGGGTAGTGTCGGCTTTTTGTATCGCACGCTAAAAACCACCTATGAAGTAAATAACAGCCAAACATTTAACAATTTCTGCGGTATCAATTCAGTTCGAGATATTCGGATCGCATCGAAAGTACACGAGGATGCTCTGAATGGAGGAGGTGGAGGAAGGGGTTCATTGTGTTGGAAATTCTGCTCACCTTTTACAAACACTTCACATCACAGTTAAACTGAGCTAAATTACTATTATAGTCGTTTACATTATTACTTTTATGTGTAAAGTTTCAAAATTATATGAACTCTATTCGTTTAAATTTCTTTTGTAATGAAACTGAATAATATAAAACTTTCGTTTTCATTGGTATCATATCGGTCAATTACACCTTTTATTTAATCGTAGAAACAAACAGCAGATGTAGTCCGAATAGATTTCTTTTTTTGTTTTGGGGTTTATTGTTTTAGTCGGCCCGGGGGGGGGGGCTGTTAGATAAATTTCTGACGAAAAGTATCTTTGATTTATCTGGAAATTACTGCGATGATATAAATCCGAGGTTTATATTTGTCCCACATAAATATCCGAGGCGTTTGAATAACACCAGGCGTTGATCGACAGGTATTTTTTTTATTATTTATTGTTGTTACATGATCAACTCCAAACTTCATAAGTTCTGGTGTTATTTAACAGGGATCACTTCCATTTAGCCATTTTGGGAATGTGTCTACATCCAATATTTATTTATTTTTTATTATTATTTTTTAAAAAAACTCAATTTTAACAACGTGAAAAAACTGCGTACCTCCAAAACTGAATATTTCTCAACTGAAATATTTCAACGAGTATAAGCAATTTTCAGCAAAAAATTATGTTACAACATTTATTTAATTGACCTATGTAAGACATTATCACAATGTAATGAGGCAAATTTTTGGGATTATTTTGTCGTACTCGAAACATACACACATTTCCGTCCATGTGGTTGGCGTAGGAATATATCCAAAATTACGTAGTAAATCGCAAGATAGCAGATATGCTTACTAAGCGGAGATGGTTTTGACTGAGATCGACTATATTCGCAACATACATTTCAATCCTACGGACCACCGTACTTTAAATGTATGCTGAGAGATACCATTCTACCCACCTCTGCTATGCTATGAAACAAGAATTGACCGAGAAGTTACAAATGTATCGAACAACTATTTCCTTTGAAATTTCTTGGTCAATTCTACAGGGAACGAAATGTGTGATTTTCTTGCCAGTTACTATCCCGAGATACATATGAAATTTATTGAAATAACAGATGTGGTCCGAATGAAATGAATTCGAATTGTAAGAGCGAGTCACGCTCAAAAACACGCGAGAATATATTAAAACGCGGTCTTAATGTCTGAGCCTAGTCGTATAACTTGGGTTGGATGCGGTGATGGAGGTGGAGGCGAAACTACAGCAATATTTCCTTGAGAATGTTTTCTTGACAGTTGGATGATAAAATGATGCTCTGAAATTTAAAAAGTTCTACACCCTGGGCTCCTACCAAGGGTTCCACTCCACGTACCCGTTGCCTACTTGTTTACATTCCCAAAAACCATATTCTTGGATCCGACCGTGATAAAAGGTCACCCTCAGACGGTCTGTATCCGTCAACATGACAAATTCAGTTTAGTTCAATATTATATTAATTCAATTCCGTATTATATCAATGCATTTACAATCATTAATGTTCTTACCAATTCATCTGAAGCCAATTGATATGCTGATATTTAACTGTAGAGACAAGCAATTGTTCTTCATGCATATTTCTTATATATGAACTTACAACATACCCACCCAACACAGCGAGAACATGGCAAACAAGTTTAGCGATAAGATTATCTTGCTATTTTCTTTCTAATGCACGACATTAATTGTATTCACTGTTTCTGGAAAATAAATAACCAATCACTTCTTGAATTTAAAACTACATGTACTTTATTTTAATCAGTGTGATCGGCTAATACACTTAGAAAGAAAAAACCCAGTTTAAAAAAAAATCAAGTTTTACAAAAACTTTGTCTTAAGTGCAACCCACACATAATCAAGAATTTATTCAACGTGGTAAGAAACAACCATGTTATATGCTGTAATTGACAAGAGCGTAAACAAATTTTAAAAAATGTAGTAAAGAGAAAATGTACAGCTCCAAAAACCTAATAAACGGGAAACAAATGCACGAGAAAGAACAAATTAGATGGAAATAAAATTTAATTACAAAACGGTGTTTTGGTTCTCAAGCACTTAGAACAGTGGTTCCCAACCTTTCTTGGTCGCGACTCTAAAAAAAAAACAAAACAATTTTGTAGCCTCACGATCCACTTTCCACAATTGATAAGTTTTGCCACCAGCACGAACAGATCATGGCAAGCCTCCAGAACATATTCGCGACCTTGATTTAGGTCGCGATTGGGGGTTGAGAACCACTGACTTACACTATATAACCTACTTACCGCACATTGTCCAAACACCTGTTGCTGCAAGCCCTTCTTCATGGCAGTGAAATTGATGGCTTTATTCACATGTACACATGCAGAAACTAAAACAGAACATGGGTAAATATTGTAAGAATGGTTTCAACATATATCGTGATACAATGAGCCTGTGTATTATGTATGATACATATTTTTACTGACTAAATAATCGCGAATTAATTGACTTAGTTATTGTGCATCTCTCATGCACACCGACATTTTGTTTTGAAAGAGACCATTTGTTATCTATGATCAGGTTTATATTCCAACTCCATAATGCGAGGCGACTAATCTTGAATGACAATGTTTCGTTCTGGTTTAACATACTTTGGCACATACATGAATTTTAGCTATGACTGGGCAGAATTACAATATTCCAAGTTCTAATAAATGTGACAAATTCTGATTACTGACTGATACACCTAGTGTGAAGATTATTCCAATGCTCAATGACATTGATTGTAAATAATAATATTACCTGTAGTTTCAGATGAGGAGCTGGTTGCATCATTCTTCTTCCTCTTTAGAATCTTGCACGTTCTCTTCTTTCTCATGCTTACAGGAGTATTTGTAAATGCTCTTACATCAAACACTCTCAATGACATTGTGACAATGGGTTCAAACAACTGCAACAGAAGAAAAAAATATAGAGAACATCAGAGTTACCCCAGATGATGAATTAAAGCTCAATGTAAAGATCCTATGTGTTACGGAGTTCTTCATCGATGTTGCCTATCAACCATCGAAGCAGGTGTCGTGTCTTGATAAGTGCAATTTAAGCGGAATAAAGGCACATTTTAGAGCACAGTGGTTGTATCGTAACACAATTCTTTTTATTTTTGTTTATGTTTCGTAGAACAAATATAAATGTGTGACTTCCAGCCAACTTTTAAAACAACCTAATTGATATGAAAGTAATTTTGGTTTGTTTCATGAAATCAACAGAAAATTTATTGGTTAACTTGCAAAATGTGGTTTCTTTACCAGATCAACACGGTGCACAGTAAGCAGAGGGAGGGTGGATCTGCATGCTATCTCGTACAAGAGGAGAGACTGTTTAATAATGCTAGGATATAATGTCGGGACTGTAAAATGGGTCACAAAATTATGATAAATATGAATACCATCCACGACTGTCAATGATCATCCATATGAAAAAAAAAATTCACGAAGAATAATAGTAAAACTCAAGGACAGGCAATACAACATTGTGCAATACAGCAAATAATATTAACAGGTAGGCTTTGTATAGTTTGAGAACAAAAACCCAGAGCAAGAAGGTTTGTACTGATCATGATCACCATCAAATTAAGTATATTTTTTGCTAGTGAAGTCTCCACAGAAGCTTTGTATGTAGACGCCCTTGACTATAAACGGTAAAAGAAAGATGCGAACAAACGTCAAATTATTATGTTGAACAGAAACTCAGTTATAGCCCTAAAGTTCATCTACACGTCATTAAATAATATAAAGACGCAAAGCAATGCTATTTTAAGGTAACGAACAGCAGTCAAAATTTATTTAATCTTGGAGCAAATGTTGAATGATAATCCAAGTGAAATCATTCAGAAAACAAAGTTTCATGCAGCGCTAGCGTTTTAACAGACGCCATAATCATTTAATTTACTGAGGAATCTAAAAAGCTTATTTTTTAAAATAAAAATCTTATAATCTCATTCCACAACGTTAAGCCTTAGTTTATTGTTTACAACTGCACAATGAAAGAAGATAGAGAATATATTAATGTCGTTACTTTCCGCCAGCACAAGTATAACGTAGAGAAACAAGAACTCACGACGTACATTTAGCATTCATACGGACCAAATTGCTCAGACAAAACAATCAAACCACCCCGTCATCCACATGTAACAATACAACAATACTCGAGTTGGCACTAACCTTAAATATAGCTGGTTCTGGTGTTCCATACCATTCCATATCATGATCATAATCATCGTCATCAGCAACATAATCATCAGCATCATCATCGAAAGTCTCCTCGAACCAGCAGTTGTTGACAGAGGTTACTGTACCTCTAAGCCTTTCAAGAAAGGTCATTTTGTTTGTTAATACTTTATAAAGACGATTTCCGATGAAATGCAGTGTAAATGCATCTTCTGCTTGCGTGCTCTTGATGGTAGCTATGACGTGACGTCATGGAGATAAATACATCAAGGCAATCACGTCACGGCGAAAATAACGTGACTTCTATGCATGTATTGTCGATGTCACATGAGTCTTAAAGCTTGGTGCACTCTGTGTGTGTGTGTGTGTGTGTGTGTGTGTGTGTGTGTGTGTGTGTGTGTACACGCGTGAGATTATCCTTCAAGGTGTTGAAAGGTTTCACTTTTTCATAAGTATGTCAACGCATGTTGTTCAAACTTTACGAAAGAAACATTACTGGAACATGTTTCATCTTTTAGTATCCAAACTAAATCTCTATAACCAACAGTGTAAAATAAACTTCCCTTAATATCAAAACCTTTATTGAGTGATTAAACACAAATGAATCGCGCTATCTTAAGCGTCCATGCGTTGTACTTTAAATAACTCATGCTTATATTGTTTAAATGCACGAATTCGTATTTTAGTTACAAATTAACCCCTGAGCGTAATACAAAACTAGGTGTGTTGGGGGAGGGGAGAAGGAGAGATCTAAATATATTATTCCGTTGTAACATCCATTCTGACATGTGCATTTAAATATCAATAATATTTTTTGTTTTTAAAAAAAATTAATTTCATTATATTCAAATGTAATATAACATTGCATGTCGAACTTAACGTTGTAAAAAAAAATCAAGTTTATTTTCCACTTCACCTGAATAATTTAACTTCCATTTTTGTTATTTTATTCTGTAAACTACTGATACCTAGCTATAACGTTCTCTGTGTGCATGGTTTTATTGACAGA
Organism: Unio pictorum; assembly: GCA_030141615.1. Taxonomy (NCBI): domain Eukaryota; kingdom Metazoa; phylum Mollusca; class Bivalvia; order Unionida; family Unionidae; genus Unio; species Unio pictorum. The sequence goes on along the minus strand of JARLTB010000046.1, from coordinate 8,832,516 downwards.
ATCCTCATTAACAGAAGAAATTGTATCTTTGTTCTCTGTATGCATGGTTTTATTGACAGAATCATCATTAACAGAAGAAATTGTATCTTTGTTCTCTGTGTGCATGGTTTTATTGACAGAATCATCATTAACAGAAGAAATTGTATCTTTGTTCTCTGTGTGCATGGTTTTATTGACAGAATCATCATTAACAGAAGAAATTGTATCTTTGTTCTCTGTGTGCATGGTTTTATTGGCAGAATCATCATTAACAGAAGAAATGATATCTTTTTTTTTGGGGGGGGGGGGGGGGCTGGGTTTGTGTTATTGAAATTCTCTCGCATTTTACCTGGTAGATCTGACATTGTCCAAGTTATATATTATAATTTTAGTCTAAGACTGTCTAATAATAACAAACTTTTTATTTTGTAAAATCAATAACGTTTTAGAATGTTATTTTCCATTAGATATGTTTTTCTTCTTCAAGAAAATGTTAATTGTGCCCTGAGGTCAAGTAGGGGACTATACTATTACTACTACTAAAATTAATAATAATAATAATAATAATAATAATAATAATAATAATAATGAGGACTTTGTATAGCGCATAATCTTTAGAAGCTCTTTACGCTTTACAACATATATAATCATTTGACTATTAAAAAGATCCAAAAAAAGAACCATGAAAGTGGAAAACATACAAATGCTGAAAATACTGAAGGTAGGAAACATTTCAGAATACATTAAACAAAAGATGTTTTTCTATGTGTTGGTACAGAATGGTGTTAAAATCATTCATGTGCAAAACGACTCGCAGAATAATTAATTGAGCAGTAGTCTCATATATCCTTCATGATCTTGCGGTGAACAAACTTTAATATTATTGTGTCTTGTCATGCATTCTGTTTACATATTGCAAGTGAATTATGTAACTTCACTAATATTTTTGTTCCACAGTATTCTATTACTTTTGAATAGTACTCTTTTTTCCTTTGTTTATATTTGGTGTTTCAGCCTGTTTGCATCAAGGTATACCTCAGCATGCTAATGAAGGGCATTGGAAGTAGCAGGTGTCATGAAACATCAAATAACCAAACCAAAACCATATAGCAACGTTGTGAAAACGTTGTGTGTTAGCTGGGTATAGATGCAACATAAGTTATTTATCTTCTCATTTCAACAAGATTCATGAGTTGTCCTAAAAAAAACAATTCACTGTTATTTATTTTTCTTTTGTTTTTTTTTAATTTTGAATTTCGTTTCATATCATGAAAATATAAATTTACTTTATGTACCTAAACATTTCAATAGACAGACTGTCTGTTCATTTTTGCACCAATATACTGTAAAATTGGCTGGCATTGGACCATTAGGCTGGCAGCAGTTTTGTGTGTTGTACCCATGGTGTATATCTGGAAATATTTGTAGTTGTGCACCATATTCCAGTTTTTTCCTACTATCCAGGCAGAGAGACAGGGGGCTGAAACAAATTGATGTGCCATTTTATAAAAGAATTAATTAAATCAGTTTCAAAATTGGATCACTGATATTCTAATTTTTTCCATACAGAGATAAAAACAAAAACAGTACTCCGATGCCAGCAAAACGTACCTAACAATCCAGCCACCAACTGTATTGACCATTCATTGAACAGGTAGGTTGCTGACTCAATAATAATAATAATAATAATAATAATAGCAGCAGGGAGGGTGGACAGGCCGAAGCTATTTCAAGCAAACCAAAACCAATTCAAGCAGACAAAAAAAAAAAGAGAAATGGTTTTGGTTTGTCACGCTATATAACTCGGCACCGATGTCGCTGCGGAGGTGAATTGTTATGGTAAAACTCTTTACGATGAAAGTCTTAAGACGAAAATCCTTTTAGGATTTCACAAGCAGACTAATTTGTAAAACGTCACCGCGTAAATCAGTCAGATTATTAGACTGGTCAGCGAGTTTAAAATTAATTCTCGTTATCGAATCATTATGACATCGCATATAGACTGGATTAGTTGGATCCTCAATTATTAAAATCCCTGGAGGAGCTGTTGGTGCAAATGAATGTAAAATATATCCTTCTTGGGCTTGATTTGATCTTTCGAGATTTATTTGATAACTTCCTTCGATAACATCACATACTAAATTCAATGCAATCACCGAGGATATATTGACGTTTTGAGGAGCGATATGTCTCCCACCTCCGTCTGGGTCATTATTATATTTGAGGATGGTTGTTTGTTGTTGTGTTATTTTTTTTTCCATGCGTCGTGAATCCTTTTGAAACCATTATCGATGGCATCATTGAGGTTTTTTTCTTTAGTTCGGGTACATTTTAGCCTGGCAACTTAAATGTGGGAATACCCTTTACGCGTATATTATATTTCTTATTTTTTCAAGTTTTTATATCATTCTCGGTAGATCCTCCTTGATGGCATCGGTGATCGTTTTAATACCCGTGATTGTCCTCCTTATTTCCACGATTGCATCTGAAAATGATCTCTTCGCGAATAACCCCTAATCACTGATTAATCGCTGTTATTTCATCGAGTTTCGTGATAATACCAGTGAGATTTATTTTAACATCATCGGGTTTCGAATTTTTTTTACCAAATAATTTATCAATACATGAGTATCATAGTCTCATCGCAATTTTATCAAATCATCAATGGCTGCTTTTATCTCCGTGAGTTGTGGTGTGGTAACCGGTGGATCTCCAAAGAAATCGTTTAAGGGGACCTGAAAAGTGTTAATAGCTTTTGTAACGCGATAAACGCATTTACGTGAGTGTTATATTCATCACGTAGTTTTTTTTTAATAATTCTATCGTTGATGAATAATTATCACCGAGCGCTGTTAATTTATCTGTGACCATCGAAACAAGTACACCCGGTTTGAGTTTACCCTGATCGGAAAACAACGCGATAGTATCTTCTACTGTGTTGCGTTGTTTAACTAAAATATCATCAAGGGAAATATTACTCGTTTTCAATTTACCCTGACGATCTTGAATTACAACTATTTTATTGGAATCAACACTTGCTACGTTCAACATTTCGGATATTTCATCTTCGATTATTTTTTTACATCACCGGTTGCAGATATTTCCGTGGTGGTTTTTTTCAGGCTTGATAAAGATCTCCTCCAAATATCAATCATGTTTATATTACATTCGTCTCTTTATGTAATTTATTATTGTGTATTCGTAGACGACTTTATAAGGCGATTCAGATGATGCTGAAACCGCCATTAACATTTCAAGGATTTCTTGTCCACACGAATTTTCAAGTAAGCCCAGTATGGGTAAGTCTGAATACCAAACAGGAACTGAAGAATCCAACTTGGATATATACTCAAGAAATTCTCCTTCTTTATAAGGAGGAAATCCATGCGGGTCAAAATAAATGACACATTGTGGATTTATCACGTAACACACCCAATATACTCCATATTGCTAAAACCGATAGCAAGTATACCGGTTTCAAAGATTTTTGGTTGAGTTGGTAATTGACTTTCCCTGAATATTCCTCTGAAATGTTTTATTGGGAGTTTCTTTACTATGTCAGCCGTGTTAAGATTGGACTTTGCAACTATGAGTTTTGGTGATATATGAATCATGTTAAGATTGGACTTTTCAACTATGGGTTTTGGTGATATATCAATCATGTTAAGATTGGACTTTTCAACTATGGGTTTTGGTGATATATCAATCATGTTAAGATTGGACATTTCAACTATGGGTTTGGGTGATATATCAATCATGTTAAGATTGGACTTTTCAACTATGGGTTTTGGTAATATGTTAGCAGAAACAGGTTTATAAAACCACGCTGTTAGTTTTTTCACTTGTTCGAATAAACTTCTCCAAATATCAATCATGTTATTTTATATAAGATCTCTCTAAAAAGCGATTACTCTTATATTCGTGTACGGTTTTATGGGGTGGTTTTCCCGATAATGAAATAGCGTTGAGGACATTTAATACTTCTATGCCGCATATTGGTGGGTCATTTATTTTCTGTGTTGGTAGCGTAGAATACCAAATAGGAGTTTTTAAGTGGTTTATATAACGCGTAAATTCTTTAGGCGGCGCTAACCCATATGAATCGAAATAAACAATTGCACCCGGATCAATCGCGTATGCAACTCAGTGAGTTCCAGGTCCGGTGCTGTTATCGAGATTAATAATACCGGTTTCAACGCTGTTTGGTTGTTGTGGTAATTGATCTTTCATAAAGACACCTCTAATGTTTTTTATCGCTAGTTTTTTTAGCAGCATCGAGTAAATCAAAATTTGACATGGGAACTATTGTTATTAATAAACTGTTCCAAGTCTCAGGCTGTTTCCGCTGTACCAAGAATACGGAGTTCCTGGTAATCTTTGACCCTTTCCCTCCACCAACACCTTCGAGTAGCATTGATTTATCACTGAGAATGACAGCAACTGCTCTGTAATTCGGGATAGTGACAGCACGCCCTAGATCAGTCGGACGAGTTACACGAGCTCTGAAGTATATGTCAACTACGGATTGTCTTGTTAAGTCAACATGTTCCAGCGAGAAGTAATAGATAGGATATCTTTTTCTAAAATCAAATTGTGATATTTGCAGACCAGTATCCACATTATTATTGCGTCCCATATATGACAACAAACGATGATACACGCGTACTATTTGGTTGGTTCCGTAATCAAGTTGTATACCCTCGGATGGTTCTTGTTGACCGTTTATCTTCAACGAAACTTCATTACACCCAATTGATGAAATATCATATGACTGCGTGTTTGTGAATTCAATCGCGTCATATCCTGTAACGCAATAAATATATGACGCGGAGCTGAAACACCTTGTTTTGATGCTAGGTGCCATGTAAGTGTACCATCAATATTAGAATCCATGGTATCTGCGGTCACTGTTAGCCAACTTAACAATGATTTGCCGCCAGTACTCATAAATGATAGTAATTTTTCTTCCACGGTGATTGATGGAACCATTACTGGTATCCACAGTGCTAGTTTTGTTATAATTACTTTACCATCAGCAACACCAGCACCATGCCAGATTGCATTATTGTCACTACCCCTTCTCACGAGTGCAACTGTATGCTTCGCTCCATAGATAACTTTTCTAACATTTCTGCAAAATCCGAAAATATCATGTAGTGGAATCCCGCATGAAAATTGTCTACGCTGCCCTTGCAACATTGATACGCGTGTTGCAAACCCCAAGTTGTAATCGGGAATAGTATTTATGACACCAAAGTCAGATGCTGGTCTTGTATATCCGGCTGGTGCTGGATCAACTGCAGTATCTTGTGTTGCCTGTACCCTAGAATACTGAATGTGTTCAGGATGATCAGTAATATCTTTAGGGAACATCATAGACGGACCCACCGATCTTGTATAATCATCAGAGTATCTTGCTAACCACACTATTGTTGTGGCAATATCAACCTCACGCTCTATAGACTCGATTTCTCTTCCATCAATCATGTATCTAGCACTCTCAAATAGCGCCATGATACCATTATTGACAAAACCAACTCGGATATTTTCATCATCTGGATATGGTGTATTAGCTGCAACGTTACGAGTTCTCCTTCTATTTCGATAAACGCTTCAGACGGTAGAAAGTATTTGCTGGTATCATGTACTTGAAGTTCGATTCTTGATCGAAGATCCGATTGTGTTGCATGATAGGAAAAATACTGATAATTAAGTAAAGAATTATTCTTGAGCACTGGGGTATCTAAATCAAACGCTGTGTCAGGATCCGATTTAAACATATTATTATATATTTCTTGATCTAAACCGTGATCTCGCTCGCGATTTCAGGTCACTTCCGGCTATCATATTTGCGGTAATATTTCCCTGAGTGTCATATCCATCATTTATCCGTGATGCTATATTCTGCTTCACCGTATTGTTTATTATTTTGCTAATACCTGCAGGCACAATTTTCGTAGATGGTAGTGGTCCCAATGACTTCGCTAGTGGTTTCCTTCGCCGCCGAACTAATGCTACTAGTTTTCTGTAGTCGCGGAAAATGCTTTCCCGGCAACATCATCAACAGCGCTAATACCCTTATCACGAATAACATCAATAGCTTTCATTGATAATTGTTTTGCGATTGGTGCTATTTTGGGAGCCATTCTTGCAAATAATCCTGCAATGGTATTACCGAGACCATCTCCATAGTACGCTCTATAAACAGGCAATCGTGAGTTTACTACATAGACCATAGTTGGTTTTCTGTGGTTGTAGTGTATGATCATCTTATTTAAATGCTTTTTATCTAATCGTAAAATCATAAACGATTTTCAAGGAAGTCATCAAATTAATCACTATGGTAACCGTAAAAATCCGTAGGATTTTCGGCTAACTCATCAATAAATTCTCGGTATACATAAATATCCATGATACCACCCTCAAATAATCGTCTGCAGATAACAGCTGCCTCATTAATTACTTCCGGCGAGTTATTTCCGGTGAGTTTCCCTCCTACGAGAACTTCTAATCGTGATATATCCCAGAGAATATTACTAGGACAACTAACTAAACCACTACCTGATACCCTTGGAGTTCCACTCTGAGAAAATCCCTTTCCATTTGTTTTTTAGTGATACCAGTTGCACCCTGCAAAAAGAGGTTTTGTATGTCAAAAAGTTTTGGTCGTTCTGGTAATCTAAGAAATCCAGGATCTGATTGCTTCTGTGTAGATGATTTAACTTTTTTTTTTATTGCTTCTATAAAATCATTATATGTATCATCTCTTTGTCGATGCCCTATATGCACCTGTAAGCGCACGATATAATCCATTATTCCATGTTTTTTCACTAGGGAGTTTATAATCATCGTGGATATACTTTTTTCTCTGATAAAAACTCCTATTGACGAATTCGGCTATTTCTTCAATAGTATTGAATTTCATATCTCTTATTTCATCTAATTTACCCAGGCGAAATTTATCATTGAATGCAACTCGTCCACTAGCAATATCACCTTTTTCTTCTTCTTCTTTTTTTTTTCTCTTTTTTCTCTTTTTCTTCTTCTTCTTTTTCTTCGTTTACTTCTTTTTTCTTTTTTTTTCTTTTCTTCTTCTTCTTTTTTTTTTTTCTTCTTCTTCTTCTTCTTTTCTTTTTTCTTCTTCTTCTTTTCTTCATCTTCTTCTTCTGCTGCTGCTGCTTCTGTTTCTGCTGCTGCTGGCTGGTCATCATATGGTGGGATAGTATCAATATCACCTTGTTGTTCTTGAAGTCGTGCAGCGGCTATTATATCACCTGGAAGTGTTTTTAAAGATTTTTGTGTTCGTTCAGTTTCCCCTGCTATTTTTTTCAAGCACAGAAAGAAGAGGCGCTTCATTTCTTTTTCCTTCCTTGGGGATATCTCCCCATATGGCTCTTTCAGTGGTCAATACGACGTCTTTAGTTGCTGTAGTAATGGGTTTGAATAGCTGTTGAGTGTCTGTCCTAAAGTCGGTTTGAAGGTCCTGTCTCGTTTGGAGCATATTTCGAACGGAATCACGAACTGGAATAAATTTCTTAATCGAAGCTAAGCGTTGTCGTGCTAATTTAGTTGGCCCATGTAAGAGATTTTAAGGATGGTTCTGTAGCATCTCATAACAAAGGCCTGGATTCGTCGTTGTAATTCTGCTGTCATGATCCAGGCCTCACATGAATACACAAAGATTGAGATCACTAGTGCGCTCAATAATCTAATTTTAATTTTCAGACACATATTCGTGCATCTGCAGATGGATCTTAGCTTTGATATAGCAGCCGTTGTTTGTGCTGCTCGTAACAAAACGTATTCTCTTGATCCCTCTTCCGTGACTATGGAACAAAGATATTTGAACTGGCCCACTGTGCTTTACTCATGGTGTACTCTAAGTATATGTTGAAAAGCGTGGGTGACAGGAGACAGCCTTGACGTACTCCAACTGTTGTATCGAACCAGTTCCTCACTGAACCTTGAGCAATTACTGCACTGTTAGCCATGGCGTACGGCGTACGTACTATGCCTCATGCCACACTCTGTCAAAAGCCTCTTTGAAATCTATGAACATATGATAGATGTCTTGTTGATGTTGCTAGTACTTTTCACACAGATCCCTGGGATTGAATATTTGTCCTGTTGTGCTTCTTTGACTCCGGAATCCTGTCTGTTCTTCAGCGATTATTTATTCTGCTTGTGGATTTAGTCTGTTCAAAATGATCGTCAGCATCAACTTACTAGCATGGCTAATCAAACTGATAGTTCTCTAATTTTGGCACAGATGGAGATTACCTTTTTAGGGGAGTGTTATAATCAGTGACTGAGTCTACAGTGTTGACCACTCACCTGTCTCCCAGAGCTTGTTGCAGATTTTTGTTAGTAGCTTTATTACTGATTTCCCCACCAACCCCAATATTAGGAGAATCAGCAATATAAAACCTAGATGTACAGGAAGGGGAAGTGAGTTTTCTGACATGTGAAAAGTGTTATCTCTGAGACAACCAAGATAGCATAAAGTTTAAAAGACCTTACAAACGCAATGGCTGAACAGTACAATGTATGTACCCGGTATATAGAAAAGATATGAATCATTGTATATTTGTGAATCGGCTGGAAATATTACATAATTAACACTTGACACCTTTCCCACTTAATTAACAGAAAAAGACCTCTGTACTTGTATTAATGAAAAGTTTCCAAAATATAAGGAGGTTCCAGAGTGTCATAGATTATAGAAAGTGAAGAAGCACCGAATTAAAGAATGATGCAGTTCAAGCAAGAGTTGCAGTCGATTTTATGTTGATCACAAACCAGATAAGCAAAAAAGTGCATATCAAAACAGGTTGATAGCAAACTAGGATACAATAAATAATTTTAAAAAGCACGCTAAGGCTAATATAAAGTAGTCAAGTTCATATCAAGGTAATAAATGACGTTTATGGAGAAATAAAAACAAGCAAACATTAAAATAAGTTGATTTTAACTGCATTGAAAGATCGGAAAAACAAGTACAAGATTAACAGCTACAATCATGCTTTTTTCTCGTTTAAAAGAAGCAAAATAATTGTTATTTTTAAGAAGAACATTAAAAAGTTTGGGAAATTTTTTTAGTTTTTAAGATTACTGTAGAACTTTTACATGCCCCTCCCCCGCCCCAAGATCAATCAAGAAATACAACATAATTTATATCTATAGTTATGCAAAAACAGTTTTAAACGATGGATTAACAGCATGTTTTATACAGAGCAACATGGCAGAATCAGGAAGCAATATGGCATCGTATCACTTGCAGGAAGAAAACTACTCTTCGGATTATTTCATCCAAATATATCTGAGAAACCAATGACAAATTCGTTTTCGACAAATCAACGTGTCTGATTCACAAGACTTACATTGTAACGTGATTGCTCAAAGAAGACTTCAATACAGATCCCGATGACAAATTATATAAGTAGTTGAGTTACTCTTTGTTGTACAGTAAGGTACAAATACTTTGCCTACTTTGTGTATGGTTGATGACCATTGCAAAAAAGAACTAGCCTAACTAAACTAGCTTTAAATATCAGTCGTTTTGAAATATCTGCCTGGATAGTGGTACGAAACACTGGTCAAAAAGAATTTAGAAAGAACACGTTTTGGTTGTTTTCATCAGCAATGACGAATAAATAATTGAAATTGCTTTAAAATAATAGTTATTCCAGACTAAATGAAAGTACATGTACAAATGCTAGATACACTCAAAATAGCAAAAAAAGCAAACGCTTCATGAGACGTTATTAACTTTTTGGTTATTGATAGCAAACGTATCCGTTAGGAAATGTAAATACAGTGTTCTCAAACAGGTTATATTGTAGACGGATATAGAAAATGCTTCTTTGTTCATTCTGAGGCTATATATTTAGTGATTGAATAACTGGACTAAGTTGATTATCCTTGTTATGAAGTTAAGTCTTTGACAGATATATGTATAGGTTCTTTTTGTACACTTTTTTTTACTTTATAGACTTTATTTTCACTTCTTGTGAAGGGAATGAACAAAACTCTCACCTTAAGCTTCAAAATTCATATGTGAAAAATCAATGTTCTAGTTCCCTTGATGAGGATCATAAATGTTGTCCTTGGAATATTCGCCAATGACATAAAACTTTAGGTTAACCTTCATTCATCTTTACAAGGTTACATTCTCAACGAATAGATACACACTTAATATATGTGATTTGTGAGTAATCTCACTGTATAACCGTTCTTCTATTGGCGTCCCTTCCTCCGTTTGGCCGTTGAAATGGAAAGGCGTGTCGAATATGTATGGGGTACTGGTTAATAGAGATCTTAGAGGGTAAGAGTGGGATTATGGTCACTACACACTGCATGTTGAATAATAAATTTGGAGTGCTGGATATTAGATGAGCAGGTATTGGTCACAACATACAGCGTGTTGGGTAGTGTACATGGCGAGTAGATAACTTGGTGTTTACACATTATTGAATAGTAGATAATTAGAGGCTGGATAGTAGCTAAGAACGATATTGAGAATTAAAACTGCCGTTACCTGCAAGTTAAGGGCGTAATGTTATTTATTGTTATTTTTATTTCTTTCGGAACAACAATGTGTATTTATGAAAGCTTAAAAATTTTCAACTGATACATAATTATATTTCTCTGATCAATACTTGTATCTCAGGTTTGTTGCAAATCTAAATCATGAACCAGAAGAACCATTTTTGCGTTTTTCCTCGTTTTGTTGTTATTGCCACCCTGCATTATGGCAGTGAGAAAGAAGAGCGAAGTGCGCCAGATAGCCTTTCCACCTGTATATATGATGGCCATCGTCAACCCACAGGTCTACGCAGTTCTTCTGGCCACATACGGTTTGGCTCTCCTAATTAAGTATGCAGTTCAAAATGCGTGTATCCTTTCATGTCACGAGATCAAAAACAATCTTTGTAAAGAGTTAGACCTATTTCATCATCTTTGTAAAGGTGCACTGTATTAGCAATATAATGGTTTACTGAGGTAGTTATTTTAACCCGGTGTTACATATCACCGTACATTTTCACTGTACCTGTACATCGGTAGTTCCCATCAATAAGGAATGATCGAAAAGTCCTTGTTATGAATTTGATGGTAGGAAAAACCTTTTCAAATACAAATTAATTTCATGTTTAATCGCAAAAATTTAAATTTCTCACATGTTGATATTGAATATGTTATAAATATATTCATGGACCTTATCCTACTTATTTGAGACGTATCACGATTGCCAAAACGGTGGCCGAATTTGACGTTATGAAAACTATTCGGCCCAAATCAGACTATTGGAGTGGGAAAAAAAATGTTTTTAGTAATTTACTAGCGTACTTTAATGTATTAAATGCATATATTCTCACGTAAGAGCGAGAATCATCTATATACTTTCCGGATATCAGTTGTTGTTTTTTTCTCATGTTGTTTTTTTCTCAGAGTATTACGTAATTTCCTTAGTCCACTAAAAATGTTCTATATTGTTGAGTCAGGATGTTTGATGTTTACTGGCCCTCAATGGTAAATATATTTTGTGAAAATATTGGCATACCGTTCGAAATTTATCTTCCTGGTATAGCATTAGTGAAGTCATTAAAATTTATGCTTCACTGTCAAGACTTTCTATTGTTATGGAAAAGTTCTCCAATATCAGTATAATGTATTTTGCTGGGTGCCTGTTATAGTGTTAGCGTAAACACCGCCCACCCCCCTTTCCGTTAGAAATTGTTATATAGCATCTTATATAAGAATTAACATACACAGAGCAAATACATTAACCGCAATCTACAGACCATTTAACTTTAGAGGGGGGGGGTATTTCGAGTCGAGATATTTTACTTACTTTTATTTCTGATTAAAAATGTTTTATAAATATAGTGCACGCAATATTGTGTTACTTTTCCATCAATTAGAATAAAATATTAACCATGTTTTTGAGAGTCAAAATATATAAAAATAAACCCCATGTGCCAGAAAATTGATATTGCTGGTCCATAATACTATTACTGTATATAGTAGTATGTATCGCATTATGTATGCCGCGGTACAAACTTTTTGTGGTATCTGCCCCCAAATCTAGTATGTCCTCCATCTTTTTTCAGAAATACCCTCATGGTGATTACAAATATATGCAAAAAGATAGCCGTGTGCAAATGCGGCAAGCTAACTGAAGTCAACGTGTCAAATATGTGTCAAGAATACTCAAGTTTTGAACAAAATGACCTTTTCTGATATTTGTTGTATGGGCTTTTAAATGTGTATATAACATCTCTTAAATCCACAGCTAGCCAATAACTGAAACAAATACTAACAAAATCATTATATATCCTGTAATAGCAGGAAGACAGATAGTGGATTCTGGGGTACGACCTTAGTTCACGGTCCAAATGATAAAATGAGTCAAGAAGGAGATAAGAATAGCAATCTAATAGGCCAATACTAATGCCCATAAACATGCATACAAAACCTCATTTACTTCAGTCAGATATTTGCATAAACTTGCAAAAGAACTTCATAAAAAGGATTCGAAAAATAAGAAAGTCACATACCCAACACCACACCTCTGCCCACTCATTCAAATCATGTGAAATCTAAAGAAATTCACATTTTTAAAAACATGCCTGTTTAATTTTTTGTCTGTGTCAATGGTTTTTACATATGTGCTGCTGAGAAAGATAAAACGAGAAAGTCTAAGTTAAATCTATAAAAATTAAAATACTGAATATATCTAGAGTATGCGCATTTTGGTTAAAGTGGCACATTTTAAGGAATTCTTAGATTTGTGTGATTACTTGTGTGATTATTGGAAATTGGTACAATGAAAATATCCTTAGCCTTAAATAATTAGTCAATTACTAGGAGCAAGCATCATAGAGTGAAGTGTTAGTGAGTTTCCATGATGCCATGGTTCACTAGTAGTGAATTCTGGCCAAAACTGACTGAATGTCCCTGGGGTAACATAGTCCATATTAAAATCTAGTGGTGTACATTGGTGGTGTGACTGCAGTGGTAGTATTTACAGCAGGAGACCAGTAAATACCCAAAGGAATAAAAAAGAAGGGACATGACAGATACTATTTATGTCACCATGATGGCAAATGTGATGCAGTAATATTGGTGAAATATAAAACATAAATTGACTGGTCTTAGGGTGTTAGTGGAGAGCTGTAGTTACTATGGCATGAACTGTTGGCAGTATGGAAACCTGATGAAGAAAAAACATGCAGATGCGCAGTTCATTGATATTTGGCAGGTTGAGATCTGTGGTCTTGCATTGATTAGAATAAAATTTATGAATAGAATGGAGACATCATGCTTTCTAATTTACAACTAAATTTCTATGGAAGTCTTTAAAAATAAACTTATGACTTTTAGCAGGAATCATGCCAGGGTTTCACAACCGCTTGCTCAAGTCAAGATCACTAGCTTGTAACAATACTAATTAAACAGCATCATGTTAAATAAATATGGATAGAAAACGTCAACCAAATATTATCTGTATATGCCAAATAAATTATTTTTATTTCTTCGAGTCATGAAGTTTTTGCTAAATCATTCTAACCAGCTGCACAAGATGGATAGGACCAAAATCAAGATGCTCCTTCTTTAAGAAGTGGTGGCAACACAAAAAAGGTGTCCAAGAATTTGTAGCACTATATGGGCTGTGAAGAAACAAAACATAATTCTTACCTAACTTACTTAAAACAACTACAATTCATACCGATAGATATAATGCTGTAAAAAACATCTGATGTAATTGTTCATTCCATATCCACTTTTACGTCACCAATTTGATTATATCATCACCTTGATATTCACAATTAAATAATTCACATTAGAATGAATATTTACTGTAGGCTTTTATTTCTTACACTGACAGCAGGAATTATTAGTGCAGAACCAGTCTGGGTAGGCTGATTCTAAAAAAATCTGTCAATTTTTGATTAAGCTTCCTGCCATAACTGACTGACATTTCTAAACAGTGACAATAGAGACAGTTTTGATAAAATAAATTAACGTTGTCAAGCTTGTAAACTAGTATATCCTGTGAAATGCCAGTGTCGCTCAATTGTGGCACCAACACCAGTAATGTCTTGTCTAAAAATCATTGGCATTTTTTCCATTAGTGATTCAAGTTCACTGACACGTGTCTCAACACCCAGGCGATGCAAGTATGACCAAATATAGTCGATGGAGGCTCCTGTTGGATGAACATGAAGAAAACAGCTGACCAAACCTGAGGATTAAATAAAGATATTGTTATAATTTTTACTTGCATCAGTGTACTGTCATCCTGTGAGGACAGTTTATATGTGGTAGAATATTTCTGCAAAATGTTTTTTGAAAAAGATTAAAAAGACTAACCAAGTCAATATTTATGGATGAACTTTCTAGCTAAATTCCAATATTTTAGATTAGCTTTACAGTAGCAACAAAGATAATATGATACATTATATACCTACTCCATATTCTCTATGTAAATAATAGTAGAGCATTGTTGACTCATACATTATATACATACTCCATGTTCTCTATGTAAATACTAGTACATCACTGTTGACTCATACATTACATGCCTACTCATACATTATATACCTACTCTATATTCTCTATGTAAATACTAGTAGAGCATTGTTGACTCATACATTATATACATACTCCATGTTCTCTATGTAAATACTTAGTACATCATTGTTGACTCATACATTACATGCCTACTCATACATTATATACCTACTCTATATTCTCTATGTAAATACTAGTAGAGCATTGTTGACTCATACATTACATGCCTACTCATACATGATATACCTACTCCATGTTCTCTATTTAAATACTAGTACATCATTGTTGACTCATACATTACATGCCTACTCATACATTATATACCTACTCCATATTCTCTATGTAAATACTAGTAGAGCATTGTTGACTCATACATTACATGCCAACTCGTATATTAAATACCTACTCCATGTTCTCTATGTAAATACTTGTAGAGCATTGTTGACTCATACATTATATACCTACTCCATGTTCTCTATGTAAATACTAGTAGAGCATTGATGACTCATACATTACATGCCTACTCCATGTTCTCTATGCAAATACTAGTAGAGCATTGTTGACTCATACATTACATGCCTACTCATACATTATATACATACTCCATATTCTCTATGCAAATACTAGTAGAGCATTGTTGACTCATACATTACACGCCTACTCATACATTAAATACCTACTCCACGTTCTCTATGTAAATACTTGTAGAGCATTGTTGACTCATACATTATATACCTACTCCATGTTCTCTATGTAAATACTAGTAGAGCATTGTTGACTCATACATTATATACCTACTCCATGTTCTCTATGTAAATACTAGTAGAGCATTGTTGACCCAGCAAATTAATTACCAATGACTTGGACCTTTGGTTAAGGTAGTCAGTTTCAAACACAACTTCCTGTGAAGAAACCATTAGTTTCTTATTAGACTAACTCTGACTGGAAACTCTGAACTTTGGCCCTAATTTCTTCATTATCCATACTACAAGCCATCCAGTGGCACAAAGATTGGTCAAGGAACCTAATCTAGGACCAAAGTTATTTTGTAAAACCCATGTTTCTGTGACCTATAATTTGTGACCACAACATCTATAACCTCTTCCTCACTTTAAGTGCAAGCCCTCCACAAACTTTTGTCTATGTACATTGTCAAGATCTAATAAGCTAGTTTTTTCTCTCAGTCAATGACCTTGACCTTTCCCAAACTGTAAGTCATGGCTGATACACAAACTTTGACTGAGAACTAAAGTATTTGTGCAGTGACCATTTTTCATTTTCTGATAGTAACTTTAACCTTTGACTTTTTCATCACCCAAAATAGTCTTCGATCTTACTCCAAGTGCATGCCATCCTCAAAGTTAGACCCTTCCATCTTAAAACTTTCTCAACATTTCAAGTAACAAAATCTACCTCCAGACTTACAAATCTTAATCAAAACTGACATATACAGCATATTTTTAGTCAGAATGTTTCCAAGTTAAGATTCTGTATTAAGATTTATGACTAGAGGAGATAGGTTGGTGATGTAGAACAAAGTTTTCAAGTGGATGTAATTTTTCTGCTCCATTTAACAGTGAATTTGAACATTGATCTTTTACCCCCTAGATCAATATGCTCTTCTTTATCCAAAGTGCAAGCCATCCATAAATTTTAGTTCTATGTCTGTAATGCAGAACCAGAAACTAGTTTTTCTTTTTCAGTGACCATGCCATTTTATCTTTTGGTCCTAAAATGATTAGGCTTCTTCTGTAGCCTAAATGCAAGCCATCCACAAAACAAGACTGATTCAGGTCTGTGTTGCAGAGTTGATGTTATTGTGCAGAGACTATTATTCTTCTCTCAGTTATAGTGTCCTGTACCATTTGCCCATTGACCACCAAAGTGATCTTTACCCTAAGTGTGAGCCATCCTCAAAGTTTGGATAAGGTCTGTAATGTAGAACTAAACAGAAACCATTTTTTATGCAATCACGGTAACCATGACATTGGAACCTGTTATCTATAATTTCATTCCTTATCCCATGTCCAAGTTTGGTAACAGTTGTTGGTGGAGAACAAATTAGGTAACAATGGACAGACACTTCATAAACTAATGGAAGATTATATAAAAACCAAATAAATAATATATATCAGTATGTTTTTACAATTAAGGAATTTACTATATTTTATGGCAGAATACACATGAAAGATTAATCATCACAAAGTTGAAGAAAAAAATGTGAACACTGAAATTAATGAAACACTAAAACAAAATTAGGTTTAAAAAAGTCAATTTAATTAAGAACTACTTTGTATTATTTGCATTCAAGGTAAATGTAAGTAATTTTGATGAAAAATGGTACATATCCGTATGGAAGGGCTGGTAAGAATAAGCTGATGTCCATGACTGCAAGCCCAAACTTTGTCTCTTTTATTTGTTTTCCTATAGCTTTTCTTCAACTAACAAAACTACTTCTGGTCGCTGCTAAAAACATAGAACATGATCTGCCAATGCAAAATGCACCAGCATATCTGGGTCTATTTCGTTGGAAAGTTGGATGTACTTGTATAGCTGTTATGGTAAATCATTTGAGTTGTCTTCTACTGTGATTTCTTACAAGATTTTCATTACCTAGAAGTTTTGCTTCCTTTTCTGTGACAGTAAGACCAGTTGTGCTGACAATGTTTGTCTGTGGTTCACCTTCCACAATAAGCGATTTAGTGGTCACCAACTCCTAAAAAAAAAACATACATACCAGTAAGACCACATAAAAGGTATGAGAGAGAATATGCATACTCTATACCCTGAACTCGAAGTTATATTTTAAATGTATCACCAATACGTTTTGGAAAATATGAAGCACCTAAGTCTATTATCATAATGTAGTAGAATCATATATTTTATAAGTTTATATATTCATGTTTTAAATAGGCTGAAGTGTGTATTTTATTATTTTATCTAATTTATGTTTTTAAAAGATGAGTGAAATAAAATCATCAGTTACAATAATTGTTTTTATCATTTATTCACATATATAACCATGTAGTCAACCTTGAACCAGGATTAACTATTGAGTTTTGTACACTATGTGCAATGAAGCTACCCTGATTGCTGTTCATGCTGGGTTGTTCTATTGCACGACAACTTTCTGATTGGTTAGTTTGCTACTTGTCTGTATAAAAGTAACTTTCTGATTGGTTAGTTTGCTACTTGTCTGTATAAAAGTAACTTTCTGATTGGTTAGTTTGCTACTTGTCTGTATAAACAGCATAGCATGGGCAGCATATTAATGGTGGTCATTCCATTGGAGTTTATGAAGGGTGGTGGTCATGGGATTCAATTAAATTCAATAAAATGGGACAACCTTTGGAATGGGAATATGATAAGGGTTGAATAAAACAGGAGCTATATATATTTAGCTAAAGTTGCCAACCTCGTGCACAATAAAACTCGTATAACATATACTGGACTTGTCAATTGTTTATTCTAAGAGTAGACAGAAAAGAACGGTAACATTAACAGAAAGCATTTACTTAGTTACTTTTAATTTACCATACATACATCAATATATATATAGTATGTATACTTGATACCATACATGTATGTATCAAGTCAAACTTCATACAACAAAGATTCTGATCTATGCTGTCCTACTAATTACTCCTAACAAGCTGCAGAGACTCAGGCCTGTCAGAACATTATCCAATGGCAGAACGGGGTCTATGCAGTTTTCAACTGGATTCGTCTTAAAAGTGCAATTATATGGAAAAGCATATGAAATGTTCAAAGAATCATAGCATCATGGTAATCTTTACATTCAATTTTGGTTGCCTAGATACAAATTGAAGGAATAAAGCAAAGGCCAAACAGGAGAGTCCGTCATATTTTGTAAAAATTTACATCATTTAAATATCAAACAATATAACTATACATGGGTGTTTTATTCATGCAAAATGTTTTAAATGTAACAAACTTTTCTCTTTTGTGATAGGGTAACATACTGAAACTGCTCATAAGGTTGCACAACTTCAAGATAATATTAATACAATATATGGTTCATTTTTTTATAAAACATTTCTTTTCTTTCCTTTTTAAAAATAAATGGGATTGGTACATGTTTAAAATGTTAGCATTACATACTTACCTGTTATGATGTCATGATGAAACAATTTTACCCATTATGAAAGTATGATTTTATATTTCTATATTTAAATACAAAAAATATAACACAGTGAAAATGATGTCCAATTAGCAAAATCATGTGCTAAAAAAGGTCATAATTAATTCAGATACCAGTACCTTATCTTCCATTTGTTTTTGAGCACCTTGATCAATGTCAATTATGTCAATACTAAGGCTGGCTTTCTTGGAGGGTTCCTCTGTTTTCTCACCACCGCTGTTATCTGAAGCAGCCACTGTCTTTTGAAGTTCTGTAATCTCAGTTCTGGCATTTATTAATTGCTAGAAAACAAAATAAATAAAAAAAAATAAGATGAATTATAATATTTAGCTTCACACAATATTCTAGAATGTTCAGCATGTTAACAACATCTTGCATGTTTACTGTGTATTAATTATGAACAATGATATATCATGACTTTACCATTAATATTATTTTTAAAACTTTAAATTCTTTGTCAAGTTCAAATCAATTTCATGCCCCTGAATTTTAAAAAAATGTATAGTACAAGTATTAACACATAGCTTTAGAAATACATGGAAAATATAAGTAAAGCATACATTGGGTAACTGTAACCTATTTTCCATGCTTTAATTGTCTACAAGATCATGACACACTATATTTACAATATTTCATATGCTGCCATCAAATTAATGACAACTTGTATCTATTGGGATGATTTTGTGTTGCAGGATCACCATGACTTATTTTTAAACGTTAATATAAAATTGAATGAAAATAATGAATCAAGCTACAAAAACTTGTGATATCCTGCCTACTAAGAAGTCCATCTAAATTGTCTGCTGCATACCCTGTAAAACTTGGTATCATGACTCATCGGCTTATCCATTTGGTCAAGCTAACCACTGTATTACTGTTAATCACATTTATCTCTGTCTTAAAATGAAAGACACACACACAACTTGCCTGTTGCATGCCATGTTGTAAGCTTCATGTAATGACTTAAGCTGCTTATCTACATCGATGTATGCATACACACACATGCACACACACACACACACACACACACACACACACACACACACACAAATGCACATGCATGCATGCTCACATGCATTAATATAATCACATACATAAACACATACAACTTGCCTGTTGCATGCCCTGCAAAGCTTGTTGTAATGACTTGAACTGTTTGTCTTTCTGGTCTAGCTGATCTTTGTATTCATGCTTTACCATGTCTATCTCATTTTTATAGGCTTCCACCTGGCACTTCAAGGCATCATTCTCATCCTTCAGAGAGTTCAGCTGACTGAGCTTACCAGCCACTGCAAAGAGGGTATTATCGAGATATATGTACACAGCCAGACAGACTGACAAACAGACAAAAACAGCTTACCAACCGCTGCAAAAAAAGGTATTATTGAGATGTATGTACACAGACAGACAGACAGACAAAAACAGCTGACCAGCGACTGCAAAAAAGGTATTATTGAGATATATATATACACAGTCAGACAGACTGACAAACATACAAAGACAGCTTACCAACCACTGCAAAAAAAAGTTATTTTTGCAGTATATCATGTAGATAAAGAAATAGATAAGACAAACGGCCAGATTGACAGATGGGTGGGTGGATGGATGAATGGACAAGACAGCAAACATTTGATATATATATATATATATATATATATATATATATATATATATATATATATATATATATATATATATATATATATATGCATCAATCCAGCCATCAATAAATAAATGTAGCTAAAAGTAGGTGACTGAAACTTTTCTTGCATTATTTCAATTGGGCAAAAGGTGGGAGTCAGGCCATGGGAGACATCACACAAGTAATAGATCTGCATACCTAGTTTTCATGTTTTTTTTGCTTTAAACAAACTCTGATGCATCCAAGTAGATAAAGGAATGAACAATATTTTACCTTGACATAAAAGATCTGTCATGAGAGAGGGAGAACACACAAAAAAAAAGTGTATAGTCAAACCTATCTGTATTGTGACAAAAGTGTCTCTAATTTTCAAGCATGATGCCTAAGTGGGCCTGAGATTGCTCACCTGGCTGACAAATGCAAGAGCAGTTTGTCAAGAAACTGTTATGAAGTCACAATCACTTCTGGCCTTCAAAAGACTACGGCATTTCAGATCAAACAAAAGCTTCCAAAAGACTGACTGTAAACTGTTTCCAAAAGTGAAAAGTCATTGGAGTTTCTCTATTATTTGCATCTTTGTGAAAATCCTTACGGTATATCTTATAGTCAAAACCTCAGTTGAATACAACTTACTATTTTGGTGGAGTAATAACAAGATTTTCAAGATGGCTGCCATGGTGACCACACTGGATACAAGATATGCATATTATTACCATCTAGACATGATATCTTTGTGAAAAACTCCATACTAATATATTCATTCATTCAAGAGATGTAGAGATAGTAAGATATTCATAATAGCCACTGCGGTGGTCATAATGGATGTACGAGTGGCATTATTTTCATTTAGGATTAACTCTACAGTATCAGAAGTCTTGTATCTAAAACCCCAATACGACTTTCAATTCAGGAGGTGAAGCAATAACATGATTTTCAAAACTGATGTTGTGACGGCCATATTAGATATTAGATTGGTACCATTTTAAGACCAACTAGACGTCATAAGAAGTCTTTAAGTGAAACTGCATGCTGATATGACCATCCAAAACAAGTCGTGTCGTTAAAATCCCATGCCAAAATGAATTTCCATTCAGAAGGAGTAGTGGTAACAAGATTGTCAAGATGGCTGCTGTGGAGGCCATGTTAGAAATAGATCAGCAACATTTACATGTAGGATTGATGTAATAAAACTGTTTTTGATGAAAACCCTATGTCAATGTGACTTTCCATTCAGGAGAAGTCGTGAAGACAAGATTTTCTAAATTTTATCTTTTGGATGTCTGAGTGGCACCATTTCATTTAGTATGAACAAGACCATATGAAAGTGGAAGTAAAAAAAAAGTGGAAAAAAGTGAAAGTGAAAGTGGAAGTGAAAGTGGAAGTGAAAGTGAAAAGACAATATGAAAGTGGAAGTAAAGTTTCATGTAGTTTAGTGGCAATAACAAACTTGTGATAACCGACAGATGAAAAACCATAAATTATTGTAGTCTATGATCAGCAGAACCACCATTACAAGTCTGAATATCTGATTTACCTGGAACAGGAGCACTACAGAATTTTCTTGCTCTCATTTAACTTTAGTGTTCAATCATCATCAAATTATGTTTATTCTAATAATCCTAATTATTTTTCGGAAGAAACTAATAATTCACTGATTAAATGCAAATTTTGTATTATTGAAAGTTCTGCACACACTAAATTTATTCCCTTTTGTCACAAATTTGACACTAAATATATTACACAAATGTCTATCACTGACTCTGCATTGTAACTTAAATCAGTTTTCACTTGCTCCATATCTTGTTTAAAAACAGAAATTACTACTATCTGAAAGATGTATTGCCTGTATTGGCACTGGCCACTGCTAGCACCAACAAAGACATGATGGGATGTAAATCAAGCTGACATCATGTTAAATCAAGAGTAATGACATGTATGTAAAATGAAGCTAACATGTTCTATGTAGAGCAAATTGATAGAGATTTTGCTGTTTTGGGTTTAAGGCTATATTTCCATGCATGATAGGCCATACATGGTGGCCAGTATAACTGGTGGAGGAAAAACCCAGGATAATCCCTGAAAGAAACACTGGCTCACAAGAAGCTACTGAAAAGATTTGTCACATACCTTCATCGACTAAGCCCAAATTTTGAACCCATCTGGATAGAGGTCAGATGGCAGTGAACAGTAAATACAAGGACTTTAGACCATTCAGCTTCCCGAGACCCTCATTGATGTAGGATCAAGCTGACATGTTATATTCGAAGCAAGGATTGAGATCCAAATCAAGTAGATCTTACTAAATCATGAATTAAGTAACAGGCATGAAATCAAGCCCACATTATTGCATCAAGAGTGAGGTGTGAGATGTCAGAACAAGCCTACATTATTGCATCAAGAGTGCGGTAAGAGATGTAAAATGATGCCCATATAATTGCATCAAGAGTGAGGTGTGAGATGTCAGAACAAGCCTACATTATTGTATCAAGAGTGAGGTGTGAGATGTAAATTAAGCCTACATTATTGTATCAAGAGTGTGGTAAGAGATGTAAAACGAAGCCCATATTATTGCATCAAGAGCGAGGTGTGAGATGTCAGAACAAGCCTACATTATTGCATCAAGTGTGAGGTGTGAGATGTCAGAACAAGCCTACATTATTTCATCAAGAGTGCAGTAAGAGATGTAAAATGATGCCCATATAATTGCATCAAGAGTGAGGTGTGAGATGTCAGAACAAGCCTACATTATTGTATCAAGAGTGAGGTGTGAGATGTAAATTAAGCCTACATTATTGTATCAAGAGTGCGGTAAGAGATGTAAAACGAAGCCCATATTATTGCATCAAGAGCGAGGTGTGTGATGTCAGAACAAGCCTACATTATTGCATCAAGAGTGAGGTGTGAGATGTCAGAACAAGCCTACATTATTTCATCAAGAGTGCAGTAAGAGATGTAAAATGATGCCCATATAATTGCATCAAGAGTGAGGTGTGAGATGTCAGAACAAGCCTACATTATTGTATCAAGAGTGAGGTGTGAGATGTAAATTAAGCCTACATTATTGTATCAAGAGTGAGGTAAGAGATGTAAAATGAAGCCCACATTATTGCATCAAGTGTGAGGTAAGAGATGTAAAATGAAACCCACATTATTGCATCAAGAGTGAGGTGTGAGACGTAAATTAAGCCTACATTATTGTATCAAGAGTGAGGTGTGAGACATAAATTAAGCCTACATTGTTGTCTCAAGAGTGAGGAGAGATGTAAATTAACCTTACATTATTGTATCAAGAGTGATGTTTGAGACATAAATTAAACCCACATTATTGTCTCAAGAGTGAGGTGAGAAATGTAAGAACAAGTCTACATTATTGTATCAGGAGTGAGGTGTGACATGTAAAATTAAACCCATATTATTGTCAAGATTTGATGTGTTGGATTGAGAGTTAGGAGAGATAAAAACTCAAGTGGACAGTGAAAAGAGGTATGTAAAATCAAGATGACATCACACTGTATTGAGTATGGAAAGAAATATAAAATCAAGATGATGTCATGGTGTAGTGAGTAGAGAGAGATGCCAAATCCAGTTGGCATTATGTTGTATCAATGTAAAATCAAGCTGACATTATGTTGTATCAATGTAAAATCAAGCCAACATTATGTTGTATCAATGTAAAATCAAGCTGACATTATGTTGTATCAATGTAAAATCAAGCCAACATTATGTTGTATAAATGTAAAATCAAGCCAACATTATGTTGTATCAATGTAAAATCAAGCTGACATTATGTTGTATCAATGTAAAATTAAGCTGTGTAAATGTCTTCAAGGACTGAGTTCCTTCAAGAAATGAACCAAATGGACCTCTGGGAAAGAACTTGGAGTAGGTCATTCCACCCAGAAAAATGCAGCATCCTAAGAGTTTACAGGAAGAAATCACCAATCTTGTCCGAATATATTCTTAGGGGGCATAAGCTAGCCAATGAGCAATCAACAAAATATCTCAGGGTTGAATTGTCCAGGGACTTCTCATGGAAAAGGCACATATTTATTTAATGCTTGAAAACTTTTTTATTTGTTATGCTTGTCTACATCCCTTATCAGTGCAGATATTGGTCAATCAATTTTAGCATGAAAGTGGCTTATATTTGTCTTCACAATTTTTTTTACCCATAATGCTTAGCAAATTTGGATAAGGTTCATTAAGATCTGCTCTTACTTTCCGCATACTGAGCTGTAAGATCTTCATCAAAATCTGTCCTTTTCTTTTTTATTGGGGCAACCTCCTCTTCATCTGACATTTCCATCTCAGCTTCCTGCCGATCAGATAACAGTTCATTCTCTTGCAATGATTTTATTTCCTGAAAATACAGATGTTACAGATTTGAGACTGTGGAACATGGTATCTAAGAACCTATCTCTCATTTAAACAAGGAAGCTTCATAATATGACAAGCTTCTAAAGAACTTTTTTTTTTTTAACACTTTGAAGGTTATGTCATACTGAGACTGGTTGAGACTCTAAATCTATCCTGAAAACCACAATATGATGCATGATATATGATTAAAAATACATAGAAATGTGTCCATATGACTAGATGATCCGCTAATATGAAGCAATTCACTGGCAAAGTTTAAAATTAAACAGGAAATTAATTTTGTAGGAAAATGATGCAAATCAAACTTGACATATATTTTTTTAATTGCAAAGCATCATAAACATAAGCTGAATTAATAATATTTCTTTATATCATAAGCAAATAGAAATCTACCTATAAAACACATAATCAAATTCTAAATGCTTCAATTTTGCTACTCCTCATTTGTCAACAAAATAAATTTTATCAAATCTTAAAGAAAATAACTGAACAATTACCTTTTATTAGCATCTTGTATCAAAATGATTCCAAATAGAACTGTCAAATAATATATGGGGAGATAACCACTCAAATTATAATCTCCTCTTAGAAAAACAATTTGAGCTATGTCCCTTTACACATCCAGACTGACTTTTTTCAGGCCAACAGAACTAAATGTGGAAGAATGCCTGTCACCAGAAATACAAACTTTTCTTAGCAACTGATGGTAGACAGCATGCTGTAGGCTTGAGTGGAATAAATCCCTCCAAGCAAAATATCTAAGCACAAATTTGTCACATTGCTGATGAAAATAATGCCATCATTACCACAGATCCATCAGTGCTGCAATGTGACACTGATGTCTCATAATTTGCTAATGCAGAAAAGAACAAAAACATGAACTGCATAGTATGAAGGTATGGTTGATATGTCAACATGCTGATTCATAGTATGAGAAAATGCTTCGACTACTACAGGTCCAACAAACACTTGTATCCAGAGAGAAAACAATTTTCAGTACACTGAACAAATTTTTTTTACTTTCTTCCTCAGGTTTTATATCTTCTATTATCAAAGGGATGTATATAAGAAATTTCTAAACATAAGATTGACAACAAAATTTCAGATGCAAGATATAATGAATCTCTTTCTGGCCAATGTATAACATGACCCATCTAGCACATTAGTCTTATATTAAATAATAAATGTCATTGATGTCTGAAATGTGCGGCCAACAACTTTACCTATTCATTCAGTCATGTCCACTTCAGTCAGCAATAAAGCCCCGTAATTTTTGTTGCAAATTCACCTTATATATGGAAAAATGTACTCTATAATTAAGATCTTGTAATCTCTTTTCACCTCTAAATGAATTCATCTTCTTGACAAAGAAAACTTTAACCAGTTTATACTACCTCTACTGCTGCCGGACTTCAAACAGACCTGTGAACTTTTTGTACTAACAATGTCTTGATATGTGACTGATACCATCATTTACCTGATAATGTCCCTCAGTCCCTCAATGTTGGATATTTTGGCCTGGAAATAAATCTTATGACTGGTGTGATATGCAAAGTTCAAAACATTTCAACTCACTGAACAATGTATCACTTAGGGTGCAACTGATGTGTCCATCCAAAATTGCTTTAAACCTCTCTAACCTAATCCCACAATCCCTTGTTGCTTGGCAAAAGGGTTTATTAGATCAGAATGCTCTGAACCCTAAATTGAACAAGTACAGGATTTCAGGTATTGAAAAATGTGATCAATTTCAAAAAGCCTTGCCTTGGAACTTAATGTTTTAATTCAAGACATACTGGAGTTATCTGGCATGCTCATTCTATGTTCTTCAGCTTCTGTCTGCTTGACAGGACTCCTATTCTGTGGTTTGTGCATAAACTCTTCAGGTAAAGACTAAAAATTTACTTTTTCGAGATTTCAGGGACTTCCAAGAGTCTGCAAAATCTGATATACAGTGGGCCCTCTCTTGAATGACCCCCTGACCAGCAGCCAACCACTTTTTAGACCCAGAATCCCATGGCACTGATGAGTGTTAAAAAATACCCCTCAAGAAAGGCCAACTCTATAATGTGAGCAGTGGCCTAGATATTGGTGCAAAAATATAAAATTTACCCCTCATATTTTATTATTAATGTGTGTCCAGAACCAATATTTAATTTAATATGATAAGGTTCATAATCTAGTTATCTCTCCCAATGTCTGCTTCCTAATGTCAGATTTACATTACTGCAAGAAGTGTTGGCTAAAGCACATGTACTACTAAGGTAAGGATTATACCATTAACGCCAACATTTACAGAAGATGAAGTCAGCAATGTTTGCATAGTTTGTTTTTTTTAGACAGCGGTTGAGTTTTTTCTTTGTTAATTATGTAATTGCCAAGATCAATACATGGACAGCATTGGCTAAAAGTAGATTCTGTGGGATTAACAATGTCTCATAATTTGCTAATGTTAATATAAACGAGATTTCTGGAAGGTGGATATACCGAATATGTGTAAACCAGATACGATTACGCATAACGCATAATTTAGTGGGGGGGGGGGAATTTGTTGCTCAAGGGTTGTACATGTCTTTCATGTTCTAACAAGTACTGAGGTACCCGTTAAACGGCGCAACGGGTACCCGGGTAAGTTTTCCGTGGTTTTTGACAGCCCTATTCAAGAGTTCTTGCTGAGAAATGTTATTCTGGGAAGATTCAAATAAACAGCTTCGTAACAAATGTATATACCAAGATTTAAAGTTATTGAATGGTTTGCAATGCGCATGCCAACAACATCCCACTACTTAAATTTCACGCCTAATAATAAGAACTATTAATTTATGTTATCTTGAAATAAGTCTGTTTTTAGGGCAAGAAGATAAAGTTATATGTAACCACATACATGTACTTCTTACAAAAATAGTAGCCCTCTGGAAAAACCACCCAACCACCCAGCCACTTTCCTGGTACAGAAGGGTTGGCTGTATAAGAGGAGGACCACTGTACACATAATCCACCAGAAAGTCAAATCTAAACCAGTTCATTAAAAATCTTACATACTCTTCATACCACATCTGAAGTAAAGGACAGTCCATTCTGTATAACCATATTGATGCCTTTACATCAAACAAGGGTTTTCCTAAATAATGAGTATTACCTGTGTAGATTCAAAATGCAGCTTGACTGTTTTTAGCTTGCCAAATATTTCCAACAGAATGCTAACATTGCCACTGTTGCTGCCATTGCCAGAAAGGTTATATCAGTGTCTTGCCATTTGACAAAGGCAGATGAGAGAAAGCAAATGTTTTGAACAATACACATGAAAGATGACTAAAAATAAGGGTGAAAAATAGTCCCAGTTTGTGGCTGGGAGAAGGGCTGAGAAGGTCCCCAGTCTGTGCTTGGGAGAAGAATGGACCAAGTCACCACTCTCTTGTTGGGAGAAGGGCTGACACTAAAGATACCTGGATACTGAAGCATTCCAAATAGTTATGAGCTGATTTGGCTATAAAGTGTAACCTTTGTAATTGAAAGAGTTTTTGATACATCTGCCTAGGGGTGAAAATCAAATACTAAAAAGCCAACAGTTCATGGCCAAATCTGGAGCATTGCTAATTCGATTATATGATATTATTGTGCCATAATATGAGCGTATAAATTGCAAATTTATTAAATGATATGATATTGTGCCATGATATGAGTGTAGCTGAGATATCTACTTACCAAGTGAGTGTACCACTTATACCAAACACACAGTTGTCAAGTTCACTGCACTGAACTACACTCAGCTACACTCTACATCAGCACAAAGGTCAATACAATCTCTGTACACTGTTCATCACCCACCTGTTTTACCGAGACCTACCTTGGCTTGTTTAAGCCACTGATCTATATTCTTCCTCTGGGCCTTGGAGAAATGATCCCAGTTGCGTTGCTTCTGGGCAGTGGTAAAGACCCGTACTATCTGATCAACTGAGAGACGGAAACGGAACATGGTTAAACACTGAGATACAGTTCATACAGTTACCCTTTTTGAATACTGTTGACCTACTCCGGAGCAGGAAAAATAATTTTCAGGTATCCTGTCTCTTAAACTTTGTTAAAAACTCAACTCAAACCTTGTTTTGAAGTTTGCCAAATAATCGGTCCTCTCTTTCTCTGCTCTGAAGTACCATAAACCTACATTCTTTGCATGCTTTTATTTCCAAAGAGTTCATGGGAGGATTATATCTATAACTTTATCATCTGCAAGTATGTAATTTTTTGAAACAATGATGAATAATCGAGGAATAAAATAAATTGCTAACAAAACTGTTTGACAATAAGAAACTGTTAAATTTAAGTAGCCATGCAAAAGAAATGTAGGTGTACAGTCTTATACTGTACCAGCACAAGCACACACAAAATTCTCCCTAAGTGTCTATCAACTCTAACCTTCTGACCTTCTTACCACTTGGAATTTTATCAATCTCCCGCTGAACTTAAAGTCAGATATAACAACTTTCTACTGATGCTAAGCAATGACTGCACCAAGTAAAAATATTAAACATAAATTATAAAATTACAAATTCAGTTGAGCCAGATCTGCCATTGCATAATCCATGGACAGATCTGAATCTATGCAGTTTATTAGGAGTAATCAATAAAACAAACAACACAGACCCTGATGTGTGAGTGCATTATGTGACAGCAGATCAGGGTCAATGTTGTTTGCAACTGAATTTGACCTGTATGGAGAGCATATATGATAATAACAGATGACAGATTCTTGATGATATGAAACAGACAATAGGAAATAGAAAACATACTTTCTATGTCTTTCTTCTCTGAATTTAATGAAAAATAATGTTGCATTTTAATGAACAGGAAGTGGTAGGTATAATATACAAACCATGCTTAGATCTGCATGTCTGCCCTTATTCTGACAAACACTAAGAACTTAAGAATAACTTTACTTGATGTGCAACATTCCCTATTACTTTTTATCTCTTATTTTTATACAAATACACAGACAATATTATTTAAAGAATGAAACACCAATCTGAGTTGTAGAACACAATTATGGCCTGAGATATTTAATTTTATCAAATATTCCAAAAAGCTGTACAGTGTTTTTAGGTATAAATTAAAGTGGCTTGCAAAAACAGTTCTAATTGTCTAATTATTTCATCTGTTATTTTGGTAAAAGGTAATAGGGTATGTTCTAATTGCTTCCTCTTTGTCTTTCTTGAACTGACTGATACTTACTTGCTATGTCATGCTTGCATGATGGATCAAGCAAATATGGTAAACCTTTCATAAATGCAAGTTAATTTAACTGGCCAAATTAATGAAAAACATACTTTTTTTTAATATCCGGGAATCTTAATTTCAAATTCTATGCACTGAATGAAATAAATGAAGCATATGCTAAACAATTTAGCAATCATAGTAAATGTACAATATGATGCTGTAACATTAAGTATATTTTTGCAAACTCATTTATTTTCATCATTTTTATTACTTTTGCAAACAATGATATTTTATTGGTATTTAAAAGCACTCTATTTATCTATTGCTTTCACAACAGGATTATTTTTGCTGCTGGTCTTCAAATTTGAAGTTTGTAACAAGCCCTACAGCCCTATTTCTACAAATATACCCCAGCAATTTTTTTTACAGTTCAACGTGGACTTGCAGGGGCAGATAACTCAACAATTTGTTTGTTCAGAATATATATATATATATATATATATATATATATATAGTTACTTACAAGTACAAATTTTGCGAGTAATTAAACATTTATTGCTGAATAAAAGATCACATCCTCCCTGCAAATCTGCTAGATACAATGAAACCTCTCAAAGCCAACTTTAGAACTTTGTAATATTTTAGATCATGAATTGCTCCATATACCCTACAAACTGAAAGAAATTTTCTGTCAGACCTTGATTTTATAGTAAAATTAAAACCCATAAAATCAAAATATTATCACAGAAAGTGTTCATCCAATGATCTATGTAATATGTAAATTAAAATAATGCACAAGCATCAAATCCTAATTATTATGCATTTAAAAAAACAGCTTGTTAAACATAAATATTTATTTGCATGAGAATGGACACCTAACAATATTTTGTTTTTAAGTAAAAATTGATAATATCAGAATAATGAAAAAGAATTAAAAACTAAAAAATGTACCATACTCCCAGCAGATGCTTTCGTTTGGAGAAGTTTCATTGTAAACAAATGTGATCATATTGTATGCACATGATATTTTATGTAAAGATGTTAAACATTTATCTTTATTTATCCTTCAATGGCAAAGATGAAAAAGTTTGAAGTAAAATTATGTTTCTCCAAAAATACTTACCTGTTCATATTAACATTAGGGAATTACTCTCTTTTACCTTAGAATCCAGCCCTGCCTCAAAATTGAAAAAAGGTCTTAACATCTATAAATCATATATCAATTCTTAAAGATTGACTCCCACTGTTCCCACTAGGCGACCTCCAATATCCTGGCTACTACTGCTTTCAGTGAAATGCCTACAGAAATTTGGTACGACTCAACAGTAATGTGTGAGTTATATTTTTTCAGAGAAATGTAACTTGCAAAATTAAATCCATTATTGGATCATGTTAGCATCAGAAAAATAGGCAAGAGGTTAAGGAAATACTTGAGCTTGGTCTACCCATGACACTCTATATCTGTAGAAGCATGAAGAATCCTCTACTGAAAGAATAAGCTTCTCACAACATGATGTTAGCACACTCAAAGATAAATGTGGTTATACACGAGGGCAATCCCAGTGGGATCCCCCACCTTGCTATTACTTTACATGCAAAAGGCTCACAAGTGAATCCAGTGAAAGTTGCAAGGTCATGCCAAGGATTGAGGTTTTGATTCATGAATGATGGATGGTAACAGTCTGGCTGGCAGATACTATAAGCATGACAAGATCCAGTTCTCACCTTTTTGGATATGGTCAGTCCAGTGGGTAAGATAGATGACCAAGGCAGTCTGCTGAGCTTAGAACATCATGTTGATCACCAGTCCAAGCTGACAGCTTCATGACCACAGAAACCATATTTTGATTTCCTGGGTAGATGGACTGGTTGGTCAGTGAATATTACATAACTTGACAGCTTGGTAAACTAAAAATATTCCAAGGCAATTCTACACATCCAGTGCTCACACATTCTTCAGTTCATGCACGAGTGGAGATAAGAAGAACTTTACCCTGTGAACTGACAGACTGGATTAAAAACAGTCCAAGTTTCATCCAGCTAATTTGCTGACATGCTTATCACACATAATTCTAATATAGCTTGAGTGGAATCACTTGACGTGACACTGACAAAATCTGAAGTGATCACTGTGGATCGCATGATTTTGATATTTTCAATGGGTTGGGGGTTTATCTCGATGTCCCCCATAAAACTGGTCAATATATCTAAATTTGTGTGACTGCTTAATATTTCATGTTTGGAAAAGTTAGAAAGTGACCATTTTTGGTGTCCAAAAACTGACAAGACCTTGGACCATATATTTTCCACCCACTCTATACACATGTTACATGGGTAAATGGAAGACCATTTTATGCAGGTTGTCCTCCACAACTTTAAAGTTTCTCCATTTCATGCACTTGACTGTCATCTATGTATTGAAAATGAGGAGAAAATGCAAAACAACTGCATACAATAAACCTACGAATTGTGTTTGAATAGGTGAACGTGCATTAACAACAACAAAGAAGCGTATAATAAACCAAACTTTTAACAGTACAGTACAATTACAATGTTGAAAATTTTAAAGTTAATTACCAATATCACAAAGACAATAATGACCAGAAAATAAATGCATAAATACAAATAAATTACCTGGAAAATCACAAATGTTGTGTTAGCCATGTATATGGATAATTTAACTTACAATACCACTGAAAATAAATGCTTGATAGTATAAATTGATTTTAAATTTCAATGGATTCTTTGAAGGCACTATTCATATGTGAAAGTTTAAACTGGCAATGGGGATGCTTGTGGCCACAAAGTGGAAATTAGGGGAGTTAAACTGTATGAGTTATTTCCCTTGATCTATATGATACACATATGGTATAATGGTACCAATTGTACAACTGCATGTGGGCTGAGCTTAAGGTGTAGGGAAAACAGCATTCAGAAATAAACAACAACACTAGCTGTGATTGGTGCATTTTGTAAAAGTTGTACTTTCTGTGAAGTTTTTTTAAAAAGTTAAGCCTCTTGGCAACATGTGAGATTCTGTTAATTCATATCTAGATCATATTTTGTATTTTTTATAATTGTTTTTAAATGTGGCACACATGGGTGAAACTGTCTTTTGTGACAAGATAACTCTTACTCCTGTCTAGTTCCAGCAGATTTATCTCTCTTAAATGCAATTTAGTATCTTGTTTTGTCCTTGTCAAATTGACAATCTAACATTGTTCTCTATCACAGTGTGTGACATGCATGCTGAAGTAGGCTAGAATGTATATTTATTTCACAAAGCATTAACATTGAGGTCTATGGATAAACAATTGGTACCATGTTACCATATATATGTTCCATTCGAGCCAAAATCGAAGACAAAATTTGTTCTCTGTGATATGTTTCACTGACAGACTCAAGTCCAACATACCTATTTGGTCTCACCCATGTGTACACACCAGCAAGATACTTACGCTCCTCTTCTGTATACTCATTATTCCCACTATGAAAACGAAGTCATATGGACAACATTCATTTGCATACCAGGGCCCAGTAATATGGAACAAATTGTCCATTTAAATTAGACACAAAGACACTGATCCCTTTCAAGAGTGCTCTTAAAACTCACCTTTTTTCGATTGCAAGAACAAACTTAAAGACCTAATAATGTTTCTTACCTTAAATATTTTCAGCATTTTTTTATGTTTTCCAATTTCATGGTGTTTTTTGTTTCTTGTAGTCATATCATTATAGATATGTTGTAAAGCATTTAGAGCTTCTAATGATTAGGTGTTATGCAAAGTTCTCATTATATATATATATATATATATATATATATATATATATATATATATATATATATATATATTAAGAAATACATTTTTTATCTTAAGAGAAGGTTGGATTCTGAGGTAGAAGTGTAATTTCTAATGTTAATGTATCAGGTAATGTATGTGGACAACCTCTGATGAGACATTATGCATCTAATTAAAATTAAGGTTTAGAGAATGTATCCATTCAAGAATACATCTACATATTTTGTGACTAATTTTTTTTCAAAATTATCATCCATGGAATAAGCCAATGAAAAATATTAAAAAGTCATGTCATGTATAGAATTGGTTTATTCCATATGTATTCCTCTAACTTAAACAATCAATACGATCGTGAAAAACTGAGCCTAAAACTTTAGCACTTTTTGAGAGAGACATTTTAAAAATATCAGAACATTACCCTTTTCATTTTTTTAAACTTTATTAAACTGATTCACAAATGAATGAGTTGAGAATTGTAACAGAAGTCAGTGGATAAGGTTCAAAGAAACTGAATGTTTTTAACAACGGGAAACAAGGCCTTAACCCACACACAGATATTATGGCTAGAACATCAAAAGCCTTCTCTGGCAAGGTGATGTTTACCGATCTTACCATCACATCAAATAGGCATCAGACCATAAAGTGATATTTGACCATATAAAAAAGAATAACCACTGAGTTCAATCACCTCATTAGTGCACTGGACCATACAGACATATTTACCAGATGAAAAGAATTAACATTGCTTACAATCACTCCATTGGGACTTTTGAATACAAATATATTGTACCATCGCTCTACTGGGGAATTAGACCACAAAGAGATATTTTAACATATTACCACTGTTTATCATCACTTTAACTAGGTATTAGACCACACACAGATATTTTACTATCCAAAAATTACCACTGATTATACAGGTATGTCTATAGACCCCATTTTCTAAACCAAAAATCTGTACGAAACACTAGTTATTTCAATTACTTACATTGTCTAATTATTCCCTCAAATATGGAGCGGAACTTTTCCTTCATACGCATTTGTTCCTCATGTTGTGCTTGTTTTTCACCAAGAAGATGCCGGACGTGAGCATTGGTGCACTGAATCATGGTGTAGAATGTGCTAGCATTACGACGATTACAATCTCCACGTTCCATCCATGTCAGGAACACTTGTGAAGCCATGAGAAATTCATCATTACCTGCAAAATCAAACAATTTACTTAAAAACCTGCAAAAGCAATTACTTGCATTTAAATGGATTTGATCTTTTCTTTACTCTTTCACCAAAGTAGTAAATGAAATATACTTGAAAGCAAAATGCATGTTGTTACATTACACTATTGATTTAATTCTGTGATTGTTATAGATCACACAAAAGCTAACTTGTTTTTGCAATTACAGTATATGCAATGTGTGAGCAAAAATTACTAAATGCATGCTGCTAGCACTTGTTACTCGAAACCAAATCATGTTCTTTCTTTAATTGGCAATTTAAACTAAAGAAAATTGTCAGTGATCATTGAATGTTTTGACTTGATGGCTACAGTTGTAATCTAATAAAGTATAATTGATTCACATGTGATGTTATGTTTTTATCTCAGAAGGAAGGGCAATTTATTCATAAAAAGAAAAATAAGTAATTTGTCATCAGTTCTACATACTGTTAAATTTAAATTACAATGGTATTTCACTATAAAGCTATTCATTGTGTACCATGTACTAATGGTACCACACACTGAGGCACAGCATGTGCAAAGTATAGTGGTATCTCATTATACAGATGTTCATAGTGTACCATGTTATGAGAGCACTCACACACTGTGGTACAGTATGTATAAAGTACAGTGGTATCTCACTGTACAACTGTTCATAGTGTGCCATGTTATGAGGGTACCACACACTGAGTGTGTACAAAGTACAATGATATCTAACTATACAGCTCTTCATGGTGTACCATGTTATGAGAGTATTACAAACTAAGACACAGTAAGTACAAAGTACAGTGGTATCTCACTGTACAACTGTTCATAGTGTGCCATGTTATGAGGGTACCACACACCGAAGCAGTGTGTACAAAGTACAATGGTATCTGACTATACAGCTCTTCATGGTGTAACATGTTATGAGAGTACCACAAACCAAGACACAGTAAGTACAATGTACAGTGGTATCTCACTATACAGCTGTTCATGTTGTACCGTGTGCTATTGCTACCACACACTGAGGCACAGTATGTACAAAGTACAGTGTTCTCTCACTTTACACCTGTTCATAGTGTACCATGTTCTAAGGGTACCATACACCAAGACAGTGTGTATACAGTACAGTGGTATCTCAATATACATTAAAACTGCTATGCGTGACCTCTGCTGTAAGCAACCACCTGTCATTTCTGACCACAATCATATTGCACAGATCAATATTATTATATTATTGATCTGTTATCAGCGACCACCTGCTGAACTTGACCAGTGATAGTGATGTCTTGGCAAAATATGCATTCTGACACTGCTATGAACGACCACATTGCAAACACTAGGATAAATTCCACCGACCTTTATTTAATCCCTGTAAGAACAACAACTCCTAATATACTAAATATATATTCTTTTTTAAACAATAGGCTGGCTACTAATGTCTAAATCTTTTTAGCTATGCTTATAGTGTCTTATAGCTTCAGTCATAAACTAATGTATAGGTAGATTATTTCCTAGTCTGGTTCCCTGTTTCGTATACTCCCTATGTTGTTCTCCGCCATTCAAATACGAGCAATGCAGAGAGCAAACAAAGCAGGGAACCAGAAAAATGATTCCTGCACTTAGCCTGCTTCCTGGCCTTATTGTAAGACCTGGATTCAAAAACGATCATATATAGAGTACAAACAGACACTACTGCCCTATATGTAATCAATTGTTAGAATGACCGCTTCATTAGTAATGATTGTTCTGATAAAAAACAAACATAAAAGGAATATATATAAAAAAAGATTGTTACTACTGGTGATAGATGCTACAGTCCGTAAACCAGGCTAATGTACTTGTCACGAATTGCCGTTGTAGTGCCAAAGATGTAGTGGTTGCATATATTGTTTGTCTTTAGAATTAATCCATATTGCCAGGGATGAATAAGGTCATTGTTTATTAAACAAGCAAAATAGAATCATTTTACCACACACCAAGGCACAGTGTGTACAAAGTACAGTGGTAACTCACTATGCAGCTGTTCATAGTGTACCATGTTATGAGGGCACCATGCAACAAGGCACAGTGTGTACAAAGTACAGTGGTATGTCACTATACAGCTGTTCATAGTGTACCATGTTATGAGGGCACCATGCAACAAGGCACAGTGTGTACAAAGTACAGTGGTAACTCACTATGCAGCTGTTCATGTGTACCATGTTATGAGGGCACCATACACCAAGGCACAGTGTGTACAAAGTACAGTGGTATGTCACTATGCAGCTGTTCATAGTGTACCATGTTATGAGGGCACCATGCAACAAGGCACAGTGTGTACAAAGTACAGTGGTATGTCACTATACAGCTGTTCATAGTGTACCATGTTATGAGGGCACCATACACCAAGGCACAGTGTGTACAAAGTACAGTGGTAACTCACTATGCAGCTGTTCATAGTGTACCATGTTATGAGGGCACCATACACCAAGGCACAGTGTGTACAAAGTACAGTGGTATGTCACTATACAGCTGTTCATAGTGTACCATGTTATGAGGGCACCATACACCAAGGCAAAGTGTGTACAAAGTACAGTGGTATGTCACTATACAGCTGTTCATAGTGTACATTGTTATGAGGGCACCATACACCAAGGCACAGTGTGTACATAGTACAGTGGTATGTCACTATACAGCTGTTCATAGTGTGCCATGCTATGAGGGCACCATACACCAAGGCACAGTGTGTACAAAGTACAGTGGTACGTCACTATACAGCTGTTCATGTGTACCATGTTATGAGGGCACCATACACCAAGGCACAGTGTGTACAAAGTACAGTGGTATGTCACTATACAGCTGTTCATGTGTACATTGTTATGAGGGCACCATACACCAAGGCACAGTGTGTACAAAGTACAGTGGTATGTCACTATACAGCTGTTCATGTGTACCATGTTATGAGGGCACCATACACCAAGGCACAGTGTGTACAAAGTACAGTGGTATGTCACTATACAGCTGTTCATGTGTACTATGTTATGAGAGCACCATACACCAAGGCACAGTGTGTACAAAGTACAGTGGTATGTCACTATACAGCTGTTCATAGTGTACCATGTCATGAGGGCACCAAACACCAAGGCACAGTGTGTACACAGTTTACTGTTTACCTAATGATGGGTATTACTGAGTATATTTCAATGAAATGGAGAAATTTTCACTAACCTCCATTTCAAGTATTGATTCTATCTCGATAGTTTGTTGAGTACCTCTTTTCGAATAAGGACTTTTTGCAGGTGGTAACATTGTGGTATTTAAATCAATTAAACCTATTACAAAACAGACCATGTAGATCAGACTTTAAATCTCACTGTGAAGCAGAGTGTACCTCAGGGAATACTAGTCATGACATAATTTTGTATCCCAGTCTTATCCAAAAAGCAGCAGGTATGGTATATGATCACCTGTCTTAAAGTATTTCACAAATGTTGATGTTATGGCGAACAGACAATTTATGCTCTACAGAGATTTCCTATACTGCAGGTAGCATCGATTCAATGACCACTGGTATCCACAATGTCCAAAGTGAAGTGGCAGAAATGCATTGAAAAAATAACCATCATGTGTGCTCAGGATCTCTGATCACCCAGTATAGTTAAAAGGGAGAGATTCAATGGTTTTGCCAAATGAAATCCAATGAAAAGAATTTCCACATAAATCAACAGTTTCCATAGATGTATCTGTCTGCTAGGCAACTATACTAGTCAGTAATTTTAAAGTGTCCCCCACTGCTTGGTTAAACAAAAAAGTAATTTCAAAACTTTATTGGATAGACCTTACTTTTCCTATCAATATCATTAAAGAAAACAACTGACATCTGGCATGCACATGGATTAATCAATAAATAATTTTGTGTTTCAATGGTTGCATAAACCCTTTACAATTTTACGTAAATGTGACAGCCTTGACTGCATAAAAGAACACTTTTCACACGCACTTTTTAACTTTTCTATTAAAGTGTTGGCTTCAAAGTCTGAGTACTGAATGATAGGTGGTGGGCTCGGAGGTCGTAAACGCTCTTCTTCCAGTCTGTGACGATGCCGCAATTCCCGTTGAAGTGCCCTCTGTTTGCATTCAAATTCATATTGGTCATCCCGTGCCTGGGCATAGTCTACATGTAGACGTCCAGTGTTTTCCTTGTCATCTTTATCTTCTATCTTCATTCTGTAACCTGTAAAAATATAACATATCATAACTGGAGAACTTTCCATGCTTCAGACTTTTTGGTGTGGCCGAACTGTCAGTGTAAGGTTTGAGAAATTCGTTGCAGGATTTTTTCTTCATTACAACCTGAAGCAAGATAAAATGTTAAGTTTCTTTTTTTACCATTCATGATTAATTACAAATTGCATAGTGTTAGCACCCAACAATGAGCCTACTGATACTTATTTCGGTTTATCTACTGATTACTGCTGCATTTCATAAAATGCAACTTATGAAAATGCAAACAATTTATAGACAGAATGTTCTAATATTGGATTAATGTGCTGCATATCGACCAATTTCTCAGAAATACAAAATACTATATTTATTTATTTTGTCAGTGGATAGAAAGAGTTTGATATGATGACGGGATATGTCAACACTGTCCAGCAAAGAACTATTCATTTACCATATCAAACATGTTCTTTCCCCTCAATGTGGTCTCATATTTATGACAAAAACTCAGTTGTGCTTTAAAATATTTCTTAATATATATAATAAAATCACATCATGTCTCCCGCATATCAACCAATTAACTAGAAACACAGAAAACTGTATTTATTTTGTAAGTGGACAGATTGAGTATGGTATGATGTAGGGATTAGTCAACACTGTCCAGCAAAGATCTATTCATTTACCATATCAAACATGTTCTTTCCCTTGAATGTGATTTCATATTTATGACAAAAAGACTGTTATGCTTCCAAATATGTTTAAATATAAAATCATATCATGTGATACAGAACATTGTAAGGTATGACTCACGACACCAGATAGGAACTACTTGCACCCATGTATCCATGCACCCTTGTGTAATTTTACAATAATTATAAACAACTGTTCAAATATAGTTCTTTTACTTATTTCTTGAGATTCATTATTTATTTTTACAATAGTTAAATTGTAATAACTCAACTTCATATTTTACAAAAGTTCATGCCAAGATGGAAATCTAGACTGTACAAGTCTTTCACCATATTGAAAGGTATTGTAAACCTTACATGCAAATTAGCTGAAAGTTTAAACCCACACCTGACAGGAACAAAGCCCTATCAACACAGTCTTCCGATTCAAAGCGGATGTGGGCAAAGTTTTTCTTGCTTTTCCTGATGCTGATGATATTACCAAAGTTGCAAAATGTCTCTTGCAAAATCTCATCAGTTACATTTTCTGGAAGTCCTCCCACAAATATTGTCCTACATCCAGGTGGTCTTTCTCTTGTGGACTGAGAAGGTGCATCTTCAAATTTTTTTAAAAAATGAGAAAGAAAAAAGAAAATTAAATCAAAATATATTTCAAAAACATATTTTACCCATCAAAAGTAGTATATGATAACAATTTTAAATCTTTTTAGGAATACATAAAAATTTACTTCTTTTGAATATATGAAACAAATAAAGTCATCTTATCAAACAATACTATTTGCAACAAGTCATTCAACTGTATTGATATTCCCAAGTGATTAATCTAAAACAATAAACTAGTGTTCTTTTCCCAAGTGATTAATCTAAAACAATAAACTAGTGTTCTTTTCTCAAGTCATCAATCTAAAACAATACACTAGTGATTCTTTTCCCAAGCCATCAATCTAAAACAATACACTAGTGTTCTTTTCCCATGCCATCATTCTAAAACAATAAACTAGTGTTCTTTTCCCATGTCATCAATCTAAAACAATAAACTAGTGTTCCTTTCCCATGCTATCGATCTAAAACAATAAACTAGTGTTTTTTCCCAAGTTATCTATCTTAAACAATAAACTAGTGTTCTTTTCCCATGCCATCAATCTAAAACAATAAACTAGTGTTTTTTTCCCATTCCATTAATCTAAAACAATAAACTAGTGTTCTTTTCCCATGCCATTAATTTAAAACAACAAGCTAGTGTTCTTTTCCCATGCCATCAATTTAAAACAATAAACTAGTGTTCTTTTCCCATGCCATTAACCTAAAACAATAAACCAGTGTTATTTCCCCAAGTCATTAATCTAAAACTTCCAGGTGATTCAACTAAAGTAATTAACCAGTATACATTGCCTATTAATACAAAACAGTATTACAATTAGGGCATAACCGATTTGCATTTTTCTACTGATTTCCGATTCCGGATTTTCGGCATGAAACTTTTCCGATTCCGGATACGATTTGATTAATTGGAAATGCTAAATCCATATTTTTTTCTAAAAAATTTCATCTTCCGTTTCCGGGTTTCTGGTATCTGGTTTTGCCGTGTCCAGCATGTTACTTAGTACTTTACCATATCCTGCTTCATTTCCGGTTTTCACCCGTCGGTTCAAATAGATTGTCTCACAGCGTGGTTGTGTTGACCATATTGGACTTTTCTGACTTCTTATTTAACTTTATTAATGCACTATCGAATGACACGCAGTGTTAGACAAGATGCTATAGAAATTCAACTTTATTATTTTTATTATCCGAATCGGTCGTTCCTGCCTTGTCCGACTCCAATTAATCGGAAGTTCATACTATCCGGTGGAATCCGATTTCCGGATCAAAAGTCGGTTATGCCCTAATTACAATACAATGTGTCAAATAGACATGGCTGTCACACAAATGTTATAATTAATGTGTTTTATTGGTTTAATGCCATTTTACAACTCATGATAGAATGTTGACAGGGGCCAGTATATTTGGTGGAGAAGAACATGGGAAGACTCAAGGAAAAACCAACAACTCAAAGAACCTACAGGGAAGTTTTCTCACAAATACCTGGTTAAGGCAAGACCTGAACTCATGCAGGAAAGCTATCTCAGAAACATCTGGTTAAAGCAAAGGTGCGATGTGTGAGTGATCTGTAAAGGTGAACACCTTTGACCAATGAGTCACCCAGAGCCCCAATATAATTTTAAAAATCTTCATAAAAATGCATAATTCTTAAGTTGAACTGAGGAAAATGAAAATGTTCTATGAAAAAGAAAGCAAATTTTATATTAATTAAATTAAGTATCTCCAAGAAAACGTACCCAAACACATTACGTTAGGAATATTGGCCTGCTATCTCATGAATCGAGTCTTACAATAAGATGAAAAATTATTTTTCCCTGTCA
The DNA here is from genome assembly GCA_030141615.1 of Unio pictorum. Classification (NCBI taxonomy): domain Eukaryota; kingdom Metazoa; phylum Mollusca; class Bivalvia; order Unionida; family Unionidae; genus Unio; species Unio pictorum. The sequence goes on along the minus strand of JARLTB010000046.1, from coordinate 8,790,255 downwards.
ATATCATTATACAAAGGGCAATAACTCTTGTCCATTATCCCCACATTACGCTGCCAGGTGTTGCTAGTTTTTAGCTGAACATGATACTAACGAGTTTCAAGTTGTGCTTGAGAGCGTAAACCGGATCTTGCATGGCTGGTGTTCTTGACGTATCTCAGGAAGACAGCAAGCAAGTGACAATTGTTTGGTTACTGACAGATGGTAACCTATTTGGGTTACAAAGACTGATTGTGTCAAGAAAACCATCAAACCCACCCATCTGAACTGAAGAGAGTTTGGGTCCAAACAAAGGGCATGTAGCTCATTTTCCCTGCATCAGAAGCTTAGCTGACTGATGGAGAGGCCATTCCATGTGAAAGACTTGATCTTTTCTGGATAGAGTGTCAGCAATGACATCAAGTCTGCCAGGAAGTACCTGATTTGTACATTGATATGGAGATTGTTGCACCAACATATAAAAACTGTTAAATTAGAACGTACAGGTCAGGTGATTTGGTGCCTCCCTGTGTGAAGAGAAGGTCACCATCACAGAAAACAGAATAGTCTGACCTAACAATGACAACGATTCTTGCCTCAGTGTTGATCTTTTTCTGAAGCAAAAGACTTTGATAACAGCCTTCATTTCTAGGATGCTGATTATGAAAGGCTGTTCCCCTGGCTCCCAGGTGTTGCTGATGGTAGTGAAGGTCAGCAACAGGTGGGCACCCCATCATGCGCATTGGCATTGGTACCCACCATTATTTCTGTTTGTATCTTCTCCAATGGGATTCCCATGGTCAGTCAATCTGGGTTGCACCACTGACACAGAAATGATACAATATTTTGCATGATCATGACTGTCAGATCGAGGGGACTTGTAAAGGGGCACTATCGTGCTCGCAATGTCTGCATAAAATAACAACCGAGCGGGATCAAGTCCGCTGCTGCACTGAATAAACCAAGGATTGCATAAACTCTCCCACTAAAATAAAAATGGAAATGGACGAGCTTGATGATTCTGATTACATGAACAGGAAGTTGCAGCAGATTCTGGTTGGTTAGAAACTCCATGTCCAGATGGACAAAATTCTGGGATAGATGGAGGATTTACTTTTCCCAGTCTACTAGAAAGTAAGGCCTAACCAGAAATCGTCTCAGACATTCGCTTCGACCGAATATCCAGTTTTTCTGAACTATTTGGAAGTATTCGCCTTGGCAAATAATACGCGCACAAATGGTTACAAGTAAAATAATTCAATAAATATCGAACTTTTAAAAAAAAAATTTTAATACATAATAATATTAGTTAATAATAACAATTTTCATCTGATAGGTGATATATACGGTATATGGTACATGAAAAGTTTAAGATTCGCATACGATAATGAAACAAACGGTACTCTACCTATTACTCGGTTCGTGCCCGGATCTGGCAAAAAGTACATCCAAATACTCGGATTTGGTACTCGCCGAAAATTATCTACTCGGTTAGTCCCTACTAGAAAGCCTGGATGATCTAAGAGAGAGAGGAGATTGTTCCTGCCCTGGGGTAGAATAAAACTTAGCATATGTTTCTGGAGGATGTCGTCCAGGTAGGCTGCCATCATTGTAGATGAAGTAAATCAGAACATAGTGATGATGTAATCCATAATCTCAGTAATAGCCCAAGGACTGACGTTGAGTCCAAAGGGAGAACTCTGAACTGATAAACTGTGTCAAGGTAAAGAAAAATAGAGAAAATGACACAGGGTGGATCGAGATATGAAAATATGTCAGATCAAGACTGATAGTATACTTGTCCCATCAAATGGAGAGGTGGATTGAACTCGCCATCTCAATCTTAAATTGGTCAAGGCAACTCCAGTCAATGATGGGTCTCAGCTAGCTGTTTGCTTTCTGAAACAGGAACAGCCTTGAATAAAACCCAAAGGAGTGTTGTTTTTGCACAAGCTCAACGACCTTTTTTTTTTTTTAGCAACCGTATCTCCTGTTGAAGAAAGACATCCATCTTCCATTTTGACGGTGCATCCATGAAGAGGAGCAAGGAGGGGAGGGGACTGTTAATGAACTAAGCCTTAATGTTCTGGATCAGCCCCCACCCCTGTTCTAAAAATAGGGGGATCATCTGAATGATAGCATCATAGGGATCAATATTGGTACACATGTGACTGAGAAGATCCCCTGTCCTTAAGCCATTTAACATCCTGTCACACTGGTGGGGGCTGAATGGTTGCAAACACCTGTGTTGGTTGAGAAGCGAGATAGAGGGTCAGTTCCTGAGTTGCCTGCCTCTGAACCTCATCTATCCTTCCTCCAAGCAATGGTGACCCAAACAGTGTCATCCAGAAATGGAAGGTTTGAAAAAGTTTGAGAGACATGGGTCACAGACATGTGACATGTCATATCAGGAGTAAACTGGTAGCACATGTCAGTGTATTGGCCATGTTATGGTGAGCAGCCCTGGTCAATGGCCCTAACAATCGTGGCAGTCTCCCAAGTGTGATTGCTGTCGGGTGTCTCCAATGTGCCAATGAGGCCAAATCCAACAATGATGATAACCTCTATGCCCAGAACACTCGTCTTAAAGCTTATTTTGTCTTTAAAGACAGGTTTTACCATTGTTAAATAACTTAGATACTGTAAAAAAAAAAAAATTATGGGGATACTATAATGATTCATGAATAATGATTTGTGTATGGCAACCAGAATGGTATTGTCAAAAATGTTGTATCGAGACAGGACACAAACAATTTCAAAATTGCTGCGTGTTTCTGTAAGATTGGCACAAATTAATCACTACTGTGCTGAGTTGCCATTAAACAGTAATACATACTTTGTTCTGCAAGAGATAAAGCATTAAAATGAACTGCCAGGACCCAGTCTAACTTACTGTGATAAAGACCAGTCTTTCCCTAGGAGAAACAACGAAGACCCAATCTATCTTACTGTGTCATCCAGGGAAGTATTTGACTGAATGCTCATGTCACATAACCATGTTTCTTTTGTGCATGAAAGGGTTAATGACTAGCTAGAATTATAAATCTGAAAAAATTATATTTAAGTAAGGACAACAAATAAAGCACATACTTGGAGGGAATGGGTTGAGTACAGAGCTAGAATTATAAATCTGATAAAAATTATATTAAAGTAAGGTTACAAAGTAAAGTACGTACTTGGTGGGGGTGGGTAGAGTACACAGCTTTTCAAAGTAATGATCTCCTTCACCAGCATTTCCTGGGGAGGAGGCAAAGGTCCACCTGGTCCAATTGGTCCCATTGGGCCCCAACCACCAAACTGAAACAAAGCATAAAATATTAACAGTTAAGAAACTAAATGATGCCAGTTAGTGATTCAGTTTTATCCATTTAAAAGATGTTCTTTATTTCTTGTTAATGATCTAAAAGAAATACTGTGAACAAAAACTACATCTGTGTTCATAAAACTCAAAAGATACACAGTTCTGAAATAGCACTAGAATGACATTAAAATCCAGTTACCATATATACTTGCATATAAGCCGAATAATTTAGGAAAAAATAAAGGTCTTGAAAAAGGGGGATCGGCTTATCCGCGGGCCAATGTCTAAACAGTTGTTAGTTCTTATTCTTGACTACTGTAATGGCTGTAAATCTCAGGATACAAAAACATTATTTTTTCCATGTACTAAGACCTGACTCTACAGTTACTTACACAGTGCAACGCGTGTATATCATCACTTAAATTATTATTTATTCCCAAACATAGTAGATGCAAATTTTGCTTTATTCTTTGTTTTGACCGAATTGCTTTTTTCCAGTTAACATTTCAGCTAGTTCTTAATAGCTGTTTCATTTACGCTGAATCACGCACTCAGGAGTTACTCATTTTCAATTATATAAGTGATTCTACAGATTGAGGTAATATTTTTTTTAAAGTATGGACATTTAGTTATAGGCACATAAACAACATAATTTACATGTTCACAAAGAGTGGTAATAATAAAGGCTAAAATTCTCATAAAGATCAACTAAGGTTAACAACAACCAATTTTAGTTTTGTATTTTGGCTGAACAAACATTGTAACTTTCCACACAATGGAAAGCTTGATGTTTTGTTGTCTCAGATGTTGATAGTCTGCAAATCTGTCTTTCAATTTGTGACAGCAGTACATAAGAGTTAATCATTAAAACTCGGAAACATGCATTAAGAGGGAATTCCGACCAGCAACTATGCCGTAACATTGATGTGTAATTGCCTTTTCATTCCATAAATATTAGCATGATTACTGTAGTTTTGTAAAACGGGGCTGTAAGGCATACCTATGAACATTTCAAAAGCCAAGAAAGGAGACTGAATAAAAAAAAAAAAAAAGATTAGGACCTAAAATCAGTTTTTCGTCACATTTTTAAAGCCTTGTTTTCACCAAATATTGATAGATCTTCCTGGTCCGATATGCGTGAAATTCGCACACAAAAAACACTGTTTCTCCTTGTAACGTGCCCTATTATCCCCCAGGACATGCTCTATTTTCATATTCTGGTCAGCTGTTGCCAAATTGCACAATAGCTAAAGATAACAAGCAAGAAAGCCAGTGTGACTAATTAAAAGTTAATCCTTATCGATGCAACTATTTTGAGAAAATGACAAACCCTGTCATAATTTCAAGAAACCACGTTCTACAATATTGTGTTATGCAAGCACCAGCAATTGATTGGCAAATAAAGAATTCCCAATTTTGTTGATCTAATAGGCAGGCTAATAGTAACGTCCATGTGGCAGCTATTTTTCCCCTCATTGTATGTCCGTCCTTATTCCCTTATTGTCAACTCGTAAAGTATTTAGTATTACTATAAAACATGCATTCTGAATTAGTTTTTGAGAACACATTTGCTGCATGGTATGTGTTTCACTCCTTTTAATTTAACGATGATAATTAACATTGATATATACAGTATAAAAATGCAAGGTGTTCAAACATTTGTTCTGTGACAGTTTATTTGTGAGTACCATGTTTTGCTTTCCTTGTTTATAACATCATCTGTTTCGGAGCGGTTGATCACAACACCACTCACAGCCATCACAGAGATGAGAAGAGAAATGTACAATCACAGGAAATGGCAACAATGGCAAATATAACATTGAAAATCTTAATATGTGTCAATATTTTCTTCAACTCAGCATCTGTGTATGTTGTTGTTAAAGACTCTTGGTCATAACAATAAAGCAGTTATCTACCCTTCTAAAAATCATGCAAACAGCATATGATGCATTTATGACAGGATTATAATTGTTTAATCCTGTTTTGTTTCCAAAATTATATAAATGATAATGTACCAAAATTATAAAAATTTCTTTCTTTTATAAAAATATATATTGATTTAGTATATTATATGACCTTTTTCTTTCTTCAATAATAGAAATAAAAATAAAAAAACAAAAAAACGTCTTTTACCTATTTTATTCATTAGAAATTAAACAACAAACAAATTCCATCAAGGGTTTCAATTCATTGACATTATCGAAAAATAAAGATATTTTGAATGGGTACAGAAATGTATTAAGCAATTTGATGATTTTTGGTCATTGCTATGCATAATGTGTATGTTTAAGGGATTCTGACAAGCAAGAAACATTTTCTTTAATTGTAGCAATGTGAGATATAACTGTCAAGAGAACTTCTGAAAACTGCATCATCAGTTACATGTTATCATGTGATATCAACAAAATAAAATGGGTATTTTGAAACACATGATGTACCGAAGTTGATGTCACGATGATATATCGAATGGACCTTATTCATAGGTCACTAAACATGTTTAAAATGTTATTCTAACAAAAACATTTTGAAATTTTTATATTTTTGTCCTTGTTGACTATAAAGGAAGTTCAAATTAAATGTTTGAAAACTATTTTTAATCTTTCACATTTGTTAGTAATACAAATAACATTTATTCTTTGTCATTTTCAGGGTATTTGTCTGAGTATAAATGTATTTGATTAAAAATGAAGAAAACAGAAGTGGGCTAGAGAGCTATTTAAGAAACGTTTGATAATTTTAATTAGAATTCATCACTGATGTCATCAAAATCAGGAACGGTAACACGTTTGTGATGAGTTACACTCCCCACACAAGTCTGTAAACACAAAACTCATTGTTGTATATCTTATGACATCCTAGTTTTTACCAGGCTCACTTGTAGCTTCAGACACGCTTCAGACTAAATGAATTTTACTAAATGTCTGTGTTATCTCAGAAAAACATTTGTGTTATTCAAGAAACTGCAACTACCTCATCTGTTTTTTCTGACTTAACAATAAATAAAGGCAATGATATTCCTTTGGGTTATTTTAAGAAAATAAAAAATCAAACTAACTTAATTCTGAAGAAACAAGAACAAAAAGCTTTAATAATATTTAGAATTATAATTCACTTACTGGGCATTAGTATTACTTGTCTGGAGTACTAAATGTTTGCTATTTATTTATTTCTATCATACTTTGCTGTACAGTGACACTATTTTATTTCACAATGTCACCCCCAATATTTGTGCTATACTCCATTTTAGCTGCCAAGGAGGAACAAAACCCTCATATGAGAAAGTATGAGATCACTGAAATAATCTTGATCATATATATAAAGTAATGTACTGTGAATACTGACTGGCTGAGATTTGAATGAACTAATACCCTGTCAATCTTATGCAAGGAGAATGTGGCCATTCCCTATGTCTGGGAATCAGTCTAGTAACTGGCTACTCAAAATCAAAATAAATAAATAATCTCTCTGAACAAGGTGACCAGAATGCTGAACAGGAGATAAAACTGAGGATCCAGTAACAAGAAAAGGCCCAGATTGTGAAGGAATATGTACTGACAGGGAAAGTGAAAATCTGAATGAGCAAGTAAAAACATTAAATTTCTTTGCCTGTGTAAAGAAACTATGGATGGCGTACAATGCTTACTTACCTGTTGAAACATCATCATCTGGTTCATAATATCAGGTCCTGGTCCCATCATAGGATTTGGGAACCCCATTCCTGGCCCCTGTAACCCATGTCCACCCATGGGACCCCCAAAAAACCCACTGGGTCCATTTGGAGAGCCTCCATGCATCATAATGTTATGATCATCACCTGTGCCCATTACACCGGGCATGTCACCTGAAAAAAAAGTTCAGTTTTAAAACTTAATAATAATAGTAATATATTATTATAGAGATCAATTTTTTTTTTATAAAGTTTTTGCAAAATGACTGACAGTTTTGTTCCTTGGAATATTGGTTATAGTCTTTCAGTGCTAAATGCAAATGTTTGCTTTGTTTGGTATTTAGGATAACATTTACTAGAAGAGATTTGATGTTGCATATTAAAAATGAAATAAGAACATGATATTTATCTACTTATTGTTTTACAAAAAGTTTTAAAATAAAAATAAGAAATGTATACTAGATCACAATTCCATCTAACAATCAATTAACATTGTTTTCAAGATTCATTTTCGAGTTCTGTAAACCTATAATAAATACACTGATGCAAGAAATAAGCTGAATAACTAATTTGATTCAATTAATAAATTTTGAAACAAAGGCACAAGATATACCAGTCACTTCACCTTTAATATACTAATGACCTTATATTGGACTACAGAATGTTAAATGTGGACAAAATATATGTAGAGGTAAGAATGACAATGACTTTCATTATTTCTTGCCATGACCTTGATCTTGAGGTAGGGAATATGGTTATGGTAAACTACACAGCTTTGTTATAATATGTTAGGCACAGCAAATGTTAATGGACTGGTGGACAGACAATGTCAAAATCCAAGTTCAAATATCTCTAGAAATTCACTCACTCACTCAGGCAAGTACTAACAATTTGTACTCATCCAAAATAAACCTTACTCAACGAACAATTATAGAAATATTAACATTTATAAGATTAATGACCTAAATTTTATGATGTAAAAGTTTTGTTGATTTAAAATCCTGAAACTACTCTGTAATTTTTCTAAATTAACCAGTTTTTCTGTTGAAGAATATGCAATATGGTAGAGCAATCAACAATTTCATTTTCTTTAAATACTGGGTGTTATGGATTTTTTTACAATACAATACGGTTGGTACTTTTATTTACTCCTGTACAAAACAAATTAATAACCAATGTTGGGGGAGGGGTTGGGGGGGGGCAGCTTAATTAAATTTGTTGTGAGTTTCTATTTATAGATTATCATGAGTCACGTGATCTAGCTATGCTGAAGTTAAAGGCTCATGCTTGCTCCAAGCATGGAAACACTTTAACTATTGCTGAATTTGTTTTAAATATATTGTGTTAAACAAATTAGGCATTTTTGCTACATTTAATAATGTTAACAGATTGGGACCAGAATTTTCGAGTTATAGATCAAATTTGCGATGCTGAGTGGGATTAACTACATTGTCGTGGTGTTGACATGTCATAATGTCCATTTTGAACACAGCTTATGTAAAGGTCAGAAACACATTCCTTCAATTTCCTTACTCAAAAAGTAATGTTTACAAGATAATTTTCTTCACTCTATGGCAAGCGATAAACCATGCATTAACGAGATTGGATGATTAGCATTTGTACCAGAAACATTTGGTCTTGTACCAACTTCTTCCATCCTTGTAGGTACAAGATTACAGTAATATATGGAATGCTGTATCATTTCTTGTGAAAATTCTCTGAGATGAACATCAAAAGTTGCATTTCGTTAAAATAAGCTGGTTCACATTACTTCAAACCGAAACTTATCTCCAACATAACATGGTTATCGACTTAACAGGGGTCGAGATAAGCAGGGAAAATTAGGATAACAAAGAATTTTGGGGGGATGGGACCAAAATGCTTGACATACATAGGATCTTGAGATAACTGAGGTCACGGTAAGTGGGTTTGACTGTATCTATGGAGAGGGGATGTGATATTGGGTTAGTCTTTATGGCAAGTGACACATGTATCTATGGAGAGGGGATATGGTATTAGGTTAGTCTTTATGACAAATGACATGTATTTATGGAGAGGGGTATTAGGTTAGTCTTTATGACAAGTTACATTTGTATCTATAGAGAAGGGATATGGTATTAGGTTAGTCTTTCTGACAAGTGACATATGTATCTACGGAGAGGTTATGTGGTATTAGGAGGGTCTTTACAGCAAATAACATGTATCTATTGAGAGGGAATGTGGTATTAGGTGGGTCTTTATGGCAAGTGACATATGTATCTATGGAGAGAGGATGTTATATTAGGTTAGTCTTTATGGCAAGTGACATTTTTATCTATAGAGAGGATATGTGGTATTAGGTGGGTCTTTATGGCAAATGACATTTGTTTCTATGGAAAGGTTATGTGGTATTAGGTGGATCTTTATGGCAAGTGACATTTGTATCTATAGAGAGGTTATGTGGTATTAAGTGGGTCTTTATGGCAAGTGACATATGTATCTATGGAGAGTAGGGCCTAACCGGAAATCTCCTCGGACATTTGCTTCGGCCGAATATCCAGTTTTTTGGTACTATTCGGAAGTATTCGCCTCGGCAAATAATATGCGCACAAATGGTTACAAGTAAAATAATTCAATAAATATCGAACATTGAAAAAAAGTTTTTTAATACATAATAATTTTAGTTAATAATAAAAAATTTCATCTTATATATATATATATATATATATATATATATATATATATATATATATATATATATATATATATATATATATATATATATATATATATATACGGTACACAAAAAGTTTAAGCTTCGCATACGATAATGAAACAAACGATACTCTCCGGAGTTGCACCTACTACTCAGTTCGTGCCCGGATCCGGCAAATAGTACATCAAAATACTCAGATTTCGGTACTCGGCAAAAATTATCTACTCGGTTAGGCACTAATGGAGAGGGGATGTTATATTAGGTTAGTCTTTATGGCAAGGGACTTATGTATCTATGGAGAGGGGATGTTATATTAGGTTGGTCTTTATGGCAAGTGACATATGTATCTATGGAGAGGGGATGTGGAATAATGAGGGTCTGTATGGAAAGAGACTGATGTATCTATTGAGAGGGGATGTGTTATAAGAAGGGTTTTTATGGCAAAAACTGATGAATCTAACCTGATCTGTTGCTCTTCATATCCATCCTGTCCATGTCAAGTGGCATGGGGGGCTTCCCTTTGTTTAAGTTGAACTGCAGAGGTTGGTTGTTGTGTGCTGGATCCAAGAAACCAATACCTATTGTGAACCATAAAGAAGGTGTATTACAAAATGAAACACTCCTGTGAACCATAAAAGAGGTATACTACAAAATGACAATACCTCCTGTGAACCATAAAAGAGGTGTATTACAAAATGACAATACCTCCTGTCAACCATAAAAAGTATATAAATACAAAATGACAATAGCTCCTGTGAACCATAAAAGAGGTGTATTACAAAATGAAAATACCTCCTGTGAACCATTAAAGAGGTGTATTACAAAATGACAATACCTCATGTGAACCATAAAACAGGTATATAAATACAAAATGACAGTACATTCTGTGAACCATAAAAGATGTATATTACAAAATAACAATACCGCCTGTGAACCATAAAAGAGGTATTTTACAAAATGACAATAACTCCTGTGAAGTGAACCATAAAAGAAGTATATAAATACAAAATGACAATACCTCCTGTGAACCATAAAAGAGGTATATTACAAAATGACAGTACCTTCTGTGAACCATAAAAAACGTATAAGACTAAATGACAATAATTCCTGTGAACCATAAATAAGCGATATTACAACATGAAAAAACAATGAAACATCTTGAGAATATCTAAGAAGAGTTTAAAAGATTCATGTTAAATCTGCAGATTTTGAATTTAAGGGTTCACAGCTGTCCCAGCACAAGAAAGAGAAAAACTTTTACGATCTTTTAAGTTCTATGTTTTCATATGATATACATGAAAAACTGTGCAAATAACTAATTATGGTTTCAGTCCATTTTACTTTTAAAAAGTAATTACACAGAAAAATGTTTAATTGCAAGACAAACATTTATGACAAACATGAGCTATAATACTGTCAAATTTGATGGGGAAATACTGAGTGATATCAAACCATAATTTACAAAGGAAAATGAAAATCATTACCAAATGGGCAAAAAAAAATATGGCGAAGGTAAAACAAACCACAAATTCATATTTGAATCCTTGCATTATATACCCACATAAAAATAGGAATGCCAGTGTGGAATCACAGTTTAGTTGAGTTGGTAGATTATTAGGCTTTTTATTGATGGGGTGAACATTTGAAACCTGCCTAGATTTGCTGGTTATGAGTGTCCTTGGTTAATGAACTTAGCTCCCATTTCTTCAGCATAATCTATAGCAAATACCTAAATACTCACACAAACAAGTCTCTCTAAAGACTGATAGTCTATCATCCAAATATAATTTCCATGAATAAATAAAAAGACCATTGCTTAATTTTATCTGAAAGTGTTGAAACCATCTCTGAAATTCTTAAAAATCACAATTTTAAATTTGTCACTGTGGCAGTTTTAATGAATGCAAGATCAGCACCATTTTCATTTAGGCCAAGCTAGACTCTATTAGAAAACATTTGGTGAACTTTCCATGTTGATATGTTCATCCATTCTGGAAAATTACAGACAAGATGTTTAATATATGCATGGTGGCATCCATATTTCAGGACAGCTAATCCCCATTTTTATTTATGACTAACTATATATATGGTAATTACTGCTGTGGTGAAACCCACAATGTTAATATGACTTTCCACTGAGGAGTAATTGTAGCACCATTTTCAAGTAGCTGCCATGGTCGCATCAATGAATATCAGATCAGCACCATTTTTATTTAGAACCAAGAAGTCATCATATTAAGCCTTATGCTGACTTGACTTTCCATGTAGGAGTAGCGACAGGATTTTTAGGATGGCCACTGTAGCAGCCATTTTGGTTATCGGACAGGCAGAGTTTTCTGTTTAATGCCAATTATACTGGATGTCTCAGCAACGAGACCTTGTAATATGAATGTGTTTAAAGGTTCATACCAATGAATATCAGACATCAGATGATGGACAATAGATGACAAACAACAGGCCACCCCATAAGATCTTTTGGTCTATGACAGGTTTTATTCTATTAAGAACAAACTCAAAGACCCAATAATGTTTCCTACATCAAATATTTTCAGCATTTTGTATATTTTCGAATTTCATGGGGTTTTGTTCTTTTATTTTTGTAGTCATATCATTATATATGTTGTAAAGCGCTTAGAGCTTCTAAAGATTAGGCACTATACAAAGTCCTCATTATTATTATTATTATTATTATTATTATTATTATGATTTAAGTGTCTTACTGATTTTTCAACAGACTTTTACTCAAAGTTTCTCAGCTGCTTCGAGTCTTGTCTACATGGAGCCAGTGTGAAGGCTTAACTTTAGAGTGAACATGTTGTTGTTGTATTGTTTAACGCTATTTTTCCGCACAAGATAGGCTATACCAGAGTGGATGTGGCTAGACTGTGACTATTTCAGTAATGGTTCATTCTTGGAAGGTTTTTAAAACATCAGTACCAAATACTCAATCTTGGCCAAACTTGACAAATTTGTCGAGAAAGCATGAATTAAAATATTCTGCAATATTAACGTGTTTTCTTATTCTTTATGTTGTGCTAAACTTTTGGCAGTTACAATTTAAAAGAAACTCCTATCTGAAATTCTCTTTTTTTTTTTAAATGTGATATTCAGGCTCTCTTCTTCTATGCAGGTGACCTTAATACACTGCTGCCTCGATAACTCGCGACCTGATAACTCGCAAACCCGCTTATAACGCGGTATCTGGCATGGATCCCAATTTTTCCCCAAAGATAAAATATATTTTAAAACCCTTCAAATTATGCTGAACATGAAAAAATTACGATAAGAATTGGTAAATTAAACCTTAATACATTTCTCGTTTTATCATAAAAAAGGTTATTAATGCCCATAAAGATCGATTCCATATTGTGAAATTTGCAAATTCTAAATAAGACATCACATATTATGTTCGGGTTTATTTGTTGATACACCGTCATCAATACGCCGTAAATAAACAGTCTGGTGAAATAGCGATCAATGATAATCGAACCACAGGAGTCTGACATTTTATCAATAAAATACGGCGAAATCTCTGACAACATGAATTCCCCTTATTGGTAATATTCTTTTTACATATATTACTGATAAGGGGAATTCATGTTGTCCGAGATTTCGCCATACTTTATTGATAAAACATCAGACTCCTGTGATCGAACAGAAACCACGTGGAATAATGTTTACGATTTACTTCTCAATATACGGTAATTTATCCTGAAATTAATGTTACTCTATGAAGAAAAAATAAACTACACCATTATGAAGAGATATTTATTCACGGTTAATCACAGCATGTTTATAAAGTGAGTATTAAATACTAAAAAATCTACCACCCACCCACCCTTTTTCCTTTGTATCGATCCTTTTGTTATTATACGTCCCTCGTTAACTCGCGGTCAATTTTTTGGACCCCGATGTGCGTGAGTTATCGAGGGAGTGGTGCAGTCATGATCTTTTCAGATACCACTTAGCAAATGAACAGGCAAGTTGAAATTTGCACAAATTTTCAAATGCTTTTGAATAAAAATAAACTGGAATTTAATGTTAAATCTTTTTAGTTCTTTTAAATTCCTAATGCACCAGTAGTCACATTCACTCCAAATGAAACCAGAAGTTTTAGCTCCCAAACTGTCTTCAGATCGACAAGGCATGAAGCAATGGAGAAAATTTGAGTAAATGTGGCCATTACAAAATCAGAAAGGTACTTAAATTGCACAGGGTGTTAAGGTTTGGAAAGTTTTGGAATGTCTCATTTGTGATGGTTTAGGTTAAGGATAACTAAATGCACAGATAATATAAGAAATAACAGAATCATCAAGGGGTCAGATTGTCAACAGCAAGTGGTGTCAACATGGAAGCAGAGGAGGGTGTTATCATTAGCTTCACCCTTTTTATTGAAAGCAAATTTTATTAATTAATTTTATTAATTAATTTATTAATTTTTATTGGAGCAAATTTCTCCTGTAAATGAGATCACAAGTTACAAGGGGTTTTGCTCTACAAGTCTGAACTTTTCATATGTTCTAATTTGTCACATGCCATCAATACCACGAAATAATAATTATATTTTATCCCCAATTATTTTATAACTATATTTTATCCCCTACTTTTTCATACTTTTACATTATGAAAAATCTGGACAATGTTGGTACCTTAACTTTAAAATTACATGTATTATGGTTACCAATAACTTTCATACACTCAAAATAATATATACAAAGAAATACAGACAACACAACAACAAAAAAACCCAAATTATTTTTAAAAAATACCTTGATTCATCATATTCTCGCTCTTATAATCTTGATGGCATCAGAGAACCTACAAATCATGAAAAGAGTCAATTTAGTTATTTATGACAATAATCTGAGTATATGGTTTCACACAAGCCTAAAATATAAAAAGTTAATTTTGTTGTTCACTGAACACAGCGTGCAAGCCATCCACAAAATTTTGACAAAAAACATCTGAGTCAAAGTATCAGGGATTGAAAGAGTCACTCTGAGAGGCTCCGATAATGTAGAAGGCATGGAAATTAAATTTCTCCTATTACACCATATTTCTCCATCATCAGTTACCACCATGTATGAACAAGGTGTAGATGCCTCTAATTTAACAATGTCTAAAGAAAAATGATCTTTAATCCATACTTTATTCCTATAGTTTTCTCATATTTCAAGGGTGATGTCAACGATCATAATATAGTTTTCTGATTTCATTTAATCTGGCCACTTTGGCTCTAAGTTTTTTGGTACCATTGGCAAAATAGTTTGCAATTTTCCTCCCATCAATAATTTGGCAGGGCTGTATCCATTCTTAAGCTAGACCATTGCTCTGTGGATATTTTGGACTAATTGTAATATTCCTGAATCCATAATTTGTCACAAATTCTTTGAGTATTGCAGATGTATAATGGAGACCATTATCTGAAACTAATACTTCTGGTATACTATGTTGTGCAAAGATTGATTTATGATGATTGACATGCTTTTGAACCTTAGCCTATTTTGATGTATCGTGAGAAACAATCAATCACCAAGAGATATGTTTAACCATTCAGTTCAAACATGTCTGAAGTAACTCTTTGCCAAGGATTATGGATTTTGTTATTTCTTTTGTAATCCTGCACTCTCTGGACAATGATAAATACACTGCTACCAAATAAAACATGCTACGTTGTTCACTGACATGAACACTGAGAAATCCCAGAAGCTGACTTTGGATATTCTAATGCCATATTTTTTAAAAAGGATTTCAATACAAAGGTTATTTTATTGCGAAGCAAGCTGACATCAGAAGCCAACTATGGATTATTTTTAAGTGTGCTGTCTTTTTTTATTTTTCTTGGGTGGTGGTGGAGTAATATACAAAGATGGCCTGAGACATGGATAAGGAAGCTAACTTTGATTCCTTTTCACTGTTATTCATGGTAATTTGGAATATATATATTGAAACAATGCAAAAACTTCTAAAGTGATACAATATAGTGCTTCATGCATGAACATCAATGACCCAGCAGATTTGGAGAATAATGTTATAAAATTATGTTATGAATTTGTGAAGGCCAGAAGAGAAGCAGATAATTTTGCAGACATCATGATCATTAACATGGATGAAATTCTAGTGTACTTTGATCACATTCCTGGACAGACAGATGAAAAGACTGGGGGTCAAAAGTATGAGAATTATACTGGTGTACATTTGATAAAAGCTGACTTAATCTTTGCAGTTTCTACTTCAGGTGATGTGTTGCCTCTAAAAAAAAAATCATGGTATGAGAAAGCTAAAAAAATATTCATGCACTGAAAGAATGGATCATATATGTGCAAAAGAAGGGATGTGTTAATGAGATGCAGATACAGTGGATTAAAAAGTTTTATCTCAAGTACACAGTTTTATAATTTTTAAAAGAAAAATTCAGGTTGAGTGCATTTACTGACATGTAATTTTTGAATGATTTAAAAGGTTTCCCACAACTTGCGACTCAAAAAAAAAAGATTTGTCTCAGAACATACAGTGCACAATAAATAACTTTTAAAAATATCTTATGGTGTCCCAACAAATAGTGTCCCAAAATAAATGGCAAATATAGTAAATAATGATGGATGATAAACTTTCAGATTTGCAAATTTAAACGGGAGGGGGGAATATATGTTAAGCTAAAAATATTATTTTTACACCCAAACCCAATGACAGTTGTGTTTTGAAAATTGTAAATGAAACAGAACTTCAATATATGACTGTAACATGTAGCATATATAAACAATCAAAAGTCCAGCTTCGAGTTCATGTAAAACTATATCGTCCAATTATACAGGCAATTGTAAAAGAGGCAATACAAAGGAAAATATTTAAAGAATCAACAACTGCTATTTCACAAGTTTATTTAACTGGCTGACAAGTCATAGGTAAATCAAACAGATGCAAAGTGCATGTTAAAGAACGAAAGTTATAACACATCATTACCTTGAATGACAATGTTTAAGCCTAAAGATTATTGGCAAGTTATTAAACTGCAGCAACATTTCTTTTAAGTTGGATAATAAAATGCAAGTTGTTGGAAAATGTTCAAGCATTATTTATCTTTGAAAACAATAAGATATAAGCAAACCAAGCAAAGCCAAAAGAAATTTCAGAACTCTTTTTTGACTGAGTTGTACTTTGTGAAACATAGCAGCATTTCATTCTGTATAATATACTGCAAACAACATAGTGACACAGTGGTCTCACTATGAATTTAAAGCTAGGCATCCAGGACTCCTATTTTAGTTAAAAAAGGAGTCCCATCAGCAAAAGTTGCAGTTCTCTCCCATAAGCATATTGGGCATACCTGAAGTAGCTAAATGTATAGATGAGAAGAAGCAATGGATGTCACCAAATTTAATTTTCCATATTCTATATACCATTAACATGGGGCTATTGTTTCTCCATTAGACTGAGACTGAAATTTGCTAATTTAGTAAAAGGCCTTATTCCAAACACTAAGACAGGCATCACACACTTTCTTGAACTTGGCTCAATTTCTTCATCAATTTACATTAAACACCAAAATATGTATCCAAATTTGCAAACAGCATTTTGCCTAAGTGTCAATGTGTCTTTATTTCAAGATCGCATAAACTTCTTTTTTGGCTACACTAGGAAACGTACACAATATTGAAAGCTAGTTGTTCATTTGATGCACTCTTATATTAACCACATGTACATCTCTGGGTCTTTCTACCTCTAAATTCAGTAATTGTAAATATCAGCACATTTCCCCACCATTCAACAGCTAGTCAAAGTCTTTGATCTTGCCACCCTGCTATTGTGTCATGTTTTTTTTTTTTTTATGTGCTCTTATATCGACATCATTTCAACCATTGTAAATATCAGTACAGCTAAAATGATCAATTGATCAACACATTTTCTCACTCAGCAGGTAGTTAAAACAGGGCTGGCAAGCCGTAGTATAGACAGGCACTTTCTTATATTATAAACAAGAAAAATTACTTATTTTATTTTTTTTTTTAAAAAGGAAAAGATCTCTGCTATTACTAATCGAAACTACATTTAAAATTAAATCGTTTAGATCCCCACACCAAATTGATAGCTTTGTAATATATCATTCTTACGATCACAATTTTGTCAATTGTTGACGATAACTATACTGACCATACTGATAAAGAAACAAAGTTCTTTCCGAAATTGAAAATATGTAACACTTACACTGTGATTTTATGCAATATGTCCTACTACCAATATAAACATGTTTATTTTCTTATAAAGTTAACTTAAATATGCAAAGATGCATTTGCTTTTTAGCGAAGCATTTCAAGAACAAACCAAATACCCAATACGTGTAGCAGGCGTACTAAATGCCGCAAGCTTTCTCGTAATCTTTTATTTTTTTAATTTTCATGGCATGTGCAGGTTTAGTTTCGTATGAAAATGGACAAGGCAATCGCTTAAACATGCAGTTTCATATCATTTAAACCTTTTCAGTCTGTAATAAAAACTAATCACCTTTTTATCCGAAATAAGTTTGCACAATGTTCCTATTTCTTTCGAAACTAATGATTGAACTAGATCTACCTATTGTTAACAATGGCCGACGAAGTATTAGGTATGTGCATTTCAAGAAACTAAATCTATGCACTTTGAAAATTTTTATTTATAGTTGCAACCAACTTTTAGCTTGAAATCACAAATTTCGACCAGATTACCAGTAAGGGTTTTTTCCATCTTTCCAATTGCAAATGCAGAAATAACTCCCTAATTTCGTCAAGTAAGACATAGTCCACTGCGTACTGTTTTTTTTAGGTGTTACTTTCAAACGTATTATTACACCGTGCTTAAATCAGGGTTTAGAATTTCCGTGTAACTTTAATGAAATTTTAAATAGAACCATTTGAGACTTCTGAAATTGCGTAATAGATTCGGCAGTTGCGTAATAGAAATCGTCATGACACTGTTGATGCTAACATCCAAGGAGTAGGGAGGTGTATTTCTGATGTGAAATCATGGATGACATGTAACAAGCTGCAGATGAATGATGATAAAACTGAGGCCATTCTGATCACAACACAAAGACTTTCTCATTCACATCCTTTACCTCAATAAATATCAGCAGCACTACCATTAAATTTAGTCAGTACGAAATGTAGATGTTACTATGGACAGTACTCTCACATTGCACCAAAATGTCAAGAACAATATATGCAAGGCTGCATATCTTGAGCTGAGATGCATCATCTCCATTCGCAAATATCTTTCAGTAGATGCGAATAAAACACTTGTGTTCATTAGTACTTTCAATTTTGTCTGGTTCATCTCCATATCTACTCCAGAAACTTCACAAATTTCAAAACACTGCTGTTCGGATCATCCTTAGAATACTACGATCAGAGCGCACCTTCCCGCTGCTTTGTTCCTACCCATTCTATCCAGAATGAAACACAAAATTTGTTCTCTGTGCTATGTATCGCTGACAGATTTGAGTCCAGTATACCTATTGTAGCAAGATAAACTGAGTGGGATTGTTTGGATTCACAAAACTTTTGACAATGATATAAATACAATGTTTAAAAATGAATGAGCAATTAAATTAATGCACAAATGTAATTTCAAAAAAATACAACCAAATTACTCGACAAAATACAAACACAAGATGTGTATGATTCACAGTGACTAAACAATAGAATGTAGTATATAGTTTACACAGCTAGCAAGCAATGTAGAATTTTATTCAGATATATAACTTATCTTTACAGTCGCGAAAGACAGTGTTTTATGAACCCCAAAATTTAGCCCATTGCTACAAGATTACATGGAGAGGTGTGAATCCTTATAGTAGACTACTGACTCGCAAGACAATCCATAATGTAAAGAGCTTTACTTGCGGTGAGGTATTTATACCCAGATATTGTCTGTGCATTGAAAGCATTCGGTTCATCTCGTCAAAAGTGCTTAGCAAATGCGGCATAGGATGAACCAAACTCACTATTTTGAAATATGACACAATATACATTATTCAACCTAGCGTGTCACTGTATGCCAAAAACGAAACTCTAGTACACGAATTTATTAAATAAATAAAAAGGGTTGATACAATTCTGTGACACTTATCTGGCCTCACCCATGTGTACACACCAGCAAGATATTTACATTTCTCTTCTGACAATTGTATACTTATTATTCCCACTTTGAAAATGAAGTCATATGGATAACGTTTCTCTGCATACCAGGGTTCAGCAACTTGGAACAATTTGCCCATTGAAATTAGACAAAATTTGTGATCCCTTTCAAGAGTGCTCTTAAAACTCACCTTTTTCAACTGCATGAACGAACTAAAGACCTATTAATGTTTCCTACCTTAAATATTTTCAGCATTTTTTTTATGTCTTCTAATTTCATGTGTTTGTTTTGTTTTTTGTTGACATATCATTATATATGTTGTAAAGTGCTTAGAGCTTCTAAAGATTTAACGCTATACAAAGTCCTCAATATTATTATTATTATTATTATTATTATTATTATTATTATTATTATTATGACATCAGTTTCAGAGCATCATGTGTTTCGGAGCAGCCAATTTATTTTGTTATTTTCATATGATAACATGTAACAGATGACAAAAATGTCAGAAGTTTTCTTGATTGTTATGTCACGCTTTGCTGCAAGTAAAAAGTCATCGAGCTTGTCTAAATCTAGTAAGTATACATATACATAACAGTGATTAGTCCAACAATGTAAGACATAGCATATGTTTTTATTTTTGTGCTGTGTCTTACTTTCCAAATAATGTGCTTGTATAGCATATTCCATGTCAGTTGAAATTGGAATAAGTAGTCAAAGTTTCAGAAATATCTCACACACTTGCCAGCATTTATCGTTTACTAATGTATGTGTAAACAATATACTTAATGTGCTGTCTTTATCCTGGTGGAATGAAAATATGACACTAGCAAATAGACACATTTTCATGTTCCACTGACATAAATTTAAATTTGTCGCAATGCGACAGAAGTCAAGGTATGCCCAAGTATGTTTAAGTAGGATCATATGAACGAAACCAAATGTTGCTGACCAGGGGACTTATAAATGCTTAATCACACATATTTGGGCACATTTTTTATATCTCTGTGATGCAGAAAATTACGTATACAGGAGTCCTCCGTACGCACCAATTTGCAGGACGGCAAATTCAATGGCTTGCTAGTCTTTCTTCGACCACCTGTTGAGTGGGAGATCATTTTAGCTGTGCTGATATTTACAATCAGAAAATTCAGTTTCTGAAAGACCCCAATATGTGCATGTTGTCATTCATAAAGTACATCTGAAGAACATGACCCACAAGCTAGGTAGCAAGTTCAAAGACTTGACTAGCTGCAGAGTGGTGAGAAAATGTGCTAAATTATATTTACAGTGAGTGATTTCAGAGGCGGAATGACCCATTGATATACTTGTGTATAAGATTATATCAGAAATTAACAGCTTGAGCTTTCATTATTGTGTTTGTTTCCATGTGTAGCCAACTAAGTAGTGCATGTGACCTCAAAATCAAGCCATGTTAAGAGTTAGATAAAATGCTACTTGCAAATTTGGATAGAATTTTGTGGTTAAACAGCAAATTTACAATGAAATTCAACAAAGTTCTACAAGTTGCTAGAACTGACATTTCACGGGAACACTATGTATGATGTCTAACTTGGAGTTTGGTATAAGACTTTTCCTTGGCCTGACATGATTCACTCTCACTCTAATGAACAAACAAGAGCTACATCTCAGTTATGTAAAGAAGTTAGACAATTAAACTCATTGGAAGCCGCTGTTTCTACTCATCTGGAAATATAGCCATTTCAGATATACCCAATTTGTTTCTGGTAGAGGACTGCAACCTTTGCTGGTGGGACTCCTGTTTTTCTCAAAATAGGAGTCCAGAACTCCTAGTTTTAAAATCCTAGTGAGACTTCTGTCTGACATTTCCAATAGGCATTATATATTTTTATTGGTTTCATTAATGAATAATATTTTAGCTTAACCCGATATCGGCATTCCCAGCTTTCGTCGATCTCCAGCGAACTGAAATGTAGGCCAATGAAACTAAAAAGAAATCCATTTTGTGAGAATTTGAATTTATTTGAGAAAAGACAAGGTAATGCCATTATGCAGTAACACCCATCACCCCACAATAAAAAAAATATTGGGTGGTGTGTTTTAGTGTTGTTCCGATTATCGATTATAATTGATCATCAGTTGGTTGAGCAGATAATCAATTGTAAACTCTATAATCGATTGTGTGTAAAGGGAGACTACCTTTTAGGTGTATGCAAAGCACAAAGGTTAGTAAAACTCCCAGCCACTAAAGTTGACCTGAAATTTATTAATTCCCTTCACAACTACAAATATCAAACCTTATGATTCATAATTAAGAACATATACCGGTAGTCATTATTATATGGTCAAGTTGTTAAATTGTTGAGTTAATACATTTAAACACATTTTGATGATTTGTCTAGGTCAAATTGCAACATCTTCTGTAGTATTTATAAACAATGACAAACAAGAAAAACATGTCCTTCTTTACTTTAAATTATAGACACATCACATGTGAATGAAAGAATTTTGGGGGATTGTAGCAGTATTTCATCAGCCATAAAAAGTTGCGTTAATTTAACAAAGGTGTAGAATAAAAGTAACACATAATGTAATATTATTGTCAGGTTAAAGTATACATGTCGTTAAAAGAGATTACTCCTGTACATTTATAAAGATTTTGAACTCTTGATCAAAGATATAACTGTTTAACAAAAATTAAAATTTGCTCTTAGTACTGGTAACTGATTATAATCGATGATCAGTTGGTTAAGATGAACCGATTATCGATTATGAATTTCTGAACGATTCCCATCACTAGTGTGTTTTACCTTGTAGGACTAAACAATGACCACAAAAAAAAGAACATTAAATTGCCTTATAAAGTTTTATACCCATTCAGAATTCCTTAATGTTTGATAATGTCACTAAATTGAAACCCTTGATTAAACTTGTTTTCTTATGGACTGTCTAATGAATACAATCAGGTTACATATTTTTGGGGCCATTTCATATTTTATTTTCTCATTAGAAGACCATTAATGAATTTAATGACATTTTTTCTTTTTCTTTCTTCCTTATTTCCAGTATAAAATAAAGACAAAAGGTAATCAGATATATTGAAATCCATATATTTTTTAAAAAAAAGATAAGTATTTATATTTTGGTACATTAACATTTCCTTCATTTTAGAAACAAAACATTATTAAACATTTCTAACTTTGTCTTAAATAAATTACATGCCATTTGCATATTTCAGAATGGTAGAAAATTGCATCGCTGTTATGTCCAAGAAGCTTGAACAAAAACATACATGTACTTTTACATATTTATTGCTTTCAGGGTTTAATTTTTAGGATTTTTTAAAAATTGTCAACAGTGTCTGAAAATCACACCGAGGTCCAGGACCGAATTTATTTAGCCACAGACTGGTCATATGTAATCAGCTCTAGCCTGTCGGACCTTTGACATTTCTTATTTCTTCCTATAAATTGAAGAAAATATGCTTTTTAATTCTTTAATTCCGTAAAGAGTCATACAAGCAAACATTGAGCCACAGTGAGAAGCTGGTGTTGTAAAATCTCTCTAGAAATATACAAGATGAGTATGCAGTATACTGACTGCTTGTTTAAGCATGATCCTTTTGAATGAAATATTAGTCTGTTCTACACCATAGCTAAACTCAAGCATAAGTATATTACCGGATTATCGGATTACCAGTGTTCTAGATACTAAGAGTTTAAGTATAGATGATTTACTGGCAGAAGGCAAGAATTGACCACATAGAAATTCTCAGCCACAAAATGTATTGTGAAAAGGTATGGCCTTGAATTTAATATGATAAGATTTTGTTATGGTATGTTTTGTTCAGCATGTACCACATACCTGTAATCACCTGTAATCTGTAAGGCACATTATTCAAAGTCATGTCGTTTTATTACAGACCTACTGATAGCATGAGCAAATATTATATTACTTGAAACAGAAAGGGTATTTATATAGTAAACAAACATACCTCCCTAATTAGCAGGACCATGACTACCTGAACATTTAAAAGCTGAGTGCATAACCAGTTATTTACAATGTCAGATGGACCAGAACTAGTTGAATTTCATCCTGATTAGACCAATTCCCACTGACTTTCTTCTGAGAAAGCACAGTACTTGACACATCCCGAGGGCGATGGCAAAATTCATCTGAGATTGAGCAATCAGTCAAGTAGTCTGTTTTCTTTGACTTTACCCACCCTACTTTAGATTTTTTTGACAAAATTTGTGGTAAATATTCACATATCAGACTAGATCCTGAACCGGTCCTTGGCTTATGTGGTCCAGGACAGTGTAGGGTCATACTTGTCCAAGACCAGTAAGAAGTGAAATGTTCAGACCCTGGTCAAGTTATAAACAGTACACTATTTCTTATTCTGATACAGTAACATCAGTACATTGTACTTTCATCAGCAAGAATAGAAAGAAATTTACTGGAATTCCTACTATTCCTAACTGCTTCTATCAAAACTGATCATTTGATAGAACAAAGTCTATTGCTTTGAGTATGTGCTCATAATTAGCACCAAGTACCAAGTTAAACACTATCTTTTCCAGGAGTACACACAGCATTTCCATATCAGAAAATGGTTTCCCATATTGGGCTAGGGTATATACTTGGTGTAAGGAGCTTTAATTTATTTTGTTGTTTTTCTTGTATTCTCATTTAGTTCGTAAATGCCCTTCCACTGGGGAATGACAGCATTTCTGCACATGTTTTATGAGATCCAAAACTGTTATGATACTTTTCAGTTCCATTGGCAAATACACTTGATGAATTTCCAACTAGTGCCATTTTGAGATAGTGTTTGCTATAAGTGCACTCGGTGAATTCAAGCCATGGATAAGTATCAGCCCAATGTGAAAACACCTTTGTTTCTGTATTGTGTCACAGATGACATGCTGCTTCAAAGTCAGCTTTACATCTCTCTTGAGAAATAGTTACCCCAGGCTCAGTGGCAGCTTTAAGTTATATACCTCCACTTTCAAATGAATTTTCCTTAGACCCATGTCTCTCAACGCATTATATATGTATGTACAGTATATAAACACTGTGGCACTTGGCCAAATGGAATAAAATTTAAATAAGATTATTTCAGACTTTTATCAACATTGTAGTCCCAGTACAGTCACTATGCTAACACTAATACATGCAGAAATTTTTCAAATGTACTATTAGTACTGCCTTCTTCTTTCTCCTAAATTTCCTCTAAAATGTTTGTTCAATTTATTTTTACATTTTTAGAGCTTTGACATTAGTTGACATATACATGTAGTAATTATTGTGCAGAGTTATCATAAGACACTAATACATCTTCCAGTTTTTCCCCTGAAGTGTGCAGTTCTGAACTATGCCTGGGGTAAGGTGGGGAGCAACAGTGAGGTGGCAGACCTGGCAAAGTGTGCAGACCCTGAGTTCCAGGTGAATGAAGATGCCCCGTACTCTGAGGTATGGCAGGTTAATGATACTGTACATAAACGTTTGTTCCAAAGCATCAGTATGGAGGATTTTAAAATTTTAAACATGGTGTTTTCCAAAAGAAAGATAAACAAGAATTTCGCTATGATTTGAGGAGTTTGTGTTAACAATTAACTTCCACTGTGTGCCTTGTAAGTTGAGTTGTTCATTAATTTTTTCAGGTGCTTTAGAAATTATGATGTTCAGACAGTTTTATAATTCCTACATCATGCATATTTCATTTTCAAAACATTTATTCATCAATGCATGATGTTTAATGAATTTACTCTCTTTTTATGTACATGTAATAACATTTTCATTTTCGTGAAGTAATAACTTTAAATACTGATACTGAATATATTGCAGTGTCCATTTTTCATTTGCTAAATGAGTTGTATGTTCGTGTAGATTTGTTATATTCTCAATCTGATATTCATTTTCTTTCTCAGAGTGTCTTTATATAGTCAGCAGCATACAAGTATAAACAATAAATAAGCTACCATCGTGTAGCATTCTTGTTAAGTAATTCAATCTCCTGAGTTTATAGTTAACAAGAGGGAGAGACAAAAGGAAAAGAAAGACAGTTATTTCAAGAGAATGGTCTAAAAATGGCTGTGTATTTTATTATTGATATATTTGATTATCATGACTCTGAAAAGCAGAACACATGAACAACGTATTGAGAGTGTAATGGTAAATTAGGCTAAAATACTGTACAAGAAGATATAGTAGAGGTATGTATGCTTTAGAAACATGTATGATCCGAGAACAAGATCTGAATAACGTTACACAATGGGAAAACTGACCCTGCCATCTTCCAGAACTCTTATCATGAACTCCTCAACGATTTTAAAAACTACACTAAATTTTTTACTGATGGATCAAAAGTTGATGAAAAGGCTGCTGCAGCCTTCGTTAGTGGCAAACACATAACCAAAGTGTGTTTGCCAAATGATGCGTCCATTTTTTCAGCAGAAATCAGAGCAATAGACCTTTCTACAACTACAAAGAAACTTTGTCACTGATCATGAACTAACAAATAACATTTAATAAAAATGGCTTAAACATTCTCATGCAAGGCAGAAAATGTAATAAGTTTTATTTCTTCAAAACCGATCTCTGATTTACATACTTTTAAACTGATTGGGGTTGTTCTATTTTTATACCTCACCTATGTTAATTAGCCTAATTGGCTCTCACACAGCATGATGAAAGGACTGTAAAACACAAAATCATCTTACCGGTAGTTATTGTCAGTCACTTTTTTTATTGTTTAAGAGGTCACAGGTTATAAACATGCATTAGGACATCATAAAGGTCAAAAGGTCACTATTATTTTTTAATGTCTTTTTTCTAATGTACTGGAAATAATATTTTTCTAAACATGGCTGTTTCAGGGGTCTGTCAGTTAAAAATAACATTTTTCATGTGATATGATTTGGTAGATATATTTGTGTACTTCATTGATGTGTTCTCCAATGTAAACTTTAGTTTTCCATTAAGTTGGTAAAGCTAGATTTGCCAACTTTGATTACAGAACAATTAGAATAGGAGACTTGGCAAGTAATTTTTTGAGGGAACAATGATTCTTTTTCAAAATATAAAATCAGGATTTACATTGATCAGAAAGAAAATTATACATTTCCAATTTCAAAAGTGCATGCTGTGCATGACCAAAGTTCATTTGGATTTAAATGCAAGAAAGCACAAAATATTTTCAAATCTTTGCCATCACATGTCAAATATGATATTATCTTACAAATTTTGCATTGTTTTGAAATGAAAGTAATGACTTATGGATGATACATGTACATGTACTTAACTAGTCTTTCATTTCAGAAAGCTTCTACTAATTTTCACAATGAGTGTTGTGTGTGTACACAAGCTTTCTTTGATCACTTTATTAAGCTGTCTTTTATTTGCTAACAGCTATGGATGGGTACCCATCCGAATGGTCCCTCCAAGGCAGTTATTGCCGGAAAAGAGATGGCATTAGATGAATGGATCAAAGGTCATCCAGACAAGCTTGGACCAAAAGTCAAGGAATATTTCAAAGGATCTCTGCCCTACCTTTTTAAAGTTCTGTCAGTGAATACATCTCTCTCCATTCAGGCACATCCAAACAAGGTAGGCTTTTTGTAGTTGTCTCTTTGTTTAAATTTATTGTTTATCTTTAAGCCTCAACATATATGTTTCTCAAGAAAAAGTTAAACAAATCACCCCAAAAAATTAAAAGATGCTTCATTTGGTTATTATTAGTTCAGTATCTAAAAGGAAACAAGGATGATTTTATCAAACAGATCAATTTACTGTATATTGTGCATAATTATTTGACATGAATATTGTGTCATATGAAGGAAGATTGATTTTTGTAATAATAATAAAAATCACCTAAAGTAAACATCATGAAATTTTAAAAAGTTCATATCAGCATTAGAATGAAATTGAATTGAAACATTTATTTGAGGTAATTCCTTTACGGAATCCTGTAAACCTAAGGAGGTACCTACAGTGGGACCCCGCTATAACCCGATCGTGGCATGGCTCCCGAAATTTCGGGTAATTTATTACAGGTATTTTTCTCAAAGACCAAAAAAAAAAAAAAAAAAATTTAAGTATGAAAAAAAAATTAAGAGTTTAATTATCATTCTCATATTCGTCTAAACAGTGCGAAAAAGAACGTGTAAAAAATGTTTTATCAAATTTCTTCTAGTTTTGTGCCAAAATAAACATCGGAAATATGAACCAATTGCTGGGCCTACTGAGAACTTTGATCATTGTTTATTGTTGAAAAATTACAGCTCATAAGTGTCAATATTATAATTACTGATTCCTGGGTAATGAAGCCATCGTGTCTACTTTGTGTTTGTCTTGAATGCATTCCGAATACAATCGTTGCTCAAATAATCTCCGATATATGTTCTCTTAATTTCATACACAACTAAGCAACAGCCAATGCGGCGGTTGATAAAAGATTCTCACCAGAATGTATAAATCAATTAATTTAAGTACATTGTTTATCATCAAAGTGAACTGCCGAGCTAAACAGTGACATAATTCAGTGGTTAAAATACAGCCAGTTCTGCCTGCTGTATTTATTAGAGTACATCAAAAGAACATGACGCAATAACTGGGCGGCAAGTTCAAAGGACTTTGACGAGCAGCTTGGGTGGGAAAATTTGCTGAAATTTACAATGACAGAATTCAGAGACAGAAATATCCTGAGATGTACATGTAGTTATTATAAGAAGACACTTTAGCTTCCATTATTTAATCTATGAACATGTACTATTTCATCATTCATTACGTACACCCGTTACGTAATTTTTGTTTTTTTCTTTTCATTGAATTCAGCCACATAATGATCTGTGACAAAATTATTGAATATTTTACATCCGTGTGTGGATATTTTCAATGGAAATATTTGTATTATGGATTCAATGTATGTTACAAGATTCGCTGGTGAGTACACGGTGTTGATACTCTTTTCATGCAATAGATTATACATGTATACATAAATTAGACACATGTATGTACCAATGCATGGTTCTCTGAATAAAGTAATATATTATATCTGCAATTTCTGTTACTACAGCAAATGTTTTTCTCATTTAATATATATTGATCAAAAATGGTAATTGTGCCATGCATTTTCGCACCCGTCTTTATGTAAACCCCCCCCCCCCCCAATTAAATCCAAAAATGTGTTGGTATTGTACATGGTTGCTTATAACACGGTTTGGTTCATAGCCCGGTCAGATTCTATGGCTCCCAGCTACCGTGTTATAGCGGGGTCCCACTGTATGTGAATATACTTTAGGATTGTGCATAATTTTCAAATCATAATCATTATACCTTAAGAACTTATTTTTCTTCACTCTTTCTTTCTTTTTCATATTTTTGTGGCTCACCTGGCTGTCAGGCCAGAATTTTGAAACTATTTATCTAGGGAAGAAATAACAAAAAAAAATCCTAAGGAAAATACTTTAAATTAATTTATTTCCATGGTTATCAATTTTTTTTATGGTTCTACAAAATGAGATTTTTGGTGATACCTAAATAGGCTGATTTCAGAAAGGGATCCTGGTGTTTTTTGCAGAAAAATCTTTGTTGGATTTTTAATAACATGGTTTATTACACCAAGAAATTACAAAAAGAAACTTGTATTGCTGGATGTCTTATATTCTAAGTTGAATACAAGGCTGTCAATCAAATCTGTGATGCTTCAGCCAACACATCATCTCATTAATAGACAACTAATGAAGGTAATTTTTACACCCAAGGATATGTCCGATGTTCCAGCTGACAAGGATTCAAACATTTTATATAAAATGTCTGACTTTTTAAAAAATCTTTTTTGTATGCCTTTTGGGGTTACCAAAACTTGATGCATCATTACACCCCATACATATATACATACATACACATGTAGGATGAAATTATATCCACTATCAGTTTATAAACATTTGCACCAAGTCAGATGTATTCAGAATCATGCAGTAGTTGTAATCTCTATCAAAAAATTAAACTGGAATTAAGAAATATAAAAAAAATAATCACCATTTATAATTGTGCATAAAGGACTTTTGTCATCTCATTTTGAAAGTGTAATTGAGAATCTGCTGTTTATTCTTTAATCTACACATCTGTTGTTATCTTTATCGGCCAGCTTGATATTAAGTGGTACATGTGACTGTTTGTTATTATAATATTTAATAATGTGACTGGATGGGACATCATGCTACATGTCAGTGGCATGATGATCCAGTGCTAGACATCACTATAAACTGCCTCACTGCAGACATCGTAGTGGTATGACTGAAAAATTGTTAAAGTTACATTTAAAATCCTAATCAAACAAACAAACAAAAAAAAAACAATCTTAGGTTCACATGAGTTATGTTTACATACATCATTTATTTTGTATACTGTTACGTGCTTAGGCTCGAATAAACAGTAACATAGAAAGAGTGAAAATAACAAGCTTGTAAAAACTTGATAAACAATTTATTGAGCACAAATATTTTCTAGAAAAGAAAAATAAACTTACAGTTTTAAGTATCAATTCCAAAATTAATCCAAAAATAATTCAAAATATAATCCACTAGTGAAATTGCAAAAGTCCTGGTAATATAATGTCCTGATAATTCCCAGTTTGAATCTTAGTGAAGCATCCAAGATGGAAGACGATGTCACGTGATGAAGTCAGTTCTGGTCTTATGAAATTCAATGAGCACAATTGTTTTCCAGATAAATAACAAAATAAATCCTCTTGATCCAAACGAATTGAAATAATTTGCAGTACAAGGTAATTTAAAATAACTCAAAACAACACAACTTAATATTCAAACAGCCCAACTTCTACTAAATAGTTCGCTCCAAAACATAATTTATATACCTGTTTTTTTACGTAAACAAGGAAGGGGTCACATGATCTTCTAGAATCTATAACAAATTTACGTTAAAAAAAATCTCGTGTACACCGTATGACCCAGATGAGAATCAGTTATTTTTACTCTCAAGAACTAAAAATAGTAAGATGTTTATAACAAAGCTCCATAATGTCCTTTGGAATCAACCAATCATTTTAAAATCTTGTTTAGAACTCTGAAGCCAGGTCAGAAGTGAGGTCAACATCTGGTGTTTATTTGTAGAGTACAGGTCATCTCCCAATGAATGAATCTTAAACTTAAAATGTCAAATTTGAATCTGACAAACAAACAATTAAAATAAAAATAAATGACTTAAATCAAATATACATAACACTTTCCCCCATAAAATAAAAAGAAAGGTTTATATGATAAAACTTTCTTTTTACCACAAACCAATTTACACCTGAAGTTAAATTACACAGTGTATATGATATATTATATTGTTATACATGTACACGGGAAAGAGCGTCTGCTATTAAATTATCTTTTCCTTTGATGTACCGGATGTCAAGATTATATTCCTGCAATAACAATGTCCACCTTAGTAATCTATGATTTTTATTTTTCTTCTTGCCGATGAAAGTAAGGGGGTTGTGGTCACTAAAAACTATAATCGAAGAAGGAGCTGAACTTAGATAAACTTCAAAATTTTGTAAAGCCAAAATCAATGCCACACATTCCTTCTCGATAGTTGAATAATTTCTCTGGTGCTTATTTAATTTCTTTAAAAAATAGCACACTGGATGTTCAATACCATTTTTGTCTTCTTGAATTAAAACTGCTCCAACACCAACATCACTTGCATCAACAGATAATTTGAAAGACTGACTGAAATTTGGAGCTGCAAGAACTGGTGCTGTTTCAAGTATGGCTTTTAACTTGTCAAAAGCCTCCTGGCATTTTTCAGTCCAAAAGAACTTATTCTTCTTCATCAAAAAATTTGTCAGGGATTCTGCAATTATAGAAAAGTTGGAACAAAATTTCTGATAGTATCCGGTCATA
This sequence comes from Unio pictorum, assembly GCA_030141615.1. Taxonomy (NCBI): domain Eukaryota; kingdom Metazoa; phylum Mollusca; class Bivalvia; order Unionida; family Unionidae; genus Unio; species Unio pictorum. The sequence goes on along the minus strand of JARLTB010000046.1, from coordinate 8,758,603 downwards.
CCTAAAAATCGCATCAGTTGCTTTCTATTTTCAGGCACAGGGATTTAGAAATAGCCTCAACCTTAGCATCTATTGGTTTAACTTATCCATGTCCCACAATATGTCCTAAGAAAGTCACACTAGCATGGCAGAACTCACTTTTAGATAAATTAACTGTCAAACATGCATCAGTGAGTCTGTCAAAGAATTTTCGAATTGTTCCTAGATGTTTTATCCAGGTGTCGTTGTAGGTGATGACATCATCTATATAGGCATCACAAATTTCTTGACCAGAGGTGATCATATTCATGAGACGTTGAAATGTACTTGGTGACCCTTTCATCCCGAATGGCATTACTTTATATTGGTTAAGTCCATCTGGAGTCACAAATGCAGAGATTTCCTTTGCTCTTTCCGTTAGTGGAATCTGCCAAAATCCTTTCAGACGGTCAGATTTTGGTGACATACTTGGCATTTCCGATTTTATCAATAAAATCGTCAATTCTTGGTAATGGGAATGAATCTGTTTTTGTCACACTGTTCACCTTCCTATAATCAATGCACATACGGAAAGTTTTATCTGGTTTTGGAACAATTATGCATGGTGAATTCCAATCACTTTTACTGGTCTTGATACAATCATTCTCCAGCAAATATTGAATTTTCTTTTTTAAGTATTCCTGTTTGAGTGCTTTCATCCTGTATGGATGTTGTTTGACAGGTTTGGAATTTGCAATTTCAGCGTCATGAAAAATTTTGTTTAGTCTTATAGGAACTTCTGGAAATAAGTGCTCATATTCAAATAATAACTGTTTCAGTTCATTTCTTTCTTGCATTTGTAAATGTGAAAGTTTCTGAATTACGAAGATTCGTCATTTCAATATCAGTAGAATCTGATGATATTTCTTCACTGAGTGGGACAGGTACAACTAAATTAATTACATGCTTAACATGGCTATCTCTTTCAATATACTCTTTTAGCATGCTTATATGGCAGAGTTGTTTTTACTATACTATTTAAGGAATTTTAACATCTTTATGTTTTTATTTCTTAGTTTGCAGGATATAATGTTTTTAATTATTTAGAAAGGTTTACCATCCAAAATTTTGAGGTGCAATTTTTATCTTTTTTAAAAAAAATGAACTTTTATTCAGCATTATATATGTATTGCAGGATTGTGCTGACATGCTTTTGACACTACACACACACACGCACACACACACTCTCATACATATTTATCTAGATTATTGGTTATCAAAAATTCTGCAGGTACATGCAGATAAACTTCACAAGGAGAGGCCGGATTTATATCCAGATAGAAACCATAAGCCAGAGATGGCCATAGCCCTTACCCCATTTCAGGGACTGTGCGGCTTCAGGACCATCAAAGATGTGGCCATGTATATGCAACGTGGGTATTGGTTGTTTACCAAAGCAAAGATAACTCATCCTACTAATTAGTATGGCAGTTTAAGTAAGATTTTATCTTAATTATATCCGCAGTTTAAGATTTCATCTTAATTATATCTGCAGTTTAAGTAAGATTTCATCTTAATTATATCCGCAGTTTAAGTAAGATTTCATCTTAATTATATCCGCAGTTTAAGTAAGAGATTTTATCTTAATTATATCCGCAGTTTAAGTAAGAGATTTCATCTTAATTATATCTGCAGTTTATGTAAGATTTCATCTTAATTATATCCGCAGTTTAAGTAAGATTTCATCTTAATTATATCCGCAGTTTAAGTAAGATTTCATCTTAATTATATCCGCAGTTTAAGTAAGATTTCATCTTAATTATATCCACAGTTTAAGTAAGAGATTTCATCTTAATTTTATCCGCAGTTTAAGTAAGATTTCATCTTAATTATATCCGCAGTTTAAGTAAGATTTCATCTTAATTATATCCGCAGTTTAAGTAAGATTTCATCTTAATTATATCCGCATTTTAAGATTTCATCTTAATTATATCTGCAGTTTAAGTAAGATTTCATCTTAATTATATCCGCAGTTTAAGTAAGATTTCATCTTAATTATATCCGCAGTTTAAGTAAGAGATTTTATCTTAATTATATCCGCAGTTTAAGTAAGAGATTTCATCTTAATTATATCCGCAGTTTATGTAAGATTTCATCTTAATTATATCCGCAGTTTATGTAAGATTTCATCTTAATTATATCCGCAGTTTAAGTAAGATTTTATCCTAATTATATCCGCAGTTTAAGTAAGATTTTATCCTAATTATATCCGCAGTTTATGTAAGATTTCATCTTAATTATATCCGCAGTTTAAGTAAGATTTTATCCTAATTATATCCGCAGTTTATGTAAGATTTTATCCTAATTATATCCGCAGTTTAAGTAAGATTTTATCCTAATTATATCTGCAGTTTAAGTAAGATTTTATCCTAATTATATCCGCAGTTTATGTAAGATTTCATCTTAATTATATCCGCAGTTTAAGTAAGATTTTATCCTAATTATATCCGCAGTTTATGTAAGATTTTATCCTAATTATATCCGCAGTTTAAGTAAGATTTTATCCTAATTATATCCGCAGTTTAAGTAAGATTTTATCCTAATTATATCCGCAGTTTATGTAAGATTTTATCCTAATTATATCCGCAGTTTAAGTAAGATTTTATCCTAATTATATCCGCAGTTTAAGTAAGAGATTTTATCTTAATTATATCCGCAGTTTAAGTAAGAGATTTTATCCTAATTATATCCGCAGTTTAAGTAAGATTTTATCCTAATTATATCCACAGTTTAAGTAAGAGATTTTATCTTAATTATATCTGCAGTTTAAGTAAGAGATTTCATCTTAATTATATCCGCAGTTTAAGTAAGATTTCATCTTAATTATATCCGCAGTTTAAGTAAGAGATTTCATCTTAATTATATCCGCAGTTTAAGTAAGATTTTATCCTAATTATATCCACAGTTTAAGTAAGAGATTTTATCTTAATTATATCTGCAGTTTAAGTAAGAGATTTTATCTTAATTATATCTGCAGTTTAAGTAAGAGATTTTATCTTAATTATATCCGCAGTTTAAGTAAGATTTTATCCTAATTATATCCGCAGTTTAAGTAAGAGATTTTATCTTAATTATATCCGCAGTTTAAGTAAGATTTCATCTTAATTATATCCGCAGTTTAAGTAAGAGATTTCATCTTAATTATATCCGCAGTTTAAGTAAGATTTTATCCTAATTATATCCGCAGTTTAACTAAGAGATTTCATCTTAATTATATCCGCAGTTTAAGTAAGATTTCATCTTAATTATATCCGCAGTTTAAGTAAGAGATTTCATCTTAATTATATCCGCAGTTTAAGTAAGATTTTATCCTAATTATATCCACAGTTTAAGTAAGAGATTTTATCTTAATTATATCTGCAGTTTAAGTAAGAGATTTCATCTTAATTATTTCCGCAGTTTAAGTAAGAGATTTTATCCTAATTATATCCGCAGTTTAAGTAAGATTTTATCCTAATTATATCCGCAGTTTAAGTAAGATTTCATCTTAATTATATCCGCAGTTTAAGTAAGATTTCATCTTAATTATATCCGCAGTTTAAGTAAGAGATTTCATCTTAATTATATCCGCAGTTTAAGTAAGATTTCATCTTAATTATATCCAAAGTTTAAGTAAGATTTCATCTTAATTATATCCGCAGTTTAAGTAAGAGATTTCATCTTAATTATATCCGCAGTTTAAGTAAGATTTCATCTTAATTATATCCGCAGTTTAAGTAAGATTTCATCTTAATTATATCCGCAGTTTAAGTAAGATTTCATCTTAATTATATCCGCAGTTTAAGTAAGATTTCATCTTAATTATATCCGCAGTTTAAGTAAGATTTCATCTTAATTATATCCGCAGTTTAAGTAAGAGATTTTATCTTAATTATATCCGCAGTTTAAGTAAGATTTTATCTTAATTATATCCGCAGTTTAAGTAAGATTTCATCTTAATTATATCCGCAGTTTAAGTAAGATTTCATTTTAATTATATCCACAGTTTAAGTAAGAGATTTCATCTTAATTATATCCGCAGTTTAAGTAAGAGATTTTATCCTAATTATATCCGCAGTTTAAGTAAGATTTCATCTTAATTATATCCGCAATTTAAGTAAGAGATTTTATCCTAATTATATCCGCAGTTTAAGTAAGATTTTATCCTAATTATATCCACAGTTTAAGTAAGAGATTTTATCTTAATTATATCCGCAGTTTAAGTAAGAGATTTCATCTTAATTATATCTGCAGTTTAAGTAAGATTTCATCTTAATTATATCCGCAGTTTAAGTAAGAGATTTCATCTTAATTATATCCGCAGTTTAAGTAAGATTTTATCCTAATTATATCCACAGTTTAAGTAAGAGATTTTATCTTAATTATATCCGCAGTTTAAGTAAGAGATTTCATCTTAATTATTTCCGCAGTTTAAGTAAGAGATTTTATCCTAATTATATCCGCAGTTTAAGTAAGATTTTATCCTAATTATATCCACAGTTTAAGTAAGAGATTTTATCTTAATTATATCCGCAGTTTAAGTAAGAGATTTCATCTTAATTATATCTGCAGTTTAAGTAAGATTTCATCTTAATTATATCCGCAGTTTAAGTAAGAGATTTCATCTTAATTATATCCACAGTTTAAGTAAGAGATTTTATCTTAATTATATCCGCAGTTTAAGTAAGAGATTTCATCTTAATTATATCTGCAGTTTAAGTAAGAGATTTCATCTTAATTATATCCGCAGTTTAAGTAAGAGATTTCATCTTAATTATATCCACAGTTTAAGTAAGAGATTTTATCTTAATTACATCCGCAGTTTAAGTAAGAGATTTCATCTTAATTATTTCCGCAGTTTAAGTAAGAGATTTTATCCTAATTATATCCACAGTTTAAGTAAGATTTCATCTTAATTATATCCGCAGTTTAAGTAAGAGATTTCATCTTAATTATATCAGCAGTTTAAGTAAGATTTCATCTTAATTATATCCGCAGTTTAAGTAAGATTTCATCTTAATTATATCCTCAGTTTAAGTAAGAGATTTCATCTTAATTATATCCAAAGTTTAAGTAAGATTTCATCTTAACTATATCCAAAGTTTAAGTAAGAGATTTCATCTTAATTATATCCACAGTTTAAGTAAGAGATTTTATCTTAATTATATCCACAGTTTAAGTAAGATTTCATCTTAATTATATCCGCAGTTTAAGTAAGAGATTTCATCTTAATTATATCCAAAGTTTAAGTAAGATTTCATCTTAACTATATCCAAAGTTTAAGTAAGAGATTTCATCTTAACTATATCCAAAGTTTAAGTAAGAGATTTCATCTTAATTATATCCAAAGTTTAAGATTTCATCTTAATTATATCAGCAGTGTAAGAATTAAAGTCTGTATTTAGCAAGATTATCTTGAGTCAGTACATTTTAATTTAATATACATTTTTAATATTTATTGTAATTTATTGACAATGCCCTCTTTTGCATTTTGTGAATGTTATACTTGTCATTAAATCACACTTTTATAAGACAACACAAAAGCTGTAGTATTCTCCACTTGACATTCAAAATGGAAAACCAGACTTTGGCAAATGCTTTTCAAATTCCACACAAGTGAAAATAAAAGAAAAACCATGGATGAAAGCAGTAAATGCAAAATCTGAATGTATTTCTAAATCCTTAAACAAAACAGGATAACAGAGTAGCTAAAATGCAGAAAAATAGAATGCAGATGAAATACGGCTTGGCACATTTACCAGTTTTAGTTTCTGTACCTTACAAATTTCACAGTAAATTAATGACATTAAGCATGAATTGTAAGATAAAAAGAGTGCCTAAACTTTGCCCAATCCATGTCTTTATCATTTGGTATAAATTATGTTGATACATCTAATTATGTATGATATATTTTTCTTCCTCTAGACATTGAAGAGTTCCGTACAGTTGTTGGAATTAACAATGCACTGAAGCTTATTACAGCCAGTAAATGTATGGATATGCCTATGCATCGAGAGGCAATGAAAAATTGTTTCTCATTTATGATGCAGAGAGACAAAGCAACTGTGGAAGCAGAACTCAACAAGCTGATCAAGAGAGTTAGAGCTATGGGTAAGAATATGGTGCTTAGTTGCTGTCCAAGAATTTCAGAATTGACTTCTCAGAAAAACAAATAATGATCAACCCACTGGTTAGCATAATTTTGTCTTCAGTTTTTTCTTTCTTGAAAGTTTCCTGATAAAAATAACATAACTTTCAGTTATACAATGAAGATTATATGAAAATTGAAGACGTTGAAATTATGTAGAATGGACACTGCATGGTTATGTAGCTTTATAGGTGACAAACATGGCTCCTATCAGATCACTTAGCCAAGTATATGAAAAACTGGGTTCATGTCTGGCCATTTAACGAACTACTAAGGCCTGCAACCATATATGGCCTATGAGCTGCTTTGGGTCTGTGACCTGTTTTTTTCTTCTTCCAGTTGCATTTATATCATACACATAAAAATTGTCATCTAACTTATATTCTGGAGGAAGTAGTTGGTGCCTGAATTACCAGTAGGTAACAAACAGCTTCTGTTTGAGCAACACAAGCACAGTTGGAGTTGTAATGCAGGTAGGTAAATGTTCACAACAAACAGAGTAATTAGGTAGCTAAGTTTTTTCTTTCACAGCAGCTGTGTTTGGCTGAGAGTTCATTTGTACAGAAATATTCACCATTATAATTCTGAGTTATACAAGTATATTATGTTTTGTAATATAAGCATCCTGTATTCATAATGCCCTTCTTTATAACACATTATGAAATGTAACACTGCAGTTTCTTTTAGAACTAATCAGCAGAACAAACAATATAGACTCTGTTGTCATGTTATACAATGGTGGTTCATGGTCTATGTTGCTTGCAGCTGGACTTGTTAGTGAGTATATTTGGTAGCATGATTGACCATAGCTTTTAAACAACTTCATTTTGTAAATATGAAAATCTCTCCTGAAACTTTCTTTTGAGAAACCACCTTTTGTTCATGGAAATGGTTGCTTTCTCTCCAAATAATAATCCTGCAAGCTCAGGAATGTAGACAGGCCTGATGTGCTTTCCTGCATGTCATAAGAGTTTACTAATGGATGTAACCTGTTTACTGTATTGGTTGGGAACATGCCCTTCGATACATGTGTCATTACATTCATCCTTCCTGTCCATCTGTATGAATGTACATCCTGAAAGTTTTGTTTATGCAACTATCCCACACCTGAAGCTTTCCTTTGACTGTGTTGAAACTTACCAGATGTTATTGATATGTAAACAGATGTGCAATACCACCTCCACCACCATGTTGTGCCTATTTTGTGCATAAATGTATATATTCTTGCATGAGAAACTAGTCCCATACTTTTTATTGAATTGTCCTAAAATAATAGACATGATATCACTGTTTTCTTCCGCAGATGAGGTTTCTTTTTCTTCAGAGATATGACCAGTTTGTGTGGTAACTGTGTGTTGTATGAGAAAATTTTGTTTGCAACTAGTCCCACATCATTTGATGAATTGCACTGAAAACAGGCAGACATGAAGTGAATATGTGCATTTGGTTTTCTCATCATGCTCTGATACTTTAAGAGTTATTCCACATGTTTTATCCATTTTGAAAGCTCTTTTTTGTATTCATTTTTATGTGGTCTGATCTACTCATTCAAATGGAGAGGACAGAAAACAGTTTCATGCATATACCCTTGACTTACTTTTGGCGATATACTTTTCACAGTATGCCCAGTCTCCAGGATATAAACAGCGTCCATCTGTGATCATTCTAGGTCCAGCTTTGGCTCTGATATCTGGTATAACTGGCACTAGAATTGGTGAATTCTCTTGGACCAACATTAGACAGTCATATCTCCAGTCCCAGCCCCATTCTGTTGTGGCATGCATTTTTGGACATTGACTACCATTCATTGACCATTGATGGTTTGCACAATGAATACCTGGAGATAACTGTGTCCCAACCTAGCTTGACCACTATACTTATTCACCATCGCAAACAACCAGCTTTGCCAATTCATTTGTTGTATGCATCGCAGGAGGCTTCTTTATCTGCCCTATCTTTCACATTTGATGTATTAGGCTGAAAAGTACCATCTTTTATACATGTGGTGTTAATGATGCCCTCAACAGATTCAACTTTCTGCATTTCATTTGAAGTTTTCCAGCTTTTTCCAACAGTTTTGTCTGCCACCATCAGCTTTGTCAGTGGTCACTGCTGATCTGCTTAGCAATCAACAGTTAATTTTGAATTTTGATAGGATCCATCCTTGACTTCTTACTAATGGCTTGAGAGTTGATCTCATTTATTGCACATGTACTCAACCCAACAGCTCAGTACTCCAGTGCCAAAATGACATATTTGGATCATAATGGCTTTCTTCCAATGTTCTCTTTCATGACCAGAATGAAGTGGTCAGTTCACGGGCTGTGATACAGGCAAATCTCTTGATGGCCCAGTAACCCAGGGTTCACTGTAGAACTAAAAATATAGGGGCAAATTTTGTTAAAAACTGGAGTGCAGATTTAATGAAGAACCTAATGTTAAATGGTGATATAAGATCAAGTTATAATTTGCTTGCTTTCAACCTTTTTTTAAAAATTAAATGCATTGGTATGATTATGGTCAGGAGATCTATTGTAGTACTGCATTATATTTGAAATTGCATTATAACAGGTAAGTGATGTACATAAAAAATGTTGAGGTTTTTTTTTCTTCAGCTGAGGAGGGTGAAAATACCAGCCTCTATGTATGGGATGTGTTGTCCAAGCTGTCGGAGGAATTTCCAGGGGATGTTGGATGTTTTGCTATCTACTTCCTTAATGTGATCAACTTAGAGCCAGGAGAAGCCATGTTTCTTGAGGCCAACCTTCCTCATGCCTACCTGTCAGGAGGTAAATCTTTAAAGTCTTGGTCATTATTAAATTTAATTACTATCAGCACAATGAGCATGACTTTAACGACTCAGCATTACCAAACATAATGTTTTTTTTATATATAACCCCACTTGAATAGCAAATGGGGGCATATTGTTTTGCTGCTCTGTGTCTACATGTTCATGTGTCTAACCTGAATTTGTTTTAACCTGATAGTGAAAAAACTATTGGAGTTGAACCATAAAATTTAACACACTTTGTCACAGTCTTAAGTAGGTGATCTAATTAGGTTTTCAGGACTTAACAGTTGTTGTTGTTGTTGTTGTTGTGGGGTTTAATGTCATTTTTCAGTACAAATACATGGTGGCCAGTATTAATGATGGAGGAAGAACCCGGGAAAACCCCTGGAAAGAACCACCGACTCCACAAGAAGTTACTGGCAAACTTTCTCACATACCCATATTGGCTGAATCTGAGACTCAAACCCACGCAGACAGAGATGAGATGGCAGTGATCCTTAACAAGGAGCACTTTAGACCACTCGGCAACTCATGGCCCCGGATATAACAGTAGTTTTCTCTTTTTCTGAAACATTTTACTTAACTTATTTGACCTTTTTGAAACAAAAATCTTATTACCATGATCCAGCAAAAGCTACTGAGATAGATCAATGAAGTATAGTATTCAAGCCATTACAGAAATTTTCATCATTTTTAAATTTTTTAATATTGTTGACATAGACTTTTGTGTCCAAAACCTTCTTAACTTAATGAAGCAAAAACCATTTAATGTAGACAAATATGGCATGCAAGTCCAAATAACCTGATTAAAATTTTAGATCAGTGTAGCAATTTTTCATATTGTTTATAGACTGCACCGGTGGCCTAGTGGTTTGAGCGTCCACCTCGGATGCGGGAGATCACAGGTTGGAATCTCGGCCTAGACTGGTACTAGCAGGTGCCTCACTTGACGCTCAGAATTAAGAGGTTAATGTTAGAACTGGTAGACCTGGTGTCAGGATAATGTGATTGGTTGAACATCATGTCTGCGGCCTCAGTTCTAGAAGACATCACTTTAAATGCCACACTGCAGACATAGTGATATGACTGAAAATTATTTAAAGTTGCATTAAAATTCCAAATCACACACATATTGTATACATTTTTTATATATTATGAATTGTGGGATCTGCAGTTGGGTAAACATGGTTTAGAAACACAAAGCTTGTTACATCTTATTCCAGATTTGAAACAAGATTAGTTGAGAGCCTCTAAAACAACAGCTCCCCTCTTTTGAACCTCTTCAGCTTTCAACTGGCACCCAGAGAATTAAATTCAGATACACAATTATATAATATATATAATGTGTACAAACCCATTGCATTTGTTTAATTTGAACGCACCTGATCACCCAAAAATCATGGAAAACAAGCTTTTATCTCTAATTTGCACACACCTTGCAAGGATTGGGGTTTCAGATTCATCTTTTAAGGCAAATATAAGCAGAACTTGGGCCACTTCTGCCATTTTTAATTTTAAATAATAATACTCCTGGCTTCATTCATCATTAGAAAACCTTATGGTATTCACATTTTATTTTGAGTTGTTTTTCAGGTGTGATTAGGTATAAAAATGGCAAGAAATTATAATCTGCATGTTTCAGAGTCTGCAGTTATCTCTGAACCAGTAAACAATTCTGCCATTTCTGCCATTTGAGTGTCTCAAATTTTACAATAATATTGTTCTTTAATATTCTACACTCTAGATCATTAAAATTACCCATCTTCATTGAGAAATTGATCCTCAACAAAAATCGTTAATAATTCTTCTGACAAGAACCTGTATGGTACCATTTTATTGTACTCCAGCATCAGTGCTAAGAAGCAGTCTAATCTTAAATTCATAAAGATGTTGAATGTAACTAGAAATTGTTTTAAATAATAGACATGGAAATTATTGAGGAGGTAATTGAACTTGACAGTTATCTATCCAAAGAATGAGCCATTGCTTTGTAAAGATCCAAAATTTGCTTTGTTGCAAAATTGGGAAAAGGGTAAGTGATGTGTTTTATTCTGATTTATTACCATTCATGTCTGAGACAACAAGTATATCTAGACATTTATTTTAAGGTCATGATAGGTAATTTCAAAAGCAAGCACACACACTCTCTCTCTCTCTCTCTCTCTCTCTCTCTCTCTCTCTTTCTCTCTCTCTCTCTCTCTCTCTCTCTCTCTCTCTCTCTCTCTCTCTCTCTCTCTCTGACACACACACATTGTATAGTTATACTGAATACTGGAACTTGCCAAATAGTCTCCATTATTTTGATTTTGCCAGGAATTTTGCTGCAGTGTGTCATTGATCCATTCCATGTCTAGCTTGTTCTGCTAGTATCTTGTATTCTCTTTTATAAATCCTGACATTTATTGGAAACTAATAACAAGATGTATCTATTGCTAAACGGAGTTCTTTGCATTGCAACTTTTGAAACAGTACATTAGTAGCTTCTAAAGCACAGTCTGAAGTATATATAATTGGTAGATATAATGTGAGTTGTGAACATTCCAACATAGTAAATATAGGGTTACTAAATAAAAATACCTTTTTCTTCAGACTGTATGGAATGTATGTCATGTTCAGACAATGTTGTACGAGCGGGATTGACTCTGAAGTACAGAGATGTCCATACTCTTGTCGAGATGCTAGATTATACTGGTCGCGCTCCTATCAAGACAAAATTCCAAGGCATCAAAGTCACAGAAAATGGCTGCAATATAACGATGTTTAGACCTCATATTCCAGACTTCTCTGTCACCATGTTTGAGGTAATTTCGTTTTCAGCTTGCAGCCTTCTTCAGTTAAGGCTTCCTAAATTTTCCATGCTATTTACATATTTACATACGTGTTTGATAAAGTGTGTTATAAAAACATGGTGAAAGATTACTCACAATTTCAGTAAAGGAAAATATATTTACATATTCCATTAGTAGTTATACTAAAAGAAAATTTCCTTTTAGTTTTTTTATTTGCTGTTTCCTGCACATTTGTATTTTGTTATTGTGTGCTTGTTTTTGTTTGTTTTGTTACTTTAAAATATCTTCTTCTTTTTTTAAATTTCACATATAATAAAATATTGCCCCTCAACATTATGTTTTCCTTTGGTGATTTGGAAAAAAGAATATTTTATATCATCAGGAAACATACACAATGCCTATATTGCTTGATAGCACAAATATTTGCTTAAGTCAGTGGGTAACAGGCTCCTCAAAACACTTAAGTCTGGTAATAGAATTAATTTTCTTGCTTTTGTCATTTGCTCTGGTTTCCATTAGAGCTTAGGCAGCATACAGTTTGTTTTTATAGGTAATTGATAAGCTGACATTACTATATTGAGACATATCACATGATGTGAGGGGCTGATAAATCCTAACTATAGTCATGAACCAAAGGTAATCATTAAATTATACAGTTTTGAGTCTAATTAGGCCAAGGTAATCATTACATTATACAGTTTTGAGTCGAATTAGGACAAAGTAATCATTAAAATATACAGTTTTGAGTCTTATTAGGCCAAGGTAATCATTAAAGTATACAGTTTTGAGTCTAATTAGGCCATGGTAATCATTAAAGTATACAGTTTTGAGTCTTATTAGGCCAAGGTAATCATTAAAGTATACAGTTTTGAGTTTAATTAGGCCATGGTAATCATTAAAGTATACAGTTTTGAGTCTAATTAGGCCATGGTAATCATTAAAGTATACAGTTTTGAGTCTAATTAGGCCATGGCAGTCATTAAAGTATACAGTTTTGAGTCTTATTAGGCCAAGGTAATCATTAAAGTATACAGTTTTGAGTCTAATTAGGCCAAGGTAATCATTAAAGTATACAGTTTTGAGTCTTATTAGGCCAAGGTAATCATTAAAGTATACAGTTTTGAGTCTAATTAGGCCATGGCAGTCCTTAAAGTATACAGTTTTGAGTCTTATTAGGCCATGGCAGTCCTTAAAGTATACAGTTTTGAGTCTTATTAGGCCAAGGTAATCATTAAAGTATACAGTTTTGAGTCTTATTAGGCCAAGGTAATCATTAAAGTATACAGTTTTGAGTCTAATTAGGCCATGGCAGTCATTAAAGTATACAGTTTTGAGTCTTATTAGGCTATGGCAGTCATTAAAGTATACAGTTTTGAGTCTAATTAGGCCATGGCAGTCATTAAAGTATACAGTTTTGAGTCTTATTAGGCCATTGCAGTCATTAAAGTATACCGTTTTGAGTCTTATTAGGCCATGGCAGTCCTTAAAGTATACAGTTTTGAGTCTTATTAGGCCAAGGTAATCATTAAAGTATACAGTTTTGAGTCTGATTAGGCCATGGCAGTCATTAAAGTATACAGTTTTGAGTCTTATTAGGCCATGGCAGTCATTAAAGTATACAGTTTTGAGTCTTATTAAGCCAAGGTAATCATTAAAGTACAGTTTTGAGTCTTATTAGGCCATGGCAGTCCTTAAAGTATACAGTTTTGAGTCTAATTAGGACAAAAGTAATCATTAAAGTATACAGTTCATAGCTGCCAACTGTCCCATTTTTCCCGTATTTGTTCCGTATTTTGGACCTGAATACGGGTGTACGTTTTTTTTTGCAAAAAATACGTTTTTTAATTTAAAAAAATAATAATAAAATTTCTTTGGAATTGTCAGTTTAGAATACCCTCCCGGTTCTATTTTGACAGAATATATCACATGTATATACGAATAAAGTTCTAGAATACGATTGGTTCATTCGAAATCGAGGCTACCAGGCCTATCTTTATCCGCCATATTGGATTTCGCAATAGTTACCGCTGTATCTAGGCTAAGTAATATTCAGCTTCTAATCATGATAGATTGGAAGGCAGAATATTCATAATTTTCTCCAGAAGAAATAGAAGACAACTGGAAGGATATTTGTGCCGTCTTGTATAGATTTGTGAAACCATATAGTACAGGAGAAAAACTGACGTTTTGTAAATTGTGTAACGTGATTTCGCAATTGGGCACGGAGGCACCCATGAAATGCAAGAGCACGAAAAAGTTAATAAGCATCAGCTTCCTGCTTCATCACACACAACTCAGCCTGAACTTACGACGTACATAAATGACAGAGAGAACCTTTAAGAAATAAACCTTCCTTTCTCAGTTACTAGTGTTGTTGGCGATTTATTTTCCAAAAGTTTTCAGACATTAAAATCGCAAAAGATAATTTTTATGATTGAACGAAAACATTTCAATAAGAAAATTACAGAATTGAGATAATAAATGAAAATTGGTATATTCAAATCAATGATTTAAAAAAAGGTGTGGAAATGGCTCCTATAAATAGCTTGTGTTTGAGTGTGTTGCACTCTTGCACCTTTTGAATGGGCACCCATATGGAACATGTTGCAACTCCAGAAGGTACAAACGTGCAACATGTGCATCTTTGACATTAAATAATTATGTAAGGCACTGTCCAACTTTACTGATGGTTGTATATGTTGTAAATAGATACATATGCATTGAAATTTAAAAATCAGTATTTGTTCCTGAAAATCAGTATTTTTGTCACAAGTAATCAGTATTTTTGCACTCGGGGGCTGGCAGCTATGACAGTTTTGAGTCATTAAAGTATACAGTTTTGAGTCTTATTAGGCCATGGCAGTCCTTAAAGTATACAGTTTTGAGTCTAATTAGGACAAAGTAATCATTAAAGTATACAGTTTTGAGTCTAATTAGGCCATGGCAGTCATTAAAGTATACAGTTTTGAGTCTTATTAGGCCAAGGTAATCATTAAAGTATACAGTTTTGAGTCTAATTAGGCCATGGCAGTCATTAAAGTATACAGTTTTGAGTCTTATTAGGCCAAGGTAATCATTAAAGTATACAGTTTTGAGTCTTATTAGGCCATGGCAGTCATTAAAGTATACAGTTTTGAGTCTAATTAGGCCAAGGTAATCATTAAAGTATACAGTTTTGAGTCTTATTAGGCCATGGTAATCATTAAAGTATACAGTTTTGAGTCTTATTAGGCCATGGCAGTCATTAAAGTATACAGTTTTGAGTCTTATTAGGCCAAGGTAATCATTAAAGTATACAGTTTTGAGTCTTATTAGGCCATGGTAATCATTAAAGTATACAGTTTTGAGTCTTATTAGGCCATGGCAGTCTTTAAAGTATACAGTTTTGAGTCTAATTAGGCCATGGCAGTCCTTAAAGTATAGTTTTGAGTCTTATTAGGCCAAGGTAATCATTAAAGTATACAGTTTTGAGTCTAATTAGGACAAAGTAATCATTAAAGTATACAGTTTTGAGTCTTATTAGGCCATGGCAGTTATTAAAGTATACAGTTTTGAGTCTAATTATGCCAAGGTAATCATTAAAGTATGCAGTTTTGAGTCTTAATAGGCCCATGGCAGTCCTTTTAGTATACAATTTTGAATCAAATTAGGGTCAAAGTAATCATTAAAGTATACAGTTTTGAGAAGTTTAACGATTAGGAGATATATTTTCACCACTTTTTGTCTAATGCATATTTAACTTTATAAATATTTGGATTATCATTAGTAATAAGTAAAGAAAATAAGTAAAATTATGAGCACCATATATCAACTATCTATTATGCCAGCTTGTCTTGGGTCATTTCAGCACTTCAGCTGGACATGGCCATGAGAAATGGCTAATTGAATCCCATGCTTAATAGATACAAGTTGAAACCAACTGCAAACAACATGCACCCTGATAAATGGCACATAATATACCAACAGATGATAGCTACAATAATGGTTCTATTGAATAGTCTTAACGAATAGTATAGACTCATATCGGCAGGCTTATTATCTGATGACAGATCAGTGTCTGTGTTGTTTGCAGCTGGTTCTTACCTGTCTGTGAGTATATATGGTACAAGTCCAGTGTTATGATCAGACTTTATAAGTGAGTATATATGGTAAACCTAAAATCCAACAGGTAAAATCACCTTTTTTTAATTTTGTTTGTATGTTTTACGTTCAGTAAAGGACATCTCTCCATGAAAGAGAAAATCTGATTTCTCCTTTGATTACGTTCCCCGATCACATTACTTTAGGGATATAAGCCTGCTACCTCGCGAATCCAGCCCTACCAAAAGACGAAAATTCGTCTTTCTGTCTATGTCATATAGACAAAGGGCAATAACTCTTGCCCCTTACCTCCCCTTGCCACCCACTAGCTGTCGCCAGTTTTAAGCTTCGCTGTACGGTGAAAACACGTACAATTAGACCTCCAATGAATCCAAGCCATCTTAGTGTAAATTTGGACCATTCGAAGTTAAATTTGGAATTACTGTGTTGGATAATCATTCCTCTACAGGTTGTATACATTATTTTACAATATTTTCCAATTTTGAGTGACTTTGTCACCTTTCTAGACTTCGGACCAGGTCGCAACGTGGTCAGAGCACGTATGGCGGTACTAGCATGTAATACACGCGGCACTAAATAATTTCGCTTATTCCATATGTAACAGTTAGGATATTAGCGAATTAATAACTTGCTGCATTGATATTTGTGCTTGTTTTATCTTCTTTGTCGTTTCAGTAGACTTCATCTTTGAATGACCAAGTTGCAACTATTTAATGGCAGACTTCGTTTTGTCGTTGTGAGTTCACGCGACACTAAATCATTTCGCTTCCTCCGTTAGTAACGGTTATGGTATTAGCGAATTAATAGCCTGCTGAATTGCTAATTTGTGCTTTGTTTATCTTCTTTTGTCGTTTCAGTAGACTTCGTCTTTGAACGACCCGTTGCAACACGCTTATGGTCGTAACTAGTGTTGTCATTACGAGTTAACATGGCACCGAATAATTTGCCTACTCCGTTAGTAACGGTTATAGTTTTATCGATTTAATAATATGCTGAATTTTTAATTTGTGCTTTGTTCTCTTCTTTTGTCGTTTCAGTAGCAAAGTCGACAACAAAGGCATGAACGGCAAAATGGGTGTTGGCAATGTGGCAATGGAGGAAAATTATGTTGACATGGTACAACAGTCCGCCTTTGAACAGATGCATAATTGGGTACATTTGGGGAGTGTTCCCCCAATTTTAGGCTGCCCAGTGGGTGTAAGTCCCCCCCCCCCCCGCATGTCCGTGCATGGCTTTCGGGCCTGTAAGTCAGGACGCATGGGGTTTTTACAGTCTCGCCGTCACCACACCGACTCTCCAACCGTCACCAGCCGTCCAGCCAGCCGTCCAGCCATCTCTTTATATTGTAACACGGTCCGACCAACTATGATTTACGGGGATTTTAGTGCCAAATCTGCCCGTCAAGCTGTACCGCAGGCAACATGCCAATATTATGACGGAGATTTTCATGAGAAATCTATCCGTCCAGCCAAGCCATGACAGCAGCTGGTACCATTGATAGCCGGACCGTCACCGACATTCCGGCAGACCACATGACAGGCAAACCAGCCGGCCATCCAGCCGGCATCAACCAGCTCCGGCCATCCAGCCGGCTCCGGCCGTCCAGCCCAGCCAGCACCGGCCGTCCAGCCAACCTTCCAGCAGGCACCGGACATCCAGCTGGCTCCGGCAGTCCAGCCCAGCCGTCCAGCCGACCTTCCAGCCGGCAATCTGATCTGGCAGTTTCTATATTGGTGCGACAATCTCCACCTTAGTGTACAAATCAGACACATTCCTGGCAGACTCAATGTCTTGGCTGACACTCTATCTAGTCATTCACACGGAATGGTCACTCCATTAATCGGGCTTTCTTCCAATTGACACACTTTGGGGACGTCCGATGATCGATCTTTTGCAACAAGGTGGAATCGCAAGTTGTCCACCTTCGACTCACAGGTTCCAGACCCAGAAGCTTGGGCCATGGATGCTCGGTCAATCAGCTGGGAAGGGTTGTGGTCATTCTCCTACCCTCCCACGGTCTTGGTACTGAAAATAATCCAGAAGTTAAGGGGTCAGAACTGTCAGATGGTTCTGATTGCCCTTCTCAGATGGAACAACTCCTGGGTCTCCGGTCTTCTCAGTCTGGCGATAGATCTACCCACGAAGATTACAGTCAGCCCAAGTCTTCTCAAGCAACCGCGGCCAGGGGTGTTTCACCCCTGTCCGGACCGTCTTTATCTTCAAGCTTGGCTCTTGTCCAGACAGCCTTGCAAGACAATTTAAATCTTCGATTATGGAGAGAATCTCGAGAACAAGAAGGCCCTCTACTCTGAAGGCTTATGAGGGCAAGTGGCATGTTTTCAGGGACTGGTACCAAATCATTCAGATTGTTCCTCTGAGTGTCACAATCCCTCAACTGGCCGACTTTTCTCTGGCTTTTTGAGGAGAAACAGCTGACCCCAATTATTATCAAATGCTACTGCTCCATGATATCAGACACATTCTGCCATTATGGTATATGTGCTATCAGCTATGACAAAGATCTGTCAGATCTTTTAGCCACTTTAGAGTTCAATCGACTAATATCCCTCACCCTGTTTCCAAATGGAATCTGTCCTGGGTTTTAACATGACTTAATTCAGACAGTATTGAGTCTTTAACCCACAATTCGTTAAAGCTACTATCATACAAATTGGGTTTCTTGATAGTCTTAGCTTCAGCATGCAGGGTGAGTGAGTTACAGGTCCTTTCTAGTGACCCGAACTATCTTCTGTTCAGATCAGATGGTTCGGTGGTCCTCGTGACGCAGCCAGGCTTCGTAACCCAAAAAATAGGTTACCATCCATTGGCAATCAATGAGTCATCATTAGCTCGCTTTCTTTTATAGATAAGTCAGAATCAGCAGCCATGCATGATCCTGTTTGTGCACTCTAGTACCATTTAAATGCATAGAGGTGAGTCAGGTCACATACAAGCACCTCTTTCTTCTGGTGATAGCTATGACATGAGATGTCACCATTCAAGCCCTTGCTTCATGGCTGAAGTGGGTTATATGCTCTGTGTACTCTGAGGATCCACAAGATCAGAGTCACCTTATAGAAGCTGTTGGCTGGCATGCAGAGTTGGGAATTGAGCCTGAATTGGGCCCTAAAATAGTCTGCTGTGAATCATATTTTAGATATGTATAGCATAATGTGAAACACTATTTTTGTGGGTTTCAAATTTTGTGGTTTGTGTAAAAGTACGTATTTGTGGGTACCTAGTTTCATGCATCTATCATTTACACACAAAAAATGATGAAACATGTTCAATCTATACTGCAGTAATTAAGTTATTCATTGCTAACATCTGGTGTGAATGCAGAGAACTTAAAGAAAACTTTATTTCTCCATATCCCTGAGTTAACACATTTAATAGCACTGTTGTAATCTTAAGTAATTAGGGTCTCATGTCTTCTTAAAAAGCACTATTAAAGCATTAAGTTCTCAACAGATTAGGTGTCTGAAAATACAAGTGATTGTAAAGTTCTTTCATTCAAAGATGTCCTTTCAAAATCACCCAGTGGGAATCTCTTTTTGCTGGGTGACCTTGATCGATTGGACCAGAATTGGTTCTCTAAAGTTCTGACTGTAATTATTGCATGTATTATGATGACTGGTGCCGAAGAATTTTTTGAAAAAATGGGCAAAAAATGAATGTCAGAGATACAGGCAGTGGAGATGAACATTGAGATCAGGTCTTGGATGCCAGTTCATACCAAGTATCTTACCTGAACACACATGACAAAACAACACTTTGGAGAGAAACTGGATTGAAATATGCTTTCAGAGAAAAGGAATAAACTTCTGATTGTTTATTTAACAGTTGATTGATATATATATATATATATATATATATATATATATATATATATATATATATATATATATATATATATATATATATATATATATATATAAGATAATGAAGGATGCCAATAGAGTCATTACAACCTTACACTAGTTTGCTCATGAAATTTTGCATTTAAATTGTATTAGTTCCAGTGTTCCTCATCATTCATGTACTTATCTTGATATATGTTTCACATTCTAAGCACTATTGCTTAGTATGGAATTAAAATAAAGGAAGAAGCAGGCAATGACTTTCCAATACACATGAACATGAAGGTTGGCTTAGTTGAATATTTTATTTTACATTCATGGTCTAGACCAATATGAAACCATGAAATTTTCTACCCAATGAATTTAAATTATTTCACAGTATTTTCCACTGTAAATTTTCTCAACATTGGTACATATAGTGGTTTTGCAACTTAAATTTTCATAAATAAATGATGCAGATATGTGTCAAAATTTGAATGAATAGTGTTAGTAATGTTTCTTGATTTGAAATTTCTGACTAAATTGATGAAAATGCTGTGATTGTGTTTTTGATGGTATAAAATACCTAGATACATTCTGCACCTCCTAGACAGCTTTTCCTTGCATGCTAAATAAATTGAAAAACATTCCAAGTGTGTATAATCATATTTATATGTAGCAAAGCATTTGTAGCAGTTAACTTTTGAAACCAATTGTGTAACATGTAAACTTGATTTGATTATTTTGTCTATTTCAAGTTACCCAATAATGACCCAACATGTAAACTTAATTTGATTATTTTGTCTATTTCCAGATACCCAATAATGACCCAACATGTAAACTTGATTTGATTTTTTTTATATCTATTTTCAGATACCCAATAATGACCCAGCATGTAAACTTGATTTGATTATTTTGTCGATTTCCAGATACCCAATAATGACCCATAAACTTGATTTGATTATTTAATCTATTTAAAGTTACCCAATAATGACCCAACATGTAAACTTGATTTGATTATTTTGTCTTTCCAGATACCCAGTAATGACATAACATGTTGTATCAGAGCCATAGACAGCGCCAGCATCTTGATAATTATTCAAGGTGAAGGTCAGCTTACCAGCAGAACCCTAAAGGAGCCCCTGAGGATCAAGAGAGGGTCTGTTCTATTTATAGCTGCAGATGAAGCTGCAGAAGTAGAAGTTGAATCCGAAGGCATGCTCATGTTTCGAGCACAAGCTGGAAATGTATAATTGTCAATGTACCATTAACATTGATGTTTCTCAACAGTTATCTATCTTTAGTTTATTATTTTCTCACGTAGGAATGGTGAGGTATAGGTATTACTAATTTCTGCTGACAGAGACAGCAGCAACATCACCAATGTCTGTTTGCTGTGTTAAAGTTTTGAAAAGTCAGATACATTCTACATCATTTGATTCATTCAGTTGAAACTTTGACACCTTTCATAAAGTTTGTAGATATCTTTGATTTCTGTCTGGCCTGCAGAAGCAGAAATATACTTCACCATGAAGAAATGCACGGGCAAAACAAAACGTTCCGCAGAACAATTATTTACCGCTTTAATACTATTTTAATATTGCATACTCAGGATCTCGTTGTTAGCAGCAAAAAATTAGACCAGTCAGTTCAATACCTGTGATATTTTACCCATTATGTTTCAACTATGCACAGCATTAATTTAAAGCATTAATTCAAATAGTTTTGTGTCTTTTTCCTGCTATATGTATCACCAAGTTTTAAATGTGAGTTTCAATTAACATGTGACCTGGACAAGTTTCTAATGATCTATGCAGGCTTGAGATAGTCATTGAATACTCTAACAGAGACAGAATGAAGCACAGCCCAAGTTAGTTTTCGTCCTCAGGGAGTTGGAGGTATTCTCAAAGTCATCATGAACATTCTTAATGATTAAAACTCGGGTAGGTATTGGAATTTTTTGGAATACTGTGTTCACCAACTACACTGTAAAATAAGATATGTCACATACAGAAGGTTAATTAGCTGAATAGGCCTTAGTGTCTAATCCCAGCCATTGACCATATACACTCGACAGTAATGCTGTGGCTGATGATGTTGAAAGTCTTTACTAGATTCCCAGATTGTTCAGAACTGGAAGATTCAGTACAATAAAATATTTTTGCTTATAAATATACCTGTCCTTTTTATGTCAAATTCTTCTGAATGGGTAGATTGTCATGAGTGAGTTACTTTGGAAAATAAAGAGGTCAGATTGGATAGATAAGGACCTTAGAATTTGTTCCAATTAAGTCCATTAAAATCTATAATGTTTGACCTTTTAAATCCATTTATATGATAAATCCATGAATTCAATTATAGGTCAGATACCAGTACAAAATAGTTAATAATGAAGCAATTTACATCCTACAAAAATAAACAATGCAGGTTAAGTCCATAATTTCACAGTATCTTATAGACGTCACCATCTGATGTCATTTGGTACAAAGTCCAAGAATTCATCCTCATTATCTGATAATGTTCTGAAATCCTCAATTATCTACTAGTCTTTGTAAATCGTTATTGTATAGTCATTGTGTTGTCCAACTCTGTTTTCTCTGCTTCACTGTTATATGGGGGTGCTAATGTAGAGACTGAGTTTTGACTCATTAAGTAACACTTTGATATACTGTCTGTGAACACTCATAAAGGATATAACTGAGCGCATGTCGATTGTGCAGCAAGATAACAGGGATTTCAAATAACCATGTCTGTTACTTGAGACTGAGCAAGTATCAAACTTGTGGCATGATCAGAAGATTTACGGGCTAAGAGATTATTGCCAAACATTCACTGAACGATATAGAACTCTTGTCAGTGATAAGTACATCCATTAAATTTGTGGCTTCATCAAAAGTGCTGCCTTTACAAGTGATTGGCTTATTGAGCCATGTGCACTTGCAGAAAACTTGGAAAGTATCCCTTGGGAATTAAATCTTACTGTTATGGTTGTAAATTAAGTAACAGAAACGAAGCAAAACCTTAAAGTTTTATAAAGCTTTAACAAACAATCTAATTATCCAAGTTATAAATGAAAATGTGAAAGGACCTTATGGGGAATCAAAACTAAATCTTGTAAAGGCCAATGTGAAAGGACCTTAGTGAATTAAAAGTTCCTTTGAATTTAAAAACCTAAAATTTACTGGTCCTCCAAGTACCATGACGTAGTCAAGATGGCGGTGTCCAGAATTCCTTAGAATAATTTATAACAGTTCCAGAATAATATGATAGTCCAAATAATGAGCACTTTCTATTTTCACTGTATAAACCAAACAAATGTTTCTATTCAAATAGGATCCAAGTACAGCATCAAACATGTATGCATACTTACATCAGCAACATAAGAAATGTGAATGACTCTAAAGTCAGAATGAAACTGATTGCACAGCTTTCTCATTATATACACAGTCAGTTGTGACTGTATTTTGCAATAGACCCACCTGACAGAATATACTATTCATCAAACCTGCCTATGCATTTGACCTAACCAAACAAATGGGAAGTTACAGAATCCTAGAATTGCTGAAACTCCATTTACCAATGAGACATTAAGCCATAGGCACCATTAGGTCTTATTATTCAGATTTTTATTAATAATTGTCAACACATACATAAGCATTTATTGATAGATCCTATGTATAACTATCGATAGATCCTATGTATAACTATCTATTGATAGATCCTATGTATAACTATATTCTTAAGCTATTCAGGTTAGATGTGCAAAATTTAACTTGTGATATTCATAGCCATGAATAAAAATTAGGTAAAATATGTAGTAGAAGTTTAAAAAAAATATAAATATACATAAGTTACAGGAAGCTAAAATACAAAAATTAAATCAAAATTTGTATTGCATCAAATACATTGTTTCCACAGCAAAGCATATAATACAAAACACATTTTGTTATGACTTGCATGCAAATGGAAGCAAATATTCATGGTAAGCAATTTTGACACACATTGCTGTGTGCAGTATTAAATTTACCCATAAAAATATCAAATTATTATTAAAGTCCAAATAATTGTAGTTACAAGTATTGTGTAATAAATATCGTCATGAAACAGA
Source organism: Unio pictorum (assembly GCA_030141615.1). Classification (NCBI taxonomy): domain Eukaryota; kingdom Metazoa; phylum Mollusca; class Bivalvia; order Unionida; family Unionidae; genus Unio; species Unio pictorum. Next base: position 8,734,830 of record JARLTB010000046.1, on the reverse strand, counting down.
TAAACACAGTGTATACCATCAATACTTTTCTGAATAGGAATAGTGGCATGAAAAAAGAAATTTTTGAATTAACAGTTTTATTACGTACTGCAGACATCTAGAGTTTCCAACAGTACCCCGATATTTGTCAAATTGTTTTGTGTGCTGCACTTACAAGACATCTCTGCACAAATGAAAATTTTCAGTTTAAAAAAATAGTGGCTTATAAGCAAGTATATGCATTAAAATAGCTTAATACCAAGATGCTTCACAATTTTTTTTTTCTCCAGATGTTTCCAAGTACATGCAGGGTATGAAGAGACATAATTGGATTTTATGGTATTGTCAAGATAGCTTGACGCAAATATTTATTTAGCTAATCTGGTGCAGAGTTGGCATTAAGCGCTTAGAAATCCTTGTCTATATCTTCCTTCTGTTATATATGCCTTCCAGTTTCTTTTGCAATAGAGACCTGCTCTAACATTTGTTATCACTGAAACAATATTCTAATAGTAAATTTTGCATATCATCCAGGTTCTATACAACACATAATTTATGGCGGGTATATTTTTAATATATTTTTCTTCTACTTTTTGTTGAAATTGTCATTCTTATTTAAATTAGATATTTGTTTTAAATTTGTGCTCTTGTCATGTACAAGTTAGTCACTTGCTCATTTGAATAGTTGAAAAAACTGTTTTCGCTGCTCATTATTAGAGTTACCTTTTAAATTGTATGGTGTGATAATTTATATGTTAGCTTATTAATGTGAAGGTGAAAGATATCTTGTGTTACTGATACCAAAATGCTGTTTAATGTTCGTACAATATCTGGTTTTTACAATTAAAGAATTTCCAAATAAAGATGCGTTCAGTATTGAGCATGGGGCAATGTATACATTAAAAAGTGTTGTACAGTGTGGTTTCTATATTTAATATTCTTGTATTGGTAAGAAAATGGCAGAAAATGCAGATCAGGAAGAAAATAAATTTTGTCCTTAACGTATAGATAATAACCGAGGCAAGAAACTTTGTGGTAAACAAGTCTGGAGCAAAACATATATAGGGAACATTTTTATTTTAGTAGCAGGTGTCACGATGTTCATTAATGGAAAAAGTTTGATGATGAATGTCTTCAGATATGAGGGTTCCAGGTTTTAAGTCCCAACACAGCAACAAGTGTTCACATGGGGTGCTAGCTATCAACTTATCATTTTTTGACATCACCAGCAACATTCACAGTTCCAAACAAATTTCAAAATGAGATTAATGTTGGCAGACTACCTGGAAAAGAACCTGTTAGCAAAGCCTCTATTAACAGTCTCAATAGGGTACTGTAATCACAATATAAGCTTTAAGGCTTCACTTTTCTCCTCGTTACAACATTATGAAGAAAAAACAGTATTCTCTATATAAAAAATACTTTTATCGATTTGTTTCTTATGCAAATTGATATAACAAAGAGGCCTGCCAGGTTTCTGGAATTCAACAAATGGCAATCCAGACATGTCATTATTTTAGCCTCTGGATACAAGATTTATTAGTGCTTGCATTGTTAGTCTTTGGGTACAAGATTTGTCAGACCCTGATTCCGAAGAATTAATGCTAAGACTGATGGTCCAGATTGTGGCCAGACTTTGAGTGGAACCAACAAATGCTATGATCTCACTAGCATTGCTCAATTACTGAAGCTTTCTATTCATAATACAGTTGCAAATTAGGCACGTTTGTTAATGATTTAAATTGCTACAGAGGATCTTACCAGTAAAATTACACCAACTCTTTCTTATCTGTTGATGCAATTTATCAAGGGTTGGTGAAAATTCTGAAGGTGAGAATATGTATTTGAGTCAATTATCTTCAGCTGAAATGTTCTTAATTCAGAATTTCAATGAAATACTTTGCCTTATTGTTCTACTTAGAAATTTGTAAAAGAACAATCGAATGTGTGTGTATGATGAAAAGAAATAATGATTCAGGAATACTTTCATGGGCTGGTCCCTCTGTATCTTCTCTGCTTTCTGGCCACACATAATCAAGAAAACTGTCAAGAACTTTTTCATCAAAACTGCACAGTTTAGGGAAGACATATTTTGTTTGGTGTTAACGTTTTGTTTTCAAGTCAGATTTTAGTGTAGAATTTTTTTTCTTTTTTCTTCTCAATTTATCTCATTTCTTGAAGAAATGTGCATGGGCTCTTTTGTTTCAGGTTTTTAAAATAGTTCATAGCATTTAATTAGTTTGGGACTATTTTAATATCTTATTTTTTATATGACATGTGAACAGGTTTTTGTAGTTGTTGAAAGTACATAAATCTGAAGCACATATTACATATCTTTTACAATTTCTTTAGATGTGTGGAATTAAATATTAGATATATATTGGTGATAGTACGTTTACATTTATTTTATAGTTTTTATTTATATACTTGTTATCCTAAAAGAGCTTATAAAAAATCTGGATTATGTCTTCATGCATTTGATTTTAAAAATTAGTAAAATATCTTATTTCATGCATGCTTATTGGTAAAGGTATGAACCAAGAAGACAACACTGTTAGTCAAGTGTCAATGTTTGTATGTGTTAATCAAATTAAACAGGATGCATAGTTATAGAAAGGAAAAACACTAAGGTATAATCATAGCTATGAAAATAGTCAATCTAATCTTTTAATTTAGAACAATCTTTAGAGAAAAAAGGTTTACATCATAAATTTGTATACACATACATAGATGCAACGATATTTGCTACAAAAATATATCAAGACTGTCAGCTTATTTTCTGTCCAAGCTTTTTATTTCTATATGTATAAACTTTTTATCCAAGGTTTACTTTGTGTTGACAGTTAACATTTTTTTTGTCCAAGAGCATACTTGATTCTAGTATAGTTTTAATTCATGTGTTACATGTTTCATTGAAACTAAGCAGGAATAGTGGTCCCTCAATGTAAAATCCACTGCCTCTCATATAGTGCATTGGTAAGGTCAATGTATCCCATTAAAAGGGTTCAATTTTTTTGAATCGTTGATACATACCACTTATACTCACTTCTAAGTCAGTCTGTCTACAAACTGCATATACTCGTTCTGCCATTATATAATGCACTGGCAAATCTGGGTCTATGCAGTTTGTTTGGAGTAATCATTAGAACCATCAAAATAGACCCTGATCTGCTGGTGTATTGTGTGATGGCTGAACAGGGTATGTGCCGTTTACAGTTGGAACCAACTTATAAGCAATTACGATGGTAATTTGATTAAGTTTAGTTCTTAACATCCCACAGTATAAGCAACCATGTTTATAACATGGGTTAGAGTTGTATTCCATGGAACAGTGTTATAAAAAGTAGCATTGTGTAAAGGAACCAGTCTGATCTGATCATGAAGGGGACCAGTGTATCCCAGTCATAAAGGGACAGTCTATTATGGCCATCACATTGAGAGTAAATACTCAGAAGATTGGAAAAGAATTGTGTACCAAATCTGAGGCCAGAATCTGTTAGGAATCCTGATCTTAATGCATCCATGTGTATGTAATAGGACAGGAGTTTTCCTGAGATGTTTCACATGATGTTCAGTTTGAGGTCTTGGACATTTTTAAAGTGTGTGTTTGCTATTTTGAAGAAAAAAAAATTGGTTTTTGTATTTAAGGATTGTGCTTTTTTGAGGGTTTATTATTCTCTCTGCATTTTATGGGGGACATCTAAACATATTTGGTGCTAAATAACCAGTATTGTGCTGATGTGCTGTTTACATACATACATACATACATACATACATACATACATACATACATACATACATACATACATACATACATACATACATACATATATGCAGACACAGGCATGTCATAACCATTTACCTGTCCATTGTAAAGCTTAAACATTTTATTGAAAATAAAGTTTTGTTCAGTGAACTTTTGTGATATTTTGTTTGTTTGCATAAAACTGCTGCAGAGTCTATGCTGTACACTACATATTTTTATTTCCATTTACTGTATTTGTTAACTTTTAGTCCATGTCCTTGAAGTCAAACTAATGTTAATATGCCAAAATCTATTGACATGGGTCTTAGATACCGGTAATAACAAAATAACTTTTTGTCCATGTCTGTGATGTCAAATTAGTGTTAATATGCCGAAATTTGTTGACTAGGGTCTTAGATTTTAAAAAAACTTATAACCATGTCCATGTTTATGATGTCAAACTAATGTTACTATATATACAAAATCTATTGACATGGATCTTTGATTAAAAACTTTAAGTCCCGTTCTGAGATGTCAAACTAATGTTAATATGCCAAAAGCAATTGAAATGGGTCTTAGATTGAACAAAATAAAACTTTTTGTCCATGTCTGTGATGTCAAACTAATGTTAATATGCCAAAAGCAATTGAAATGGGTCTTAGATTGAACAAAATAAAACTTTTTGTCCATGTCTGTGATGTCAAACTAATGTTAATATGCCAAAAGCAATTGAAATGGGTCTTAGATTGAACAAAATAAAACTTTTTGTCCATGTCTGTGATGTCAAACTAATGTTAATATGACAAAAGCAATTGAAATGGGTCTTAGATTGAACAAAAAAAAAACTTTTAGTCCATGTCTGAGATGTCAAACTAATGTTAATATGCCAAACTCTATTGAAATGAGTCTTAGATTGAACAAAAAAATACTTTTAGTCCATGTCTGTGATGTCAAACTAATGTTAATATGCCAAACTCCATTGAAATGGGTCTTAGATTGAACAAAAAAAATACTTTTAGTCCATGTCTGTGATGTCAAACTAATGTCAATATGCCAAAATCTGTTGACTAGGGTCTTAGATTTTTTAAAAAAACTTTTTGTCCATGTCTTTGATGTCAAACTAATGTTAATATGCCAAAATCTGTTGACTAGGGTCTTAGATTTTTTAAAAAAACTTTTTTAGTCCATGTCTGTGATGTCAAACTAGTGTCAATATGCCAAAATCTGTTGACTAGGGTCTTAGATTTTTTAAAAAAACTTTTTGTCCATGTCTTTGATGTCAAACTAATGTTAATATGCCAAAAGCAATTGAAATGGGTCTTAGATTGAACAAAATAAAACTTTTTGTCCATGTCTGTGATGTCAAACTAATGTTAATATGCCAAAAGCAATTGAAATGGGTCTTAGATTGAACAAAAAAAAAACTTTTTAGTCCATGTCTGTGATGTCAAACTAATGTTAATATGCCAAAAGCAATTGAAATGGGTCTTAGATTGAACAAAAAAAAAACTTTTAGTCCATGTCTGTGATGTCAAACTAATGTTAATATGTCAAAACATATTGAAATGGGTCTTAGATTGAACAAAAAAATACTTTTAGTCCATGTCTTTGATGTCAAACTAATGTTAATATGTCAAAACATATTGAAATGGGTCTTAGATTGAACAAAAAAATACTTTTAGTCCATGTCTGAGATGTCAAACTAATGTTAATATGCCAAAATCTGTTGACTTGGGTCTTAGATTTAAAAAAACTTTTTGTCCATGTCTTTGATGTCAAACTAATGTTAATATGCCAAAATCTATTGAAATGGGTCTTAGATTGAACAAAAAAATACTTTTAGTCCATGTCTGAGATGTCAAACTAATGTTAATATGCCAAAATCTATTGAAATGAGTCTTAGATTGAACAAAAAAATACTTTTAGTCCATGTCTGTGATGTCAAACTAATGTTAATATGCCAAACTCCATTGAAATGGGTCTTAGATTGAACAAAAAAAATACTTTTAGTCCATGTCTGTGATGTCAAACTAGTGTCAATATACCGAAATCAGTTGACTAGGGTCTTAGATTTAATAAAACTTTTTGTCTATGTCCATGTTTGAGATGTCAAACTAATGTTAATATGTCAAAATATATTGAAATGGGTCTTAGATTGAACAAAAAAATACTTTTAGTCCATGTCTGTGATGTCAAACTAATGTTAATATGCCAAACTCCATTGAAATGGGTCTTAGATTGAACAAAAAAATACTTTTTTAGTCCATGTCTGTGATGTCAAACTAGTGTCAATATGCCAAAATCTGTTGACTAGGGTCTTAGATTTTAAAAAAAAACTTTTTGTCCATGTCTTTGATGTCAAACTAATGTTAATATGCCAAAATCTATTGAAATGGGTCTTAGATTGAACAAAAAAATACTTTTAGTCCATGTCTGAGATGTCAAACTAATGTTAATATGTCAAAATATATTGAAATGGGTCTTAGATTGAACAAAAAAATACTTTTAGTCCATGTCTGTGATGTCAAACTAATGTTAATATGCCAAACTCCATTGAAATGGGTCTTAGATTGAACAAAAAAATACTTTTTTAGTCCATGTCTGTGATGTCAAACTAATGTTAATATGCCAAAATCTGTTGAAATGGGTCTTAGATTGAACAAAAAAATACTTTTAGTCCATGTCTGAGATGTCAAACTAATGTTAATATGCCAAAATCTATTGAAATGAGTCTTAGATTGAACAAAAAAATACTTTTAGTCCATGTCTGTGATGTCAAACTAATGTTAATATGCCAAACTCCATTGAAATGGGTCTTAGATTGAACAAAAAAAATACTTTTAGTCCATGTCTGTGATGTCAAACTAGTGTCAATATGCCGAAATCTGTTGACTAGGGTCTTAGATTTTTTAATAAAACTTTTTGTCCATGTCTTTGATGTCAAACTAATGTTAATATGCCAAAATCTATTGAAATGGGTCTTAGATTGAACAAAAAAATACTTTTAGTCCATGTCTGAGATGTCAAACTAATGTTAATATGCCAAAATCTATTGAAATGAGTCTTAGATTGAACAAAAAAATACTTTTAGTCCATGTCTGTGATGTCAAACTAATGTTAATATGCCAAACTCTATTGAAATGGGTCTTAGATTGAACAAAAAAAATACTTTTAGTCCATGTCTGTGATGTCAAACTAGTGTCAATATACCGAAATCAGTTGACTAGGGTCTTAGATTTAAAAAAACTTTTTGTCTATGTCCATGTTTGAGATGTCAAACTAATGTTAATATGTCAAAAGTTATTGAAATGGGTCTTAGATTGAACAAAAAAAAACTTTTAGTCCATGTCTGTGATGTCAAACTAATGTTAATATGCCAAAATCTATAGAGTCCATGTCTGTGATGTCAAACTAATGTTATATGTTGAAATCTACTGACTAGGGTCTTAGATAAAATACTTTTAGTCCATATACGTGATGTCAAACTAGTGTTAATATGCCAAAATCTATTGACATGGGTCTTAGATAATAAAAAAAAACAAAAAAAACTTTTAGTCCATGTCTGTGATGTCAAACTAGTGTTAATATGCCGAAGTCTGTTGACTAGGGTCTTAGATTTTTTTAAAAATTGTCCATGTTCATGATGTCAAACTAATGTTAGTATACTGAAATCAATTGACTAGGGTTTTAGATATTAAAAAAAAAAACACTTTTACTCCATATCTCTATGTCCATGATGTCAAAGTAATGTTATATGTCGAAATATATTGACTAGGGTTTTAGATTTTAAAAAACACTTTTACTCCATGTCTGTGATTTCAAACTGATGTTAATATGCCAAAATCAATTGACTATGTTCTTAGATAAAACACTTTTACTCCATGTCCGTGATGTCAAACTAATGTTAATACAGTAGTCCCCCTCTTGAACGGCCCCCCTGACCAGAGGCCACCCGCTTCTTACAGCCAGAATCCCTTGGCACCGATGAATTTGTATTTAAAAGTACCCTTCAAGAACAGCCACCACTCTAACACGACTAACGACCAGCATTTTAGTACAATGCCTTCATGAGCAGCCACTTTTGTTTCTTCAAATGTATCCAGAACCAATGATTAATTCAAATCTTGATGTAAGATAAGCAATTGATTATCTCTATCGTTAATATATGTCTCCCAGTGTCAAGTTTCCATTAGAAGTGTTGACTAAAGATTAATAGTATATCATTATGTATAAAAGTCAATGTTTACAGGAAATCGGCTCAATAATGTTACGATTAACCCCAAATAAGTTTGGGATTTGACACCTATGTAGAGTTCTTCTCTTTGATGATTATAACCAGACGTAATTGTCACAATCATAACAGCTTCAGCATAGGCTAAAAAAAGATTTTGTGCATTGGCACACACAGAGAACCTTGAAGAGAAGGTACCAGAAAAAGACCAAAAAATCACATGACAACACTTTATGGCTTCATTTACGAAGACTGCATTTCATCCACTTGACATAATTCTGCCTGCATAATTAAATTGCATCCAATTAGCAACAACCGAATAAATCTTTACCAAAAATTAACATGTCATCACGTTAACAAAAACATTATTATTAGAAAAGACTTGAAAAAACAAGTTTATGATGAAATGACTCAAATAAACAAAGTCATAACTGATAAGGTTATTCAGCAGCAGTGGAAAAATGGAACAAATGGAAAGATAATTATGTATGTTCCAAGATGTAAATGACGTTTTTGAATGCATTTGCAATGTACATGACAACAATACCCACTCACATATCACTTATGCCAAGAAAAAAACTATTAACGTATATTCAGTTGAATTATTATAAGAAGAACCTTTTAATGACTTTTAAACGAAGGTATTAAATGCTTTGAAGTCTGCAGCTTTCTTCCTACTACATACACTTCTCATATTTTTTTTCCCCCTCTGGAAAGTCCACCTGTCATATAAGGCCACTTTCCCGGTGCAGAAAGGGTGGCTGTATAAGAGGGGGACTACTGTATGCCGAAATCTATTGACTAGGATCTTAGATATAAAAAGAAAACTTTCACTCCATGTATGTGATGTCAAACTAATGTTAATGTGCCAAAATCTTTTGACTAGGGCCTTAGATAAAACACTTTTAGCCCATGCCCGTGAGTCAAGCTAATTTTAATATGCCGAAATCTATTGACATGGGTCTAAGATAAAACACTTTTACTCCATGTCCATGATGTCAAAGTAATGTTAATATGCCAAAATCTTTTCACTAGGGTCTTAGATAAAACACTTTTAGACCATGTCTGTGATGTTAACTTAATTTAATATGCCGAAATCTTTTGACTAGGGTCTTAGACAAAACACTTGTTGCAATATTAGATTGGTTCTGAATTAAATTTGGTACAGATCTGACACCATCACATCTGCTGCACCTTTGTGCAGAAGTTTCAAAACTATAACTTAGTATCTCTGAAAGTCACTACTTGCACTTATGAACACGTATTCAAATGATTTTTGACCAAATTTGAATTTAACGACATTGCAATGAACCAAGTTTATAGCATTCGGATATCGATTTCAAAGTCAAAGTTTTCAATCAGGTGTTTAGCTATACTCTAGTGTTAGCCCAGTAACATAAACAATTATGAATGCTTTTAATCAAACCCCGTTTGTGGTTATTTTAGAAAATTCCTTAAATGATACCAATTTAATTTTAGCGATTAAATTTATCATTAAAATTTTAAATATAAATTTAACCAAGAAAAGTATGTTTGTATCTGGACATTTATTGAGACCAGTTCAACAATTTTGTATTAAAATCCATAAGATGTCAAAGGCCATAGCAAAAGAAGTCTAATGTATTTGCACAAATCTTGTGAACATGTAAACTTTGACACTTGAAGAAAAAAAATTCTTCTGGTTTTAAAGACCATTAGTAATTGTTCAACACTAAGCAGCTAAATAGACTAAAGAAACATACTGATCTTGGATTCCTGGAATTTAATTTGGCAATTAAGGCATCACCCCCTTTGAGGGATTCTTGTTCTCTTTTAGTAACAACAGCCATGGTAGATTGGCATAATTCACACAAAAGGCATTCATACCAGGATGCTGTCAATTCTTGTACAGTGAATTTCGAGAAAAATAAAATAAAGGTTTTTCTAGTTTTAATAAAAGTGGCGATATCAGATGGTGGACTAGCATAATTTCTAGAAAACATTAAAATACTTTGGAAAGTACAAAACTTTTAAAGGACTCTATCCCTAGAAGTGCAGGAGCCATATATTTATGGATGGCATCACCTGGCTTTGTATGTTGTAACCATATATTTATGGGCAAACATAATCTAGCCAAGTAAGCAGATACCATATTTTTATGGCACAGGACAGTGACATCTACAGAATCTGATGTCACATCTAGACCATTCATTAATCGTGTGCTAATAACAGCAGGAAAATAGCACATGTAGATCAAGGATCTACATTATTGTAACAGAACATCAGTGAAACAAATATTACATCAGACTTATTTGCCCTGGAATGTCTCTTGTCAACAGTGGACATTGATGTGAACAATATGGTGGATGTTTGTTTAGTAGTTGCAGCCTCGCAGTAGTCTCATAGCCAGTTGCTGCTGATTATCGTATTTATGTATGGGGTAGTTCAACTTAGAATAAAGTTTGTTACGGCTTTGTATGGAAGAGCAGCAGTATAAATAGCAATATGCAGTATTTTCCAAACTTGAGAATGAAATTTTAGCAAGATTATATGTGTTGATATGAAAGTACTCTGACACTATCATGTGTTGATGTACAAGTGCTATGACAAGGCCATCCCATTCAGTAACAACTTTTAAGTTCCACTTTCTCTAGCTTAAAACTAGTAGCCAAGTTTGTCAACGTGTCTGTCATATACATAACCTTTTCTTTATATTGAGAGTACACATTGTTTCATCAAGAGTAAGAACTGTACAAGCTTGAAAGGTGCCAACCATTTAATTTTACAGGGGTGTCAGGTGTTGACTCAGAGGTATTCCTTACCTTGCCTATCTGACTTTTTAAAATTTTCTTTTTAATTTTTTTTTCTTAATTGAAAAAAAGCATAACTCGTCCTGCATTATAAATTCTCTCTCTCTCTCTCTCTCACACACACACAACAATAAGTCAATCAATCTGGAAAAGAAATTAACAAGAGTGAGATTCAATTCTTAATTAATGCACTCTTATGACAGCAGTGTGAAATGTATAATCAGTACCTTTGTTCAGTAGCTGATTTTTTTACCTGGTGGAATTTTGTTTCCCCTCAGTTTCAGTTCCAATTTTACGGAGCTAGTTTCTGAGATATGTCAATTAACATACAAACCTTGCTCTTTTTATTAAATTTTGTTCTCAAATGTTTGACAACATTGAAGTTATAATATGTTAAGATTTTGCTGAGAAATCTATTTTATTTCTAATATGTTTGGCAGGTTGCAATTAATAATTATCAATGAAAACCTCAACTCTTGCTCTTTAATTTATAATCAATGAGAAATATGTTAATTTGCAGTAGTAATGACTTTCATGCATCTCAAATATACTGCTCCACTCAAAAGAATATTATACTGCTCCACTCAAAAGAATATTATACTGCTCCACTCAAAAGAATATTAGACTGCTCCACTCAAAAGAATATTAGACTGCTCCACCCAAAAGAATATTATACTGCTCCACTCAAAAGAATATTAGACTGCTCCACTCAAAAGAATATCAGTATCATATAAATCTCACTGTTTCTGCTTCACTTTGCTTGGCAAAAATCAAAGAGGTCACTTGGCTTGGCAAAAATCAAAGAGGTCACTTGGCTTGGCAAAAATCAATGAGGTATCTTGGCTTGGCAAAAATCAATGAGGTATCTTGGCTTGGCAACACATTGTCATTTCTTAGCTGATGTTTCATTACCATATATAACCAATAGTACACTACTTTATTGTGTCGCGAAAAGACCGAATATTACTCTACCTGATATAACATTAAAACCATTCTATATATGGACACTATTTGGTACACCCTTGACAGTTGTGGTCAAACTTGCTGAACATTAGAAGACGTATTATATAGGTTTTAAAACTTGAGTTATAAAATAGTTATTTGTTATTCTAAAACTATATTTGCTGTTGCATATTAAAGAACATATTAATTATAAGAGTTACTATAGAAACCAAAGACATAATGAATCCCATATATACTGATATGTATTCAGTTTGCATTTTAATAGATAGTAAAGTTAAGACATACATTAGATTTAGTAGTGAAGATGGCAAAATTAAAATTGTACACATCAATAAATAACTCTAAAAATCATTAAATCCAATAGTGAAATCCTTTTTTAACAGTATTTAAAAAAATTTAAAAATGTATAAATATTTGTTTCCTTTAACATGATGTGATAAAAAAATGCAGCTAATGACAAACCTGCCAAAGAATTTTGTGTCAGAATATGTCACGTGTATAGAAATAAATGTATTCATCAAATTTACATAAAAAAATCTGTAAGACATCTGACTTTCAATAATTTTCAAATCACAAAACTAGTTTTCTGTTAGTTTGACTTCAATACATAAACAGTACTCTCTTCACACTAAAATATGACCGACATAATTGTTCTACTTTATTACAAGTAGTATTTTATCTTCATATTTAAAACAGCATGATAGCACTGAAATTTTTTGACAAATTATTGCTTTTTTTAGTTGGATAAAAGATTATGCCAATAATATTACTTACTTTATGGTTGCTATGGCAACCAAATTAATCTATAATTTTTAATCATTTTCAGTATGATTATTATTGGTTCCTAATCAGTAAACTATAAGTAAATAGAATTATATTTTATATGGAGATCATTTGTGAATAATAACTACATAAATATTGCATCATCTGAATAATATAACATAATGAAATCTCGAGACATATTTTAAAGTAAAGATATAATTATCCATCACAGACCTAAAAGTAATAAAATGAGGATATAGATATACATATATATATATATATATATATATATATGTAGGAAAATAATGGACTGTCCATGTACACATTCACAATAACAATATTGATGAAGCAGTGTATACTATATTCAATTTGTTGTCAAAAAAATAGTGTTCCACCTTTTTCTCCTTCTTGCTGCTATGGTAACGATGAACACACATCAATTTCACTGACATTTTTAGTGGTAGCAATCTGCATGAATATTTCACTTTGTTTAATTTCACAGCAATCTAGTTATAAATAACAGTTCTGAAGCTGTTATATGGATTTGGCCTAAAAGGTATATTGTTTCAAACAATTCAGCATACAACAATGGCAGTTGCATCAATTAATAAATGTAGGCAATTATTGTCCATTGTTCATAACATAACCATGTGATTAGAACCAGTTGCATTTATTTCTGTATAAACTGTATGGAGAACTACTTTATACAAACTTCAGTAAATAGAATTGTGTTCAAATAACTAGTGTAAATACTGAACAGGAAGGCATACATGCTGCATGCCTTTAAAATGAAATAAAAAGTCGGGGTTTATATTTTATTTATAATACTGAATAAATTTATATGACAATCAAATAACACATCTTTGCAGCTTTTCTGAATATAAATAATTCTTCCTTTGTCTAGATTTGACAAATTAAACTGGGAAACTCTAAATCTATCAAGCTCTTTGGGGCTACAGCACTTTCACTGCAAATGAATTTAAAACTATAGGTAAATGGATATGAGGACTGGGAGATGGGAATGTGGTTTATAGACTGACATTATAACAACTGGACTTACAGTCTTACAATGTGCAATGCCAAACCTGATAAACCAATCCTTTGATAACTCGCGCCCTGATTACTCGAGAACCCACTTATAACGCGGTAAGTCATAGATCCCTTTTTTTAAACCAGAAAATACCCCCAAAATTGATCCCTATTTGTTGAACTTGATGATACAAAAGGAATAGCAATATCCTCTCATTTGTTTTTTTGAAAATTAAAAATGACATTTTTTGTTATTCTTTTCAGATTACTAATTTTGCAAGGTTATAAAGCATTGGCATTGAGACAGAACACCTGTAATTCTGAATACAAAATTGAGATTGATCCACTACTGAAACTGTCAAAAATATGAAAAAAGATGAGGGTAATATTTTAAAGCAAGTACATATGCTGGCCTTGGAGAAATCACTGATCAATTAAATAAAAATGATTGACAATTCTTTGATTGTGAGGTTTTGAGTTAACAAGGGTTTTGTAAATTTCTTACAAATTGTCAAGGAATTGCTAATTTTTTATAATTCATGTGCAATGTTGATGCACAAATGATTAAGGAATATTTAAATCTGGTGATGTCATATTAATTCACCCATTAAAGACTGCATCAGATAACCTGTCAAGATAATGTTTTCTAAGTTAATAGAAACTGGTTGATTATAATCTTCACTACAAGCATGTTCATTTGATACTTCTGATTCATGAAAGATGTGAGAATTAAAAACAATTCAATACCTTGTACATGTGTACATGTTTAGAAACATGTTAACAAGTAATGATTCATTTAATAAACATGATATGTTCCATCCCTCCACAATGCAAACTGTTGATAAGTCAAGTGAACTACCCTTGGGTCCAAAACTGGGTCATGACCCAAGGGTAGAAATACTATTGGGAGTAACAGAAGTAAATGGTCATATTGTATGTTGCAAGCTGATCTTCCTTTCCCAAATCTGCAAATTTTACAACCAACCAAGATAAAAAAAATTATGCAAAACCCGACAGCTGATATTAAAAAAAAAATAAAGGTAATACATAAAAATGTCAAAACTTAAGTCCTGTAATCTGTTTCCTTTGGTTTTCTTTTAAATTGCTGATGAAACAAAGAAGTTGGAATCATGTATGCACATTATGATGAAACAGCAAATGAAATCATGTATGTCCGTATTACTTACTGCAATCAATAATTTACAAATGTAGACATTTTGAAAGTGCTTTTACAAATTGTTTTTACAAACTGATATAGTAAAAGTTTTATAGCTTTCTCCTGATATGGTATACTGTATTGAAAAAAACCCACACTGCACTTAACCAAATAGTATGTATAGTGTGGTGACACTTTGCTAGTCTCATAAGTTTTCAGGCTAGTTTGAGCTCCTTGGCAACCATTGAAGCTGTTGTGTTGTGCATCTCTGCACGATGTGCTAGAAAGTTAGCGATAGCTGCATCTCGTGATTTCTCCCAATTGTAGAGATCTCTGAAAATAAGAGAACAGCAGAAGGGTTTATATATCTTCCTAAATTTAACAAATAATGAATTCAGCATTAAATAAAGAAAGCAATGTTCTTATATCTATTCATGATATAAATTCTTTTCCTCGCTGTTCGTGACACCATAAAAACCAAAATAGATAAAGTTCAACATTAATTCCTGGTAGTCAACTGAAATAGGCAATAATAAAGTTTTGAAAATATCTTGATAGGTCAACCTTTTAACAATTTGCCATCTAAACAGACATTTACAGATAATGGGATTTTTATAACATATGTCAACTAAAAGTTGATGTTGTTGTTGTTTTAGGGTTTAATGCCATTTTTCAGCACATGATAGGCTATACATGGCGGCCAGTATTATTGGTGGAGGAAGAACCCGGGAAAACCCCCGGAAAGAACCACGACCCACAAGAAGCTACTGGCAAGCTGTCTCACATAACTACATTAGCCGAATCTTAGACTCGAAAACCCACACAGACAAAGGTGAGATGGCAGTGATACGTAACGGAAAGCGCTTTGGACCACTCTGCCACTCGGGAGCCCCGGTCGACTAAAAGCACTGAATTAGGCACGTGCATAAATACCTGAGATTTCAAGATACATCAATACTTTTTATGACGACCAAGATATACACTTAATTATTTAAAGAAAAATGTTCCATCAATATCCATGTTTCACTTACATTTGTTTAATGCTCACTTAAATACAAAACTTTGGGACCATCTTGACACTTCCATCACTACCAGAAAAGTGATGCCTACAGCTACGAACGTTTTAGCTAGTTACCACTCTCAGTCATACAAAAATATAGGACTAAAACTTTTCAGCTTTTTTTCTTTCCTATTTTGTTTTATTAAATTTAAAATTGAAGAGATCATGACATTATTGACGGTTGCTAAAATAATTTCATAACCTTTAGGTAGTGTTACAAGTGAAGAATCTAATCTTGGATTTTCATGAGGAAATTTAGTGGCAACCCAAGCTAACTAATTTTGAAATCCATGCATGAATTTGACTTTAATTTTATTTACCATTCATTGTTCTATATTCTGATTCTGCATTTTCTTCACTCTGCATTCAGTGATCATTTTCATTCGTTCTGCATTTTTTTTCTATGCCATTTTCATTTCATTGTTAAAATCACCCATTTCAGAATCAGTATTTATCCCAGGTTCAAGCTTGTGGTTACCAATCTACATATTAATGGTGTTTTTATGCACTTTCGATCACTTCCACCACCTCAAAGACCACACTAGGGCAGCATCTGTCATCAAGAACATTTGATACAAGGACCTTTTTACAACCACAAGCCTAGTTCTCAAGTTCACGTACAATCAATCATCTTCTTAGCCAATGTTCAGCTGCATTAACCCTATCTACACCTTTGAAAATCGTACAAATATTTCAGAGCTTTGTACTAGTGACAGATATTGAATTTCATGAGTTGTTTCCCTTAGTGTGTAATGCCAAATAACCAATAGCATATAACAACAGTGTGTTGTACAGCAGATGAAAAGTGTGGAGGCAATTGACTTCAAAAGGCTACTTTGTAAGTTAAGCATAAAAAATATGATTTATATCAGAGAGAAGCCATTACATACGAATTCGAGAGAAAACAGGTATTAGTACAAACAAGGACCGGCTCCAATTGTCTCAATCTTGAAGGAACAGTAATCAAATTTGAAAAAAATTGATTTTGACTGATGCAATTCCTTGCATGAAACGAAATTCACAAACCTAAAGCACCAAAATATCTTAATGATCTGCCAAGATGTAGATAGGGTTAACACATCGGAACCTAAATTTGTGACTAAGCCAAGTTCTCAAATAAATGTAGTGTAAATATACCTGTAGATGGGGCGTGTAAACTTCAGTCTGCCTTGTTCTGTAACGAACTGGAGAGCAATGGGTATGATATCTTCCCAATGGGTTTTTATACCCAGTCTCAGCCACCTAAAAATAACCCAAAATATGTTATGGAAATTTTCAGGGATAAATATAGAAGTAAACACATTTTCCTGTAAGCACTATACAGACTCTGCAGCTGCAATGTTTCTTCCATTTTTTAACATTTATCATGTTCAAACTGTAATAATGGGATATATTTATGTAACTACGTCTGCAGCAATGTTTCTTCCATGTTTTAACATTTATCATGTTCAAACTGTAATAATGGAGAAATTTATTAAACAATGACAAACAGTTTAATGCTGCATGAGCGGTGACTGGCAAAACTAAACAAAAGTCTACTCACCCAGTTGGTCGATTACAGCAAAACCTGTCTTATGGGACCACCTGTCATTTAAGACCATAATCATCACACATGGATCAGTTAATTATATTTTATTATATTAAATAAGCAACCACCAGCTGAATGCCACCAACAACCATGAGTTTTCGGCAAAATATAATTTGATGCCACTATGAATAACTTTGTTATGGATAATCTGATCTTATAAAATCCTTTTTTTAAAACTAGAATGACTATTTAAAGAATTGACTGCAGCCAAAGTGCTTGATATTTCAAAACAACACTACTATGAATGTTTTACATTGTTTGTTGTTTGTTTCTTTCACTCAAAATATGTTTCTACAATAAAGTACTAAACTTTATTTTTATTTAATCTTTTGTAGCATTACTGTTTTGGGAAGATCTTTTAAAAATAATTGTAGTCTGGCTGCCAGTTTCTAAAGACTACAGTTCACGTAGGTAGTGTCATATTCTACAGATCACAAATTAGACTCAACTGTCATCATGCTAATGTCATATATCCTAATTATGATTAATAATTGCATCTTTAAAGGGAGCAGTCAGGGTCAAACATAGTCACTTCAAAGATTTGCAATTTTTTCAACTTGTGTGTATGTGTGTGATTTTGATCTGTAAAAAGGCATTAACAATTTTTAAGTCATATTGCTATGTTGTCTGCAGTGAGGCACTTTTAAAGTGATGTCTAGCACTGGGGCATCATGCCAAAGACATGTAGCATGATGTCCCAAAAAGTCACATTATCCTGACACCAGGCCGACCAGTCCTAACCTCTTAATGATGAGCACCTAGTGAGTCAGCTGCTAGTACTGTTTCTTTAGTCTGTTTTTATATGACTCTGCTTGGGTTCAAACCCACGACCACACCACCTGCATCTGATGCAAACACTCTCAATCTTTTGTGAAAAACTGCACTGATAAATGTCCTAATGAAAAATCTTAAAAACTTAACTGTTGTGTTAATTAATGTTTTCTGGATTTAATTCTCATTGCAAATGTTTTACAATGTTTGTTGCTTTCTTTTCAGCTAGAAAGCTTAAAATTATCTGTCCATTTATGTGGCAGTTTTCAGTTATATCCACTTGATACTGGCCTTGGCACCAAATTACATGAATGCTTCAGTTACTGCTGGAGTGAAAGGCATGCATTCAATATCGATGTAACTGCATATTTTACTAGAAAAAATTGGTCTCTTCAAATACATTTCCTAAAAAGAATAGGTCAAAAGTGAGGAGAAAAATCCTCTTACAGTGCCAAGATCATCTCTGCTCCCCTAAGATATGAGACAGCTTCTAGATAGACAGTTTCTGGAGAATAGGAAGTCTATGTTGGGGAATGGCTTCAGAAGGGAAAAATGTTCCCTTCTGCATATCCAGCAAAAGTCATCAAGTCATGTCCTTATGTCAATGTTGAACGACCCAGGAAAGTAACCTTTTTTGCCATGGCTACAGGTTTTGCCAGATCAAGTGGAGCCTTGTAGGAAGAACAATCTCCGATATAAAAGCTGAAGAAATGGATTTCCATTGCAAGGCATAGATAATACCAGTTAAAGAACAGTTTCACTTAAATTAAATGTCTGTAACGACTGTCCTAACTTCATGGTCCAAGGTGCTTAGTAAATTCATTTGCCAGGGGTTATTTTCCATTATGTGGAACAAAACTTTATCCAGGTCAAAAGTGTCTATACTGATATAATAATAATAATAATAATAATAATAATAATAATAATAATAATAATAATAATAATAATAATAATGAGGTCTATACTGATATATCATATTATCCCACTATGAGGGTTATGAATAGGCATGATCTCCCTCTTTCTTTGGTTCTCCTTAAGTACCATTTTACAGCTCATGCTGGGTCCTGTAGATGACCTTGATATGAAGTGTCCATTGTAGACAGGTTTTTCATTGCAAAAGTCCGATTCCCATCTGGTCAAAATTACATGTAGATAAGGTCCACCAATAAAGCATGTATTTTTCTGATCCTGTCAGTTGTTTGCTAATGCAGTAAGGAAGCAGGTTTTATATGAGAAGTGAAGCAATGAGGCCCCTAAGAGCGGCTCAAATGGTGTCTTGTTCATCCAGGTTAGTACCCATGGTAGATTTCATTTTGGTCAAAGAACTAATGTCTTTTGATATGTGTAATCAAAACTGGACAAAAGATCAGATCTATGTTTTGTCCAATATTCTCTCTTTGATAATGGTGCAGGGTGTCAGTGATCATGGGACAGTAGCTTTTGATGATTTTAACTGGTGTTAACTGTTTCTTGTCAAAGAGCCACAGTCGGTATTGATGGCTGCAGTCAACATGCTCATGGGCACACCACTGTATGAAATTTTTTCCATTTGCCTTGTACGCTTTTATAGTGGAATGCCAATGCACTTGACAATTTCTCAAATTCTGTTCCTGAGGGATTGTTTACTATGATCCAGACACGTAAGCTCAGCAGCTCTGGGTTGGGATGAAACATCTGCCATTATGGTTGATTGAGTAGATGAGGGAATATCTCAATTTTCCTGGAGATTTCTGTTGCATGATTAATGAGGTCATTGATCTAATTTTCCAGTTGGAGTGGAGCAATCAGGATGAAACAACGATCAGATTCTCTTGCTTTCTGTATCTACTTTGGAATCAAATGTATTGGAGGGTAAGTATATGCATCTAGGCTTTTCCCATCTATAGAAAGAGCACTGATTATTCAGGCTTTAAGAGCTGAGACTGGTGAGACAAAAGTTTAAAGTGTCATTCCACCTTATCACAGATAGGTCCACCATTGGTTGATCCCATCAGGCACATTTCTGAGTGAAGAGAGTTGAAGAGACTATTCCATATGTATTAGTTGTTCACTCTGTGACAACAAATATGTTTATTCAACCTGGAATATGACCAACATAGACAATGACACTTCTTTAGAAAATCCTAAACAAGAATGCAAAGGTCAAAGGACTTGGTTCCACTTTGCTGTTTGAGATACATCACCACAGTGGAGTTGTGAGACATAATGAGAACTTTTTCCCAAATAGATCTCATGCCATCAAATAAAAGCTTTAGAAATGACTTTCCTAAATAGAATCTTGAGGTGCTATACTCTACTGGCTTCCAAGAATGATAGAAGATGGTGTGCCGCCAGCCCTCTGTGATCCATAACAGGCTGTGATTTCTGGAGGTTGCACTGCAGATGTAAACTCAAATTGAGACAAGTGAGATTGTCTCATCTTCTGAGATGGAACCTCATATGTGTGTAGATTGTGAAAAGATGGTCAGATCAGCAAATTTTCAGTCTCCATATGGACCCAACAAAATCATTTGCAATGGGCACACCAATAAGAGGTCTGCTGCCACACTAAGCCAACCCTGAACACGAAGGAATTCTTCAAATGGTAGATCATTACATATAAGCAAGGAAGATGGCACTGTGCTGATTTTCAATGCTTATTGATGAGGGAGACATACTCTGGTACTTCATACCTACATGAACAAAATGTTGAAATATTACAATGTCAGATTTGTCCTTTGTTGACAAGGTAAGCCAAGTTGAGAAAGCGAGTAACAATGTGTACCATGTCATGCTCTAAGAGATGACTCACCTTGTTTTCATAGAATGTAGTAATGTTACGTGCTTAGGCTCGAATAAGCAGCAACACAGAAAGAGTGAAAACTAACAAGCTTGTATAACTTTAACAATGATTTATTTAGTACAATTATTTTCATAAAATAAATAAACTTACAGTTTTAGAGAATCAAATCCAACATTAATCCAATATAGAATTCACAAAAATAATCCACTAATGGAATTGTAAGAGTCCTGATAAATAAATGTTCTAATAGTTCCAGGTTCAAATCTTGACGATGTAATCCAAAATGGCTGACAATGTCACGTGATGCAGTTCTTGTTTAATTTATCATCCACATGAATTATGAGCACATGTTTTCTCCTCCAAATAGATAATAAATCCTTTTTCTTCAATGAATTGACATAAAGTCCAGAACAAGATAACACTCAAACATGAAATACACAACTTAATAATAATAAAGCCCAAACATCTACTACTGTTAGCTTCCAAAACACAGCTATATATATGTAATTCCCTCGTAAACAAAAAGGAATCATGTGATTCTGGAAGGTCATAGAAAGAAGCTACCTTCTCCAAGTCACGTACTGAAAGAATGAACCAGAAGAAAAATCAGCCACTAATTACTAAAAATAAAAAGTTGTCCTTGAAATTAACCAATAGTTTTAGATGCTTGTTGACAATGTCTAAAGCAGGGTCAGATAAAGAGGTAACCAAGCCAAGGTCAGCCTGTTTACAACTAGAATCTAGGTCAACCTGAATTTTCTAGAAAAAAATCTCCCAATTAATGAATAAATATTAAACCCTAAATGACAAATTTGGATTTAACAATAAAAAATAAATTAAATCCAATAGCCGTAACAGTAAAAGTAGCTGATGTTTCTTCCACAGATGTGGTCCAGACATCAATCATTTTCCCAATCCATCAATCACGCAAAATCACAGGGACTGATGTTTAGTCTATCTGAGAGTGCCCTGTATCTTTGAAGGCAAATCACAGGAATGTACTAGAAGACCTGTGATTGAGGATGGGAAGATACACAACTTTCAAGTCCACACTGCAAAATCTCCCCTCCTAGATGACATTTAGAAACAATTTTGTTGTGTTTTCATTGTGAGCCATGGGGCATGAATGAATCTAGTGTGCTGAGATCATTGACAGGGCAAAGAGTTAGGGCCTAACCGTGTATATAATTTTTACCGAGTACCAAATCCGAGTATTTGGATGTACTATTTGCCGGATCTGGGCATGAACTGAGTAGTAGGTGCGACTTCAGAGAGTACGGTTTGTTTCATTATCGTATGTGAAGCTTAAACTTTTCATGTACCGTATACCGTATATATCGCCTATAAGATGAAAATTTTTATTATTAACTAAAGTTATAATGTATTAAAAAACTTTTTTTTAAAAAGTTCGATATTTATTGAATTATTTTACTTGTAACCATTTGTACGCGTACTATTTGCCGAAGCGAATACTTCCGAATAGTACCGAAAAACTGGATATTCGGCCAAAGTGAATGTCCGAGGCGATTTCCGGTTAGGCCCTACAGAGAGTGTAGTTCATGGAACCCTAGAAAATGGAGGAGGTGCAATGAGTCCCTTGGAAACAACTTATCAAGTCTACAGGTCATTGTGGCATATCTTATACCATTTGGCAGCACAAATGTTGAGCATTTCCCCTACATGATTCTGAAAAGGCAGCCTGAAGATGTTGCATTTTCAGAGATGGAGGTTTTCATGAAAAGAAACACTGGCAAATCATTTTCTCTCTGCCTCTTGTCCATTTATGTTCAGAAAAAAACTGTGGTTTTTGATGGCTATATGTCTGGTATGACTACTTCACAGTGGCTGATGTCATAGGGCATCCTTGTGATCTTTTCATTGATTGCCCTGAAAATCTCTCCACTGGAACTGAGACAGTGAAGGTGGGAAATTCCTTTGTGGCTTGTTTGCAGTGTACTTGAAGTAAGCCAGTTGAAAAAGTACAGTAAGACTATTGAAACTGCACTTGCAGTCAAAGCCAGTTGAAAGTACAGTAAGCCAATTGTAAGTCTGCATTTGCAGTAAGTCAACTGAAAGTATGTATTTGCAGTAAAAGCCAGTCTTCTGAGAATAGGAGAAAGGAAAAATAAAGGGGTAGAAACTAGGGGCAATGGTGGTATCAAGAATACATATAGAAAAATAGAGAAAGTGAGAAAGTAATATAAGACTTCCTAGGACTTGATCTGACCAGTCGATATGTTGAGATCGGGCCGCTCCCAAACCTGTCTAGAAGAAGTAGATGCCAAAGTAGTGTATAGAATCAGAAAGCCTTTGCTCAACTACCAGGATCCTTTCATCCCCCAATATGGGTCGCAACGCATGGCAAACAGATTGCCTTTACTTAGTCCCCTCTTACAACATGTAATCAGAAATGTCGGCCAATTCTACAACTCCGGACCCACAGGGGTTAATACATACTCATGTTTAATAAATTAGTGTGAGAAATTCATTTGAAAATTCTACTAATGATTGCAAAAAACACATCTTAAAGTCAATAAAACTTAAGTTTTATTTTTGCAGACATCGTCTATACATAAGAAAATTTTCCTGAACAAAAAGACAGAAACCCATTAGCCCCTAAATAGCTTCTTTTTTTTTTGGGGGGGGGGGGCTTCTTAAAGTCAGTACAAATAACTAAATTCCAAAGTTATAAGTGATTGATTTAGTTAAATTTTAGTTTCAACAGATAAATCTGTTTTGTCTCAGTAACCATTATCACTATTTGATATGGAACACACCATATGTATTTGCTTATAAGCCGTTTCAAACTACAAACAACAAAGATCCTGATCAGACATCCCACAATGTACCAGAAGATCACAGTCTGTACTGTTTGTTCTACTGATTATTCTTAAAACCTGCATGGACCATGATCTGCTGGTGCATAATGCAGTAATGTATCTGATTTACTAAGATACAGATCTGGGTCTGTGCAGTCTGCAGTTGATCTCATCTTATAATATATACACAATACTAGACAATTATGGATGTACATAGTATACTAAAGAAAGCTTTGGTATTTCTTATAGCTTACTGATATCTGATTTCTGCATTGTGTCTGCTGTTGAAACCATACATCTCCTCCATCTTTTTCACTTTGTTCAGAGATAAGACAGGCTGAAGAAAATAAACGATGTATAAAAATTATCAACATAGTGAACAAATGTTTCATAGCAATAAGCACAAAGAATACATTTTGCTTGATTTAAGACAAGAAATCACAAAAAAGCATAAGAACAAAAAAATAAACAAACCATAAAGTATGTGCAAAATTACATGACTGGGGCAATTGCTGGGTACTGCACACATACTTAAGCTGAACATGCTATGTAAATAAAGATAATAAAGAAAGAATGTGATGCAAGAAGGTTATATGAAAGAGTGTGATGCTAGAAGGTTATAGTGAAAGAATGTGATGCTAGAAGATTATAGTGAAAGAATGTGATGCTAGAAGATTATAGTGAAAGAATGTGATGCTAGAAGATTATAGTGAAAGAATGTGATGCTAGAAGATTATAGTGAAATAATGTGATGCTAGAAGATTATAGTGAAAGAATGTGATGCTAGAAGATTATAGTGAAAGAATGTGATGCTAGAAGATTATAGTGAAAGAATGTGATGCTAGAAGATTATAGTGAAAGAATGTGATGCTAGAAGATTATAGTGAAAGAATGTGATGCTAGAAGATTATAGTGAAAGAATGTGATGCTAGAAGATTATAGTGAAAGAATGTGACTGTACAATTATGTTTAATGCAAATGATCCATGTAGCACTTGTACCTCAGAAGACAAGAGTGTTGCTACCTCCAAAACTTATGAAAGAACTCAATAGGTTTAACATTAATTTTTTCAGTTACAACTCAATTACATGTTTTATCTATCAAGAGACAGCTGAAAACTCCCATTTTCCCCTGCTAATTCTTAAAAATATTTGCAAAACTAAAAGGTTTTTCTCAGTCAGGAACAAATCTTTTCTTTCTATTGACTTTGTCATTTCCTAGCAGAGTGGGAATTGTGTTGTCAGTATTTTGACAAAATCATGATTAGCGTGAGTGTCTGATGAGATTTTACAATGATTTGAGAACACCATCACATGGCTGTCTCAGCCAGTGCAAGAAAATGGCACCAGAATCTAACCTATTATTTGTTTGACAGTAGACAAGCCCTTATTAAAACATTACCTTATTGTTAAGTCTGACAAGGAAATCCCTGATTTGCACCGAGAGCAGTTGCGTCAGGTCCTTAGAAGTGAACTGTGAAAGATCTTCCTCTGGGGCCGAACTCCAACGCTCTGCCAGATCCTCACACACCTGTGCCATGCTGTCATCATAGCTATGGAATGAAAAAATTCAGTATACCTCAATACCAGACAGTGAATTACCATATATATCAAAATTAATGTTATGTTTTTGTTTTAAAAAATTTAATTATAAAATATCTGCATTATTCTGAGATATTTTCCAAACTAAGATTTGAAAATTTAAAATTGATGTCATACATACATTGATGGAGATGGAATACAACATTTTCTTCTATGGCTTAATGTCACTGAGTCTCAGAATTAGAATTTCATAAGTAATTTTTGCTTTGTTTTATTTTCTGTTTTCCTTTTGAAATTTATGATCAGGTCATTTAAGTCACAAAAAAGCAGAAATTTCCCAAAATACCATGTGCAAAATACCTTATTCAATCAACGAGTCAAAAAGCATCTTTTTACCATCATAAGCATTGTACATAAAAATCATTACCATGAATATGTATTTAGGCTATTCCGACATATGATTATTAAACACCATGAAATACAACAGCTTTTTATAATGACATGTACTTCAAAAAGTTCAAAACACACTTGCTCAGATGATCCTTAGAGTACCACGATCAGAGTATACCTCTTACTGCTCTGTACCCTACACTGGCTATCTATTCAAATCCAGAATGAAACACAAAATTTGTTCCAAAATAATTATCTGGCCTCACCCATGTGAACACACCAGCAAGAGATAATCTTCTGACAATCATATACTCATTATTCCCACTATGAAAACGAAGTCATATGGACATCGTTCTTTTGCATACAAAGGGCCAAGCAACGTGGAACAAATTGCCGATTGAAATTAGACACTAAGACACTGTGATCTATTTCAAGAGTGCTATTAAAACTCACCTTTTTCAACTGCAAGAACAAACTTAAAGACCCAGCAATGTTTCATATCATAAATATTTTCAGCATTTTTTTTGTTTTCTAATTTTATGGTGGGTTTTTTTTGGTTTTTTTTTTGTTTTGTATTTTATATATTTTTATAGATGTTGTAAAGCACTTAGAACTTCTAAAGATTAGGCGCTATACAAAGTCCTCATTATTATTATTATTATTATTATTATTATAAATTCTTTTTGGAAGCAACTATTAACATTTTCTTCGTAACACTTGACTATCATGTTTTATATGATGATGTGTTATATATTTAAGAACCAAACCATACATATATACATATATCAAATGTAAAGAATAAATACAGCTTTTATTTATATAAATTACTCTTCGTTCTATGTAGTGTGAATTACCATGTCATATTCTTCAGTGTATGCTTAGCAGCAGGACAACACACACACAGTTGCTGTATAGTTTAACGCCATATTTCAGCACACAATAGGCTATACATAGCGGCTACTATTAATGGTGGAGGAAGAACCCGGAAAACCCTCGGAAAGAACCACCGACCCACGAGAATCTACTGGCAAGCTTTCTCACATATCCACACACACACACACACAGTGAATTTGATTTCATAGCAATGATATTTTTCTATTTACAGTAAGATTAAGAATACTCCTATCTAACCGATATCCTGTTTCAAATACTGTATATGCTCACTTATAAGTCTTGTCCAACTGAAAGCTGCACACACCCAGAGCTGCCAATGTATAGAATAAAAAACACAGACCCTGATCTGTTGACACATTATATGATAGCAATCAGGGTCTATGTCCTACTAAACTGGACCAGACTTATAAACAAGTGCAAATGGTATTGATCTTTCCATGATCTTAATAATAATAATAAAATCATTTGGTGAAGGCCTTGAAAACAATTGACTAATGCTTAATGTCATGTTTGTTTCTTCGCTTCGTGCATTGAGAATATGGTCTCTCAAGACAGGTGGTCTCACATAGCAGTGGTCTTTCAAGACAGGTTTAACTGTATTTCTTAAGTTATCACCTGCATGTTAAGACTAAAAAATCTGTATGCATAAAAGCAAAATGAATAGTTAACTGCTTTGTTAATGTAGCAAAATAAAATTTAAAAACATAAATTATCATTATATTGTCTTGTCTTTCTTAAGAAATCAGTAAATCTTTTATTCCACTAATGTGATTATTCACCTTATGATGAAAAAACCCCAAAAAATCCACAGTTGAATAATTTGAAAAAACAAATCAAGAAGTTGAAGGTAATTTGGAATATCATCGGAACTTACACAACCAATATACAATTTTAAAAAGGAAATCATCAAAATCTTAGTCAGTCATGTATCATATCACTGCCAATATACAATTTTAAAAAGAAATCATCAAACTCTTAGTCAGTCATGTGTCATATCACTGCCAATATACAATTTTAAAAAGGAAATCATCAAAATCTTAGTCATGTGTCATATCACTGCAAATATACAATTTTAAAAAGGAAATCATCAAAATCTTAGTCAGTCATGTAATCATATCACGGCCAATATACAATTTTAAAAAGGAAATCATCAAAATCTTAGTCATGTGTCATATCACTGCCAATATACAATTTTAAAGAGGAAATCATCAAAATCTTAGTAAGTCATGTAATCATATCACTGCCAATATACAATTTTAAAAAGGAAATCATCAAAATCTTAGTCAGTCATGTACTCACATCACTGCCAATATACAATTTTAAAAAGGAAATCATCAAAATCTTAGTCATGTATCATATCACTGTAAATATACAATTTTAAAAAGGAAATCAACAAAATCTTAGTCATGTATCAAATTACTGCCAATATACAATTTTAAAAAGGAAATCATCAAAATCTTAGTCAGTCATGTGTCATATCACTGCCAATATACAATTTTAAAAAGGAAATCATCAAAATCTCAGTCAGTCATGTGTCATATCACTGCCAATATACAATTTTAAAAAGGAAATCATCAAAATCTTAGTCAGTCATGTGTCATATCACAGCCAATATACAATTTTAAAAAGGAAATCAACAAAATCTTAGTCATGTGTCATATCACTGCCAATATACAATTTTAAAAAGGAAATCATCAAAATCTTAGTCAGTCATGTTTCAAATCACTGCCAATATACAATTTTAAAAAGGAAATCATCAAAATCTTAGTCATGTATCATATCACTGCCAATATACAATTTTAAAAAGGAAATCATCAAAATCTTAGTCATGCATCATATCACTGCAAACATACAATTTTAAAAAGGAAATCATCAAAATCTTAGTCATGTATCATATTACTGCCAATATACAATTTTAAAAAGGAAATCATCAAAATCTTAGTCATGTGTCATATCACTGCAAATATACAATTTTAAAAAGGAAATCATCAAAATCTTACTTAGTCATGTGTCATATCACTGCCAATATACAATTTTAAAAAGGAAATCATCAAAATCTTAGTCATGTATCATATCATTGCCAATATACAATTTTAAAATGGAAATCATCAAAATCTTAGTCATGTATCATATCACTGCAAATATACAATTTTAAAAAAGAAATCAACAAAATCTTAGTCATGTGTCATATCACTGCCAATATACAATTTTAAAAAGGAAATCATCAAAATCTTAGTCATGTGTCATATCACAGCCAATATATAATTTTAAAAAGGAAACCATCAAAATCTCAGCCAGTCATGTGTCATATCACTGCCAATATACAATTTTAAAAAGGAAATCATCAAAATCTTAGTCAGTCATGTAATCATATCACTGCCAATATACAATTTTAAAAAGGAAATCATCAAAATCTTAGTCATGTGTCATATCACTGCCAATATACAATTTTAAAAAGAAAATCATCAAAATCTTAGTCATGTGTCATATCACTGCCAATATACATTTTTAAAAGGAAATCATCAAAATCTCAGTCATGTTTCATATTACTGCCAATATACAATTTTAAAAAGGAAATCATCAAAATCTTAGTCATGTGTCATATCACTGCAAATATACAATTTTAAAAAGGAAATCATCAAAATCTCAGTCATGTTTCATATCACTGCCAATATACAATTTTAAAAAGGAAATCATCAAAATCTTAGTCAGTCATGTGTCATATCACTGCAAATATACAATTTTAAAAAGGAAATCATCAAAATCTTACTTAGTCATGTGTCATATCACTGCCAATATACAATTTTAAAAAGGAAATCATCAAAATCTTAGTCATGTATCATATCACTGCCAATATACAATTTTAAAAAGGAAATCATCAAAATCTTAGTCATGTATCATATCACTGCCAATATACAATTTTCACATTGTGAAAAGAAATCATCAAAATCTTAGTCATGTGTCATATCACTGCAAATATACAATTTTAAAAAGGAAATCATCAAAATCTCAGTCATGTTTCATATTACTGCCAATATACAATTTTAAAAAGGAAATCATCAAAATCTTAGTCAGTCATGTGTCATATCACTGCAAATATACAATTTTAAAAAGGAAATCAACAAAATCTTAGTCATGTATCATATTACTGCCAATATACAATTTTAAAAAGGAAATCATCAAAATCTTAGTCATGTGTCATATCACTGCCAATATACAATTTTAAAAAGGAAATCATCAAAATCTCAGTCAGTCATGTGTCATATCACTGCCAATATACAATTTTAAAAAGGAAATCATCAAAATCTTAGTCAGTCATGTGTCATATCACAGCCAATATACAATTTTAAAAAGGAAATCAACAAAATCTTAGTCATGTGTCATATCACTGCCAATATACAATTTTAAAAAGGAAATCATCAAAATCTTAGTCAGTCATGTTTCAAATCACTGCCAATATACAATTTTAAAAAGGAAATCATCAAAATCTTAGTCATGTATCATATCACTGCCAATATACAATTTTAAAAAGGAAATCATCAAAATCTTAGTCATGCATCATATCACTGCAAACATACAATTTTAAAAAGGAAATCATCAAAATCTTAGTCATGTATCATATTACTGCCAATATACAATTTTAAAAAGGAAATCATCAAAATCTTAGTCATGTGTCATATCACTGCCAATATACAATTTTAAAAAGGAAATCATCAAAATCTTACTTAGTCATGTGTCATATCACTGCCAATATACAATTTTAAAAAGGAAATCATCAAAATCTTAGTCATGTATCATATCATTGCCAATATACAATTTTAAAATGGAAATCATCAAAATCTTAGTCATGTATCATATCACTGCAAATATACAATTTTAAAAAAGAAATCAACAAAATCTTAGTCATGTGTCATATCACTGCCAATATACAATTTTAAAAAGGAAATCATCAAAATCTTAGTCATGTGTCATATCACTGCCAATATACAATTTTAAAAAGGAAACCATCAAAATCTTAGTCATGTGTTATATCACTGCCAATATATAATTTTAAAAAGGAAACCATCAAAATCTCAGTCAGTCATGTGTCATATCACTGCCAATATACAATTTTAAAAAGGAAATCATCAAAATCTCAGTCAGTCATGTGTCATATCACTGCCAATATACAATTTTAAAAAGGAAATCATCAAAATCTTAGTCAGTCATGTAATCATATCACTGCCAATATACAATTTTAAAAAGGAAATCATCAAAATCTTAGTCATGTGTCATATCACTGCCAATATACAATTTTAAAAAGGAAATCATCAAAATCTTAGTCATGTGTCATATCACTGCCAATATACATTTTTAAAAAGGAAATCATCAAAATCTCAGTCATGTTTCATATTACTGCCAATATACAATTTTAAAAAGGAAATCATCAAAATCTTAGTCAGTCATGTGTCATATCACTGCAAATATACAATTTTAAAAAGGAAATCATCAAAATCTCAGTCATGTTTCATATCACTGCCAATATACAATTTTAAAAAAGGAAATCATCAAAATCTTAGTCAGTCATGTGTCATATCACTGCAAATATACAATTTTAAAAAGGAAATCATCAAAATCTTACTTAGTCATGTGTCATATCACTGCCAATATACAATTTTAAAAAGGAAATCATCAAAATCTTAGTCATGTATCATATCACTGCCAATATACAATTTTAAAAAGGAAATCATCAAAATCTTAGTCATGTATCATATCACTGCCAATATACAATTTTCACATTGTGAAAAGAAATCATCAAAATCTTAGTCATGTGTCATATCACTGCAAATATACAATTTTAAAAAGGAAATCATCAAAATCTCAGTCATGTTTCATATTACTGCCAATATACAATTTTAAAAAGGAAATCATCAAAATCTTAGTCAGTCATGTGTCATATCACTGCAAATATACAATTTTAAAAAGGAAATCATCAAAATCTCAGTCATGTTTCATATTACTGCCAATATACAATTTTAAAAAGGAAATCATCAAAATCTTAGTCAGTCATGTGTCATATCACTGCAAATATACAATTTTAAAAAGGAAATCATCAAAATCTCAGTCATGTTTCATATTACTGCCAATATACAATTTTAAAAAGGAAATCATCAAAATCTTAGTCAGTCATGTGTCATATCACTGCAAATATACAATTTTAAAAAGGAAATCATCAAAATCTTACTTAGTCATGTGTCATATCACTGCCAATATACAATTTTAAAAAGGAAATCATCAAAATCTTAGTCATGTATCATATCACTGCCAATATACAATTTTCACATTGTGAAAAGAAATCATCAAAATCTTAGTCATGTGTCATATCACTGCAAATATACAATTTTAAAAAGGAAATCATCAAAATCTCAGTCATGTTTCATATCACTGCCAATATACAATTTTCACATTGTGAAAAGAAATCATCAAAATCTTCTGTTGAAAATATTCTTAATTCTACACTAACAACAAATGTAATGATACTAAAATATTTTTCAATAAACATTATGCCCAAGTGAGTAGAATTATGGTTTTCTAGTTGGAAGGCACTGACGACCATTACCTAGGATGAACAGGTGGCATGCCAACTCCCTTGAACCATGTCTTCCAATCCACTGTGTTTAATTTGTCAATCTGAAAAATCAAAGTATCAGTTAAGTTCATCCGCCAAAAATATAGACCCAGATCTGTCATCACATAATAAGCAGATCAGGGTCTATGTGCTTTTTTTTCCTTTTTTTCTTCTACCAATCACTCTTAACAAACTGCAGAGACCTAGATTTGGAGGTGTGTTATATGATGGCCAATCTGGATCTGAGCAATTTGCAGTTGGACTTGACTCAAAAGTGGGTATATATTATAAATATAATACATGCACTGCTCTCATTGTTTATATTGTAAAATCTATTTTTTAAAATGTGCTCAGTTAAAATTTCTAAGACCAGTTCCAGTATATAATATTTCACAGAATATTACCTATAAAAAATCTAATTAAACAAAAATGGGATAATCCAATATAATCTATGTATATTCAATGAAGCTGTAGAAGAAATCATTCAAAATATTTGATATTATAATAATACTATGAAGTTCTTACCAAATCTTTATGAATACATAATGCAAAAACTGAATTCCAAATTAATTTTTCAGCAAAATTATTCCTAATGATGCATAAAAAACTTCAGAAGCTTTCAAACATACTTTTTTTTAATTACCAAATATCACATCCAATGTAAAACAAAACAACAAATATATTGTACGAACAATTTTGATTGAAATTTTTTCAATTTCTATTTGGGCAAAAATTAGTTTCAAAATTCGATGAGAAATGGCACAGAATCAGATTTGGTTTTCCTCATACTAATTATAACTAATTATAACTAATTATAACTAATTATACTTGCTCCAATCCTGAATCAACATATATTATCAACATGGGTGCTCTCACCATTATCTTATCCATGCTTTGTAATTTCAATATACAATAAGAAGTCATGCATGTCTTACATCTTACATATATATCTCTTATACAAATGTAGAAGGTCAAATATAGATACACAATACATTTATGCTCATTTTATGCATTAAACATATAAAAAATGTATAGTTATGTAGATTCATTCATGTCTATGTTTACATGTAAATTTATCTTAAACTGCATGTTTTTGCTTTGAGAGAAAACAGCAACTCTTCTAAAATAAAACTTCAACTGTCAAAATCTGTGTAAAATTTTTATTGTTTTCGTATAAGTTCAAGCATTTCTCAAGACCTATATTTTATTATTTTTAACTCCTGCATGGTATCTTTTCTTCACTGATTAGCCAAGTGGTCTTGAAAGCATGGCTTTATAGAGCACTCACACATCTCACTTCTGTCCATGTGAGTTTAGGTCTCTGCTTGACAACATGTGTATTGAGAAAAATTGTGGGTTGGTGGTTCTTCCCAGTCTTTCTTTCCCAAAAATACTAGGCATCCTGGACATCATGTGCTGAACAAAAGTGTTAAACCCCACAAAAACAAACCTTAAAACATCATGAAAATTTGTTGCATAAACTGCTATCCCTTAAAAATGACAATATTTTCTCAGGTGGAATGTCCTATTACATTTTCTTCAAGCAGTTTATGTCAAAATACTCCTGTCTTGCAGGATGGAAATTGATACACATCACAAGAATGTATTCCATTGTCAGTTGATTCTGGCATAGTATACATTCTGGTCAAGATTCACCCTTCAGAAGGTATGCATGAATCAGGTGTGTCCAATACAAGACTAGCACAATGCCACTTCATTTCTCTGAATTACTCTATATAAATAATGGCACTCTCAGATAGTTTGTTTCATCTTCTTAAATTCATTTGTGGAGTTTTCATTCCACATATTTTGCCAAGCGTGTGAACATACTGATTCAAACAATACTTAAAGTCAATATGTGGAATCTTCCATTCAGAAATGGGTGATTGAAGAGATGAACATCCTGATTCAAACAATATTTAAAGTCAATATGTGGAATCTTCCATTCAGAAATGGGTGATTCCAGAGATGAACATCCTGATTCAAACAATATTTAAAGTCAATATGTGGAATCTTCCATTCAGAAACGGGTGATTGCAGAGATGAACATCCTGATTCAAACAATATTTAAAGTCAATATGTGGAATCTTCCATTCAGAAATGGGTGATTGCAGAGATGAACATCCTGATTCAAACAATATTTAAAGTCAATATATGGAATCTTCCATTCAGAAATGGGTGATTGCAGAGATGTACATGCTGATTTAAACAATATTTAAAGTCAATATGTGGAATCTTCCATTCAGAAATGGCTGACTGCAGTGCAGTTTTGGCAGCTTTATTTTATTTCAATGTGGCTGGGCAGTCAACTTTACAGAATACTTTTCCCACACTGCATGCAAACACCATGTTTCTTCAATCCCTGGAATATTAATGGGGTGTCAGATTTAAGATATTGCATTGCTTTCCATGTGGAATGGGAATCCACAAATTTGTGTTTCTTTTGGAGAGGTTTTGAAGTAACTCATTCTATACTTACTCGCAGTACATTTTGTATTGAACCAGTTATGATATGTTCAGATTCACCTGCTTTTTGTTGCTTTGGGTTTAACACCATTTTTCATTGCATGATGAGGCTATGCATGGCAACCAGTATGACTGCTGGAGAAGAATCTGAGAAAGCCCTTTCATGTTCCACAAAGCAAAAGGAAGCTACTGGCCTCACCTGTTTAATCAACTTCCATTTTCTTTAACCTGCGCAAGCTATGAGAAGATTCTGAACTTTAGTAGTTCAAGCAGCTGACCTTTAAAAACCATACTTAACATTTACACTTTGCAACTGTATATGGGTTTAATCTGTTTAGCATCATTAAGCCTCATCTGGTGACTGTTACACTTAAAGACAGTTTTGACTCTTAGCTGAAGAGGTATGAAATAATCCCATTTGTTCCTTGTTCTTCCGGTCATTCAGGTTTGACAGAATTTGTTTTATTATTTGATCAGAGATTTTCTCTAGATTTCCATGTCAGTCAAATCTAGAATGGTGTTATCCTGTTTGAATAGAGAGTTACAGCAATACAATTATCTTAATTAATAATATAGGTATATATCATGAATACTCTGTGTGTGTGTGCATGCGTGCGTGCATGCATGCATATATATATATATATATATATATATATATATATATATATATATATATATATATATATATATATATATATATATATATATATATATAATGATGAGGGTGGTTCAAGTTTCTCATAGTAAATCCTGTCATAGATTGATTTCATGTATCAACTTGGGATTACATGTAAACCTATATGATTATAAATAATACAGAGCGATTTCCAGCATTCAGTCCTGGCATGTACTGTATATACTCGCTTATGAGTCCAACTGCAAACTAAATAGACCCTGATATGTCACTGCATAATTCACAGATCTGGATCTGTGCAGTTTGGAAGTAATCAGCAGAACCATGGCAGATCAGGATCAAATACTACGATTATATGGTCCTAAACTAAGTAACAGATAGAAGCAAAACCAACACCTTTTGTAAAACTTAACAAATATCTCAGTTACCAAAGTTATAAATGAAAATGTGAGTGGAACTTACAGTATTATGAAGTGAATCCAAAATAATTCTTTCAGAGTTTAAAAGAATGAGAAGTTCTGTATAAATTTCAGAACTGGAAATTACTGGTCTGCCAAGACTCAAGACATCTGTAAAAATCGCACTGACCAGAAGTTGTATGAATAATTCACAATATAAAGTGAGAACTTTCTATTTACACTGAACAGTCCAAACAAATGTTTTTCCTCTAAAATAATACCCAAGTCCAACATAAAATACACTGTAGACTTTATGTTCCCACAGGAAGACAAGAAATAAGAATGACTCCAACACAGGAATGAAATTTGATTGCTCAGTTCTCACCTTCTATTGTGGTTCACATCATACCCCAACATAATAGATCATAATACTTAATAAATATTTTGAAATACATATTCAAGTGACTGATACAAATGGAAATTACTTGTTTTAGAACTATCCAAAACCCCACCAGCCAATGAGAAATTAACCCAAAGTCATAAACCAGTCCTATTGTTAAGATTATTATTAGTAACTGTCAACACATACATAATTGTCTATTTATAGATCATAAGTAATTTTAAGCTCTTAATATTCATAAAACAGAACCCAGTCACATGGGCAAAATCTATGTAAAGATAATCACTACAAGTTACCCTCATGAATAAAAATGACAAAAAATAGACAAAATCATGTACTAGGAGTTACAAAAAATATAGATATACATAACACTATGTTGTCTTCAGCTGAACACAACATATAAATGAGTATATATGGTATACCTGTATTTGTGCCATAATGCAGAGGCACCTGTATCTGTCAATAAAATAAATATTTGGACAACACAGACTCCACTTCTTTCAACCACTGGGAAAAAAGAGTTTATTTATTTCCCTTTTTTATTGATTTCAATGAGTGCCTACGTGGAAGCAATGTTGCTTAAGTTCAGTACCAGTCTGCATGTAAGTGGGGCTCCATAAGGAGGTCTTCTGCAAACTGGTTTGTTGTTGTTGTAGGGTTTAACACCATATTTCAACACATGATAGGCTTTACATTGTGGCCAGTATTATTGGTGGAGGAAGAACCCGGGAAAACCCTTGGAAAGAATCACCGACCCATGAGAAGCTACTGGCAAGCTTTCTCACATAACTACATTAGCCAAATCTTGGACTCGAACCCACACAGACAGTGAGATGGCAGTGATCCATAACAGAGAGCACTTTAGACCACTCGGTGGCCCCCCACTCTGTAGACTGGAAAGAAGGTTACTCCTTATATGCTGTACATTAAAAAAAACTGAATCGGGTCTTCTTTTAAATTTGTGGACAAAATCATTTTTGCACCTGCCATGTGTCCATGTTTACATGTTTTCTGTGAACAACTAAATTTCACACCATTTATACAACTGGGGCTTTCATTTACGTCTGTTCCATTTTAACCATATATCACACCCAGGGTACTCTTTATTATGTATTCATATGAAAATGATACAAAATTCTAAATGCATCTATGGATGATTACTCCATATTGAAATTACTACATTGGTCCATCTTTTACACTGTCAGCCACAATGCAGCAGAAAAGTGGCATAATAAGTGGGGTGTATCACATGGATTGATTAATAATTACATATAATTATGCAAGGCATAACTAATTTTAAATATATATTTTCATTTAAAACTCACAGAAATGACATGGAATTAATGTGATTAGATCATATCAAAGTTATTTAAAATAATTATGAAAAATCATCAAAAAGTCTAATCAAAACTTAATTGAAAATCTATTCGTTTCAATGCTGACAAGCACTGACAGTCTTATGCAAGGTCACATGACTAATATGGATAAATATTAGTCATTCTCAACCATGATCTTGATAACATAGGCTTTACCCAGTTTGATCCAAATCCTATAAAAATATAGTCTCTACATTAGTTAGTAAAAACAAGAATCTTTATATTATATGTAAGCTTTAGATCACAAAATTATGCACAGGTCTCAATCATAATGAAATCATCCAAAATCCTGAAAATATTCACCAAGTTTAATTAAAAGGAAGTCAGGAATAGTCTCTCAAGAGGTAATAAGAAAAACACGCTAGATGAGCTCATTTA
Source organism: Unio pictorum (assembly GCA_030141615.1). Lineage (NCBI taxonomy): Eukaryota > Metazoa > Mollusca > Bivalvia > Unionida > Unionidae > Unio > Unio pictorum. The sequence continues at coordinate 8,697,071 of JARLTB010000046.1, read as the reverse complement.
TACATATAGATCATTCTTGTGAGAAAAAAAAACGAATAAGATATCTTGACAATGTAATGCATTTACAAATGTTGAGAAAAAAAAATGAACGAAATAGAATTACTCAAGTTCAATGAACCTGATGTAAAATCACCCACCAAGTATGCATATGTATGTTGCTCATAATTGTGTTCATCCAAGTCCTTCATTATATAGGTCTATTAACCAAGTTTGATAAAAACTGGATTGGGAATAGTTTCTAGTGCGGTAACAAGCTCAGATAATTACATGCAAGTTCAGACCATTAATAAATGAGGATCATAAACATTTTAAAACTGATGCGAGATATCACTCATATAATGATATATCCATCTGACTTTTACTCAATATCAGATATATAAAAAATATGTCTTCAAGACTGACAACAAGCTAAGCCAATTAGGTATAAGATCACCTCATTAAAATGCATTGCTCTTGTTCACTATCAAAACTACAAAATAAAAAAAAACGGCATAAAGTTTTACCTCTGACTGAAAGTAGGAGTACAGGAAATCTTTCCATGTATCTGTGTCTAGAGACTGGTACTTGAATTTCTCTATGTAGGCTCTCAAGAAGGGTTCAAACACTTCTGTAAAAAAAAAAACAGAAATTTGGCCACAATGGAATAATATTTTCATACACAAAATCATTCATTTCTATTTGAACCAATATGTACTGTCTTATCAAATTGTTTCATGTCATAAAAAAAAAAAACCACAAAAAAAACACTTTGACATGATGTTCTTCATTGATTCCTGCTTCATTGGAAGCAAAGCACATGTTCCACAAGAGACAAAGAATTTTACTATTGTAACTTGAATCTATTGTTTAATAGTACAAAACCATTTCGGGAGGAGGGACCACTCATGTTAAATTTATATTTAAGATATTCTGGATGGCAACATTTCAGCTAACAAGATCTGTGTTTATGGTATTTCAAAAACACAATTGTGCTTAGGAAATGACAACATTAATTTAAAAATAGAAAAACTAGAATTGTGCAAATAAACTGAAAAATCAAATGGTTGTTAAATTTCCTTCAATCATCCTATCAATGTCATCACCCCATCAACCCCTGATTAATCAAAAGGTCATAGGCCACTTAGTACATTTGGAAAACCCATTCTAAAATATGTTTTTAAAAACTATTACAAATCTGAAGTTATCATCTTAAATAATTGATATGAAATTGTTCAAAATTCAACAATACAATTGTACAGACAAACAAGCACAGCAAATCTTTGGACTTCCTCCTTGACTAGTATGGGAAAAATTATCCAAGAATTACCTGGGCCACCAAGTAACCTTTCCAGGTAGAAAAGCAGGGTAAAACCCTTTTCATATGGCACAATGGAAAAAGCATCATCAGGATCTATCCCTTTCAAGTCTGGCACAAGCTGAGTATATGGGTGTTCTGCTCCCAGAACAGTGACCTAGGTCATGGACAAAATAAAATACAAAACAATTACAGCGCTTCAGTTAAAAAAACACACCTGTACACAGGTGTTGCATATGATACATATATAACCATTCATAGATAGACAAAATATAAGAAAGTAAAAATTATACATGAATATTTGCAAACAAGTGTAAAAAGAAATGATAACATTTTAAACATGTGGACAAACTCTGGCAAATAAATAATTTCGAAGTTAGTCATATTAACACTTTTCTGTTGCACTAATTATTCAAGTGTTAAAATATAATATGCCTGTATTTATAAAAATGATCATTTAGAAATAGTATAAAGGTATTTACTGTAAACAGGACAATGTCAACAGTCCAATAAAAATGGATCATTCATAACAACGATAACCTTCATTTTTACTACCACAAAAAAAATTGCCAAATTATATAAGGCATATCAGTGTATGGTTTAGCTCTAATGTGTTGGTCTCCAGACAATTTTGTATTCACTGACAAGCAAAACAATGAATTCTGCATTCTTGTAAATGGCTGTGGCATAAAATAGTTATATAATTATTTGCAACACAACATGATTATTTACTGTACAATACAACATAACTATTAACTAAGAAAACATAATTATTTACAATCCAATACAATTATTCAATATACAAAATTTTACTATACAACAAAAATATTTACTATGCAATGCAACACAACATTTACTATACAGCATAATTATTCACTATACAATACAACATTTACTATACAACATAATTATTCACTATACAACACAACATTTACTATACAACATAATTATTCACTATACAACAATACATTTACTATACAGCATAATTATTCACTATACAACACAACATTTACTATACAGCATAATTATTCACTATACAACACAACATTTACTATACAACATAATTATTCACTATACAACACATTTACTATACAACATAATTATTCACTATACAACACAACATTTACTATACAGCATAATTATTCACTATACAACACAACATTTACTATACAACATAATTATTCACTATACAACACAACATTTACTATACAGCATAATTATTCACTATACAACACAACATTTACTATACAACATAATTATTCACTATACAACACAACATTTACTATACAGCATAATTATTCACTATACAACACAACATTTACTATACAGCATAATTATTCACTATACAACACAACATTTACTATACAACATAATTATTTAATATACAACACATTTATTCACAATACAACACAATTATTTACAAGTCAACATAATTATTCACTATAGAACACAGTTATATGTAATTACGATACAATACAATTACTGCTCAGCCATTGTGGGTATATAAGAAAGCCTGCCAGTTCTCAGGGGTCGGTGGTTTTTCCTTGGATTTTCCAGAGTTTCTTCCTCCACCAGTTATACTGGCTGCCATGAATAGCATATATTGTGCTGAAAAAAGGCGTTAAACCCCTAAAATAGCGATAACAATATAATTATTCACTATAATACATCATTATTTACTATACAACATAGTTATTCACTATACAACAGAATCATTTATTTACTATATAATACAATATAATTATTCACCATACAATCCAACATAATTATTTGCCAAGCAACGTAAAGAAAGTGTTTTAAAGGATTTATTCAGGAGAATACAAAATTATTTATCAAAGTGCAAACTGTAAACGCAGTTTTATGGTGAATAAAGCATCAATGTAATTTAAACAGAATGTAAGTGTGCTTCATTTATCAGTGCAATTTTTTGATAAAGTTATCCGTGAGATTTAAATGTTATAAACAGATTTTGTTTAAAAATTAGCTAGAAGAATACATCCATTCACAAACTGTTCAAAGAAAATTAGCTAGAAGAATATTTTAATTCATAAGCTGTCCAAATAACATTAGCTAGAAGAATACATCCATTCACAAAGTGTCCAAAGAACATTAGCTAGCAGTATACATCAATTCATAACATAAACTGTCCAAAGAACATCAGCTAGAAGAATATATCCATTCAAAAAGTGTCCAAAGAACATCAGCTAGAAGTATAATTCCATTCACAAACTGTTCAAATAACATTAGCTAGAAGTTTAATTCCATTCACATACTTTTCAAGCAACATTTGCTAGAAGTATAAAAATCCATTAGAAACTGTCCAAAGAACAATTAGCTAGAATTATACATCTGTTCATAAACTGTTCAAAGAAAATTAGCTAGAAGTATAATTCCATTCATACACTGTCCAAAGAACATTAGCGAAATGTAACATTACATTCACAAACTGTCCAAAGAACATTAGCTGGAAGTACAATTCCATTCATAAACTTTCCAAAAAACACTAGCTGGAAGTATCATTCCATTCATAAACTGTCCAAAGAATATTAACTAGAAGTACAAATCCATTTACAACTGTCCACAGATCATTGGCTGGGAATATAGAGCCATTCACAAACTGTTAAAAGAACATTAGCTTGAAATATGTATCTGTTCACAAACTGTCCAAAGTTCATTCACTGGGAATAAACTCACAATGCACCAGCACCAGCGGATAAATAGTAGAGCAGATATGTGACAACCTGCTGTTGGATATTCACGCGATGGGATGATCAATGGTTAGTTACTGTGACGCATTTCTGACTGGAAAATTGCATTATCTTGACTTGAAACAGTACAATAGATATAGTCCCATATTTTGAGTCAGAATGTACGATGAAACGATTCAAAATATAAACCAAAACAATTTAGCTCTGATACATCCTATGTATTATACTGTAGAAAACACACGTACACTCGCTTATAAGCTTGTATACGCTTGTAAAGCTGCAAACTGTACCCACCCATATCAGCAGTCACATAATAGCAGTTCTGGGTTGATAAGGTTTGTTAGGAATAATCAGCAGAACAAACATGATAGACATTATTATACCAGTGTGTTTGTGATAGCAGATTAGGGTATATGTCTCAGTACGAAGTAAATTACCATTTCATCTGTACAATGTCTAGACAATGCAATATCATGAATTTTATTGTAAATAATCTAGTAAAAATGCCATTTCAACATTATTATGGCATAATTATGCAAAAATAACATGAATTAATGCAAATCACATGACACTGTATCATCCAATGAAAAAGTATTTAGTATAGGAATAATGCATTAATATGCCTTATATATGGTATCACTTACTTGCCACAATATTCAGTCTATTCTGTTTGCAGAACACCCTAAAAGACTGAACAGCACAGACCCAGCTATACCAAAACAGTGCATTTTTCAATGACAGATCTTGACTAGAGATCATAAAACTGAGTTTCAGCCTGAGTCTGAGATTTTCGCAAGCCAAACAGCAATGAAGTTTCTTAAGAAAGACCTTTTCTGATTAGTTGACACATTATTTTATGTCCAAACTAACTCTCAAATCCTTTATGATCTCCAAGCCTGGGTCTGTATTTGCAGTCATGTGCAGGGCATACCTAAACTATGTCACTTCATAAGCCTGACTCGCGTGTGAGAGCAGTGGTACTAGCTCTAGTGGGGGCCCAAGTGGCCGAGTGGTCTAAAGCGCTTTCTGTTACGGATCACTGCCATCTCATCTCTGTCTGCGTGTGTTCGAGTCTAAGATTCGGCTAATGCAGTTATGTGAGAAAGCTTGCCAGTAGCTTCTCGTGGGTCGGTGGTTCTTTCCAGGATTTTTCCTGAGTTCTTCCTCCACCAATAATACTGGCCGCCATGTATAGCCTATCTTGTGCTGAAAAAATGGCGTTAAACCCTATATAAAAAAAAACAACAACAAAAACTAGCTGTAGTCTTTCTAAAATGAGTCCCATATCTCTGAAATTTCAAACATTGAACTGTGATCAATTCTTGTTTTCTGGGCAATGTCTGCTTCCTAGCCAATTTCGTGCTGTGATCAGAAAATGTATACCGTATTTTCCAGCATATAAGTCGAGACTTTTTGACTTGAAAGTTTGGTCTTCGTCTTATACTCCGAATCGACTTATACTGTATATGGATTTTGTCATTGAAATTGCATCGACTTATATATGGATTACAGTATCCGGTATGCTATTGATATTGCTCTATAATCGGCATAATCGAAAACAGGTCACATAGAAGTACAAATTCATGTTAAATTACTATGTCAATAAATTGTCATAAAATAATATGACTGCATTTATATTTGTAAGTTTTGTCATTATTTATTTTGCATTCTGCGTGTTTTTTCTTATTTCTCAAACATAAAATAAAAGAAAACAATTACCGGTAAAAACTTCACCGGGCCGCATAGCACACTTACGGTCTATACTCTATAGTGTACTGTACTAATTCAAAGCATATTGTTTGTTCCTAAAAAAAACAGATATGAAATAACTGGTCCATTAATATTTGATTTTCCAGTATAATGTTGGACACACGTGAGCAATTACCGGCATAGCTTTTTTTATTGATCCAATTGATCCTACAAAGGGATGTAATCCATATTAACTCGAGCGTTCTATGATTATTTATAAAATAATGTAGATCATGTATTCTACTGAATCCCCCAAATCATATGTTTCTAACTGTATTTGACAAAGTTTCTCAAATAAATTACCGTAGGTTTAAACTACACTAAAATCAGATATATAGATCGACTACCAGTACTAATAGATCATCAGTGATCCATGATTTTTAGTTTCGCAATTCAGTTTAAAGCAAATTGTAATGTCAACACTTCACCTATATTCATTCTTAACCAGCTGACGTTTCGGTGTCTCTCTTTGATTATACCGGTTGTTGATAAATTGGTATTTGGTTTCCAACAACAATCAAAGCCAGCTGCCGCAATTGTTTTGACCTTGATATTGGCTTTAGCTACCGATACTAGTTACCATATTGCCGGTACCCCATTGTTCTTCATCATTAATACGCATCAATTACACTACTTGTGTTTAATATCAATGGGATTAAGTACAACAGGAAATGATGCCCACTCCCTTCTCTAGATGTAAATAATGAATTTAGCCATGGGCATTGTTTTCACTGCTTTAGTACGGGCACATTTTAATGAGTTCGGTATATTTTGATCAATCTTTTCAGTCATAATCATTCATATAAATATCCCCGTACAAATCATACAACTTATCTCACAATGCCTCCCGTAAAATCACGCAAGTCCTACATGGCAGCTTTTAAGCTGGAAGTTGTAAAGTTCGCTGAAGAGAAAGGTGGGAATATGGTTGCTCACAGGAAATATGGTGTAAGTGAAAAATGTGTCCGGGATTGGCGTAAAGCTAAGGTTGCATTATGCGCTACAAAAAAAACAAAGAAAGCAAATCGTGGCTGCAAAGCAAGATGGATTAATATTGATTATAAGTTAGAAGACTATGTTTTGAAACAACGTGCCGCGTGTCGTGGAATGAACTCTGTTGATCTCCGACTCAAGGCAAAGGAAATAGCAACAGAATTCGGAATTGAAAGTTTTAGTGGAAGTGCATCATGGTGTTTTTGGTTTATCTCATCTGTTGAATCTTGCACTCAAAACTGGTTTCAACTGGAAGGAATGATCATAGCTCTTGTTGTAATGGATATTGCTGGTAATATGGAATATCATACGACGATACCATCAATATTCATGCAACCGGAAGTTACTACCGGTAGTATAAAATACAAAGCCAAGTTATTGACCTGGCCTCGTCTTATACTCCGAATCGACTTATATATGGACGAAGGATGGACAATTTACAAAATTGGTCAATTTGACTTATACTCCGCATCGACCTATAGGCCGGAAAATACGGTAGTTCAAACGAAAACATTTTCTTTACAATTTTTGCAAAGCTTTACAATTTATTTACAGCAATAAACTGCATAATCTTCGCAGTAAACTAAATTGAATCTTTCAAATAATCTTGAAATTTTCTTTTTATATTCATTTATGATTTTAGCACACAATTTGTATTATAAGTAAAATCCAATGTTTAACATCTTGCTTTCTATATAGCAAAGTGATTTGCTGTATACATCTTAATCACAATAAATACATGACAATTATTACCGCATTCTGCAAATCGTTCCACCCTCCCTCTGCCATAAATTGACGGAATGGTTCTCCATTCTTCAACCTAGCATCGATCTTTCTCTCAACAAAAACTGTGTGGCCTTCATTTAACCTGCAGACAGTAAACAACCTTGTCAAACACTGTAATGCAATAAATAATGGGCTGTTGAGCCAAATACTCAAATCACACAGCCAGCTGAGCTGAAGACTTATGTCAAAAAGGGTTGAGATCTGTTAAAATATATACAATCTAAAAAAATGTAAACTACACTGTACATAAGAGTAATATGACCAGAGACTGGAGTCAATAAAAAAAAAAAATGATGATTATACATGATTCAATATCATATGGCATGATACTTCATATTCCAAAACAATATGACTGCAATATAAAACTCTTTAATTCATTCCATTCTTGTGACTTGGGATACATAACTGAATTTTAGCAGAAAAACATTTCTCCACACAAAGCTCAGTTGCAAAGTAAAAGCGATTTTCTTAGGTGATTTTTGGAATGTAAGTCAATTTTTAGCAAACAGAGGTTTCAAACATATGGCCTATGGACCATATCATGTGGCCAGCAAACTGATTGGCATAACAAGATGTCATGAGAGATAACAAAGGTGGTGTAGCCCTTGAGACATCTAAAATGCCCTCATGTGGCTCCCCGGGGTGGTTAGAGTTGAGGCCCCTGGTCTGGTGACAGGATTTTTTTTAACTTCCCAAATGCAGATTAATTTATTATAATCCATCTTTAAAAAGGAACTATTTTTGTTTCTCATATAAATATTTCATTGGATGCAAAATATTTTTAATCTAAAGAGTTCAAGCCACATACATATGTTGGCCAGTATACTTTACAAGATAACATGAACAATGTCTCCAAATATTTGAACAATACTGAATATACTTGTTATAAGTAAGTCCAACCCAAATCTGCCATCACTCTCAAACATCCTTAATCCACTTGTTACAAATAATGCACTCTTAAATTTCAAGAGATTGCATCCTGTTACCATTATGAGCAGAGAGGCTTGGTGTGGTTCTGTCGGTTTAATACCATATTTTCAACACAATATAAGACATTCATGGCAACCAGGAAATTTGGCTTAGGAAAAACTCCAGGAAGAACCACAACCCAGAGGTAAAACCAGGGAAAACTCCAGGAAGAACCACAACCCAGAGGCAAAACCAGGGAAAACTCCAAGAAGAACCACAACCCAGAGGTAAAACCAGGAAGAACCACAACCCAGAGGTAAAACCAGGAAAAACTCCAGGAAGAACCACAACCCAGAGGTAAAACCAGGGAAAACTCCAGGAAGAACCACAACCCAGAGGCAAAACCAGGGAAAACTCCAGGAAGAACCACAACCCAGAGGATGATAATGACAAGCTTTCTCAGATACCCAAGTTGTCTTTGCCGAGACTCAAACTCTGATGGTTGAAATGTGATTTGTAAAGACAAGTGACTTAGACCACACAACTTCCCAAGGCCACATAAACTGAGTGGGAATCATTCCCTTACTGCACATCTTGTATAGTCAATTAACCTAGGTCCGAAAACTATTTGATTTGCAATACACAGCACTCACACAATACAGACACTTAGACACTTGTAATTCTCTCTCTCTTACCTTAAAATATAATTATCCATCCTTAAATCTTCAAATGTGAATGTTATTACTCATACCTTTATTAGGCAATATGAGTACTACCGTTACATCTAATCACATGTTATGGAATAACAAATCAACTACACAAGAAATGTTATTTCTCATAACTGCAATTTGGGATAGCAGATCAACTAAAATGTTATTTCTAATAACTGCAATTTGGGATAGCAGATCAACTAAAATGTTATTTCTAATAACTGCAATTTGGGATAGCAGATCAACTAAAATGTTATTTCTAATAACTGCAATTTGGGATAGCAGATCAACTAAAATGTTATTTCTCATATCTGTATTTTGGGATAGCAGATCAACTAAAATGTTATTTCTAATAACTGCAATTTGGGATAGCAGATCAACTAAAATGTTATTTCTCATATCTGTATTTTGGGATAGCAGATCAACTAAAATGTTATTTCTAATAACTGCAATTTGGGATAGCAGATCAACTAAAATGTTATTTCTCATATCTGTATTTTGGGATAGCAGATCAACTAAAATATTATTTCTCATAAGTGTATTTTGGGATAGCAGATCAACTAAAATATTATTTCTCATAAGTGTATTTTGGGATAGCAGATCAACTAAAAAGTTATTTCTCATAACTGTATTTTGGGATAGCAGATCAACTAAAATATTATTTCTCATAACTGTATTTTGGGATAGCAGATCAACTAAAATATTATTTCTCATAAGTGTATTTTGGGATAGCAGATCAACTAAAATATTATTTCTCATAAGTGTATTTTGGGATAGCAGATCAACTAAAAAGTTATTTCTCATAACTGTATTTTGGGATAGCAGATCAACTAAAATGTTATTTCTCATAACTGTATTTTGGGATAGCTGATCAACTAAAATGTTATTTCTCATAAGTGTATTTTGGGATAGCAGATCAACTAAAATGTTATTTATCATAAATGTATTTTGGGATAGCAGATCAACTAAAATGTTATTTCTCATAACTGTATTTTGGGATAGCAGATCAACTAAAATGTTATTTCTCATATCTGTATTTTGGGATAGCAGATCAACTAAAATGTTATTTCTCATAACTGTATTTTGGGATAGCAGATCAACTAAAATGTTATTTCTCATAACTGTATTTTGGGATAGCAGATCAACTAAAATGTTTTTTATCATAACTATTTTGAGATAGCAGATCAACTAAAATGTTATTTCTCATATCTGTATTTTGGGATAGCAGATCAACTAAAATGTTATTTCTCATATCTGTATTTTGGGATAGCAGATCAACTAAAATATTATTTCTCATAAGTGTATTTTGGGATAGCAGATCAACTAAAATGTTATTTCTCATAACTGTATTTTGGGATAGCAGATCAACTAAAATGTTATTTATCATAACTATTTTGAGATAGCAGATCAACTAAAATGTTATTTCTCATATCTGTATTTTGGGATAGCAGATCAACTAAAATGTTATTTCTCATAAGTGTATTTTGGGATAGCAGATCAACTAAAATGTTATTTCTCATAACTGTATTTTGGGATGGCAGATCAACTAAAATGTTATTTCTCATAAGTGTATTTTGGGATAGCAGATCAACTAAAATGTTATTTCTCATATCTGTATTTTGGGATAGCAGATCAACTAAAATGTTATTTCTCATAACTGTATTTTGGGATAGCAGATCAACTAAAATGTTATTTCTCATAACTGTATTTTGGGACAGCAGATCAACTAAAATGTTATTTCTCATAAGTGTATTTTGGGATAGCAGATCAACTAAAATGTTATTTTTTATAACTGTATTAGGGGATACTAAATCAAGAGTAAAATCCTACTATTTTGTTTAACTTTGTATCCATGATAAGGTTTATGAGAACACAACATGTCCTAAATTCAAAATACTGAAGAGTGCAAGACGTATGTGTGTGTGTGTGTGTGTGTGTGTGTGTGTGTGTGTGTGTGTGTGTGTGTGTGAGAGAGAGAGAGTTTGTTTTTGTTTTTTATGGTTTAATGCCATTTTTCAGCACAATATAGGCTATACATGGCGGCCAGTATTAATGGTGGAGGAAGAAACCGGACAAACCCCGGAAAGAACCAACAACCCACAAGAAGCTACTGGCAAGCTTTCTCACATAACTACATTTGCCGAATCTTAGACTCGAACACACGCAGACAGAGGTGAGATGGCAGTGGTCCGTAACGGACAGCGCTTTAGACCACTTGGCCACTCGGAGCCCAGAGAGAGAGAGAGAGAGATAGAGAGAGAGAGAGAGAGAGAGAGAGAGAGAGAGAGACAGACAGACAGAGAGAGAGAGAGAGAGAGAGAGAGAGAGAGAGAGAGAGAGAGAGCTTTAACAATTTTTCAGTCAATTCATTATGTCTCAGTGTGGCAATTTATAGTTATTTTCTAGCAACTGGGGCATCATGCCAACGACATGTCCCACCTGGTCATTTTATCCTGACAATAGGCCGACCAGTCCTAACACTAAACTCTGAGGGCCTAGCAAGGCAGCCATTAGTACTATCTATTCCCAAGTCTTGTGTATGACTTGGCCAAGGTTCGAACCCACAACTTCCCGCATATGGGTCAGATGTTTATCCTGCTGTAATGTGGTACAATAATTGGAGTAAATACTGCCAAAAGTGATATTAACTATTTTTACAAATGTGATATAGTGAGATCTAGTACTCTGATTTAATATTTATGTATTACTGAGAAATCTTCTGGAGTAGATAGTGCCAACAGTGATATGTACAGAACAGTGATATAGTGAGATTGGAGTGGATACTGCCAACAGTGATATGTATAGAACAGTGATATAGTGAGATTGGAGTAGATACTGCCAACAGTGATATGTACAGATCAGTGATATAGTGAGATTTACTACTCTGACCTACTATTTATGCATTACATGGGAATCTTCCTTTAAAGTGGCATGGAAGTTTGGAGTAAATACTGCCAACAGTGATAAAAACTATACAAAAGTGGTATACTAAGATTTAGTAATCTGACTTGCTATTTATGTGGTATGAGGTAATGTGGCAGTTGGAGTCCAAAAGTTTATAATTGCACGTACGAGTCAGACAGAAGGAAAGGAGGGGAACAGCAAAAACATCAGTAAAATGTACAGTAATAATTCTACAACCTGCCAATTCATGTATTAATTCTTGATTACAAGGCACATAAAGATCACTGTTCTGTAAGAACATTATTACCTGTAAACTACATTTCTAAAACTTAGCTTGATTATTTTAATATATCTAGATGATATTTTGAATAGTGTCAGGGATCAAGAGACATAACAAATAAACAAGATACCCTTAATGGGACTCTACTGTCTGAAAAGATTTTATAAGAATTCCAATTAAGATTATTTAACATATTTGATATTCTCGAGTTGTTAGTACCTCAATAAATAGCTACTGAGGTGGCCATACCACATGCAAGATCAGAAACTAGTCAACATTTAAGACTTTCAATGAAAATGCCATGCCAATTATTGGCAATATCATCATTCATGAAAAAGATATAGTGAAAAGTTTTTCAACATTGGGGCAGCAAGGTACAATTTTCATTACCTAACTTCACCACTATTGATGTCATACCTAACTTCACCACTATTGCTGTCATACCTAACATCATCACTATTGCTGTCATACCTAACTTTACCACTATTGATGTCATACCTAACTTCACCACTATTGCTGTCATACCTAACATCATCACTATTGCTGTCATACCTAACTTCACCACTATTGCTGTCATACCTAACTTCACCACTATTGCTGTCATACCTAACATCATCATTATTGATGTCATACCTAACTTCACCACTATTAATGTCATACCTAACTTCACCACTATTGCTGTCATACCTAACATCATCACTATTGCTGTCATACCTAACATCATCACTATTGCTGTCATAACTAACTTCAATACTATTGCTGTCATGCCTAACATCATCACTATTTCTGTCATACCTAACTTCATCACTATTTCTGTCATACCTAACTTCATCACTATTGCTGTCATACCTAACTTCACCACTATTGCTGTCATACCTAACTTCACCACTATTGCTGCTATACCTAACATCATCACTATTGCTGTCATAAGTAACTTCATCACTATTGCTGTCATACCTAACTTCACCACTATTGCTGTCATACCTAACTTCAACACTACTGCTGTCATACCTAACTTCACCACTACTGATGTCATACCTAACTTCATCACTACTGCTGTCATACCTAACTTCATCACTATTGCTGTCATACCTAACTTCACCACAATTGCTGTCATACCTAACTTCACCACTACTGCTGTCATACCTAACTTCACCACTACTGCTGTCATATACCTATTTTACAAATTAATTCCTAGTCTAATAATGTGTAACACATCTGAATCATTCCTGATAAAATAACCATACCAAACATTCATCATGTTTTTTACATTGCAGCAATAGCTTAATATATGGAATTACATTTTGAATGAAAAATGACTAAATTGCAAAGATGTTTAGTCTCCTTGCTAAAGTTTTAAAGTGCAATCACAGTGGTGAAATGGAGAGAAAAAGTTGATGTCAAACTCACTAACATTTATGATAGACTCAAGCTGATGAGAAAAGAACAGTTTTAGCAATTAGTTGAAAGTTGGCATCCTAAAAAGAAAGCAAACTCTTTTTAAAAAGAGGAAGTAAATAATTTGATGAAGATTATCAAGGGCTACTACATGATGCCATTTATTATGTTACTCCTGAATGGATTCAGCTCTGTTGGCACCATGAATGCTAGTGTAGCATGAAGTGTTGATATATCGGGTGATGACATCACTGCTTTAGCAATCTTTTACATTGCTGAAACATTTTTGCAAATATTACAAAATGTTCTAGAACACAGGTAAGATATTTTGAATATAAGGTTGCAAGTGTCAATTCATTTGTAAACATGAAACCAGGAGAATTATATTGGAAATTTTAAGAAACTACATGCACAATTAAATTAAGCAAAGCAACGTGTTATTTGTACACAGCAAGCAATGTGCTATTTGTAAACAGCAAGCAACATGTTATTTGTACACAGCAAGCAATTTTTTATTTGTACACAGCAAGCATTGTGCTATTTGTACACAGCAAGCAACATGTTATTTGTACACAGCAAGCAATTTTTTATTTGTACACAGCAAGCATTGTGCTATTTGTAAACAGCAAGCAACATGTTATTTGTACACAGCAAGCAATTTTTTATTTGTACACAGCAAGCATTGTGCTATTTGTACACAGCAAGCAACATGTTATTTGTACACAGCCAAGAAGCAAAGCATACTGAAATCAATGATTATATTTTTTCAAGTCAGTTTTGTTACTATATATGTATATTCTCTGTGGTTTATTGATACTTCCACTCAAAAAAGGTATCTGTCAATAAAGAACTTTTACCAACTCACTGAAACCTAAAATTCTAAAACCAAACAACATTCTTTATTCAGTCACTAGTTGGTCTTGAAACTCAGAGCTAAGCAAAAACAGTATTTTATGGAGGGATATCCACTTACAGTCTCCTGAAGAGCAATCCAGCCTCCTTGGGCCAGGAAATGGTAATAAGCCCCACCCAACTTCATTCTAGACACTATCTTCCTCTCTATAAACCTGGTGTGACCCTCATTCAGCCTAAGAAATAGAAAGTGGTTGTGTATCTGTCTATTTGGGAACATGACCTTGAATGACCTTGTCCATTCATTACGATTTATATTGCGATTTTGTACAATTTTAGGTTGCTATGGGAATTTCTACTGGCTTATCAACGTGCACGACCATATAAAAAAGCCAGCTTCTTCTCCTAAAAATGCATCTAATTTTTTATTTGTAAGCAAGCAGAAACTATTTCATGGATGAGGGTTCTTCTGCCATAATACCCGTTTCATGAAATGGACCATGCTAATAATTTAGCATTAAGGACATTGTGACACCCTCTACTTGTTTGTCCCATTACCATATATCTTACTAAAAAATTAGGGGAAACGTCATCAAATTTGGTAATTTATCTTGCTCATAAGGTCGAGTAAGAATGGTATTATTATATATTATCTTTCCAAGAATTCAAAATATAACGGAAAATATTCAAATATTTTCATCATTCAAAATAGTTAGCAGTGAATGAGGGACATTGAAGCAGGAACCTTAATACACCATTCCCTCAGTAACTCGTGCCCTGATAACTCACAAACCCGCTTATAACATGGTGTTCGGTGTGGATCCTGATTTTCCCCCTAAAGAAAATAGATTTTAAATATCTTTCAAAATATAATGAACTTGAAAAAATTACAATAAGAACTAGTAAATTAAACCTTTATACAAATCTCATTTGATCATAAAAAATGGTGATTAATGCCCATAAAGATAGATTCCATATTGTGAAATTTTCAAGTTCTAAATAAGATATCAGATATTATGGTTGGGTTTATTTGTTGATAAATACACTGTAAATAAACAGTATGGTGAAATGGTGATCAATGAAAACGTCTGGTAAACAACAGGTCGCAAAAGAGAATGAAATAAACAGCAATTAAATATCTTGCTATGTGAAAGTCACATTCTAATCCTTTATTTCTGTTTCAATGTAAACATTATAATTGCAACATATTCTTTTCTATGAAAACATGAAAATAGTTAATCAGCCATCACATCGAAACCTGTTAGTACTTCTGTGAGAACCTAATTACCTGCCAGCTTGTTTTGATCAACAACTTGGTGAAGTGTTTGCTGCATTAAAATGGTTAATTAAAAGAGACCAGTGTTGTTTAATCACTATGAATATGTCCTTTGTATCGAATCAAGCAAATGAGGACTTTGCTCAGTGGCAGAGAAATCAAAGAGTAACACAAAAAATTAACTGATTTGTTCAAAATGTGAACTGACATTTGTTAAGCTTATCACAACCAGAATTTATTATTGTGCTCTAATTTACATTGGTTTAAATTTGAAGACCCATTAAATTCATGTTGGTAATGATTAACCCTTGTTTTTTATTTTAATTCTACCCTAATCAAATCTATCTATCAATGATCAATCAATCGATCAACATTGTTTCTCAAAAAGAGTCGATCTTTTGTATTAAAAAAATGTTTAATTTTGGATCAAACAATAAAACTAGAATGTATCCAATTCAACACAAAAATTAGTGACATAATACACAATGTGTGATGTGGTACACATGTTAAGCGAACGGAAACCACGTGGAATAATGTTTTTGATTATCTCAATATACTGTAATTTATCCTGAAATTAATGTTACTTTATGAGGAAAAAATAAACTATGCCATTATGAAGAGATAATCACAGTTTATCTCAGCATGATCATAAAGTGAATATTCAACACTATAATCTGCCCGCATAAAAACTTTTGCCTTTGTATCAAACCTTTTATTTCTTATGTTTTTTATTATTATTATAGGTCTTTCGATAACTCACGCCTCGCTTATAGTGCAGACAAAGTTTTTTTGGACCCAGATGTGTGCAAGTTATCAAGGGAGAGTAGAATTTGGTTGTTTTCTTTAGACAGTAAGTCCAGTGATGCTAATTACAGTGGACTTGGCAGTCTTCTCTCCTTCTCTCAAATGTTGGTGATTATGAACACTTTTAGTTAATTGGTCAGAATTTTTTGTGGCAATTTCAACTGCTTGTTTTTGTGTTATATTTTTTTATTTATATTTGTATTATTAATTTTAAAATAAAAAAGCATTTTTTTTAATATGATATGCATGCTTCTGCTTTTATCAACTCAAATTGGTGACTTTATACAGAGTACATTTACCACTTTATGTTTTGGTCTAAGGTTCATATGCAATGACAACTTTATTTCCCTCTTCCTGTGTAATCAATGGGAGTATAGTACACCAGAAGTAGTCATTTGGCACTGTTCTTAAATAAGCAACATCTCCACACCCAATCCTTTGGCTTTTGATTAGATTTTTCATTTATATGGGTATCTGTTCACCCAATTTATGAAAATTAGCAGCCTAGAATAAATATTTCATATAAAGATACAAGTTTCATTTTCATTTATGATTTAATGTTCATTACCCATCCTGAATAAGACCAGTATGCCAAGAAAATAGAAAAAGGATTGAAAAAAGTTGAAAAAATATTACACTAAAATAAAATGCTGTCTTCATTTTTGTCAAATTTAAATAATACTAGATCTGATGACCTGTATTTTCTGTGAAATATGGTCAATAAATAACGTACTTTCAAAGTCAAACCAGGGATTCATTGATAACTTACTACATGTATATAGTTGAGACAAAATAGCCACTGCTGTGTGAATGCAAGTGAAAAAAGTAGTCCAGCTAAATACAAGACAATACCATTTTCAAGAACCATACATTAATGAAAACAAATGAACTAGCTTATAAGCAAATATTGTATGCTACGGTGATTGGTCTTACTGTTAAATTTTGAAATTAGGAAACATCGACAACATCTTAAACAAATATGACAGAATCCTGATATAAAATAAATATGGGCATACATGTTAAACAAATATGACATGATTCAGATCTCAGGAAATATGAACAGACAAGTTAAACAAACCATGACTGTGATATTTAGTAATATGGGCAAACAAGATAAACAAACAATAAATGATTTGATAACAGGAAATATGGGCACACAAGATAAACTAACCGAACATGATTTTTCTATCAGGAAATACAGACACACAAGATAAATAAAAAGGACACGAGTTTGAAATCAGGAAATATGGGTACACAAGATAAATAGGACATGATTTTGATATCAGGAAACATGGGCACACATATTAAACATGACATGATTTCAATATCAGGAAACATGGCACACAAGTTAAACAAGTATGACACGAATGTGATATTTGGTATTATGGGCACACAAGATCAATAAATAAGACATCATTTGAAACTAGGAAAGATGGGCACACAAGATAAACAAACAAGACATGATTATGATTTAATAACAAAAAACATGGGCATACAAGATAAACAAATAAGACATGATTCAATAGCAGGAAATATGAGCACACAAGAAAAATAAATCAGACATGATTTGATAACAGGAAATATGGATACACAAGATAAATAGGACATGATTTTGATTTCAGGAAATATGCGCACACAAGATAAACAAATGTAATATGATTCTGCATTTAAATGCATCATTGATTTCATTTTGTTTCAGTTAAAAATTGGATTGTGCTGTACCTATAATGATTTTAACAAATTCCTTTGAAATTAAAAAGTAAAAGGAAAACTGGGTATTTCTTTTTTTTCTTCTGTGTTCTCAAGTAGTACAATGTTTTATGCTCTACAAAATTTCATATTCCTGTGCTTTTCCATATCTCAACCTGAAAAATAGGTAACTGCAACCTACTTTTGGTATAGGAGTTGTTCTCCCTGAGATGCTTTCAAAAATAGTACATTGATACTGATAGTATTACAAACTGATAAATGGTCCTTTAATACCTGAAAATAAGGCCACAGTGACAAGATTTTAGCATGGATGAAGAATGCTCCATGTGATGCATCCACATGCCATATTTCATGAGTAAGAAAGGGTCCCAGATATCAAGGTTTTATGAAATTATCAGCTGATAATACAAAAGCCACTTATAGGGAGTTTGCAGTCTGACAATATTCCAGGTCCTTAGTAATGGAGTAATACAAGGAGTTTGCAGTCGGATATAATTCCAGACCCTAAGAGTGGAAGTAATATAGGAATTTTGCAGTCCGATGTAATTCCAGACCCTAAGAGTGGAAGTAATATAGGAATTTTGCAGTCTGATATAATTCCAGACCCTAAGAGTGGAAGTAATATAGGAATTTTGCAGTCCGATGTAATTCCAGACCCTTAGAGTGGAAGTAAGATAGGAGTTTTGCAGTCCGATGTAATTCCAGACCCTTAGAGTGGAAGTAAGATAGGAATTTTGCAGTCCGATGTAATTCCAGACCCTTAGAGTGGAAGTAAGATAGGAGTTTTGCAGTCCGATGTAATTCCAGACCCTTAGAGTGGAAGTAAGATAGGAAATTTTGCAGTCTGATATAATTCCAGACCCTCATAGTGAAAGTATTATAGGAAGTTTGCAGTCTGATGTAATTCCAGACCCTTAGAGTTGAAGTAATATAGGGAGTTTGCAGTCTGATGTTATTCCAGGTCCTTTGTGTTGGATTAATACATGCAGGTGCTCTTATTCTAGACCTTTAGTGTTTGAGTATTATATGGAGTTTGCAGTGTGATATTATTTCAGGCTGGTAATATTGGAGTATTACATGGAGTTTGCAGTCTTAAGTTATTCCAAGCCCTCACTGTTTTAGTATTACATGGAGATTGCAGTCTTATTTTATTCCAGACCCATACTGGAGTATTTCATTGGGATTGCAGACTGATGTTATTCCAGGCTGGAGTATTTCATGGGGATTGCTGACTAATGTTATTCCAGACCTATACTTGAGTATTTCATGGGGATTGCAGACTGATGTTATTCCAGACCCATACTTGAGTATTTCATGGGGATTGCAGTCTTATGTTATTCCAGACCCATACTTGAGTATTTCATCGGGATTGCAGACTGATGTTATTCCTGACCCATACTGGAGTATTTCATGGGGATTGCAGACTGATGTTATTCCTGACCCATACTTGAGTATTTCATGGGGATTGCAGACTGATGTTATTCCTGACCCATACTGGAGTATTTCATGGGGATTGCAGACTGATGTTATTCCTGACCCATACTTGAGTATTTCATGGGGATTGCAGTCTTATGTTATTCCAGACCCATACTGGAGTATTTCATGGGGATTGCAGACTTATGTTATTCCAGACCCATACTTGAGTATTTCATGGGGATTGCAGACTGATGTTATTCCAGACTAATGTTATTCCAGACCCATACTGGAGTATTTCATGTGGATTGCAGACTGATGTTATTCAAGACCTATATTGGAGTATTACATGGGGATTGCAGACTAATGTTATTCCAGACCCATACTGTTTGTAAAGCATGAAATATGCGGTTATTATTTACTGCAAAAGTAAAATATTTTATGCAGTTTTAAGATTATTTTGTAAGTAAAACACTGAATGAAAGAATCAAAGTCACATCTGTATGTCTCTTACAAGAACATCTCTGCAACACCAAATAATAATGTAGTTACAAAAATATCATGTCAATAAATTTCCATATCTTTTAATTTTACATACCAGAAATGTTCAAAACTGCTATTGGTGACCAGATTTCCTGTCCAGCTATGGGAAATTTCATGGGCAACAACATCAGCCAGAGACTTGTCACCTGCCTAAAAGGACAGAATAAATGTAAGTTACTGTTGCACCAGAACATTTTGATTGGGTATGAAATTGGTGAATTAAAAATGTCTGCATACAATACAGATGGCCTGACAATATAATGAAATTGAAGAACTCTTTATTAATATACAAAGACAAAAGCTCAATTCAAACAGGGACCATAACTCTGTTATTTCGGACTTAAAAAGATGAAAATTTAAGTTGATCTAGAATTTCTTAATATAAGGTCTTGAAACCCAATGATGTCCTTCCTTCAGTCCATTTAGTCCATGAAGTTCTTCAATATATGAAGTATTATAATCCATGAAGTCATTAATACAGTAGGTCCTTCAGTCCATGAAGGATTTTTAAAAAATTTTATTGAGCAGAAACAATAGTCATGACATACTGATGGATGCAACACAGAATTTTTTGCAAGCATTCAAATTAATAATAATGGCAATTACAATTATACAATTTCTGGTGAAATGAGCAAAACAATAGTTTTATTATACTTTTTAATTGTTATTCTGGACAACATGTCATCTAAAGGACAAAACAAAATTACAGGCACAAGTCCTAATGATTAAAGTTCCAAGTAACCTTGAGTGGAAATCAAAAGTAAATCTAATGCTGAAAAAATGTTGATGTGCATATAGTAGCCTGTATAATGGTTATGTGCAAAACAGTCTTTTATTGGAACAAAAAATACAATCCAAGAATTTAAATCCTTATTTGAAATTTCATCATAATTTCAAGTCTATATTTCCAAGAATGTTATTTCTGATGAGCACAGTATATTCCCATTGAATAAATAATTTGAATAAATTCCAGCCCAAATTAATTTCTGGACACAACAATAATACAACTGATTCCGCATAGATCTTAAAACACAAATGAATATTTTCTAGAAAAACAAGATTATATAGTCCTCTACATGATATAAGGTCAGAATTAGCATTTTCTTTTTTTTTAAAATTATTATTAATGGAGAATAGCCATCAAGAAGCTTCTTAGTGTTTACAAAATAAAATTAGAATTAGGTCTGTTACTAAAATTATAATACAATGTGGAACATATCGGTTAGGCCAGGTATATTTATAGGGGAATTACAATAACATAGACCCAGACCAAATAAATATGATTACTTTTATAAATAATTATCCTATTATTAAACCCATACTCATAGAGAATAGCTTAGCTGTGTTTTTTGTTTACAAAATTTAAAAAGAAATCATTTAGGTAAAGTAGAAACCAGACATGATATTGGAAGAGGTCAAGTCCAAAGTACAATGTTATATTATCAATAGCATATCTTAAAATTTTTTTTTTAAAATATGCAAACTAATAATGCATTAAATATCCATAACATTTGATCATATTGGCATTACTTGTACAAATCTGAAAGCAATAAATGTCAGTATTCTGTAAATAAATTGACATTACTGGTACAATTTAAAATCAGTCAAAGCCAGTATTCTGTACATAAATTGACATTACTGGTACAATTTAAAATCAGTCAAAGCCAGTATTCTGTACATAAACTGACATTACTGGTGCAATTTAAAAACAGTCAAAGCCAGTATTCTGTAAATAAATTGACGTTACTGGTACAATTTAAAATCAGTCAAAGCCAGTATTCTGTACATAAACTGACATTACTGGTACAATTTAAAATCAGTCAAAGCCAGTATTCTGTAAATAAACTGACATTACTGGTACAATTTAAAATCAGTCAAAGCCAGTATTCTGTAAATAAACTGACGTTACTGATACAATTTAAAATCAGTCAAAGCCAGTATTCTGTACATAAACTGACGTTACTGGTACAATTTAAAATCAGTCAAAGCCAGTATTCTGTACATAAACTGACGTTACTGGTACAATTTAAAATCAGTCAAAGCCAGTATTCTGTAAATAAACTGACGTTACTGGTACAATTTAAAATCAGTCAAAGCCAGTATTCTGTAAAAAAACTGACGTTACTGGTACAATTTAAAATCAGTCAAAGCCAGTATTCTGTAAATAAACTGACGTTACTGGTACAATTTAAAATCAGTCAGAGCCAGTATTCTGTAAATAAACTGACATTACTGGTACATTTTAAAATCAGTCAAAGCCAGTATTCTGTAAATAAACTGACGTTACTGGTACAATTTAAAATCAGTCAAAGCCAGTATTCTGTACATAAAGTGACATTACTGGTACAATTTAAAATCAGTCAAAGCCAGTATTCTGTAAATAAACTGATGTTACTGGTACAATTTAAAATCAGTCAAAGTCAGTATTCTGTAAATAAACTGACGTTACTGGTACAATTTAAAATCAGTCAAAGCCAGTATTCTGTACATAAACTGACGTTACTGGTACAATTTAAAATCAGTCAAAGTCAGTATTCTGTAAAAAAACTGACGTTACTGGTACAATTTAAAATCAGTCAAAGTCAGTATTCTGTAAATAAACTGACGTTACTGGTACAATTTAAAATCAGTCAAAGTCAGTATTCTGTAAATAAACTGACGTTACTGGTACAATTTAAAATCAGTCAAAGCCAGTATTCTGTACATAAACTTACGTTACTGGTACAATTTAAAATCAGTCAAAGCCAGTATTCTGTAAATAAACTGACGTTACTGGTACAATTTAAAATCAGTCAAAGCCAGTATTCTGTAAATAAACTGACGTTACTGGTACAATTTAAAATCAGTCAAAGCCAGTATTCTGTAAATAAACTGACGTTACTGGTACAATTTAAAATCAGTCAAAGCCAGTATTCTGTACATAAAGTGACATTACTGGTACAATTTAAAATCAGTCAAAGCCAGTATTCTGTAAATAAACTGATGTTACTGGTACAATTTAAAATCAGTCAAAGCCAGTATTCTGTAAATAAACTGAAGTTACTGGTACAATTTAAAATCAGTCAAAGCCAGAATTCTGTAAATAAACTGACGTTACTGGTACAATTTAAAATCAGTCAAAGCCAGTATTCTGTAAATAAATTGACATTACTGGTACAATTTAAAATCAGTCAAAGCCAGTATTCTGTACATAAATTGACATTACTGGTACAATTTAAAATAAAATTCAGTATTCCGTACATAAATTGACATTACTGGTACAATTTAAATTCAGTCAAATTCAGTATTCTGTACATTACTGGTACAATTTAAAATCAGTCAAAGCCAGTATTCTGTAAATAAACTGACGTTACTGGTACAATTTAAAATCAGTCAAAGTCAGTATTCTGTAAATAAACTGACGTTACTGGTACAATTTAAAATCAGTCAAAGCCAGTATTCTGTACATAAATTGACATTACTGGTACAATTTAAAATCAGTCAAAGCCTTCAATGCCAGTATTCAGTAAAAATGATTATCCATGACCTACATGAAACTGTTAATCGCTTATGCCATTCTCATTTACTCCCCAAGATGCATACACTGCGACATATGTAAATTCACAGATATTTAATGAACAGTAAATATGTGTGCAGACTGCTTTTCAAGCTTCTGATCATGTGCACCCACAGTATATAGTTGCAATTCTTCTCATGTACATGTTTAAATTATTTCGGTTACATTTTTTCATAATCTTGAGGATTGTTATTGTGCTTTTTAAAATTTACTCATCACCATGATGTCAAAGCCATATGTAGCCTAGTACACCCACCCCCCCCCCAAATTATGAAAAAACTGACAGCCGTAGAGGCCCCAGTGACTGAACCCTTACGTATCTTGGGAAATACCTGTACTGGCAGCCATGTTTCAAGGCAGACTGTCATCATTCTGTAATACAGGAAATGGCCTTGATTCCAGTCAATTCTCTGTGAAAATCGATCTTAACTCCATGCAGTTTTTGAGAGAATGTCTTTACATTTTTAGAATTAAACATCTTTTTAAAAAAATGTCTTTAAATATTTATAATTTTTGTTTTAACAGTGATAACTAAATCTGATAGTGGAATGGAATCACAAAATGGCTGATGTTTCAAAGTCAGAATTTCTTTCTAAAATGCAAGATAAGAAATTACTCACCAGAAGGGTTGGTGTAACAAATGTGAGACATGGATTCTCCATGCCCCCATATGGAAAGGATGGTGGAAGCACTAAAAGGTCATACTGACCCCAAACATAGGGTCCCAAAAGGGACTCTGCAGTCTGAATCATCTTCTCTGTCTGAAAAACAGGACACATACCATTTTTGAAGAGTGATTCTTTTCCGGTATATTTCTGTTACAAAGAATTTCCATTTAAGTGGATGGATAGACTTCCTATGTAAAGATATCAAAGGTACATACAAATTTACATCATTATACAATATTAGAAAATGATACTGGAGTTTTACTAGAAATGAGTGCATGCTTTTCATGATTTCTCACTAAACTTTTATTAAATATGAAATTTACTGTAGATTGGGAGCTACTTGCACAAAATAATATCATTATAAAAAAAAACATAATATAGTTCAAGAGGAAGTCATCCAAATAACAAGAAATCTACATTCTATAGCTCAGTGTACAATAACATTCTAAAAGAATGAACTTTTTTTTTTACATACAAGACATGTGTGTTACTCTTTGCCTTACCAATATTTGAAAATGTAAACCAAGTTCTGAAATGTATTGGGGGGTTTTTCCAGTTAAAAGGTCTAAAGATATCAATTAGGATCCACAAAAATTATAAAGTTAGACTTATGTCACGATGGAAGATAATGGACTTTTGCCTTTGGAGAGAATTTCTCAAATGTTCACCAAATCTATTTGTCTACTATCCATTAATCATACTTTTAACTACATGTTACTTCATCAAGCTGTATAATGTGACAATTCCCAAGCAAACAACTTGAATTTTATGTCCAAATGAACTCTATTTTCCTTAAATTCTGGATGTTTTTATTAGTCCAGTAGTCTTGATAAACAGACTATGATGTCACTTTTCTCAAGCTAACAAATTAGTCTTTATCACATATCAATTAAGTATATATTGTCAATCACATCAGTCTATGTTAAGAATATTCATATTAATGTCTGTCAATAACAAGGGATGATTTGGAAAATATCTTTTGAATGAAGTGGACTCTTTGACAGGAAAGAAAAGTTCTGTATATTGAGTGGGAGGTATATTTCATTTTGATGTCATTAAAGAAAGGAAATGCAAGTCTTTAAGGTCTGCTTAAGTATAAACTCAAGTGTTAGCCTAAAATCTATCATGTTTTGAAAGATATTTACAAATAAATGTAAAGGGATGTAAGTAAATGTGATATTTACAAGCAGACATCGCTTGAAATCTTATGTCAGGAATACAAAGCACAGAAGATTGATAGGTGCAATGAAATTTTGCCTTAACTACAGAAAAATGCACAACTCGAGCTTGAATGAAACAGGTTCATGCTTTCATATTTCTCCATAGGTATTAATTTTTGTCATTTTGCAGCAAAGGACAAATTAGTGGGTGCTAAATTTACTGATTTGGATTTGTGAGAATTTGCATCTTTATTTTATTTTGTGGATTAACCGCTACAAATCTCAACAACTTCTATCAATACTGCAAAATAAAGAATAAAAAAGAACTGAAACATGCTGGCAACAAATGGAGGTTATTTTAATGGTTAAAACAAACACTAATGCCAAAAATGAGCACAATTCAAACACCTGTTGATATCAATGTTGTACACACTGTTTTGGAACTAGTGCTCAACATCAAAATGGAGTCAATGCAGTGGAAATCACCAAAACAAAGCATTTATGTTATATGATCCTGTACTTAACCCCCTTTTTATACAGTTACACCATCAGTACATTCTGATATTATCTAGATAATATCATTCAATATGTGAAATGAAGCATGTGACTAACTTCCTCTTACTCAATGCAGACAGTAGACAATAGCAACATTTTATTGACAACCTTTTAATGCATGCTGGAAAAAGGTGGCTCATGACAAAATGATTGTTGTTGTTCTTGTTGTTGTAGGGTTTAACACCATTTTTCAGCACACGATAGGCTATACATGGCGGCCAGTATTATTGGTAGAGGAAGAACCCGGGAAAACCCCTGGAAAGAACCACCAACCCACAAGAAGCTACTGGCAAGCTTTCTCACATAACTACATTAGCCGAATCTTAGACTCAAACCCACACAGACAGAGGTGTGATGGCAGTGATCCACAATGGAAAGCGCTTTAGACCACTCAGGGCCTCGAAAATGATAGTAAGATCAATTCTAATTATCCATGGCTTTCAGAAAACTAGAATTGTGTAATTTTGTAATTTCTGGATTATTTATAACACAACTGTTTGTGTGTATTTGGAGAAGCTACATACACAATGTATATTTTGTTGTTTTAAAAATGAGTGAAATGTGCCAACCCTTCAAGCTCAGAATTAGTGAAAACAGGGATAAAATTAGTGAATTTTGACATGAATTTGTGAAACAGTCTTTGAGTTTGGGAATATTTGTCAGAACAAATGTTTAGCATGGTCTCCAGCTGATAAAGGTAGAATATGTTCAACAAGAAAACTCACAAACAATGCTTCAGGGTTGGTAGCTTGCAGGTCTTCTTTCAATGGTTTAAAATATTCCAGAGCTGAAATTTGCTGCGAGTTCTTTATTTTCCCAACATCTATGTGCTTTTTGCTACCACTGTGCTTCCTCACATCGTCTCTACCACCATGCCCGATGCCTAAATTTGTGGCACATTGCATGCAAAAAGCATGATGAATATCAGTGTTTGATGGCTGAATGCATGGCCAATTTTTGGTATATTCCAAATGAAACTTCACTTTTTGTGCAATACATTTCTTTTTCCTTGGTGGTGAAGACATTTTCAAGATGTAATGCTGAATGGTAATTCAAATCAGTGTTGGCGACGCA
The DNA here is from genome assembly GCA_030141615.1 of Unio pictorum. Lineage (NCBI taxonomy): Eukaryota > Metazoa > Mollusca > Bivalvia > Unionida > Unionidae > Unio > Unio pictorum. The sequence continues at coordinate 8,669,729 of JARLTB010000046.1, read as the reverse complement.
TGTGCGGTTAGGCCCCAGTTTCTCTCAAAAACTATTCTTATACATATAGATTAAAATATGCTACAATGCTTGCTATTGGGCCAACTGTACAGTCAACTATAATTCCACTAATATCGTTTCGGCAACTGCCGATATCTCGTCTAGTGCTTAACAGGAAATCATTTTTTTAATTAAAGATTTAAAATAATTGAGAATTGAAGAAATCTGTGATTTTTTTGCAACGATGTGAACTCATAAATCGCTGAAAAAATCAGGAAATGTATGCCAAAATCGTGAGGGTTGGCAGCTATGATAGTGTTACATAGAGGGAAATCATTATGTGTGCAATAAGATAATAAGATATTCCTCATAATAATACAATACTTGACTGGAATACCTTCAAAAATAAATAGTTTAAAACCATGTAATACTGAATACAGTACTGAAAATTCAAAGAGCAGACTTTATTTACAAGGCATTGCAATGTTTATTCATCTCAGACTTTGTGTGCCCAACACTAAATAAATTAAAGAGCACTGAAGGGATATTATGCATTATCTGAGATTTTCTCTGGATGAAGGACATTCATTACCAATTGGTAAAATCACCCAAAATGTCATTGCAACTTCATTCCCACAAGAAATTGAGATTTGTTCCTACAACAATGTAAAGCAATAATTTTACTTGTCAAATGTTATCCCTGTTCTAAGCTTGATTATGTTACATGTGTGTGTGTGTGTGTGTGTGTGTGTGTGTGTGTGTGTGTGTGTGTGTGTGTTTTGGATTTTTTACGTAGTTTTAACATTGTTTTAATCATATTGCTACAATGTCTGCAGTATGACAGTTTATAATGTCTAGCACTGGGGTATCATGCCGCAGACATGTAGCATCATGTCCCACTAAGTCACATTATCCTGACACCTGGCCAACCAGTCATAACACCTACCTCTTAATTATGAATGCCAAGCATGGCAGCTGCAAGTACTATTTTTATAAAATTTTTTGTCTGTCTTGGCTGGGGTTTTAAACCTGCAGCCTCCCACAGCAAAGATGGATGCTCTAACCACTAGGCCACCAGAGTGGTCGTGTTACATTTTAGATTATTCCATCTGATGTATAAATGTTATGCTAGTAAAAACAGCATTCAATTATGGTGGGGATTAAATATCCATGAAAAATGAAAATAAAATGCTTGAATAAGCAAGATTTTGTTAATGAAAAATTTCTTCAACCAATAGTTCACATGATTTAAGTCATATATATAATTCAGAGATATCATGAATGAATTTGCAATCTCTTTCAATACGTTTTGCTTAACCATTAGTTTCAAACAAAGATTAAGTACATTTTTGTCACTTTTATTTATTCTAACTAAATGTCTTTACCACATTTTAAATCTAGAAATTAAATTAAGAAAATTGACAATTACTACTGCAAAGCCTTGGGTGTTTGCACGAAGAACCTACCTCTTCAAATTCATCTTTAGCTTTATCAACCAACTCTTTTTCTGACCAAACTTTGGATCTGGGACCAATAACTCTGGAAATATCAGACAATAAACTTTAGAAACTGATGAAAAACAGTCTTCTACCAAGAATCCCCTTCCAGATTATAACTATTAGTTAATCACAAAGTAAATAAAAAATAAATTTTTAAAAATTGCGATCAGGTTTAATACATGGTTAACAGTTAGGTCCTAAAGATAGATACTGTAATGATGAAATTCAGGCAAAGAAGTTACAGCATTATTTTCCTACTCTTAACATAATGATGATTCTTTTATTTATAATTTCTCTAGTCAAATAATTTCAAAACAATCATTTCTGCAAAGGCAAAAAATTGAAATTGTTTCTGTATTAAACTTCCTTTAATTATTAGTCTGATAAATGCATACTTACGGATATGTATTAAAAGTCAAATTATAAAACTTATCTAATGAAGCTTCCAAAATGTAAAAATTTGCTTTAAATATTGTCCCACAAAAATTTACTACTTGACTATTTATAGTAATGTGAAGTAAACTAATCTCTTTGAAACAAGTCATTAAAGTATTACCGAGACTCCAAATCACCGCCCACAATGGCCATCAAGTAGCTAGGTATTGGGACATCCTGTTCAAAACTGTGAACCATTCTGGCAGGATCATCAGGACAAGACTCTGCACCCAATCTGACTGCACTCATTAGGATCATGATTTCTTTTTGAGCTGTAATCTAAATGTGATATAATAAATGGTTAAGCATCTGTTTTGTTTGTTTGCTTGATTAGGATTTTTAACAAAGCTTTAACAATTTTTCAGTCATATCGCTACGATGTCTGCAGTGAGGCAGTTTATAGTGATGTCTAGCACTGGGACATCATGCCGCAGACATGTAGCATGATGTCCCACCCAGTCACATTATCCTGACACCAGGCCGACCAGTCCTAACACTAACCTTTTAATGCTGAGCATCAAGCGAGGCAGCTATTAGTACCATTTTTGTTAAGTCTTTAGTATGACTTGGCCGGGGATCGAACCCATGACCTCCCACTTCCGCAGCGGATGCTCTAATCACTAGGCCACCGGAGCTGCGGTTAAGTATCTGTAATCATTCAGACAACAATTATAATAATTGGTTATTATCTAGTCCCATAGCAAATAAGTTTACCCTCTGGTTGTCACAACACATCATGTCCTTAGCAACATATTATCTTCACTGTTCTTGCAATGTCTTCATTTATATGAAAAGATGGCTATTTTACAATTTATCCACACTGGAATGTCCTTGGCCTTTTTACATCACATGCAAGAAAAAACCTCAGATGCAAATAATGGCCATTATAAAATGCTTTTATCCCATATTTGTTATAAAATCAAAATAACTTCATTGATGTCACACTGACTACATGACATGTCACCACAAGCAACAATGTAAACAATAGTTGCAGACAACTGAAGCCAAGTGATTATCTTCAATTTTTTCATCACAAAGTTGCAGGAATAACACTAATGCTTAAAAGCTAAGGTATTTCACTGACTGCTGAACTGTCGTAGTGTTACTGTCAAGACCTATCAGTTTATAAGAATCGGTTTTATGCACATCAAGCCAGATGTTCATTCAGTGATACCTTACCGATCTGCAAAGTATCACTGTGTTGACCTCTGAGTCTCTTTCAGAGAGTCAAAAAGTTTGGCTCACATAGGACAGAGACAAGAGTGTTCTAAATTCTTTTTTGGCAAATACATTATATAAATATGCAGGGAGTATTGTTAATATACACGATGTACTAAAGTTTCTTAGTAATGTCCATACTAAACATCCCTATAGTAATGTGTATATATTCAATAGATCATCCTTTCACAAATGTGTATATTCAACAGAACATCCCTTTACCAATGTATATACATGTATTCAACACACAGAACATCCCATTAGTAATGTGTATATTCAACAGACAGAACATCCCTTTACCAATGTATACATTCAACAGACAGAACATCCCTTCAGTAAAATGTATATTCAACAGAACATCCCTTTACCAATGTGTTTTCAACAGACAGAACATTAAAAAAAGGAATTTGATATTTAACATCTTAAGTAATTAAGCAGATAACTAATTAAACAATACAACATAAATGTCTCGATATAGATGAGGTAATTACTGCAAAAAATGCACTAGCTATACAGGGAATCAGACAGCCTGCATCAGAGAAAGCAAGAAGAAAATACATATAATCCTTTCTCATCACAGCAAAATCGAATTTTGTATCAACTATTTATAGAAATTAATCCTGAGAACAAAAGTTCAGTAAGGTAACTTTAAACACCATACACCCATAAATAGGTATAGGACATGAAAATTGAAATACCAGTTTCTGCAAGTAAATCAAGCTATATTTTAATAGAGATGCATCCAAGAATGAAAAAAATTCAGTCTCAACTGTCTCTGTGATGCAGCGTGGCATACTTTTGTGACATGAAAGGAGTGGGGGGTGGACAATTCTCAAAATGCAATTTTGTCAATTTTTAGAAAAACATGGTCCTACTTAATTTCATGAAAATGAACAGTCTACAACTCTGGACTGTGCCAGAAAACATGTTTATAACTTCAGTTTTAATTAAGACAAACAATGAAAGCTATATAAAATCACACTTGTCGTCAGCCTGCTGAGGAATGTGTGTACCCTTTTTCCAAACCCATATTTATTTTCATGAAATCTAACACAACTGTTGGACATTTGTGACAACTGTTTCATGTTTGTATAAATTATTTCAACAGAATATTGTCATGCTTATAAATACTTAAAAAAAACTGGAAATTTGTGAAACAACCCCATATCATTGTTTACATCATTCTTTGTCATTATTTTGAATAGAGCTTTCTAGGACTAAATTCATACAGATATAATCTTGCCACGACACCGTTTATTTAAACAAGTTTGATACATAATTTGAAGAGAAGACATAAACACTATTTTTGCTTATCTGAATGAAAATTAATATATATATATATATATATATATATATATATATATATATATATATATATATATATATATATATATATATATATATATATGAAATAACTTCTAGAAGTTATTAAATCGAGTTTTGTGCACTAACTCTACTGACCGACAATGGGGTCAATGCACTAAATATTTGAGGGATAATTTGACCTATGCACCAGTCATTGCAGATATGGCTGAAACGACCAGATAGGACTCCTGAATTGAGACTTAGTATGGTAAATAGAGGTTACTCAGAAATATGAACTATACATGGATATATTCCAAATTGTTGGAAGCTTAAGACCTACCGTGTTTATTAGTATTACCTCCTCTTAATGTATGAAAAAAAAACTTTTAAAGTTTTCAACGCTTCACATAAATACTTATTTTTTCTTCCATGGGCCGCTTAATACCATAAACAAGTATCCAGATAAGTATTCTGTTGGGTTCCAATGATTTTACATTCAAACAATCCAAATTTATCTCAAAATATGCCGTAACAGCAGACCACTGTTTTGGAACCAAAGCGGCATCAGGAAATGGGAAGCCAGAAACAGTTATTTGCCCTGTCAGTCTCATACCTACCATAAAGCTTAACTTTACTGTATATTTATTTGATACTGCAATAAAACTTACCTTTGCTGTATATTTATTTGATACTGCAATAAAACCTACCCTTGTTGTATATTTATTTGATACTGCAATAAAACTTACCTTTGCTGTATATTTATTTGATACTGCAATAAAACTTACCCTTGTTGTATATTTATTTGACACTCCAATAAAGCTGAACTTTGCTGTAAATTTATTACACTCTAATATAACTTACTTTTACTGTATATTTATTTGACAATCCAATACAGCTTGACTTTGCTGTATATTTACATTCGACACTCCAATAAAGCTTAACTTTGCTGTATATTTATTTGACACTCCAATAAAGCTTGACTTTGCTGTATATTTATTTGACACTCCAATAAAACTTAACTGTGCCGTATATTTAATTGACACTTCATAAAGCTTGACTTTGCTGTATATTTATTTGACACTCCAATAAAGCTTAACTGTGCTGTATCTTTAATTGACACTTCAATAAAGCTTGACTTTGCTGTATATTTATTTGACACTCCAATAAAGCTTGACTTTGCTGTATATTTATTTGACACTCCAATAAAGCTTACCTTTGCTGTATATTTATTTGACACTCCAATAAAGCTTGACTTTGCTGTATATTTATTTGACACTCCAATAAAGCTTACCTTTGCTGTATATTTATTTGACACTCCAATAAAGCCTAACTTGCTGTATATTTAGTCTATATAATGGGACACAATACAACTATTAATTTTTCCTATCCCAGAACTTACGGTGAAAATTGTTCCCCACCTAGATCATATGTCCCAAGACTTAGGAAATGAATAAATTGTGTTCAATTTGCAGACACACACCAACATACCTACACTGCATGCTACAATAAAAATAGATAAATAAAATGCTTATAAAATGGACAAAAATAACCTTGTACTGTTCTCATTTATTCACTTAGTTATTCTTCATTAGCAATTTATCAAAGGCGAACATTATATCTGTGAACTCCGTATATGTAGTGAATGCATCCATAGTGTGTATCACTTTTGTAAGCTTACATGACACATTGGTCACTGACATGAATATTGAGTAACAAATTATGTTTAGTTGTTCTCTAAGTTTTGAATAAAATAAAATGGAACAGTTTACAAAGCAACAAAATCTAGTCATGTGTGCACATAACCAGCATCTCCCAGACAATTTGGAGAAGATAACATTTGTTTGATGAATTCATGAAGGCATGAAGAGAAGATAATTTCACCAACAATATCATCATTAACATGGATGAAACCCCAATGTACTCTGATCTCATTCCTGGATAGACTATTGACAAGATGGGTTAAAAACGTGAGAATTCACAGGATCTGTACAGACAAAAAAAATCTAACTTTAGTCCTTGTTCTATGCACAGCAGGAAAATGACTCCAATGATAATTTTCACGACAAAAGTTAGCTAAAAATATTCAGGTTCCAAGAGAATGCTTCATACATATACAGGAGAAAAGTAGGGACGATAAGCTGCATTAAATTGAAGTGTTTTATTTCAAGTACAGTTTAATATTTTTTAAAGTAAAGTTTAAGTTTGAGTTCATTTTTCAACATGTAATTTTTGAATTATTTAAAAAAAGGTGTCCTACAACTTATGTCTTGACAAAAAATTAACTTTAAAAATTAATGTATGGTCTCCCAAATACGGTGTCCCAATATATATGGTAAATATGGTACATGACACACAATAAAGCTTACCTTTGCTGTATATTTACATGAAACTCCATTAAAGCTTACCTTTGCTGTATATTTACATAACACACAATAAAGCCTACCTTTGCTGTATATTTACATAATACTCCAACAAATCTTACCTTTGCTGTATATTTACATTTAACTGCAGGTGTGTCTTGGCATGGCAGAAGGCTTCGAGCATGGATTGGCTAAAATAAGATGATAAATACTGAACTTTACTAAGAAGTATATTGAATGAACCAATATCAAATACAAATGAAGCAAAAGCTATTATGGAGATTATTCATATATAGAATACAAGCTCCATATGTCTACTGATGCATTTTTACAGACAGGTAAAGGCCACCTGCTCATAAAGATCACATCCACGTGGTCCCCTTAGTGGTCATTAGGCCAAATCAAACAAGTTTCCAATTGCACTGGTTTTAAAATTAAAACAAACAGGTCGTATGGACAGGTCAGTGATTTTTGTTTAGTTTTTCTTAAAATATTTTATATATTTATAGTGATTATTTTTTACCATGGGAGAAATAATGAAAGGGATGTCAATGAAAAACAGGGATCTTTGGCTGACTGAAACTTGTCAAAGATAAATGAAACAAAATAATTATCAAAAAAGATCCAAGAGTGTTTGATAGCAATCATGTAGCCAATGCACACTTATTGTGGAAAGGAAAATTTGGAGCGATAAGTGCTACATTATCTACTGATGCTGATGTTGCTTATCGACGTTTCTAGACCATAAATAAAGGACAATAACATGTAATATGCTTGTATTATTTAATATACTGAAAGTAAATAAGAAGGAACATGGCAAGTAATGTCAGTTTTCATTCATTAATGTACTTGTACATTTTGAGTAATTTGCTGTGTTATTTAAGGGCTAGAGTATATGGATGATTCCAACAATACAATTTTGGTGCACCAATCCCTAGAACTGGGAATTAAATATTTAGCACATGCTTTTGCAGTTCTAACCTTCATCATCTTTTGTATAACGTTTTCCCCCATATCACTTTACAGCAGGATAAAAATAGTTAATACACAGAGGATCTCAAATGGGTAACAATTTAATGCTGAATTTATGAAACGAGTTGAATAATGTCCAGCTTTTGCAAGCCTTGGCAAGCAAAAGCTGAAAATTGTTAGAGTTTCATAAATTTAATATTAAATCATTATCCATTTAAGATTCTTTTTATCACATAATTTTGATTTCAGTGGAAAATTATTTAGATAGAAAGAAGAAAGAATAATTCTGTTCATTCTAACAGATTGTGCACCCTCCATTTGTTGTGCACAAAATATAGCTCTAAAGTTGAACTAGTAAAAGTAGATTGTACTTTTTTTTTACAAACTATAAATCAAAGAGAAAGCTTCCATATGAATAAACAGAACATTTTATAACAACAAAATCATTTTTCAAAAGAGAATGATCAATGTGATGTGATACCACATTGTATGATATGGTAAACACTAGACCTAGAGTACATGATTACCCTAAAATGTCACTTCCAGAAGTAAACATTACATTGTTGCAATTTTTATGTGGAACAGGATTACTGGGAGCAGAAATTACCACATTTACTTCAATGCATTTGTGGCTTGATTTTTGCAGCATTTGACTGGAACAATAGACTGTGCAGAAGACATAATTTCCTTTTGAGTCGGATTTGCGTCCCATATATACTGCGTAAAGATGTTGTGGTTGGATAAAGTTCTGTCAGTTAGGAGACACATTTATGTCCAAATTCTTCTGTTAACAGAGGTTAGTTTATTTACTTTTTTTAAGTTAACATTTAAACCATGTTTGTATATATGGTGGATTCTATATCTATGTTACAGATATACCACTCCCTCCACCCCAACCTACCATCAAAAAAAAGCAATACCCTTAGTTTTACTTTTTACTGTTATTCTTGTCTTGTAGTTTTACATTATTTTTATAATTATAATATTGCTATACATAACAAATCCCTGTGTGGGTAAAATATCCATATTCAGACAGCCAAGATAATTTGTCCTCAATTTCTTTTCACGAGTCAAGTTAAGAATGGCCACCAAAAATGTTTATTCAAAATCAAACATTCAAGAAGACGGAGCTAAAAATGCTTTCCCATGATCCCAAGTAATCAGTAAAGAGGATACCGCAAAATATTTTCATGGGCTTTTTTGGACTAATCAGAATCACATAAAGTGATATTCTAATGTATGGTAACATCAAAAATATGAAACTGCACATGATTTAGACAAACTATACATACTATGTGATAATATAAGACTTTACATTGAGAGCGAAACAAAATTTTGTTAAATAAGTTTGTTCTTGCGCACTGCAACAGAAACTACATCTGATAATAATCTAATACACAGAGATTTTGCTTGCTCCAAGTGAATAAAAGATATATTTTTTTTATAAGTGGTGAATCTATATGAGAAAATATTTAAGTTTTTCACCCACAAGAAGAAACATATCCATTATTCAATTGGATTCATTCTTTCAAATTCAGTCCAATTCTGTTAAGCATTGTTGAGAAAAAATTGTGTAGGGCTTTTTCATCTTTCATGCCTTAGATGCTTCCTCTCAATTTAAAAAAAAAATTTGGCCATCTTTTTTTTTATAGAAGAAGCAGCAAAAATTAATTATGAATGAAACAACAATGGCCAAATTTTTGCACAATGGCAGAAGGATCACACCAGAGCTCTCTTGGCCTCATTGTGCTTAGGTATGGCATCATCATACATACCTATTAAAGTACAACTGCCATTGTAATGTGAGAATGAATATTTTTCACAACGCAAATTTTATTATATGCACCAAATATCTGCAAGCTAGATAGCTAGAAATGTGCATGGAAGCAACATGTCAATGTGTTTCCTTGTCATGCCAGTGAAATCAAGTAACATACATGGTCATTTCCCTTGTGTTGTTCTATTACTTGTGTCAAATATTTGAAATAAAGCAAGTATACCATTTAGGAGAAAGTATCTCTACTTCTGTCATAAGTTTTACTTTCACTGGTTAAACACAATCTTTTGTAAACTGCTTATTACTACTTACACTAACTTGCTTTACTTTCTCAAGCCCACACATCTAATAATAATATAACTCATAACTCCCTTTACTCTCTCTACACCACATCTCTAATAATAACAAAACTCACAGCTCCCTTTACTCTCTCTACCCCACATATCTAATAATAATATAACTCATAACTCCCTTTACTCTCTCTACGCCACATCTCTAATAATAATATAACTCATAACTCCCTTTACTCTCTATGCCACATCTCTAATAATAACAAAACTCACAGCTCCCTTTACTCTCTCTAGCCCAAATATCTAATAATAATATAACTCATAACTCCCTTTACTCTCTCTATGTCACATCTTCTAATAATAAAACTCACAACTCCCTTTACTCTCTCTACCCCACATATCTAATAATAATAATATATCTAATAATAATAATAATATAACTCATAACTCCCTTTATTCTCTCTATGCCACATCTCTAATAATAACAAAACTCACAGCTCCCTTTACTCTCTCTAGCCCACATATCTAATAATAATGTAACTCATAACTCCCTTTACTCTCTCTACGCCACATCTCTAATAATAAAACTCACAACTCTCTTTACTCTCTCTACCCCACATATCTAATAATAATATAACTCACAACTTCCTTTACTCTTTCTCTACCCCACACCTCTAATAATAACATAACTCACAACTCCCATTACTCTCTAAAAACAACTAACTCATAACTTCCTTACTCTCAAGCCCACATCTCTAATAACAACAAATCTCATAACTCCCTTTACTCTCTCTAGCCCACATATCTAATAACATAATTCATAACTACTCCCTTTACTCTCTCTATCACACATATCCAATAAGAACACAACTCACAACAACCCCTTCCACTCTCAATCCCACACATCTAATAGTAACATAACTCACAACATCTCCTTACACTCTCTATCCCACACATCTAATAATAACATAACTCACAACTAGCCCTTACTCTCTCTATCACACATATCCAATAAGAACACAACTCACAACAACCCCTTACACTCTCTATCCCACACATCTAATAATAACATAACTCACAACATCCCCTTACACTCTCTATCCCACACATCTAATAATAACATAACTCACAACATCCCCTTACACTCTCTATCCCACACATCTAATAATAACATAACTCACAACATCCCCTTACACTCTCTATCCCACACATCTAATAATAACATAACTCACAACATCCCCTTACACTCTCTATCCCACACATCTAATAATAACATAACTCACAACATCCCCTTACACTCTCTATCTCACACATCTAATAATAACATAACTCACGAAATCCCCTTACACTCTCTATCCCACACATCTAATAATAACATAACTCACAACATCCCCTTACACTCTCTATCCCACACATCTAATAATAACATAACTCACAACATCCCCTTATATCTAACACCAATAAAAGAAAGGAATATAGGTCTAAAGCATTTCAGCAAATCAATTCAGCACTTTGAAATGTATCCCATTGGTTTCTAGTTCCTATATGTATGTTGCTGGGGCAGATATATACATGTAGGTCTACTAACATGAAATAATCTGTTGTGTATTCTTGTATCATGTTTAGTACTGCAACATATAGATCAAATAGGACTTCAAATAAATAAAGATTTTTCATGTTTACTATTGCCAAGGAGTATTTTAAGCAGTCTTTGAACAAGGTGTGATCATTCGAGATCGGTCAATCTATGCCCCAAAAGGTGAAGTATTAAAAGTGCTAAATGACCAATCTAAGCTGCAATGGGCAAAGTGTTGTGATGCATTTGTGATTATTCCAGACTGACCAATCTAAGCTCCAAATGCCAAAGTGTTGTGATGCATTTGTGATTATTCCAGACTGACCAATCTAAGCTCCAAATGCCAAAGTGTTGCAAATCCATATATATATATATACTCCGAAATCGATTCATTTTTGGGACTTTTAATTGTTCTTTGTTTATTTTTGTTAAACTTTTAACAGTTGTTTTTTAATCCATGGCTTGCTGTAGGAATCCTTAAGTATCCACAGAAGGACAAATGTTTCTTTTGGTCTTTAAATTCAAGGTTTGTAGCAACCACAACATCCATGAAAGCTGGTACCCATGACAATTGGCACCTCATGAAAATTGTTATCTCATGAAAACTGAACCTAATCAAAACCTAAACCTAATCAAAGATTGCAAATTCAAAGCAATTTATTTGGTTTTGTCAAAGTCAAGCAATTCATTCTAAACTCCACGTTCTAATGTCATGTACACATACCTAACTACAACATAATAAATGGAAGTTTAACATGCCACATCATAATTCTTAAGTACCTACAAAAAGTGTCATCATGTTATTATCAATCAACATGTCATTCTGAACAGTAGAGTCTCCAAGTCTTTAGGACATATTCCTCCGAGACAAGGATGCTTGTTATATCAGACAATCAGACCCTATATTCTTGAAGAAGCTCAAAACTTAGTTCAAAACCACACAAAAATCAGGTATATCATACGATACATAGGATGCACCTAAGTCATACAAATTCTGGCCATCTAGTTGATGGTGCCAATCAATGTTATTAAAATCAAGACCTCTAACAGCAAAAATCTGACCGGCATCAATAAAAGTTCATGTTCTGGTGAACATTGAATCCCCTATCCAATTTACTATTAGGAGCCTATCATATAAAACATTGCATTTCATGTCAAATAATATGTTCCTAATGACACCATCAACATTATAAAATCTGTAATTTGATCAGTGATCAAAAAAAATTTCAAAATGACACCTTCAACATTATAAAAGCTGTAATTTGATCAGTGATCCCAAAAAAATTAAAAATGACACCTTTAACATTATAAAAGCTGTAATTTGATCAGTGATCCAAAATACGTTCCAAATGACACCTTCAACATTGAAAAAGCTGTAATTTGATCAGTTTTTATAAAAGCTGTAATTTGATCAGCTTTTTTAATAAAAGCTGTAATTTGATCAGTGATCCAAAAGGCCAAGAGAACAAGACCTTGCATAAATGTCTGTTATAAGTACTTATTGATAAGTAGATCTTTAGTTTAACCAGAATGGAGTCTAGTAAAGTAAAATGAGAATGTTCTGTTATTCTAGGTTTATTCAATTTATCCAAGTTTTTTTTTTTGTTTGAGCATAAGCTTGAGAATCTTATGCAAAAAGTTTCAAGGAGAAGGGGTCAAAGAAAACCAGCAGCGTACTCCTATGCTTTTCTCAATTAATACCCATCTGACCAAAATAATTTTTCAAAGTGACTCCCACATTCCCAAGCTCTTCCCAAACAAGACTGTGCTAAATGGATCCGAAACAGTGTTGGAAAATATGAATTATTACATAAACCTGCTTACTTATTCATATAAGCATAATACAAATTGTTTTCTTGGAGAAGCATGGGAATAGAAATGACAACAGCACCAGCACATAATCATCGATATGTATACAACACAGTACCCTACTAAAATATGTATGGGAATAGAAAACACAACACCCGTACATGGTCATAGGTATACAACACACTATCTTACTAATACATGCAAGGGAACAGAACCAGTACATTGTGAATGATGGGTATAATACCTTACAATAATATGCATGCATGGACACAATTTCTGGATTCCAGGATTCCATATTATAAATCAGGAATCCCCATCACTTCCTATAAATTCAAACCTCTCCCTAAGAGTTCCCCCCCCCCCTTTTTTCTAATCACAAAGCTTTCTTGTGAATTATTTTGTGTAAAATGTTTTCATAGATAGATCAATATATAGATAAGTGGCAGATAGAGCAATAGATCTCTCTTAGCTACTTCCCCTGTATTGAGTGTCAGATTATTACTACCCCTTTTGTAATGGATTTTTGCAAGTGTTAACACAAGTTATGTCCCTTTTCAAATCATGAATACTCACATAGTTATTTTTCTTCCTAAAATAAACAGATAGTACAACTTTATGAAAAACTCTAAACAGGATATAATGATAATATGAAAGACCCAAATTTGAGGAAATCCACATCAATATATAATAAAGTTTAACTAAAATAAAATATAAATAAGCCAATCCATAATATTTCCAACAAAATTTATGTCATAATAAAACAAGTTATAAATGAGGAGTGAAGCAGCTTAGCTGATAATATGCTGGACTCACGACTCCATTGGAGTGCAGCTTCCTATCCTACAATCTAAGAACTTTACTCCATCTACATCAGCACGATATAACCCGTCTTGAAATGTCACAAAACACCAAAGCCATACAGTGTAAAGAACCACTCCAGTGGCCTAGTGGTTAGAGCATCCGCCACAGAAGCAGGAGGTCACGGGTTCAATCCCCAGCAGAGTCATACCAAAGACTTACAAAAATGGTACAAACAGCTGCCTCGCTTGGTGCTCAGCATTAAGAGGTTAATGTTAGAACCGCTTGGCCTGGTGTCGGGATAATGTGACTGGGTGGGACATCATGCTACATGTCTGTGGCATGATGCCCCAGTGCTAGACATCACTATAAAGTGACTGAATTTTTTTAAAGCTACGTTAAAAATCCTAATAAAACACAAACCAAACAGTGTAAAGTGATGTGATTCATCTGTTATAAATTGTTGTTGTTGTAGAGTTTAACGCCATTTTTCAGCACACAATAGGCTATACACGGCAGCCAGTATTATTGGTGGAGGAAGAACCCTGGTAAACCCCCGGAAAGAACCACCGACCCACTAGAAGCTAGTAGCAAGCTTTCTCACATAACTATATTTGCCGAATCTTAGACTCAAACCCATGCAGGCAGAGGTGAGCTGGCAGTGATCCGTAACGGAAAGCGCTTTAGACCACTCGGCTACTTGGGGACCCTCATATGTTATAAATGAATATTAGAGGACATTCACTAGTGACAATGCAATAACTACAGATTAAATAGTGACAATGCATTGCAGAAACAAAACTTGTGGAAATTTACATGTGACAATATAATTCACTGTTACAGTAGAGGAAAACTAGAGCTGATTCACTAGTGACTATGTAACTAGTTGACAATACCTTGTGGAGAAAAACTTGCAGAGATTCCCTATTTACAATACAATCATCTGTAAAGGAAAACTAGAACTGAGTCACTAGTGACAATCCTATTACCATATATACTCATGTTTAAGGCTGAATAACTGAGAAAAATTTAAAGGCCTGGAAGAAGTGGGGTTGACTTAATAGTGGGCCATGATTTAAACTTGAATGTTTTTTTTTTATATTTTTTGGAGTGACTACCATAATGGCTGTAAATCCTGGGATACGAAAAACTTAATTTCTTTCCGTGTCCTAAGATGTATGTGTATAAAAATAAAAAATACATTCTTGGTGTCACACCACTTACTAAACTGTTATAAACTATGAAGATTGCTTTTGCTATTTACTTTACATGTGCATTTTTTGTGATTTCTCCAAAACAAAGTTAAATAAAGGTAAATAAAGACATCATAGTTCACTGACCGGTTTGAGTTTTGCATGGGAGACCAGGCTGTACCACAGAGGTTTGTTACAAAGAAAATTAGAAGTATCCATCCATGAATCGGGAGAGGGGGGTGGGGTCTAACATGGGAAGATGTGAGTCTGCACCCCATGGTAGTTCCAAACCTGCTAGCTTATCCTAATTGTGTCTGCTAATTTCCAACTTAAGCCAGATGTAATCAAGAATAATTCAATTTTCAAAACAGCTCGACATGCTTCGTTCAGTTTGTGACATATTGGAGAAAATGCAACAACTGTTCACTGATTCTGATGTCTGGACAAGTATAAATCCGGCAGTGACATTTTCATTCAGTGATTATACCACATCCGCATGATTAATACAACATCCGCATGATTATACCACATCTGCATGATTATACCACATCAGTATGATTATAACACATCAGGATGATTATAACACATCCGCATGATTATACCACATCCACATGATTAATACCACATCAGCATGATTATACCACATCAGGATGATTATAACACATCCGCATGATTATGCCACATCCGCATGATTATACCACATCCACATGATTAATACCACATCAGTATGATTATAACACATCAGGATGATTATAACACATCCGCATGATTATGCCACATCCGCATGATTATACCACATCCACATGATTAATACCACATCAGCATGATTATACCACATCCGCACCACATCAGCATGATTATACCACATCCACATGATTAATACCACATCAGCATGATTAATACCACATCAGCATGATTATACCACATCAGCATGATTATACCACATACGCATGATTATACCACATCCACATGATTAATACCACATCAGCATGATTATACCACATCAGTATGATTATACCACATCAGTATGATTATACCACATCAGCATGATTATACCACATCAGCATGATTATACCACATACGCATGATTATACCACATCCACATGATTAATACCACATCAGTATGATTATACCACATCAGTATGATTATACCACATCAGTATGATTATACCACATACGCATGATTATACCACATACGCATGATTATACCACATCAGTATGATTCCCAAATTATACTAGTTTATTGAACTACAGGATTTTTTGATAATGGTTGTGACAGTATCTCTTTGAAAGTGGTGCTACTACATACGCCTTTGCTATGTCTCAATTAGTAGAGGATATGAAACTATAAAAAGTAATTTTTAGGCCGTATTTATGCCTTTCTCATGGACCAGCTCATATCTATATGTAAAAAAGAGAACATATATTGCATGAATGAAGCAAGTCAAGGCTCACAAAATACTGAAATTACTCTACAAGTTTCATAAATTTCAAAGTAAATGAGGACAAAAGGCATGAAAATTAATCACATGAAAAGAACAGATTTTACTTGACAAAGATATGGAACAGTGTAGTGACATTACATGGTTGTTTCTACAAAGATTGACAAAGAAACAGTCCCTTATTAAGTCAGGGTTGCACATTCTGGGTACAACTATCTCATAATATGCACAATTTCTATTCCAAACTGATGTTTGATTGAAAAATACATTTTTGTTTTTAAATTAAAAATAAACATAATACAATATTACAATAAATGTTTCTTGTGTTTAAGTTATAACAAATATAGTTTAGCAATGTAAATCAAATTGTAAGTGACCAGTCATAATACAACCACTGTCGATAATTTGTGCAACTGCATTGGTTATTTTGAACAAAAGGCGATGTACTGCTTACCATGCATGTCCACAGGAGAAACGGTGGCAATGTTCAGTATTGGTTGTGTCATGTTATTATTTTCAAAGCATATAGACCTTTAATGGTTCAACATAACAGATGACTTCCAAATGACTGTAAATATAACTATTTGCTTTTAAGATTATTGTTTATATACTTATTTCTACTGAATTTGGTATGTTAATATGTACTTACAAGGAATCAGATTTTATTTTTTAAACTTTAAACTGTAGGATACACAGAAACAGGGTTTCAATTTTTTTTTTTAAATAGCAAAGAAAGATATTTTTCACAAGCATTTGAGTTCCTGCACATTTTTAAAAAGCCTCTTTATGACCTCTTGTGCAAAAAAACATGACTGTCACTGTCAATAATTAAGTTAAAATGTTTTTGAATTTACGTTAGAATTACTTCTGCTAAACATGTCTTGTGATACATATATTGCCATGAACAACCAACCACAGGAAGCTACTGGCAAGCTTTCTTACATACCCACATTAGCTGAGACCGAGACACGAACCTCTGCAGACAGAGGTGTCATGGCACTGGTCTGTAAAGGCAAGCACCTTAGATCACTCGGCCACCAAGAGCCCCCACTACCCTATTTGGCATGGAACCTTAAAGCCCTGATGGACAGGTGGGATGTCATGATCCCCGCTTATGCCACAAAAGTCAGTGCATTAAAAAAGGGCACAGAACAAATCTTGTAGATATTATCTACCTGACACTGGCTAAAGAGGTATGGATGCCTTTTGCCTGCAGTCTGTTCTGGTTTTAACCATTGGAGGGCACTGCACTGGGGTGAAGTCTCATACTGTATGGAAACTGTGCCACTGAAATAAGAATTCGTAATAATGTTTTGGAATGCCATGGTAAAATCCACAAGCCTTACATAGTCATTAGCTTAAGAAAACTAAAATTTAGTTCATAAGCTGAGTCCAATATACAATATAGACCCTGACCTGCCATCATATAACAGACAAAAGATCAGTGTCTATGTTGTTTGCTACACCAACTACTCTTAACAAACACCACAAACACCATTGGAATGCAAATAAAAACAAAGTCTGAAAAAAATTCAACTGTATATATACCAGTCAACATGTTATGGCTTTCAAAACTCACAAAGTGCAGATATTTTGCCAGTCTGATGGGCACAATTATCACTCATAACCAATTAATGAAAAGCACAAGATGGACACAAGGGTGGCGTGTTTACAGTCAGATACCATTCCCATCAGAACCAGTGATATATTGTTATACGTGTTTTAGCAGAAGTATCAATATAAAGATTTACAGGATGGCTATCAAGGCAGTAACTATAGAATTTCGATCAACATCATTTTAACACTGAAATACCTATATAGTGCAAGAAAAGATTTATTTTCTCTTAAATGCTGGAATGTCGATCTGTTTAGAAGATGTAGCTGTTACGAGATTTTCTGAATTTAGGAAGGCCATATTGTCACCATCTTCATAAGGAAAATCTAAACATAGTTACAAATGTTTTAGTAGAAATCTATGTCATCAATACAATCAACGCTTCATGAAGATGAATGATATTAAGCTTTCCAAAATGGCCAACATTGATGTCAATATGATCATTCACTGGGCACAACAACAAAAAAATATAGCAAGATTTTCAAGATACCGCCATGTTGATATGATACTTTCAATAGCAAGTTTTTCATTTAAGTGTTAAGCCCTAATGTTCTTGGTGTGAATTCATTTATTTTTTTTTAGATCAACTTTTATGCTTTTTGAGAATGAAATAACATCGTTGTTGATAGTTAATTTCATTAATTTTGGAAGGAGTTGTACTGTTTCTATACAGTCGTCCCTTGCCACTTCACGCTTCGACTTTCGTCGCTTCACTCTATTTCGTTTTTTTCAAATATGTTAAAAACATATTTAGAGGGTCGTGAACAGGTTTTCTATACTCTAACTACGAAAATATTCGATTTATAAATAAAGAATCCTACTTCGTGGAAATTCACTTATCGCAGTAGAGTCTGGAACTGATTAACCGCAATAAACGAGGGACGACTGTATATGAATCAGTGAATTAACATCTACTAACCTTGTTTCAAAATCAATAGGCAATGTGACTTCCAATTTGGAGCCAAATGCAGAGACTGGCTCTGCAAGGGTGTAATTAAGCTTCTGTCCAGTTGCCTTGTTAGTGATCTTGTGTATTTTAAGGTCTTTAGTGTCTAACACCTAGAAAGAAAAAAACAATCCAAAAGAAATCTCATTACCTATTCAAAATCTATCAAGGAAATTACGGACAAAAGAAATAAAGAATACATAACAGAACAAATTTCATAATGCTGTTAAAATATTTTCCCCTTTCTGACATTATACATTTGTAAGAACTTTTGAGGTAAAAAGCTAACATTTCAATTGCTAAATTAAAAAATATATGGCTCATAGAATATTATTGTATTCGTGATCAGCTATTTCATCACATCAGTCTAGAGGTACGTCTTAGAACTGCTGCCTTACTAAAATGGTTATATGCAATGCACCAATACCAATACGTTTTCATGTTTTACACTATCCTTTCAAAGTGAATCCATTAAACAAACTGCTTGTCACTTACTTCTAAGCACTCTCACTCAAATGACACCTACTCCTTGGTATGTAATTTTATAATCCAGGATAAATACTCACTCAAATAACACCAGTTAGCACCTACTCCTGGGTATGTAATTTTATAATCCAGGACAAATACTCACTCACTAAGTCATTATCTTTTGTACTTAACTTTGCACAATCTATGATGGACATTTTTGTCTTTGCACTGACATAATCACCACTCTGGTGGCCTTGTGGTAAGAGCGTCCATCTCAGAAGCAGGAGGTCGTGGGTTCTAGCCTCGGCCAAGTCATACCAAAGACTTACAAAAATGGTACTAACAGCTACCTCGCTAGGCGTTCAGCATTAGGAGGTCAGTGTTATGACTCCTCAGCCTGGTGTCAGAATAATATGACTGGGTGGAACATCATGCTACATGTCTGTGGCATGATGCCCCAGTGCTAGACATCACTATAAACTGCCACAGTGCAGACATCATGGCGATATGAATTTTTTTATAAAGCTTCGTTAAAATCCCAATCACACACACAATGACATAATCTGATCAGCAAAGGATAACTAAGTCTACTGGCAATGTGTTGTATACATTTCAGACATTTCTGCTAAAAGCTCAAAAAGTCTTATATTTTTTTTAATTAAGCAGATTCTTTATGCTCATTATGGACATCATCTTCAAACAAAATGAAAAAGTACCCAGCACCTGACTGAGCCCATGCTGGTCTGGTTATAAAGATTAGAGATTGGTAAATCTGATTACCCCTAAGAAAGATAATCAAAATGAAAGACAACACTAAATGGAAGATTTCACATATTTATCTATAAATCATTGGATTAGATGGTAAGTTTTATATATTACAAAATTAAGGTTATGTTCTACTTATATATTTAGGTGGTGCTGTACAGTTTTGTATTTTGCATAGAATTAGATTTTTAAAGAAAAATAATATCCCAGGTTTTCCTCACTGATTATACTGGCTATTTAAAAAAGACTTTTTTTTATCTTTGCTCTTGTTTAAAGAGCTTTTAATAGCATGTCTGCAGCATGATGCCTTAGTGCCAGACATCACCATTAACTACCACACTGCAGACATCATAGTGATACGACAGATTTTTTTTAAAGCTATGTTAAAAATCCAATTCACACACACACACCCTGAGGGGAAAAAGTGCTAGAGTCAGCAATGAAAAAAAGGGATGGTTGGCAGACTGGAAACATGCATATTCTCTTTTTATGCCTAATTAATTCTTAGCATTGACTTTAATGGACTAAGTGAGCCTGTACCACAGAATTACAGCTGGCATTCTGCTTCTTGACTGTGATGTCAATAGTTCCCTTCAATATGTGAGACTGGAAGTCTACATCTAAAGCCAGGTGAAGGCTTGTGGCCCGACACTCTTCTGGGCAAGAGAATGAACTTGGATCTGATGATGGCATCATGGAAGCTGAAATTTAAAAAACCATAAAAAAGAATTTAAGGACAAAGTAATTAATATTTGCAAGCTGTTTTCACCTAAATTTAGAAATTATTTTTCATTTTCATAGAAAATAATCTTAACTAAGTCAAAGTCATGATATTTATTTTACTTCTATGAATTTCTTTTGAAATAATTTGTTCAATTTATTCAAATGATATTCTATTTAACTTAAGTAAAGTGAAATAATTGTTTATTTAAATTAAGTGAATTTCATTTTCAATTAAGTAAATTTAATTTTCACTAAAGTGAAATATTTTATATCAGCAAAGTGAACGAGATTTAAATCATAACCTTAAATATAGTGGGCTATTCCAAACAGCCAAAACTTCCTAAAATTGATCCCTATTTCCAAATATAATGGACAAGTATTCAGCTTCATTAGGGAATAATTTCTGGTAAACAAACAAGTGTAGAAAGTACAGACAAAACTATGCATGCCATCCGAACCAAAAGACATATAATGTTGAATGTGAAGAAAAAATATTCTGGCTTTAAAGGTAAAAAGAGGGATTACTACCTTTTTGGGCCTCTTGATAAGGAAAGCTGAAAGAACAAAGACATCACTGTCAGTAGATATTACAAGTCTATGGTCTTAAACTACGCATCAGAAAAAGCAAAACTAGTCAAATTTAGCAACTTATTTATTTCCCAAGATAACAAGGATTGAAAATTATTTTTTCCTTTTTATTTATTTATAATCATAGACAAAATTCAAGATAACAATATAAATATACATAACAATAAAAGTATCAAATATTATAAAGTTTTCTTTACAGATAAGCACCCATTTCATTTTGTAATACAGATTTTATACTCTGTGCAACTAGTGTTTGTTGGGGCTTGTTGCGTATATTTGATATAAGTCATTTATATTTATTTTTATTGTTTGTTTGTTAGATTTAAATTTGGCATTTTAAGTTTTAAGATTCGTTCATTGAAGGGGGGGGGGGAGAGTGACCTGTACTTTACAGAGTAAACACCAGGTGTTCACCTCATTTCTGACCTGGCTTCAGAGTTGTAAACAAGCTTTTAAAATGATTGGTTGGTTCCAAGGACATTATGGAGTTTTATATAAAGATCTTTCTATTTTAGCTGGGTCATAAGGTGTGTATGTGATTCTTTGAACGTAAATTTGTTCTGATAGTTTCTAGAAGATCATGTGACCCTTTCCTGTTTACGTAAAAACAGCTATATAAATTATGTTTTGGAGCAAGCTATTCAGCAGAAGTTGGGCTTTTAGAAATTAAGTTGTGTCTTTTTGAGTTATTATAAATTACCTTGTACTGGAAATTATGTCAATTCGTTTGGATCAAGAGGAATTATTTGTTATTTATCTGGAAAAGAATTGTGCTCATATAAATTTTATTAACAAGAACTGACTTCATCAAGTGACATCGTCTTCCATATTGGATACTTCGCTGTAATTTCGAACTCAGAATTATTTGGACATTTTATTACCAGGACTTTTGCAATTTCTCTAGTGGATAATATTTTTAATTTTTTTGGGATTAATTTTGGAATTGATTCTTAAAACCGTAAGTTTATTTTTCTTTTCTGAAAAATATTTGTACTCAATAAATTGTTTATTAAGTTTTACAAGCTTGTTATTTTCATTCTTTCTATGTTACTGTTTATTTGATCCTAAGCACGTAACAGGCTTCATCTAAGACAACTTTGGTGTAAACACAAGAACCATATATTTGTAAACTGAAATTGTTTCAATTTGTGCCTTATCAGAAGAAACAGTACAATAAGGTCAGGGACATTTTCTGATTTTATAATACCTTTGCCACAATTTATCTTTTAATAACCAAATCAAAAATAAATTAATTTATAAAATGTCAGTGGTCTCAAAACACATCTTCAGTTAAACTATCACCTTACTAATGACTGCATCATAGAGCTCATTGTTTAAAATAGTTGAAAAAATATCTCACTGATACTTTCAGAAGAAAGGCACATCCACAATTTAACATGTTCAATTATGTCTAATGTTTAGAAAAATCTACTTATAAACAGTAACACCTCCCTACTCTTTCAAATACATATTTCAGTATAGTTCATTGTAGAGTAAGTTACCAATAGTGAAATATTGCAACACTTGTTTAAAATAGTTAAAGATCATACACATAGCGTTAATTAAATAAATATTTGTAAATTTATTAGGACTGCCTATAAAAATACTTTTTATTTAATGGCCATATAATACTTTCTCTAATTAACTAGATAAAATATGAGTTTAAAAACGTTTGTCCATAATAACTGTACTATACGATGCCTTTCAAACATACCAGCTAAGATAATTGCTAATGCAATTTTTCATTTTTTTCCAATTAATCTGTTCTGACCTGTGGATAATATGCTGCAAAACTATATACACTGTACATGTATCCATATCAGGGTCAAGATAAATTGAATAAAATTATGTTAAGAAGTAAAGATATTTATTTTAATACCTGTCTGCACAAGCATTGATGAACTAAATACCCTTGTACAGCAGTACAGAACAGATAACAAATTTGCCATTGAAGTGATGGCCGTATGAGGAGACGACTGTAGAATATTATTGATTTTGTTGGTATTCAACCTTACTCCCATGCCCAAATTTGTTCTAGATGAGATTTTCTTAGCATGAGAAATTCATTATATCTTCTGTTTTCAAGGTAACATTATGTCCTCCATGTGTAACGAGGCACGAAACTGGTAATAAGATGTTTTCATGCTGTACAACACTATAAAGCCAAACAGAGCCATGATTAAATGGCCTAAAATACTGGATAAAACTCACTGCCGCCAACAAGTAGTCTGTATGAAAGTATTGTTGTTATCTGTTCATCAATAACAATTGCATATAAATAGATAACCATGTGTCTATCTGTAGCCTGCATACTGGAAATAGGATCAGAAGGTCAGTATACATGAAAGGACACCACCTACCTTCCCAAGACGGAAAGACCATCAAGTTCATATATATATTGATATGTATTGTATCGCAGTCTGTGAATCATGAATCATATTGATATACGGCACAGGTGAATCATTTCACCACTAGTAAACCAGTATAATGTTAATACTGCCCCTCCAGTACAAAAACTACTTAATGAACCATGTCATCCTTTCAAATTCATAAAAGGTAATTTCTAGACATTGGGCATACAAAGTAAATTCAAGTTTACAGGGATTTGGGGTTCTTTAAAAATATACTATGTAATATAACATAAAAATATCATAAACCAACTTTATTTACTGGAGTTATGTGAGATAAAGGTCTAGATTGCATATATAAATTTAATGCTGACATTTAGTTATTATTTATATTTAATTGTAAAATATTGTTTGAGCTTTGATACTGTAACATTGACATTCACTGTATTTCTCAACCACTGTGGCAATAGAACATTCTCTTTTGAGTGCATTCTGTCAGTGATCATCTCAAAAGAACCTCAGACTTTCATGGTCCGGTTGCTCAGAAATCAACTACAGTAACCAATGCACCACACAATGATTACTGAAGCAGTCTGATCAAAATAAAAAAGTAAAGTGAAACATTCTAGACTGTATGTTTTCTAGCTAGAAATGCTGTAACGGGACATACACAACTTTATTTTCTGGCTAAAATTGTATTGAACATTCCACTATCATTTCGCCATATTACATTATAATGTTAACATGTATCTATGATGTCAAAGATGAGTCAATTTCAACTCTTATCAATACAGCTGTATTGTGATACACATGCGTCTATCCATGAAAATGTTTTGCCAGATTTTAGAGTAAAGCGAAACTAGTGCAGCATAGTCAAAGTCCTACAGGCCATAATATAAGTTTCTTTTTGGAGACCACAAAAACACAAATACAATGCTGTCGGACATTTCTGCGTACCTAAGGTTTCATCACCAATACTGAAGCAAGACATATACCGAATTCGACAGACTTGACAAAATAAAATATTGCAATGCTTACCATTTGAAAAGAGGGAATTGTCACCAGAATATTCTGTTCAAAATATTAATAATTTTAGACACACTGGATACCTCCAGTGTTTTCGTGACTCGTGATACGTCAGCCTATTCTGTGTATAACTTTGAAAAGATGTAATGTTTATTAATCAGGCTATGGAAATGAAATACAATACTTTGGACTGTTTCTGTCAGCATTTTTGTTGAGTAATTATATCAGGTTTCTAGCTGGTTTTACAAAATTCAGCATAACAATAAATGGCAAGATATATTAAGGAAACTAAACTGATCGTGTAAAACAATTTGTACAGTTGAACATTTTAAATTTTAAAAAATGTTTTATGATGAAGAGAACCAACAATGAATATGATTTAATGTATTGACATCTTGTTAATGGGGAACAAATTACTAACGAATTTGGTAACAAACTATATTACACCGGAGAATTTCTTGAGAACCCCGTTTTAGTGGCAAGTTCACATTTTGGATAGAAGACGATTTTGCGTGTGGGACAGTTTCTTGCAAACTTGGATTAAAATGCAGTCTTGTTTTAATGTATTCATTTTCAACATTTATATAATGTATTTATTTAATGATTCTAAAAGATACATAGTAAATATGATTTTCTGGGTTAACAGTTCAAAAAAGTCATGGAGTGAGTCTTTATGTTGACATTTAGAAATCAGATTTTCATATGCAATAAGGGTTGAAATGTGGGATATTTCTGCGCACTTAAATATACATTTCCTTAATTAAAGACCGTTCTTTTGTGATACAAATTGGATTTTCGACCAAAACCAACACGTGATCCAATGTTTACTGGTATGTCGTATCGTTGCGCAGATTTGGCCAACATAGTGGTATGTGCCGGAGGGGGGGGGTGGGGCTTGCATTGTAGGACTAGTGTAAACTATTTGAATAAAATATTGTTAGTAAGACAGATTATCGGTCTATATCAAGAACTTGTCACAAAACATTGATTCCATTTCTGAATAGGCAATTTCTTTTGTTATGTGTTGTTACACCGGAAATTTTACCCTACTTTCGAATTCGATAATTCACACCCACCCACCCGGTTCAGCTACATTAAGACACACTGATAGCACTTTAAATCAACTGTAAATGTGCTTTTCAAGCTCCTATTAATATTGTGAACTTAAATAAATGAGGGAAAAGATAATACAACCACTGTCGATAATTTGTGCAATTGCATTGGTTATTTAGAACAGAAGGCGATGTACCGCTTACCATGTACGTCCTCGGGAGAAACGGTGGCAATGTTCATTTTCTCTTCTTCAATTTTATCTGTCTGGTTGCTCTCTCTCTCTCTCTCTCTCTCTCTCTCTCTCTCTCTCTCTCTCTCTCTCTCATCTTATACTGCAGTTTAATTGGGGTCAAGTGCAGTTTATATATATATATATATATATATATATATATATATATATATATATATATATATATATATATATATATATATATATACTAAAAGAAATATTATACAGTTTTGTCTTAGTTGTGAATATAACATTTATAGTTGTTTAAAATATGCTATTTCTCGTTATTTCTCTGGTACGCTGAGCAGTTCAGAACTGTCTTAAAGATTTAATTGTCATAATATATATTTAGTCCGAGTTTCCTCTGACCCTTACCACCCCATTTTTTATATTTGTTTTTTATTTTATTTTGGGGTGCACATAAAACTCCAAATATCAAAAATGGGGTGGCAAGGGTCAGAGGAAACTATGGCTAAATATGTATATACAATCACATGAGAATAAATATAAGATCGGTACTTTAGAAACATAAAAATAGAGGACGCAATAGTACTGGCATGGGACTAAATTGAAACTGAGATTAATATGCATGAAATGTGTGTAAAGAAGAAATTTAGTTGTTTGCATAGAATTTTTGTTGCATTGTTTAATTATTATTGTTATTATTATTATTATTATTATTATTATTATTATTATTATTATTATAACACGAATTGAAACCACTGATTCGTTTACGGCAGAAATGAAGTTCAAGTTCATAGTATACACAAGATATTTTGAAAGACGAGTATCATTGAAGCAGTAGCAAATGAAAAATGATCCTATGGGCACACACACACACACACACACACACACACACACACACACACACACACACACACACACACATATATATATATATATATATATATATATATATATATATATATATATATATATATATATATATATATATATATATATATAATCGACTCTTCCTCAAAAACAGCGATGGTACAGAG
The DNA here is from genome assembly GCA_030141615.1 of Unio pictorum. Taxonomy (NCBI): domain Eukaryota; kingdom Metazoa; phylum Mollusca; class Bivalvia; order Unionida; family Unionidae; genus Unio; species Unio pictorum. Next base: position 8,642,314 of record JARLTB010000046.1, on the reverse strand, counting down.
TGAGTGTCTGATGGGCACAGTATGCAGTTGTTAAATCTTTTTGTGTAAGTTTGAGAAAAACAGTTCAAATAGGGTATTACTTTTCTACTTATACAATTAAAGCAGATAAAAAATATCCGAACGCCAAAAAACACCCAACAAATCCAATAATTAAGGCTGTTTTTTATGACATTGTAGTAGTGAAAATAATGCTTTATTTTATCGAGAAATAATACAACTATTAGCAAGGAAAAATTCACAAAAGCATGGAAAATAAAACTTATATTCGGAATAAATAAAATGGGATCCTGTGAAAATTTCTCAAACTGAACGTGGGAAAATCTTGAGAATACGTTTCAGCATGTTATTGGTTTTAAATATTTAGTCTTAAAACAAACCCCCAAAAATGCAGGCTGTAAGGATTTTCTTAGCTATCAAAGACAAGAGTCTAAGACTCTGTTAGAATAAAAACAGAGCCAGTCACATACTGGAAAGAGTCAGATAGCTGTGATTTTTTGAATCCGCATGGAGCCGCTTTAACGTCGCGTTCCCAGTCAGTACTCAAAAAGGGTTCCACTCGAGGCTGGATAATCAAAGGATCCAACTTGCAAAGCGAATTCAGCAATGAATCCCCATTATGTGCCACTACCCAAAGCAGCCCCAACGTGCCAGTGTCCTCTTGCTTTCAAGCCGTTGGACCGGCTTACCGAGGTTTGCATCATAACGTCGATAGAGACTCCCGTAAGAGACCAGGAGGTAGCAGGATGATACACCATTGGAGTCTTTGACCTCGTTTCATAAACAACAGAATCCACATTTGACTGTGCTACACATGCACGTAGCGACATTAATGATGCCTCTCCACTTTCCTCTACCAGATTATGCGATGTGGATGTCTATAAACCTCCCAGTGCCCATTGGGACAACAAAAAGCTTTCAACTCTCGTCTATACTGGCGACTTTAACAGTCATCACCCTGACTGGGGCTACTCAGACGGGGAACACTTTGAAGAGTGGGGCAGTGGACAATGACCTTCTTATGACCGACGATTTCAGGCAACGTTGGACCTTTTATTCTGCAGGATGGCAAAAGAACTACTCACCGGACCTCTGCCGAGTCATCTTTTTGGTGAACATCCCCAACAAGTACGCCAGACTGGTATAGACCACACAGTCAGCACAGACCAATACTTACCCATATTGGTCTTAAGCTGACCGTGATACACAGCTCTTCACATTGGTATTGGATCTTCCGCAAAGCAGATTGGACGAAGTACACTTACATACTGTAGCGTATTATTGTGACTATACCATATCGCTGCATCCCAAAAAAAGGAATCCTGACACCGTTTCCAAAGAGCCATATTCAAGACAGCCACCCAGACTGTTCCTCATCGTCGTCGCCCAGTCCTGTTTGAATGTAGAATATCATGTTGTTCTAAGTGAGTAGGAAGTATCTGGAGTCCCAGACATAGAAGATCACCTGATCGAATTCCTGGACACTGCCAGACCCATTCGCTGAGATGAAAGTATAGGATCGCCTAAAGTCAGTTAAAGTGCGCCATTTGCACACGAAAAACGGCTGAAGATTTTCGGCATTGAAAACAAGACAAATGTATTTATTTTGAAAGAACTATATTTGAACAATTAGAAAACACAAAAGGTAGCTCTTGAATAACAAATTCACACCAAGAAAAACATGAATATACATGTGGGGGTATTTTGGATGGTGAATTACGTTACTTCTTACTACTGTAATCATATCAAATCTATTTTATCGTAAAAGGAACCACAATTGCGTATAAAACACATTTATATGATAGATATATGATTGATTTACCAAATAAAACATTTAAGAAACAATACAGTAACCAACTCTAAAACATATCGGTCAACTCATTTATACTTAAACAATAAAAAGGAAAATAGACGCTTTTAAGAAAAAGTGGTTATTTTTCAATGTTGATACCCTTTTATTTTAAAGTCTAAAGACCATTTAATTAAATCTGTGCATTTGTTAACCATTTAAGATAATACTTAACAATTAATATGACTTGAAACTTTACCAAACAGATATTTATTAGACTTTACAGAAGTAGTACTATTTTTAACGTAGTTCACAAAAGTCCATAAAATATATATCCTTGTTATTTATGTTTAAACTGGAACCATTGTAGAAAAAAGAACTTTTGGGTTATGATTATTTTTTGTTACAATGATTTGCAATATCTTTGCAACTATATTAACACATAAAACATAAAATCTTTTAAAATGTTACATTAAATTCCCAACGCGAAGAAATATTCAAAAATCCCAAATTTCACAAATGAAATTGTGCTGTTCACAACGGTTTGAACAAAGATAAACAATGGGCTATGATCATTTTACACCATTAAATGTTTTGGAACAAATGATTGTGTACTCAATACTGTTATATTGCTTGTATAAAACACAAATGATGCTGTAACGTAATTCACTAACGTTTTACTGCACATGGTCGCTTCAGTATATATCCTGTTGCATGTTCATGATGTACAAAGTCTGTCAAATAGATTTCTGACCTTCTCAAGGTCTCGTCCTGAGAATTTAAACATATTGCGGGTCTTTCCTTGCTTTATCGGCTCATCCAATGAGCACAATACGTCGGAACTTGGTATCCAAATCTGATCTGGTTTCGCAGGCCATTTGAAAGAGTTTTTTCCAGCCACCATGAAATTAATATTATATTCCTGGTCGTCTTCGTCGTATTCTAAAACTTGTCCAACGTACCACCTGCTTTCATAAATCGCTGCTACGTATGTGTTGGCTTGATAAAGTTCATCTGTGTTTATTTTATTGCATTCCATTAGTTCTGTAGCCTGCTGTTCACTTTCATCATGTCCTGTTGTTTGTTTAGCTTCTGAATTTTGGACTATGTTGGTTTCGCTCATCTGATGTACTGTCCATCCATCACATGCTGGTACTGGTTGACCGTCGACGAAACACTTATCACAAAAGCATGACGTATTCCTCACAGCAATGCTGCCTTCTCCAAGTGGAATAACTGCATGTACCTGTATAGTACCCTTCACTTGCTTTCCGACAAGATTCGAGAGTTCTTCATGGGCTTCTGTACATTGAGACTTTGGGACAAATATGTACTTAAGTGCGCTATTTTCCTGTGTTTTCCCCCATTGGAAAAAAATCATCTGCTGACTGAATTATTGCCGAGTGTCTTTTGACGGCCATATCAGCTAGTCGTTTGGCAGTACCCCCGACCCCGTCACAGGGGCCTTTCCCGTGTCCAGCTTCAAAGTATAACCAGGAAGCTTTAATACCGGGAAAGATCGTATCATGATATGCTACTATAAAAAAAAATCTGCTTGTTTCTATACTGTGACGTAGGCGAGTCCGTCATATAGTGAACCATTTCAACATTCTGTAATACAGCTTTCACTTCTTTTACAACATGCTTCATGATTGCAAAGACTGTCGATGAAGTGTGAGACAACTCATCAGATACTACTACTAGTGATGTATGCTTTACCTTTACCTCATCTTCTTTATCCTTGGTATAAATTACAACTGGATGCAACGTGACAGCATTCTTATCAAAATATGCTGACTGGATTTCTTCCGCAAACCCGCAAGTATAATTTTCTGCGAAATCCATGTGACATATGGCATGTGTTGTCGGCAGTATGTCTTTCAAACGTCTTGACTGACCGTATTGTTCTTTGACTCTGTGAATATGTTTCCTAAATTCTGTCAGTTCTGATCTCAAAAGTGCAACAAAGTCTGTCTTACTTTTCTCCACTGATACTATTTGCATTCTTTTAAAGAACTTTCCGTTTTTCTCAACATCTACCCTCTTCCATTCTGAAAACTTGATCTTTTCTTCGCTGATACCTTCTATTCCTTCGACGATTTCTTCGTCTGACCTTTGCTCAACGTAAACATCAGGATTTTCGGAGGTCGGAATGCCCAAACGTTTAAGTGCCTTTAACTTTAAAACCATGTTTTGGTGTCGTTGACATAAACATGTCTTTCTGTTGCTAAATTTGACAACGATAATATGTTTAGGTCTCATTCTTCTAAATGTTGTCAAGCTTATCTTTGTGTCGCTGTTTTCCGCTAAAAACTTTCTGTGCAAGTTATAAATATAATCATTCAATGTTCTTTTCTGTTGGTGTTCGTCTCCTCTATTGGCATCTTTCTTCCCTGGCAGACATGTGCTGTTATCATCCCTCTCCATAAACAGCCTAACTCTTGTCCTCATTGATTGTCGTTCAGCATTAAGTCGCTGTTTTTTAATGCTCTTTCCTACCCTTGCTTTAAGCAACTGTTTTCTATGTACTCCAAGACTTCGGCTAATCTGCCTGCCCATTCTGTATCGGTGAATAAGTTTACCACATATAACTCCCAATGTTGTTCTTATTTTAGCTTTTCCTTTCAATCTCTGTGCTGCCTCTTCAGTGTCTCCTACTAAACAATTTTGAAAACGGAGTTTTTGTCGTACTTTCTTTCTTGATCTTGGAGTCATATTGAGTTGATTTACTTCCGTAATAGCTCGACTTTTCGGTGTGGTAGTACTAGGAACACCTGTTTCAGTGTCAGTACTTGGTTGTGGAGTTCTAATTGTATCTACACGTGATGAAGATTTATTGAGTTTTCTATTCAATCGTTGTACTTTCTTTCTAAGTGTAGCATTTCTTGTGTTTAGTGTCTTAACTTTCATGTCTAAAGTCTTTATCTTCTTGTTTGCTCTTGATAGAGATTTATTTGTTCTCCTTTTACGCTTCTTTTCGTTGAAATTCATTTTGACAAAAAAGGCTGTCCAGGGGTTGATGTGCTTGGTACTTCCCTATCTGTTGTTGAGTCACATGGTCCAGGTTCTTCGTTAGATCTCATTTCTGTTTCGTTCTGATCTTGCTGGCGGTGCTGTGTGCTTTTTTTCCCTTGACGATGTTTTCGCATGCATTGTCGTATCTTCTTCCATCTTTTAGACAATGATCGATCAGAAAGTTCTGTTGTTGGTACATAATATCGTTTCACTCTTTGTACCTCCCTTTTTAGGTATTCTTCGCCTTCTTTTTCCTTTTTCCTCTCTCTGTATCTTTTTTGCCGTTCAGCATTGCTCATTCTAGTCATCTCTTGAAAGCAATTAACGAAATATGCAAATCATTAGATGTTGGTGAATTACGTTACACAATAGTGAATTACGTTACACTAAACTGTGTGCCTTCACGTGACGTAAATACAAATGGAATCAATATTCCATGTTTACAGTTCTTCGGTATATTTTATATTTTGTCGTTTTATAATGATTTTCGCTGACAATTGATGTTATATACTAAGTGTTCTTCTTGTTAAATAAATGTGTACTTACGAGTGATGGTAATGTTTACACCAGAAAATGTTTTAAATGTCTCCCGCTTGGCAACTTCCGTTTTTCAATAAACGCCCGTATGTTAGGCGGTGTCAGAAAATAATGTTTCCAGGTAATTTATTCCTAGGAAATAGTTTTAAACCATGTTTACTGAATATACCGTAACGTAAATCACCGCAACGTAATTCACGGACAAAAGCATTTTCAAATATATGAGAAATGTTACAACAGCTAAAAGCAATGTTTATAATGCAATTATGGTTAACATAAGTGTGTTTATAACTCACAGTGTTTGACGCATATACCACATACTTATTATGAGGTAGGTACCGTAACGTAATTCACAATTAAATGCAAAAAATTAAAAATGGAAATCAAAGACTGGTTTTTAGGACAAAATTATTCCTACACCTTTAAATCATGATTCATAAATATTTCGAAGCATTAATGTACATATTTGTTCTGGTACCATTACTGTATTAATCAAATATGTTTGCAATACGGCTATCATAAAATTGTAACGTAATTCACAGCATTTTATGGGACACAAATAATTTTTTTTTTTAAATTCCAAATATACTAACATAAAAACAGAGTGTTTTTATCAAAATTCAGACAATTCTCTATCATAGAAGACTTATTTCACTTATTTATTTCGCTACAAATTTTCTTGCCATGTAAATAAATTTAGTACCCCAAATTTGTGACACAATGGTTTTTACTGTGTAGGCTTCAAAATGAGTCCGTGTTGACCAATAAATGAGTCAAACAGAATGTTATTGTTATTTTTTCAACTCGTTATTGCCTAGGGGTTAACTTAAAAGTCAAATTCCCATAAAAATATACTGTTGGTCATCAAAAAAACGTCTGTGACCCCGATATTTGTAATTGGCGCACTTTAACGACTTTGAATGTGAAGCTTGATTGGAAACCTGGCACCGCTCAGCAACCACGAGTCCAAGCTCACCCTGTTGTCAAACAAAATGCTTGTAGTTAGCCACTTGTGACAAGTGGCAAAAGCACCCCTGGAGAAATAGAACCGACGCCAAGTACGAGATGAGTGGCGACAATACTTCCTCGGAAGTCAGATGAACTAGAGAACTCAAAAGAATCCAGACGCATTTACAGCACCGGAAACGGTGCTATTCTGCATCAAATCAAGCGAAAATAGGACGACATGCTGCATCTTGGAGCATCTTTGCCCGAAGATAAAATAATGGCTCGCTTCTTTTAACATCTGGGTTGTTAGAGAAAAGTGCATGCCGACTTGTGGCACCAGGCAGAGGCGTAGCTGGGGGGGGGGGGGGGGGGGGTCAGGGGGTACATATGTCCCCGGGCGCCAAGGTACAGGGGCGCCAAAATGAGGCTTGCAATGTTACATTATAATAAGTAAACAAGGGTAATAAATCGGTCACAAGATCGCAGGGGCGCCAATTTTATAGTTCGTCCCCGGGCGCAAAATATCATCGCTACGCCTCTGGCACCAGGCTAAGATTAGTGCGATCCCAAAGCCTGACAAAGGTCCCCACAATGTGACAATCTCCTTGCTTTCAGTCTGTTTAAGGTACTGGAGGGCCTGATTCTCCAAAGAATGGCCCAGAAGTAGAGAATATCATAACTGTTTAGTAGGTAGACTTCAGGCATTGTCGTAGCACTTGCAATCAATTCCTTGCCCTAACTGCGTTTATTGAAAACGGTTTTCATAGGAAACTTAAAACTGGAGTTGTTTTCCTCGATCTAAAATCGGCGAATGACAATGTCTGGCATGCATGGCTGTTATTGAAAATGTCCAGAGTAATTCCGCTTCCTCGCTTGATAGATTAGACTATCGAACTATTCCTTCAGAAAGGCGATTCACAGTGCATTTCAGAGGGAGCTGAAGCTCGTGGAGGTGTCAGACTAATGGACTCCCACAAGAGTCTGTTCTTTCGCAAAGTTGTTTCTATGTCTATATTATTAACTTACCTGTAACATAGTAACGCAAGTTTGTGTATGCAGATGGCATTGCTCTTGAGACCAAACGCCTCTTATTTATTGAGCTTGTGAAGCTACAGAACAAGGACTTTGCATCATCCTCAACTAACATACATTGCTGTGACTCTGGACAGATCACTGATATTCTACAACCACCCAAAGAAAACTGTAGCAGAACCTAGCATTCGAAATAACCTACTACGCAAACTGGCTGGCTCTACCTGGGGAACCAGTGCTCAGACACTCAAGACATCAGCATTGGCCCTGTTTTTCAACAGCCGAGATTTTCCCTCCTGTCTGGGCTTGATCATCATGCACCAAGTTAAATGATGTCCAGCTCAACACAACGATATGCTTAATCTCTGGAACATTACGTCCTACTCCTCTGCCATGGCTGCCGGTCCTCAGCAACATTCTTCCTCTACATCTGCGTCCCCAGGAAGCAACCACGAAAGCGTTCGTTAACATATAAGCCAGTGAGACACTTTCTCTTTACATGGAGATCAACATACATCCAGCAGTCCGCATAACTTCGAGACTCCACTCTGAGGTTGGGGCCCTACGCAGCTGACTAGTTTGCCTAGGCAGACATTCGCCGCTGAGTGAAGAGCGCCATGAGGCTGGTATCGGCATTGCAGTGAAGACAGCACTGATTGACAAAAAAGCTGAACCTCCCAGGAGAGTAAACGACAGACTCATGACCATAAAACTACACCTCTTGTCTGAGAGAAAGAACCTTACCATCATCAGTTGCTATGTTCCAACCATGACCAACCCAGGTGAAGTGAAGGTCAAGGATCATCACTCCGTCATTGAGGATGTTCCAATGGCAGATAAACTCATCATTCTTAGCAATTTCAATGCAAGAGTAGGCTATGATCACGTTGCCTGGGATCGAGTGCTAGGAAAGCACGGGGTGGGTCACGGTATTAGCAACGGTCTCCTTTTGCTCCGGACTTGCGCTGGGCATGAACTGCTGATCACCAATACATTCTTCAACCTCCCTACCCATAACTGGGCGTCATGGATGCACCCTCGCTCTAAGCACTGGCATCTCATTGACTATGTCATTGTCAGGAAGAGGGACAAACAGGTTGTGCATTTGACCAAGTCTTTATGCAGCGCTGACTGTTGGACAGGCCACCGCCTCATCATCACCAAGCTCAACATTCGCATTGAGCCCAAAATACTCCCACAGGGAAAGAAGCCTCATAAAAGACTAAACATCACCAAGCTGAAATGCAATAGTACCAAACAGACTCTCGTGAATGCCCTGGAAGAACATCTGAAATCCACTCCTCTGGACAATCAGTATGTGGAGAGGGAGTGGGAGGCAATCAGAGAGCTGGTCTACAGCACAGCATCGGAAATCCTAGGAACCTCAACCAGAAGGCATCAAGACTGGTTTGATCAGAACTGCGACGAGATCAAGCAGTTGCTGGATGAGAAACACCGCCTTCTTCAAACCTACTTCAACAACTCCAAGTTCACCTCTAGGAAAGATGCGTACAACAATATACGAGGAACTGGACAGCAGAAACTGCATCATATGCAAGACACATGGCTAAGTAACAAAGCTGATGAGATCCAGTGCTAAGCAGACCAGCATGACATGAAGAACTTCTACAATGCCCTGAAAGAAGTGTATGGACCTACGTCCTCTGGATCATCCACACCTTCTCAGTTCGGACGGGAACACGCTAATTACTAACAAAGAGAAGATTCTTTCTTCGACGATGGCCTGAACATTTTGAAAGCATCTTCAATCACGCTTAATCCATCAATGATGAAGCCATAAATCGTCTCCCCAATTAACCATCAACGAATCACTGGATGACCCTCCAACCTTGCTCAAGATACAAAAAGCAATACATCTGCTCTCCAGTGGCAAAGCACCTGGTTCCGACTCCATCCCAGCTGAAGTCTACAAGGATGGGGGCAAAGCCCTGATAAAAATGTTACACCGTTTTTACTGATGTGGCAGCAAGAGATGAATCCAGGAATCCACCTGTATAAGCTCAAAAGGAACTACCAGGCCTGCAACAACCATCATTGTACATCCTCTCAATACTTGTCGGAACCCTACTGAATAGCCTCATTACGCACCTTGACCAGGCATTACTACCAGAAAGCCAGTGTAGATTTGTATAGAATCTGGGACCACCAACATGGTGTTTGCTGTGTGACAGCTAAAAGAGAAATGTCAAGAGCAAAACACTGACCTTTTCTCCATCTAAGTCGACTTGACAAATACCTTGTGATACTGTCAGCAGAGAAGGCTTGTGCAGGAAATGGCCAAATCCTTGACATCAAGTGGCAGGACAAGGTTCCAGACACCGAGGCACTTGCAGCAAGCAGGTCTCCACAGCATTCATACCATTCTGATGCAGTCCCAGCAATGCTGGATGGGACATGTTGAACACGTGCCAGACCACTGGCTGCTTAAGACTCTTATATGGCGAGCTACAGAAAGGACAGTGATCCCACTGAGATACGAAGAAATGCTCCAAAGACAATCTGAAAGCAGTCATTGAAAGTGTTAAACATCAACCTTGATTCATGGGAGCAAACAGCATGCAATCGAGTCACTTGACATTACTCTGTGCACAGAAGATCCAAGTTGTGGGAATGTAGAAGGACAGCAGCTGCAGAGCTGAAGAGACAAGCCAGAAAGCACGTGCCATCAACCCTCCTGGAGATGTCCCACACTTCCCCTGTCTTTTATGCAAACAAATATTCTGTACAAGGGTTGGCCTCATCAGCCACCTGTGCACATGCAGAACTGAACCAGTTCCTCCAACCCTCGGATGACTAAAGGGGTTCTTATCGAAGCAACAAACAACATTTGCTACAGTGTTGTGACAATAATAAATGCATGCTCGACATGGGCCCGCTTCATTTGTTAAGTATATGTTATAGTGTTGATGTGACAAGAATAAATGCATATTCCGAGTGCTTCATTTTGTTAAGTAGCAGGTATTGCATGAGTTTCCAAGGTTAAATTTATTATCACTGTTAAGGCTCACAAGCATTAACAACGTATAAGAGATGGATGGGGAGAGTGTAATACAAAGAGAACAAATTAACACATGTACATCTAATTTTAAGATGCGGAACATTTGATTAGCATTGTCACTTTTGTTATTTTGGACCTGAACTGTCTTCTTTATATATTCTCCTACATTGTTATATGGTCTTCTGTGTATGATTAACTTTTCTGGAGTATGGATAAAATATAAGCATTATTTATGCATATTTTTTTCAAGATGTCTGATTAAATATGATCTCAATAATGATAATGTCATTTCATTGAAACATCATCAACATCTCCCCACATATCTATTTCAGTTATCCTAACAAAATCTGATGTAGTGTCTTTGAGCTGTACCTCTGATATATGGTTCACATTGCCTGTCATGGATGCCTTTAGCTGAACTCTGATCCCCCATCCCTTTCCAATATTTCATACATATTCATGATTACATCAAATTTAATTAGAAAAAGTAAGAATATATTCCCTCTTTACAGGACATTCATCAAACTAATTAATGTGTACATATAATTGTACTTTGTCAACCCACATGAATTGCATATATAGCACTGATTTGACAGTATAAAGTAAATCATCTAACAGTACACCTTCATTTTTCATATTAATATAATTTTGTTACAACTGGATCCTTTAATCAGGTATATAATCATGAGTGCCCATATTTGTTTCTTGAGGTGGTGGGGTATGCAAACATGTAGCGGTCAGCTATTAATGTCAAGTATATATATATATATATATATATATAGAGAGAGAGAGAGAGAGAGAGAGAGAGAGAGAGAGAGAGAGAGAGAGAGAGAGAGAATTTTTTAAAATTTAACAAACTTCAGAATACTATTCCATGCTCATACCTGGGCTTGTCTGATACAGAGCAGCCAAATGCTGACAGAGAAACACAAGAACAATTTCCAAATATGAACATTTGACAAGATTCCTTTGTTGCACAACTAAACTGATTAAGACGATTTGTAAATCAGTTTTAAATAGTTTTCCTATATGAGACTATCTTAAGCAACTACTCCTGCAACTACAGCTATTGTATTAATGCTTGTCTGAGGTCTATGTGTCTAAAGCAACCAGTACATATTTAATTAGTGAATAAATGCAGTTTTTATTTTTTATTCCTTCTTCATCTTAAAATTATAGGCGCATTTCTTCAAAACAACATTAAGTTTGAATTATATCAAGCTACAGACAAGAAAAATTTGAAAGATATAAATCCAGAAAAGGATTTGATATCAATGAAACTAGTTATGTTTCAATTTAATTAGTACACCATTTAAAATTATCAGCTATAAGAAGTGTGATTTGATATCAATGAAACTAGTTATGTTTCAATTTAATTAGTACACCATTTAAAATTATCAGCTATAAGAAGTGTGTTACTGGCAATCAAGTAGGTTATGGTATAAATCACAAGGTCTAATAATGATTTGGAAATTGTAGCATTAGCAATTATGAATATTTCTTACACCTTGTTTTTCCATCTTTTCCTATTTGTTTTAGTTTTAGTCATGCTTTTATCTGTCACTATATTAGAACTGCAGTAATTATGTTTAATTTATGCTAGTACTCCTCTCATTTGATGATCATGGTTTTGTTCAAACATCAAAAAAAAATTTAATAATTCCAGCTGTACCTTGTACATTTTTATTTATGCATTTCAAATAGCAAGAAATGACAGGGAGTAAGATTTTAAAATGAAACAATGTGAAAATTCTTCACATGATAATGAAGGTGATTATACATGTCCAAACAAGATTAAGTCCGCGTTGAAGATACTGCAAATATGGTACTGATTTTGAAGAAAAAATATCTGACATTCTGATTATCAAGATATTTTTTAGTTCAATATCTTGATTGTGTTACTGGTAATCTAGTGTAAAATTTAATACTTACCATTATGTTCAGCTATCTATATAATTAATGATACTACTTTGCACAGCCATGTTTGGTTGAGTCCATTAAGTAGAGATGTTCTGGTTGTTTACATGGAGTGCTATTTCTTATTTCTTCACTAAAGCGTATGCATCTTTAGATTATTTATGCTCGTACACATTGATGTGAAAGCTGACAATTCTCTCTCTCTCTCTCTCTCTCTCACACACACACACACACCTGTCTTTTCCCTGTTGCAAGTGTTTGCTGACACACACCGACACACCCACATATATATTTATATATACATACATGTATATATAACCGCTCTAGTGGTTACATTGCCCACCTCGGAAGCGGGAGGTTGTGGGTTCTAACCCAAGACAAGTCTTACCAAAGAGGCCGTCCATAAATGATGTCACGCACCTGGGGGTGGATGGGGTGGGGGGGTTTACACATTTGTAATGAAGTGTGACAAGGGGGATGGGGGGTGTTTAAGAAATGTGATGTCACATCAAAATGCGCAACTTTAAATAAAAGTTCCACTTAATTTTTTGTAACAATTTATTTAATGACGTTATAAGTAGCTTCATGCATGTCGTGCATGAGCTCAATTAAGATGGACTCATCTTAGAACTATCAACACCCCTACTAATCCCAATAGTGGATTTTTCCAAATAGCATTCTTTTTTTTCCAGTCCACTGGTGTCAACAAAGCGAGGTTGAAATGATCTTTTTCTTGCCAAACTTTCATAATTTTAAACTTTTTTGTGCTATAAAATTAAATTTAAAAAATTTGAAAGAAAAGTAAATAATTTATAAGTTTCATGGAAAAATAAATAATTTATAATGGTTGATATTTTTCATATTTCTATTATAAAAGATCCTACATTTAAGAAATAGAATAATGAAAGTTTATATTACATTAATAAGAATCTCAAAACTTTTCGGGTGAAGAATTGACCGCTACGATGGATAAAAGTAAAATGTTCCGGTGTCTTTTTGAGGCGTACATGCTGGCATATCCTACAAAGAGCAGAAAGATTTGCCAAGAAGTGGTTCAAAAGTGGAATGGAATTATAAAAAAATGATGCAGATTTGCAAGTTAAAAGTTGATCACTAATTACAAGAATTAAAAACAATTGCCGCCACAAAAAAGGATCACTTCTGATGTTTTGGACTAAAAAACATTCATATGCCGATATAAAAAACTGCTTGTGGCAAACCCCGAGAATTATGTGTTCTACTACAAAGTTTCAAAGTATTTTTTACAGTTATAATTACTTTATTTGATAGTTATAGGAGAATTTGAATACAATATTCTGAATTCTGAACATCTGCAGTTTTAGCTAGACGATGAATATTTTCAAAAGAATTTTATGCCAATTTCAACTTTCCAGTGCCTCTTTTTAATACGTTTTCTCCTACAATAATCAGTACAACGCCGCACTAAATACATACTACAATGACAATAAAGTGATTTGTTGAAACACGTTAATTTTCAAATTGGAAACACAGATTTTTTTAGGGAAGGGGGGAGCAGAGCTTTGTGACGTCATATTTGAGGGGGGGATGACTTTTTGTGACATGTGACGAGAGGGATCAAGGGGGCGGGGGGTCAAAATCGGCCAAAATCGCATGACGTCATTTATGGATGGCCTCAAAGAGTTACAAAAATGTGACCAACAGCTGCCTCACTAGGCGCTCAGCTTAAGAAGTTAGTGTTAGGACTGGTACGTCTGGTGTCTTTATTTAGAAGAAACATGAACCTAATTCTCACTAGCATATGTTGTTTATGGGAATTTAAGACCCAGTTTGTTTCCGCCTTTTATAACTTATTTAATAACCTAGGATATTGCTCGGATAAAGTTATTTGTAAATATTTTGTCATAACTTAGTCCCCAATTCAGGCATATCTTTTTGTATGCATCGTCATGAATTGTAATGATGGTAATTATATCGATAGATAGATCTAGAACCATTAAAAATTAACACTTCATTTGAAAATCCATACATCAGGTTATTGCAAAAACAGATGCATAAGTAAAAATAAAGAAGGGAAAATCCATTTGCGATCATTTCCATTACAAACTATATTGGAAAGAAAATTTAGCACTAAATGCAGAAATTGTAGAGACACTAGGTTTAGCAATGCAATTTTCATTATGAAAAAAAAAAATCTTCACTTCTGTCCCTATATTCACCACTATGCCGGAAAATCCAGTGCAGATAGAGTATTAAATTAACAGAAAAACTGATTTCACTTTCTGAGGTACAAGTGCCAAAGTACTGATATATCAAAATGAATGTCTGAATCTATTGTTCAGGAACAAGAGCTCACAAGAGGCATTTTTTCATATCCTTTCATACCAATTTAAAACACCACAATCACAAGGGATTAAATGCATTGAAATAATATTGTTTGAATGGAAATTCAAAATAAATAATAAATGAATAAAGTTGTGACTCTTCAGAAAAAGAGTTGCAGTCAGAGGGAACAAATGATTTCATCACGATTGAACTGTAATTTAAATTAAATTGGTATATCAGTGAATTGGTTATTAACCCATTCAAAATAGTGAAAAACATTTTTTTAAAAATTAGTTTCCACATAAAATTACTGCTATACCAGCAAATATTTTATGCAGTTTATTTAATGCTACTATTGCTCTAGTTATATCACATGGTGCATAATTGTGCTGATTTGTAATCTTATTGAAAGACTTCGATGCTTTCTGATTTGAGAACCTAAAACAATAACCCGATGGCATCTGCGAGATAAACCTGCTCAAGCTCTCTTTAGACAATCCCAGAGATAAATAATTAGGGAGACATATGGTGAAAAGAAATTTACTGAAATTTAATCAATTTTAATGTATACAGAATTAATAAATTTACTGAAATTTAATCAATTTTAATGTATACAGAATTAATAAATTTACTGAAATTTAATCAATTTTAATGTATACAGAATTAATAAATTTACTGAAATTTAATCAATTTTAATGTATACAAAATTAATAAATTTACTGAAATTTAATCAATTTTAATGAATACAGAATTAATAAATTTACTGAAATTTAATCAATTTTAATGTATACAGAATTAATAAATTTAGTGAAATTTAATCAATTTTAATGTATACAGAATTAATAAATTTACTGAAATTTAATCAATTTTAATGTATACAGAATTAATAAATTCAGTGAAATTTAATCAATTTTAATGTATACAGAATTAATAAATTTACTGAAATTTAATCAATTTTAATGTATACAGAATTAATAAATTTACTGAAATTTAATCAATTTTAATGTATACAGAATTAATAAATTTACTGAAATTTAATCAATTTTAATGTATACAGAATTTTGGGGGTTGGTTGCTTGCATCCATGTAACTACTGCTTTGACTGGATGCATTCAAAAAGTTTTCATTTGTTAAGTAATGAATTTTATTTGTGGAATGCACATTTTTAAATGTACATGTTAGGCAAAACTTAGCCACAAATAACAACATAGGAATAATGATCAATGTTAAATTTAACGAAAATAAATGAAAAAGATGTTTTCAGAGTTCAAAATTGAGAAAAAATCCTTTCACAGCAATAAAACAAAATATATACATCACTCATGATATTTTTTTGATAATTTATTCCCCTTTTATAGAAACATTACCCAAGAGAACTCAATCTTGCTGGAATAAATTTATAAGGAATTCCTTATAAAAACCAAAATGGCTGAAGGACTGTAACAGTTCCATTCCATCTGCAAGGACAATATATAGTTGGTTTGGCTTTGTGCTTTGACACAGCAACACAATTATTTTATTGGTATTGTAAAGGTACATTACAGTAACTGACCCAGGCTGGTTTGATGGCTTGATTCAAATCCACACCCTTTCAGTTGTGAGTCTGGCTCACTAACTGAACAAACACCGTTCCTAACAATACATGTATGGGCCTGGAGGATGCTGGATTACAGAGAAAATGGTTTAGAGCTTTTCTATACTAAATTCCTCCATTAATATGGTGAGAACAGAGGAAAATCATTGATGATATATGTGTGTGTGTGTGTGTGTGTGTGTGTGTGTGTGTGTGCATGATTATGTTTAACTATATCAGGAACTCAAATTATTTAAACACATGTGATAATAATTTGATTCTGATACAAGTGAAATCTGCATTACTGTATTGATTATAAACGTCATAGAAACCATTGAACTCTTTTGAGTTGCAACATAGGTAAAATTAATTAAGTCAAGGCTTCTATTTTGAGCAAATGGCTATGCTACACCAACCATAACAGTAAAACTTATCAACCATTGGCATAATATATTAGACATAAAAGTACCTGTGGTGATACATCACATGGTACAATTTATTACCAATCTGCTCTAAGAAAGGCCTCCCACATTTCAAGTAATTCCAAACATATACAACTTTTACCAGCATGTATTGGGCATATGTGGCTTCTTTTTACCAGTATGTATTGGGCATTTGTGGCTTCTTTTTTACCAGTATGTATTGGGCATTTGTGGCTTCTTTTAACCAGTATGTATGGGAATTTCAAAAACAAATTTAAACAATGGAACAGTTGGAACTTTGTGTCACTTTGAGAATACATTCTGTGAAGCTATTAAAGGATATAAGAAACTGAAGAGGTGTCAGCTGTGTTCAAAATACCCTTTGTAAACTAAATATTTGGCTCTAATGGACAATAAACAAGTATACATTTTTTTTATCTCAATCAAAGGGTTAGGAAAACAAAGTAGAAGTTACCTTAAGAGAGGGATTAAAATCAAGGCACAAAAGTATCAAATGTACAGCTCAGAAAACAAGAACATGCTACCTTAACAAGAGAGGGATTAAAATCGAGGCACAAAAGTATCAAATGTACAGCTCAGAAAACAAGAACATGCTACCTTAACAAGAGAGGGATTAAAATCAAGGCACAAAAGTATCAAATGTACAGCTCAAAAAACAAGAACATGCTACCTTAACAAGAGAGGAATTAAAATCAAGGCACAAAAGTATCAAATGTACAGCTCAAAAAACAAGAACATGCTACCTTAGCAAGAGAGGGATTAAAATCTAGGCACAAAAGTATCAAATGTACAGCTCAGAAAACAAGAACATGCTACACTAACAAGAGAGGGATTAAAATCAAGGCACAAAAGTATCAAATGTACAGCTCAAAAAACAAGAACATGCTACCTTAACAAGAGAGGGATTAAAATCAAGGCACAAAAGTATCAAATGTACAGCTCAAAAAACAAGAACATGCTACCTTAGCAAGAGAGGAATTAAAATCAAGGCACAAAAGTATCAAATGTACAGCTCAAAAAACAAGAACATGCTACACTAACAAGAGAGGGATTAAAATCAAGGCACAAAAGTATCAAATGTACAGCTCAAAAAACAAGAACATGCTACCTTAACAAGAGAGGAATTAAAATCAAGGCACAAAAGTATCAAATGTACAGCTCAAAAAACAAGAACATGCTACCTTAGCAAGAGAGGAATTAAAATCAAGGCACAAAAGTATCAAATGTACAGCTCAAAAAACAAGAACATGCTACACTAACAAGAGAGGGATTAAAATCAAGGCACAAAAGTATCAAATGTACAGCTCAAAAAACAAGAACATGCTACCTTAGCAAGAGAGGAATTAAAATCAAGGCACAAAAGTATCAAATGTACAGCTCAAAAAACAAGAACATGCTACACTAACAAGAGAGGGATTAAAATCAAGGCACAAAAGTATCAAATGTACAGCTCAAAAAACAAGAACATGCTACCTTAACAAGAGAGGAATTAAAATCAAGGCACAAAAGTATCAAATGTACAGCTCAAAAAACAAGAACATGCTACCTTAGCAAGAGAGGGATTAAAATCAAGGCACAAAAGTATCAAATGTACAGCTCAAAAAACAAGAACATGCTACCTTAACAAGAGAGGAATTAAAATCAAGGCACAAAAGTATCAAATGTACAGCTCAGAAAACAAGAACATGCTACCTTAACAAGAGTGGGATTAAAATCAAGGCACAAAAGTATCAAATGTACAGCTCAAAAAACAAGAACATGCTACCTTAACAAGAGAGGGATTAAAATCAAGGCACAAAAGTATCAAATGTACAGCTCAAAAAACAAGAACATGCTACCTTAACAAGAGAGGGATTAAAATCAAGGCACAAAAGTATCAAATGTACAGCTCAAAAAACAAGAACATGCTACCTTAGCAAGAGAGGAATTAAAATCAAGGCACAAAAGTATCAAATGTACAGCTCAAAAAACAAGAACATGCTACCTTAGCAAGAGAGGAATTAAAATCAAGGCACAAAAGTATCAAATGTACAGCTCAAAAAACAAGAACATGCTACCTTAACAAGAGAGGGATTAAAATCAAGGCACAAAAGTATCAAATGTACAGCTCAAAAAACAAGAACATGCTACCTTAACAAGAGAGGGATTAAAATCAAGGCACAAAAGTATCAAATGTACAGCTCAAAAAACAAGAATATGCTACACTAACAAGAGAGGGATTAAAATCAAGGCACAAAAGTATCAAATGTACAGCTCAAAAAACAAGAACATGCTACCTTAACAAGAGTGGGATTAAAATCAAGGCACAAAAGTATCAAATGTACAGCTCAAAAAACAAGAACATGCTACCTTAACAAGAGAGGGATTAAAATCAAGGCACAAAAGTATCAAATGTACAGCTCAAAAAACAAGAACATGCTACCTTAACAAGAGAGGAATTAAAATCAAGGCACAAAAGTATCAAATGTACAGCTCAAAAAACAAGAACATGCTACCTTAACAAGAGTGGGATTAAAATCAAGGCACAAAAGTATCAAATGTACAGCTCAAAAAACAAGAACATGCTACCTTAACAAGAGAGGGATTAAAATCAAGGCACAAAAGTATCAAATGTACAGCTCAAAAAACAAGAACATGCTACCTTAACAAGAGAGGAATTAAAATCAAGGCACAAAAGTATCAAATGTACAGCTCAAAAAACAAGAACATGCTACCTTAACAAGAGTGGGATTAAAATCAAGGCACAAAAGTATCAAATGTACAGCTCAAAAAACAAGAACATGCTACCTTAACAAGAGAGGGATTAAAATCAAGGCACAAAAGTATCAAATGTACAGCTCAAAAAACAAGAACATGCTACCTTAACATACTAAGGGATTAAGGTCCGATTTGTATCTTGATTGTCAAGTGAGAAAACTAAGTGGGTGCTATGGGTGTTCACAATGCCAGATAACCTAGGAAATATTATTTGGAATTACACCTGGGTAATGAAAAAAGCAAATACAAGTCAAATCAAAACTTTTATTTCATCAAATTGTTTCTATAGGCAAATTACAAAATATAATACAAATACAGAGTGTTCAGATTTGCATGAAAATGGAAACATACTAGTAAACACATGGATAAACAAACATTAATGTACATTTCCCTTTGCAGAGAGTAATATTTAATTTAAAATATTTATATATTAAAATCCAAATATAATTAGCTACAAGATTTGTGCAATGAATGCCATAATGAAACATATTTGAATTTCTGAATGGGAACTGTGGCACGAACACAGAAATATTTTGAATTCACAATATTACAATATTATTGCTCCTAGATTTATCAAATTTTGTTCTTTTAAGTTTACAGTTAGGATGAAAAGTATAAAACAACAACAGCAGGGTTTTAAATTTACTTTCTTAATACAATTTAAGTCTGTGCATTTTTCAAGATGCAAGTTTCATTTGATTCTATTTTAAAATCCTACAATGTATATCCATTAGTAATTACTTTTTAACCAGCTAAGTATTATTATTATGATTAAAACAGCTCCCAAAAACGATATGACTCAATAATAAAAAAAATAAAAAAAAGAGTTGTCTCAGGTCATGAATACCATGAAATGTACACCATAAGTTTCCCACAAGCCTAACTGTGCTCTATGTAGACACTAACAGTGTATATGGATATTACTTACAAATAGGTCTTGATGTAGACACTAGTAGTGTATACATGTCTCTGGATATTACTTACAAACAGGTCTCGATGACCTTGTCATTGGGTTGAGATGTACAGTCCTTAACCAACCTTAATGTGCTGAAATATATTTTGGTATTACACACATGATTCTGACCTCTGACCTTTAGACCTCTGAATATATACATTTCTTTATTGCCCAAAGTTCAAGTCATCAACAAAGTGTGGTCAAGGAACTTACTCTAAAAAAAAAAAAAGTTATTCTGGTAAACCAATTTTCCTTTTCCACAAGGACTGATTTTTTACCTTATGACTCCCAAATCAAAAAACCTCTTTAATACCTGAAATGCAAGTCAACAAAATACTCTTAAGGCACATGACTAGTACTAATATTTACCGTAACAAAATTCTTCTTTCAGTCACAATGACGATGAACTTTCACATATTGACACAAAACTCAATTGGTTTTATTTTTACCCAAACTGAATGTCATTCACAAACTCTGTTGAAGGTACACAGTTTATATTTAAAACTTGAGTAGAAACTAATTTTTCTTCTTCCAGTCACAGTATCCTGACTTCTGACCTTTTGAATCCAAAATCGACTGACTTCTTCCTTATGCCAAGTGCACGCCAGTCACATGGCTTAGTAACTGTTGATGGAGAAATTTAGCTACCATGTATAAACCATTTTACTGTGGAATTCCCCAATCCATAAATGTTTGTACTGACACAAATATGACATTATTAATTTTTTATACATAAACTGACCCCCTGAGCTGGGTATAAGTTATATGATCCACTGACTACTGTATATACTCACTTAAGAGTCAAACTGCAAAGATCTGCTCTGCCACAGGATGCCAACAGATCAGGGTTTATGTTGTTTGTTGTACAAATTACTCCTTACAAACTGCACCAACCCAGATCTGTCAGTTTTATGCTATGGCAGACCAGGTTCTGTGCAATTTGCTGTTAGTCTGATCTTGTACGTATATATGGAACTCTTAACCAACTGAATAAAGCTTACTCTGACACTGCATTATGCAACAGCAGATCAGGGTGTGGCTGTTTACAGTCGGACAAGTATCTGTTTGCTAATAATCAACCATTTACTCTTGACTTTCCGAGCCTGGTCTCATGAGAATAGTGAAATAAGTGTACCCTTCGTACCTAGCCACAAACATTCCTGCTAAAAATTGGGCAATAAAAAGAGGCAACAGTAAATTCCTAGTTTTTTGGGGAGTTTTTAGAAATTTAAAAAGCCTTTTAGTTGGGATTTCATTTTGCGCATCCCTTCTCTTTATATCATTATAAAGATGGGTTATTGCAAGAGGAAAGAAAACTGATGTTGCAGTATGAAGTACAGCTGACTTAAGTTCACTACATGTTGGACACTTTAAATGACCCATTAAAATATCACTCAGAATTAACTCTTCATGCAGCAATGAATTCAATGCAGCTGGTATAAGAGCTGCAGGTAAATATGCTCCTCGACCCTTTGGGCCTAACAGCCATTTTGTACGATAATGAAAATGCAGCAAACATCCTGAAAATGCTGCACAGCCTGCTAGGATTGATGGACCCCATGTTAATGGCCACCTAAAAAAAGAAACAAAAAATTAGAATACAATGGACTATTAGCAGATTTATTTAATATACAAATTTATCATATCAAACCTAAACCAATGATCTGGGCTATAAGGACAATTTAAGCAATATAAATTAACTCTTCTGAAGGCAACATCTCTATGAGAGGTTATTTTTATGCACTCTACATGGTGCATTTGTTATTATTTTGCACTGGAACTTAAAAATTGAGCTATGTTATGTCAGTTTGATGCTTGAAATCAACATGTTGAATCACACCACATGCGTTGTATTACCCTTGGAAAATATATAAAGTAGATCAAGATGGCAGGGCTTTAAAAACCAACCAACAATTGCCAGGCTGAGGAAACTAGTGAAAATTGGACTAAATTATACAAGGATGGTGTTCAAAATGAACATGTATTTTAGAATGTTACCACATGCACTGAATTACCATCTTGAAATTTACAAGACAGACCCCCAGAAGACAGTATACACCCCAGAAAGGACATGGTGTTGTACCCTCCTTAAACAGGTTAGGAACAGTAATGATATGTTCAGTGTTCTTAGAAAGTACAATCAAACATGTCCTAATGGTCACCTTTACCAAGTGGTGAACTGTTCACAACAGCCCTTATCCAGCAAATTTCTTATATAAATGTCTTGCATGTAACATCCACCTGCCTTCCACATTGTAAGAAGCCAGGTGTTTCCTAATGAAATAATGTTTTTTCCCTGCCTTAGGTGGTCATTTGGATATATCTACAGTTACTGCTCACTCTATGCAAATTACATTTTTGATTCATGTGAAGTGCATTGTTCAGATAATGGAAAAGTATGTTAACTGATGTGAAAATATTTCTCACTCATACATGTACTCTGATATCTAGTCATATTGAAGTGCAGATCAGAGGTGTCAATATGTATAATTAGAAAATAAGGTAGCTTTTAATAAGAGTTCTTTAAATGACAAACCTGTACAAATTGGCTGACATTTTTGAAAGAGTCTATCCTTAATAAGAAGTCCATCAGCAGTAGAAAAATTGTTTTCTCATGTATACAAAACAAAGATCAGTGATTATTTTAAGTAGGTGATGATTTAATTTATAGACTGAATTAAACAAACAGGATACAGTAATCTTGTATCACATACATTTGTGAGAGAACATCTTGTACACATATTTTATGATTTTGATGCACAGTACATATACATAAAACAATCTTGAAAATGTTGTAAATAACAATAATAATAATAATGATATTCTGTGCATGGATTTATTTAAAAACTTGCTTTACAAGGTGATACAATGGCCACAGCCTAACATTTTCCCATGAGTGACAACTACTGACAGGTTAACTGAAACTGAAAAGTGGGGTATGAGGTTTATTACTGAATTAAGCTTTCTCAAATAAATATTTGCCATTTATCACACAGTATGGGTATACGATGGGACAATTAATCAAGCTTGATATACTGAAGTTATTAGTGAGCACCTATATGCTGTTGAAACTAGGTCAAAGTGACTCAGTTTTAGTGGCTTATGCATCCTCATCTCAAGAAATACCCAAATTGCAACTTTGAGGACATCATATGGAGTCTGATCACAATTAGTATTTCCAGTTCAGTGCCCACGAATGTAGTTCTAGGATATTTTTAAAACATTTTTTACTCTCTTATATTGGTGGTGACAAGAGTTACATTGATGCATTTTTTTGGTACATATTTCAAGGTAATTGTTTATTCTTGAGAATAGGAGCTCTGATAGTGGTTGTCTATGTGTATTTCAGTGACAGTGCACAGCGAGTAATAAGGGCTTGGTGATGCTCTGGAAGTGAAACCTGTGTTCTGTTTACATGCTACTCTGTTTACAGTGCAGCCTCGCAAAAATATGCTGGTGAACCTTTGACAAGAACTTCACAGTGAAGTCATCTTTGAAGGTACTTTAAAGTAACATATGATTTGTACTGATTGTCACAGTGGAATAGTAGAAAGACCAGTACTGAGAAATAAATGAGGATATACATTATACAGTCCTACAATTTTTTATGTTTACATCCTCGGGCGGAATGAAATACTTTTGACATAGGCGAATGTCAAGATATTTGTTGATGGGGAAGGGGGTCTAAAAAAAGATACAAGTTGAATTCGTCAGCAAGGGGTGACTTATCGTAAGTGAGTAGCATTTACACTTTGAGAAAACAATGGAAATTCACATGGAAATGAAAACAAATTGGTTTAAACAGTACATGTATTCTCCACAATTCCTTTTGTATTCGATGTTATGACAAACTTAAAAGTGACTGAACCAACCACTTGTTGCAGCAGTTTTCCACTAAGTTTTTTCGCAAATGTTTCAATGAACCATTTTGCTGTGGCTTCCTCCATGTCTTCAAATGTAGCAGTCATTTGCTTCTTCCTTTGGGGAGCGCAGTTACCTTCAACATAGTCTTTCTTTACAGATTCAGCAGCTTTCATCCATACTGACAAGGTGTATGTTCAAGCGAAAAAATTTCACAGACATCTTTGTTAGATGTTCCGGCCTCAACTTCCTTAACAGCCAGATATTTAGTTTCCAAAGACTAAATTTAAGATGCATTTTACACTG
Source organism: Unio pictorum (assembly GCA_030141615.1). Classification (NCBI taxonomy): domain Eukaryota; kingdom Metazoa; phylum Mollusca; class Bivalvia; order Unionida; family Unionidae; genus Unio; species Unio pictorum. The sequence continues at coordinate 8,617,861 of JARLTB010000046.1, read as the reverse complement.
CTGTTGGTAGCCATCGTAAATATAAATAAAGTTAAGATCAAAACTTTCATAGCACAATAAACTTGTTTTAATCACTGACTTTCAAAGGTAGCAAAAACGTGTAGCTAATCACGCATACAGGAGTCCTATTAATGCATTGATTTGCTGGGTGCAAATTTAAGGGCTTGCTAGTCCTGCTTTGAGTGGTTAAATGTGTTCATCAATTGATCATTTTAGCAGTGCTGATATTTACAATCAGAAAATTCAGTGGCTGAAAGACCCCCAGGTGTACATGTTGTCATTGTAAGATTCCATTTGAAGAACATGACCCACAAGCTAGGTGGCAAGTTCAAAGACTTGACTAGCTGCAGAAAGGTTAGAAAATGTACTGATATTTACAATGACTGATTTCAAAGGTAGAATGACCCATTGATGTACTTGTGTATATGAGAGTACATCAAATGAACAACTTTAGCTGCCATTATTGAGTTCGTTTCCAAGTGTAGCAAAATAAATAGTGCATGTGACCTCAAAATCAAGCGAGTTAGACAAAATGCTGTTTGCAAATTTGGATAAATAGGGCTAAACGGCAAATTGATGAAGATTGTACTGAAATTCAACAGAGTGCTTGAAGTTACTATAATTGACATTTCACGTGGAACACTATACATGATGCCTAACTTAGTGCTTTCCTTGAACTGACGTAATTCACTCTCACTCTAATGGACAAACAAGAGCTACATGACAGTGCTGTAAAAAAAAGTGTGAAAATTAAACTTGATGGCAACAGCGGTTTCTACTCGTCTGGAAATAAAGCCATACATAGACTGCAACAATTGCAGGTAGGACTCCTGTTTTTCCCAAAATAGGAGTCCTGAACTCCCTAGTTTTAAATCCTAGCGAGACCTCTGTAGACTGTGGAAAATGCATGAATCGATCAGATCTCAAAGTCGCCACGAGAGGCCAACTTTATAGGACCATTTAAAAAGCCTAGGTTGTCTTATTTTTATACGATAACGACATTAAAGCCTGATGGCAAGATCAACAAATTGTTGAATAAAGTCCAGGTTGGAACTGGCCGCTAGCTGACATAAATGATTAGGCTATAAAATTTGAGCCTGGCAACAAGACTAATTGTTGAAAAAAGTATGGCAGATTGTTGACATAAATGATTAAAAAACAGCATTTGTTCAAGCTGTGACCAAGGGCTTCTGTTGACATGTGTGTATTTTTTTTTTATCTCAACATCAACATAAGCATGACAATTTTGGTAGCAATAGTAGACCAAGGGACTTGGACTTTTGCTTTTTTGTTGAAATAGGTGGCTTGTCAACATAACTGATGTAGATATAAGTGGGTAGAACTGTAGTAAAATTAATTTTGACACATGTCCATATAAGAGGCACCAGATATAAAACTCCAAGTACAACATTAAATGTATCTGACCATACTCTGTGAATCTGGTCAGAATAGTTTTCAATAAGATTAAGAAAATTAATTTTTTTCCTTTTTATTAGTAACATTTTCTAGATCTGCCAACAGAGCAACATTAATTTTTTTCCATACATATTTAGAAGTCCTTCATCCTTCGTGCCAGAATGATATCTGTTAACTTAAGTCAACATCTGACAAGCAGTTTTAAAAAAAAAAGCTAAACAAATTTTCTTATTAAAAACCATAATCATATTTTATGGTAAACTGGCATCAGTTCTATAACAGAATAATTTCAAGCCAGTACGTTTTGTGACTTTAGCCAAATACCTTTAGTGGACTGACAGCGAACCTTCAAAGGCATTCATCATATGATACTTTCTTTAAATATATCAGATACTGATAAGAAGTTTTTGAGAAGAAATTTAAAGATTTTTCTTTCCGTTTATAGAAATGGTATATATGAGGATTCTCAGGGCCAAGTCTGGTTAAAACTGGATTAGTTGTTTTTGTAAAAAGTTGAAAATACCTACTTTAATGATGCCTGCCATACAACCATAATATAAGCTCTATCAGATAATGTGTAATGGACTATGCGCCATAACTCTATAAAACAAGATAAAAAAACTGTCATCAAGAGTGAGCTTAAAAGAGCCTGCATTAATTGGGTAGTATTAATTGGTCATCTTGGAAAGCAATTAAGTAAATAAAAGCCATTTCCACCTTTGAGATTGACAGCCACCAGCATCTTGCTGCAGCTCGTGAGAGACGTCATATAGCTGTTTCCCAGCCACCCCCAACCACCGGTGTCCCATGCCCCACCTGCAACACTGCCTGTGTGCATCAGAATTTGGACTCTGGAGTCACATGCACATGTACCGTCAATGAGATTGCACAACTTGTCTTCCTCAGTTCGAGAGACTACCAAGGGAGATATTAGCAATGTCCACGCCAAGATGATCAACTGGGCCTAGATGATCAAGGGCGGTAACTCTAAGAAATGTGTGCAGAAGATGCAAGTCAATAAACTCATCCAAGCTCACCGATACAATTTTGGCAACTTTTGTGTGAAAACCTTGTAAAAAATGCTGAAGCTAGTGTTCATAAAGTTGTACATTAGTGATACTTATTGTCTTGACAAGCAAGAACAAGAACTCTAAAAAAACATGCCTAGAACTCCACTGCTATTGCAATGAAGCTTCCAGGTAAATATGATTTAAATTTTTTTTAAATTGTGGAAGCAAAAGCATAAAGCACATTTGAGACCACTTCTACATCATCCTGCCTTAATATCTGTATGGTTATAGGTAATCATGCCACTATAGACAAATCTATCAACAAAATACTGAAAAAATAATTCAAAGTGAAAGCAAGTTTCCTAACTCTCATAAAATGGGTTCCAGAATGAAAGGAATGGTGACATAATTTTACGCATAAATTAGCCAAACTGGAAACATTTTAATAGATAATAAAAGCTGTGTTTCTACAAGGCCAGAATTAAGTATACATTTGTGCTGTATTTGTTCATATTTATATCTGTATTTCCTTAATGTATTATCATCATTAAATAATACTAATTGGTTGCTATCATTCAATGCATAAATGATAAACAATTATAATCAGTAAAACTGAATGTAGCATTGTGTCCAAAATTGTGTAAGTAAGACTAAAAAGGAAAATGAGCATAATGGATATGTAGCTTTTGCATCAAAATATACCAGTTTAGTGTATGACAATTTGTAAATAACAAAATAATTACATTAGAACTTTTTTACAGTAATTAGTACTTGCTAGATCACATTACATTAAGATAACCTTTTTCTCTACCTTTGAATCCATCTGGGAGGGACCACATCAGGCAAGGGAAGTAACTCTTACTGGTTAACTCCCTTTCCCACCTACCAGTTAGAACCAGATTTTTTTAATAACCAGAGTTACACCTTAAAGGATGCTTGCATTGCAAGGAATGGTGGCAGGGATTATTTGTAATGTGATCAGCAAGTATTATTGGAGAAGTTGCTAAAAAAAATATGCTTTCCCTGGCAAATGCATTAACTGAGTACATTATATCAGGAGAATAGACAAGGAGGAAATGCATAGCATGCAACGTCTACCTGTGTGATCCAGGAGGAGCATGATTGCTTTATTAAATTCTCGCAATGTTAGTTTAGCAAACAAAAGACAAAATATTTATATACATGTATGGGAAATCACTGTGGGATTCCATACTTGTCTCACTATCAAAGGTTTCTCAGGTTTTCCAGTCCTCTGCCTCTATGCCCCAAATTAAAATATTATGTTCAAAACACTAATCTTATAGACTGCTCATATTTCAAAAGCTGAAATGTTAATTAGCGTACCTGATCCTGTGAGGATTAAGAGTACATCAATTAAATAACACCCTTTATCCAAATGACCAGTACTTGTGGTGTTATATCTAGCAATCCCACATCTAGTTGCATGAATAGTCTTTTACAGTTGATGTAGATATTGTCCATCCATCTTGATGGTACTCCAGAGTTCAGCTGCTTTGCTTCTCTCGACATGGAAAGGGAACAAATTATTATTGTTGGTTGATATGCGACATCAAGCTGTTCTTAGGAAGGAACCAGGTTATTTCAGCAGAATGACTAAACCATCATAACAGAACTGCATGTAGTTCAGTTCTACTGATGTCCTGGAACTCACTCTACATGTTAAAGTTGGCGTTATCCTAATTGCAAGTCATGTGAAGGAGGAGTTTCCTGACATGGATGATACAGCGCAGACAGAGAGGAGGCCCCTTTGACTCGTCTTGGTATGTCTGTCACTAAATCAAGCAGATTAGAATGTTTCTTCTTAGTGGGGGCAATCAGAGCTACTGCAGTCTGTGCCCCTCATTTCTTAATTATCTTCAAAGATTGTGCATGCCCACATTACCTTCCAACTGATTCAATGAGCAGCTTCTGAGATGAGGAAAAATATAAAAAGATATCAAGCATCAGATGTACAACTCTGAATGAAGCAGCTGTCCTCCCTTGATAATTAGTCAGTGAGAACATTGATCTGGCCACAAATGTGCTGGACTTGAATGCTGCCTGACGATACCCATAAAAGTATTCCTCAACTGTGAGTCAAAGGTTCCACCACAACTAAATTGTCTGCCATGACCAGGATTGTGTTTCCATGGATAACATCTAAACAGGTGTGGAATAAAGGTCATTATAAAGATCCTTCTCTTGAAGAATCCACTTATGAAAACTGGGATTATACCATTTCCATGACCAAGTTAGTATACTAAATAGTTGCAAGTAATTTCTTTGCCAAACAATGTTTATACTTTCTCTGAAACATGAACTAATAAATTTGGAAGAAATGGGTCAAGTTGATATGTCAAACGAGTTCCATATCATGATGGACAAAATGTTCCGAAAAAAAAAGATAAATTGCTGTAAACTGCATTATCAAAATTAATTATAAGTGTAATAGTTCACAAGTACAAAACCAATTGTCTCCAGTGAAACTGAATGTCATTGATCAAAATCATGTGACAATAACATACAATGTAACAACTGCAAAAATATTAATAAATTCACTGAAGTTTACAAAATTGTTGTATGCACAATATGAATCAAAATTTGAGCGTATTGTATCCTGAAAAAGAAAAGTGGATGAATCAAATTGAAGTCATAAATATAAAGAATTTAATTATTTAAACTGGACTGTATGTCTGGGTTATAAAAATAAACACATTACACATGCTTGTAATACGAATAAAACGGCCTTTGACTGCCACAGAATAACACACACGCAGAACCAAGTATATAGAGCTGATAAAACAACACAGACCCTGATCTGATCACACAAAAGACCAAAGTCTTTTGCTATTTGCAGTTGAGTATCTAGTTGACATTGGATTTTCACAAATCTTAATGCTACTGGACATACCAAGTGATCTTTCAATATCAAGATTATTCAATAATTGAAATACTAGATGCAAATTTTCATCCTAAAACTTTATAGTCTTACACTTCAGACAAGGGTTTCCACTTTTTAAGCCTTGACATTTGGTAATCAAAGACGTCTTCATCTCTTAGTATAATGGCTCCTTCTGGAATTGTGGCCATCGTGTCAATCCGTTGGATTTTATCCCCCACACCTGGCAGATGCACCATTGTGTCCAGCAAACAAATTACTCGATCCAACTGATGAGCCTTATCTAAAAGTATTAAACAAAATTGATAATAAAAGAATGATGACAAAACTTTCATTTTAGAAATGTCAATGCCAATTTTATAACAGATCATAGATAACGCTCTGTATTGCAGGGAATTCGGTAAAACCAATGTGTTAACTATGTTTAGTATGCCACTTTTTTTTACAATCTTTTAATGAAACATGCACTACATTGAGGATTTTACAATACAATCAGAAAGTTCACATTTTACGCAGTATTTGTCTTTTTTTGGTAACATAATAAATAATAATAATAATAATAATAATAATAATAATAATAATAATAATAATAATAATAATATGTTGATGGTAAGGGTTCTTTCAATTATATTATGATGATTCTTCTTCATTTACAGCAATAATGATAGAAGTAACATAATTGTAACTTTACACACAATTATTTATTTTGCTGAACTCCATGCAAATTTGCTTTTAATAAGCCATTCATTTAACAGTTGTTGTCATATTAAGCAAGCACAAATGGATTCATATCTGATCTTTCCTTTTTTCACTCTGATGTTGCAATTTAGCAATTCTCAAACTGGAACATCAAAAAAAGCTTTCAATTTAACTTACATGTTCAAAGATCACTTTTACTTGTACAGTATTATATCGGTATTTGTGTAGAACATAACAGTTTTTGTGCATTAATGCCATTAGTACACTTTCAAACCAATATAACAAAAGCTGTCAATGCAAATCTTTAACAAGGTTTTTAAATAACTACCGATGTTAAATAGTAATATTGGATGTGGAAATATTGGTACGTACTCGCTTATAGAGTCCAACTGCACAGATTAAGATATGTTGTCTCATAAGGCATTGGCAGATCTGGGTATGTGCAGTTTGTAAGGTATAATCAGTAGAAAAAACAATATAGAACCTAGCCAATCTCTTATGAAAGATGATTTCACAAAATATTACACACAACAACACAATCAGCCCTTAATAACAACAAATACAAATAAATATCTGGAATTGTAAAAAAGAAATCCCAATGTATGGACAATAAATAGTAGGCATCCATGGAAAAAAACCAAACTGACCATTCTAAACAGGTGTTTTCTGTACACAGGTTCACCTTCAAGCCTAGTCATTTAACAGATACCACAAACACCAAACATTATTGAGCTTTATTATTATTGCTGTATTAACAGATATAACTTAGTACACTATAAATTAAATCACAACTCAGTCCTGGAAAACCACTTGACCTGACCAAGCAAAATTTGCCAGTATCAGGGAAAACTTCACTATTTTTTATCTCTCTATACGCGTGTTTAGTACACATGTTCACACTTGGGCTGAACAAATGCATATTTGCACTTTAAGAATAAACTTATTTAGCATTTTGTAGCTTTAATAATAATTTAACTTCAACATTGCTTAACATGTAGCATTAAGTCAATTATCAACCACTTCTGCCTCTTTTGCCTTTGATAGCCCAGAACACACTGCAAAAATCGAGTCATGATATAATAGGCTTCCAATTCTTTCGGCCAAGATGGAATCTATTCTTTAATAGGTACCCTTGAGTGGTCATGTGACAATGAACTGATAAAGATATAGTCTTGATATTGCCAATGGTCTGAGATGAATATAATGCCAAGAAGATGATAATCACAAAGTTTTGACATGGGGTGGGGTGGGGCGAGTGGCTGAGTGGTCTAAAGCAATCGTCGTTATGGATCACTGCCATCTTACTTCTGCGTGGGTTTGAGCAGTTTTGAGTCTGCGTAGGTTTGAGTCTTGGGCTTGGCCAATGTGGGTAGGTGAGAAAGCTTGCTGGTAACTTCTTGTGGATCGGTGGTTCTTTCTGAGTTCCCCCCCCCCCCCCCGAGTTCTTTGTCCACCATTAACACTGGCTGCCATGATTTATAGCCCTATCTTGTGTTGAAAAATGGTGTGAAACCCTATAACAAATTTTTTCTGGCTCTCAACTTAGAACATGCTAAACTCATAACGGTGTGTTATAGCTTGTTGAAAGCAACGCAGCTTCCCATTAAAAATGACACCTGAAAAGTATCACTGTAAATGTGAAAGTCATTAAGAAATTAAAAAACCAGTGTGAAACTTGTGATATATTTATTTAAGTGATCATGTATTAGAAGGGATTAAGATTCTGGGATCAGGTGGATGTGGTTTCTTCGAAAGATTATAAGAAATGTAGTGTACAGGTGTACTGAGTGAGAAAAGCAATGACAGGAACAAGTATCTCACTCACTAAGCTTAGGGACAACGGTTCACACTTAAAACAAAATCTGGACCAACCATTTGCAATTTATCACGAACAAGAGAACCGTTACCAACCTATGTGAGCTGGGAATGAAAATAAGGCTTTTGTTAATATCACATGAACCAAAATTTTGCCTGCCTTTACAAAATAAGTTTTGCAAATACTGAATGACCTCTGCAATGGGATCGATGCATTTATTCAGTGAAAATAACCTTTTTGTCATCAGATGAAGTTATAATTTACATAAAGAAAAAATGTTAAGAGGAATTCAGAAAGACTTTTGTGACCAGGTGACCACTATACAAATGTCATCAATAACCTAATAGAAACCATATAGTAAAAGTGTACGAGATGACACCATTTTAACCAACTGTCAGGTGCCTAGTGGTTACAGCATCCAAACTGGATGCTTGAGGTTGTGGGATCGAACCACCCACAGCCAAGTCATACCAATGACTTACACAAATGGTACTAACAATATTAGACATCACTATAAACTGCCACACTGCAGACATCATAGCAATATGACTGAATAATTGTTGTTGTTGATGTAGGGTTTAACGCCATTTTTCAGCACACGATAGGCTATACATGGCGGCCAGTATTAATAGTGGAGGAAGAACCCGGAAAGAACCACCGACCCACGAGAAGCTACCGGCAAGCCTTCTCACATACCCACATTGGCCAAAACTGAGAATCGAACCCATGCAGACAGAGGTGAGATGACAGTGAAATCCGTAATGGACAGCGCTTTAGACCACTTGGCCACTCGAGGCCCTGAAAAATTGTTAAAGCTATATTACAAATCCAAATCACACACACTCTTATTTTAAATTACAAAATTAAAACTGAAAAGTTCAAATTATAGCTGCTAAGACTGCAATGTTTAAATATGTTAACTGCCTGTAAACATTTACAAAATCGTAAAATGTGCAAACATGCAGCTTTCACCGACAAAAGAGCAATAATTTGCAATCAAATTGTACATTTCCACATCTTTCCTAAAGATGATTGTTTAGTTGGAATTCTGTTAATTCTTGTATTAAAGCATGTATCTGTTATTTTCCGATTGTAATATCACAAAGGAAAAAAAGTGCACATTATACAACATTACACATCAGGTTCACTTCCTGATAATGCAGATACAAAATTTCTTAAAGCTACAATATATTTATCTTTAAATGAAACGTGTTAAACAGGACATTTGATTCGTAACATTTTCTAAAAAATATGAAAAGGACAAACACAAAAAAGCTTCTCCACAGGATTTTTAATTTTTGCTGTCCACGACACCTTCTTTGGAAAACGTGTCCTTGTAAAGGTAACCATTTTCAAAGAGGTGCCAAATCGAGATATGATACAAAGTTAATGTAGATGTTCAGTGATATATGTATCAAGGCACGTCGTCATTTCATTTATAACTGGCTGTGATATTTTGAAGGAGTGTGTCACCAAGCGTGAATCCAGGCGAGGTAAGTACGTGTAATATCTTAATTTTGTTCGTTGATCTTTTACTTTTGCCATCAATCCCGTGTTATGATTCCAGGGACTTAAATGATACAACAAGAAATAGCACCAAAAAGATATGTTGGCATATATGAAAATAATTCATTTTTTAAAATACAGGTGTGAAAAAAGTAAATTAACTTAGAGCACGGTGAATGAATTCCATTTCCTAAAAGTTCTGTCAATTAAAATAGTTCAAATAAGTTTGAAAATGTTCAAACGAAAAATACCCCTTCTGTGTTAAAGTTTCAAATGTAAAGATTTCCAAACAATTCAAGTTGTTGAATAAATTTAGCAAAGTTGAACCCAAAAACACACAGATTGGGACCTACAAACGGGATTTTCTTTTGCTGCATATTTAAGCATCATTTTCACCAAATATTCACTGGTTTTTCGGTACCAGTACACGTGAAATTCTCTTAACCCAGCCCCCCCCCCCCAAGTGCCCCCATTTCATATTCTGGTCAGCTGTGCCCAACTGCACAATAGCTGAAGGTCAGACTAAAGTCTCTTTGACATATTTCAAAGAAACTACCTGTTCTACTGAGTGAAACCACTAGCAATTAAAATACAAATAAACAATGCCCTTTTTTTGTTATAATTAACAATACCTAAAATTGGTGTGAATTTATGTTAACAGTTCAAATGTGGTCTCAAGCTAACATACATTTGATAACTATTTCCCACATTTTATATCCCACCATATTTCCTTATTGTTAACTCATATATGCATACAACACAGTTTACTAAATAACATTTATCCCAAATGAAATTAGGGGAGGGGTACATATAAGCTCTGCAATAATTTTCTTCATTCCATCTTTTAATTTAATGATGGTAATTATGCTTATATATAAGGTACATTAATGCCAGACATTAATGTCAGGTGTTGACGAGTGTTAAGTTTCATTGCTGGAAATGGAGATCCAAGCTTACTTGTTGAGAAAACATCTACAGCATTCAGTTATCATTCTAAAGATTTAGGAAGCAATTCACTGCAATCAAAGCATGTAAAGCACCGCAAAAATAAATTTCTGAACTCCTGATTAACGAAGATGTACTTTTGTGAAGCTAGTCATAAACGGAGGGGGGGAGAACTTAATTCCTGAATGCATGAAATTGACGGTCATATTATATGTCACTTATCTTACACTGCAAAGTACGATCATTGTCATTGGCTTTTAGTGTTAAAATGTCATTAACTAAAGTTCCTTATGAAACTATTGTTTTGAAAATAATATTCATAATATTTAATTGCTTAATACCTGATGTTTCTATTTTAAAAACAGAGAGAGAGAGAGAGAGAGAGAGAGAGAGAGAGAGAGAGAGAGAGAGAGAGAGACTGTAGATGTCATGAAAGTAGATATTTTAAATTTGATAATGTATTTATTTCAAGTGACAACATATATGCACTAAGGGTGATCAGGGATGAAAAAAACATGGAAGTAGTGCAAAACAGTTGTGTAAAGATTTACATGTATTTTGTATGGCTCTATTGCTTGTTGTCAATAAAGTAATAACTATTCTATCTTTTTCAATTTTCATTGCCTAATACATTAACAGACTTTGAAAAATACTCACTGCATGTGCTGGCAACAAAATATTGATTTTGGTGAATTTTTTGGCGACATCTTTTTAAAAGCCAGGACGATCCCTGGTAACAGTTTATATTTTCTGATAAACTGCTGAAACATACGAAATATTTCAACATAATATTCCAAACTTTAAAAAAATTCATTGGTTCTTAATACTTGTGCTATCTATTTTGAGAATATATCAATTGTTATGTAAACATTTCTATTTTTAAAAAATACTATGGTGTCCAACTAATGAGGCATCATTAATACTAATAATAATGATCTTGTGGTGGTGTCTGAAAATTCCCATCTAAAACAATGATCATGAGCTAAATCTAAATAATCTAATATTTCTCTTGCAAATGTGGACAATTTTATTAAAATACAAAGGTGATACTTCCCAGATTGATTCCTTCGACTGAGAGAAAATGTCTCAGAAAACGAAAATTATGATAAATAAAAAGCTTTAATAAACCCTAATTTACGTAATTATGTAATTTTCATATAATCTTGATAATGACACTGATCTGCATTATAATCTTTCATTAGTGCAAATACATCGGTGTTACCGATCCACTTCTTTGACGTGCGTCAAAACAAGTGACCTAATTTACAACTTTCTGACAAGGTCGCCTGCTTGAAAGCATGCAAATAGCAGTGAATAAATTATTGTCGTTTGTTATGCATACGTTCCTAAACATAACTGAAGTTTAAATAGTAATGAGAGACATCGCTATCAAAAGGAATATATTCATAAAAGTTCAAAAAAAATACGTGCTTAAGTCTTAAGGTAAGTCAACTGTCGAAATCGACGAGTGGACACGAGTGGACGATTTCGCAACTCAGAAACATGTTATTTTATATTCTTGTAAGTAGTGTCAAATATAGATCATACCAAGATATACATGTACAAAGTAACATGTAAGAATATCCCAAGCTCTAATTTTAAAGTTTAACTTTTTATCCACAAGGTTGGCTTTTATGCTATTTCGCCCTTCGCCACATGCCGGCGTTGCGCGACAATTTGGAATAAGACTCATTTCGAAACATTGCCAAGAAGAAGTTTGAATTCCGAATTGCTTCACTCTTTCTTAAGAAACCTCATGTGCTGTTTAGGTTTTCACCGATAACTTGATTAAGCGACGTTCAACGATATGCCTAGCACTACGTAAATTTGCACCATTAAATGCATGAAAATGCTGATATTATTCCATTTTTTTTAAAAATAACAAAATGTGTTGGGGTGTGTGGGTAGTGGCGTATTAACCCAAAGCAGGGTCCCTAGGCTTCAAGCTTCTTTGGGCCCCTCGACATCCACCCGCGAATTTCGCGCTCTTTAAATTAATACAAACTTACCAAAATGATTTAAAAAGGTGGAATTTAGCAGAAGTCTGATTGTTATGGCATGGAGTAGAAATTTTTTTAATGTGGAATTTTCGATTATGCAGCATTGCCATGGCATGGCTAAAGGTTGCATGGGCCCCTGCTCTTGGTGGGCCCCTAGGTAGAGTTACTAGATATGCTGGGTTTTTTTTCGCCTAATTGGGCTCCTTTCGAAATTTGTTTGCGTGAAATTTTGTTAGATTGCGGGTTGCGTATTTGGGGCTGGTGTTCTGATTGTGTCGCCGTAATTTGGGCTGCATCAAATTGCTATTAAATTCTCCGCATTCAATTTCAAATTGACGCTAGTGACGATAATATCTAAAAATCTTAATGAATCCATTATTCTGGATGTATCTCCATAGATGTAGCTCACATAGTTAAAAAAAAATTGAAATTCCAGAACGCGCTTCAAATTTCAAATTTCAATTAAGCTAGCATATCAATAGCATATCTATGCTGGTAACTGTAGCATGTAGGGCGGAGGTACTATTATCACTTTATCAGTGTTATAATATTGTTAAATTTATGGTATTTGGTTCTTATTTACTCTTCAGATTTTAATATATAAATTGGGCGTTTTTTGGGCTGCTTTTTAAAGGTACACGGGCGGGAATTGAAAAAAAAAGTATCTGGCAACACTGCGCCTAGGTTTCAGCCTAGTCAGTCTTATGGATAATACGTCCCTGGGTGTGGGGTGAGTTTGCACAGCGATCGTTCGTCTATTCGGAGACAAAATTTGGCCTGTTTTATAGTGTTATATACTGTTAATATCCTCGGCACGTATTATATTTCTATTTTTTTTTATAGCTAAATTAGTTCCCTTCTGTACATGAAGTTGATGTTATTATTATTATTATTATTATTATTATTATTATTATTATTATTATTATTATTATTATTATTATTCAATACCATTTGCAGAAATACCCAACTCCCAGTGCATATTAAACGCTGAATCAACATATTGTCTTACAACTCTTCTGAAAGTAGTTACTGACATTCTTTATGATTTGGATAGCGGAAAGATTACAGCCCTCACCCTCCTTGATTTATCTGCAGCATTTGACACAATAGATCATGATATATTACTTCACCGTCTCCAGCACGTATTTGGCATTTACAATACAGCCTTACTGTGATTCAAGTCCTACTTAGCCAACAGGACACAAATTGTATCTGCAAACGGAATACATTCCAGTCCAGTTGATCGATGTTTATGTGTTACACAGGGGTCTGTTCTTGGGCATGTATTCTTCATTCTGTACACTCAGCCGCTCTCAAGTGTCATAGATCAGCATCGAGTGTCTCACCAATTATACGCTGATACATCCAAATATACAAATCTAGCAACCAAACTAGAAGTTGGTGCTACCATCCAAGGAGTAGAGAGATATATTTCTGATGTGAAATCATGGATGACATATAACAAACTGCAGATAAATGATGATAAAACGGAGGCCACTCTAATCACAACACAAAGACTCTTTCATTCACATCTTTTACCTCAAACAATAAATATCAGCAACACCAACTTTAAATCCACACAGTCAGTACGAAACCTAGGTGTTACTCTAGATAGTACTCTCATATTGCACCAACATTGTCATAAATATACGCAAGGCTTCATATCGTGAGCTGAGACACACCAGCTCCATTCGTAAATATCTTTCAGTAGATGCCAGTAAAACGCTTGTGTGTTTATTAGTACTTTCAAGACTGGACTATTGTAACTCAATTCTGTCTGGTTCATCACAATATCTACTCCAGAAACTTTAAAACACAGCTTCTCGGATCATCCTTAGAGTACCACGACCAGAGCACATCTCCCCACTGCTCTGTACCCTACACTGGCTCCATTCGATCCAGAATCAAACACAAAATGTGTTCTCTGTGCTACGCTTCACTAACGGACTCCAGTCCAACATACCTATCCGGCCTCACCCATGTGTACACACTAGCAATATACTTACGCTCCTCTTCTGACAATTGTATACTCATTATTCCCACTATGAAAACGAAGTCATATGGACAACGTTCTTTTGCATACCAGGGCCTAGCAACGTGGAACAAATTGCCCATTGAAATTAGACACAAAGACACAGGGATCCCTTTCAAGAGTGCTCTTAAAATTCACCTTACAAACTTAAAGACCTAATAATGTTTCCCTCCTTAAAAAATATTTTCAGCATATTTTTGTTTTCTAATTTCATGTTGGGTTTTTTTTGGTAGTGGTATCAATATATATGTTGTAAAGCGCTTAGAGCTTCTAAAAATAAGGCGCTATACAAAGTTCTCATATTATTATTATTATTAGTAGTAGTAGTAGTAGTAGTAGTAGTAGTAGTAGTAGTATAGCAAATAAACAGATATCTTTCCTTACCATTAAAGTCTTGTCTTGTGTTATAATATATATATATATATATATATATATATATATATATATATATATATATATATATATATATATATATATATATATATATATATATACATATATCATAATGTGACAATACCCTGGCTAAAACCTAAATAATTAATTTGTCTTACAATCGAACTCATGCATAAGTGAGCACATCAAAAAAATTTTTAAATATTTTATGGAAAATTCATATTAGTAGAGGTAATTATAATACTTAGATCTGTTCGATATTATTATATTTCATATATTTAAGACATTCATAATAAAAAGTCAAAATGCTGT
Organism: Unio pictorum; assembly: GCA_030141615.1. NCBI lineage: Eukaryota > Metazoa > Mollusca > Bivalvia > Unionida > Unionidae > Unio > Unio pictorum. The sequence continues at coordinate 8,602,833 of JARLTB010000046.1, read as the reverse complement.
TACCATGCCCATGTCACTGGGATTGATATCCCATACCAGCGTACCAGTATAATGAAAGTTTTATATAAAATAAACATCCTTCACTGGCATTTGTATAATGTAACTTTGACTTACCTTAAATTGGGAGTTCCATACAGACACAGTGCCATTTTAAGGTGGGAGTGCAGGGGCCAGTGTAGGGCCCTGTATAAGATTTCTTACAGCCAGTTATTCCGCAACATAATGGTACTATTCGAACAGTCCCCAGAAGACAGACTGGTCGATTTATGTAATGGATAGAACATTTAAAAGAAAAAACACAACCAAACAAACCCACGACATTTTTAGTGTGGTTATGGTGATTTGGAGATTTTTTTAAAATAAAAAAAATGGTATTTATCTACGTTAAAGCCTTCTACATCTCTCGGATTTTCCCCAATTCTGCATTTTTGCACACGAGTGTGCGACGATTTTGCTACTTCTGGCATAGACACTTCCTGGTAACTGGTTTGGCGTGCATTCGCGATGCGAGAACAAAGTCGAGGGTGAGGAGGGTGTACACCAAAACAAGCCACTTATATCATACAGATTTTTGTGACTATATAAAAATATGCAACCCCGTAAATAAGGTTCTTATGAGGTGCCTCAGTACACCGGCAAACATTTACTCGAACTTCTCCATCTGTAAATCGGGATATTTAATAAACCGGTTCCTTATCTGCGCATGAAGTCATCGGTGGTTTTCAATTTGCCATCTTCCATAGCCATTGAGTACTGCTTGGTAATTTAATTAAAACTGTCTTTTGCTGCCGTTAGAAATTCTGAATAGATGCGTATTTGCGAACGCAGCCGTTGCGAGATTATTTTGCCAACAGCGATGCGACACCGGTTGCTATCCAATACCTTCAACAGATTCGATAGATGTACCTATGATTGTTGCTGATGACAGAATTCCATCAACACAAAGGAAAACAGTGGCTGTGGAGGTGATTGTACAAACAACGTCTACAACCACACACGACTAGCTCGATTCTCTTGGCAATTTCATCTCGCAATTGTTGTTCAGCTTCGGTTATTTTTTTCGTGTGAGTATGTTTTATGGTCTAGCATAGTTGCTATATTAATAATGTGATCGCTCAATATTGTTACACGCAAGGAGTCTCTACCGAACGAATTAAACAACTTCAGTGAGAGTCCGTTATTGACAGTCAACGTTTCCCCTATTTCCAATGACCTAAAGACAACATACATTGTAAACTGAAAGGTTTTTAAACGGGCAAACACTAGAAATTATTTTACTCTAATGACCGAGAGAACATGCATCACGAAACTCTTCTAAGTTCATACTTGCAGGGTTTCTGTTGTTTCACATTTGTATGATTCCTTAATTAGCCTTCCTGGACTGAATATTACCGGTAGTACTTTACGACATGCAATACAATTACTCAGACTGAGAACTATCTTCCCAACACCAACTTCCCATAGTCAACAATTAATTACAAAAAATATAGAAAAGCAAATAAACGGGGACATAAATACAAGTACATACCATGGGTTTATTATAGCATAATGGCTCGACAGCCTAGCCTTCTTCGGGTACAACACGCACTTACAACCAATTACCCTATTTTTACTGGCACAATCATTGAACACACTACGTCGGCTTCCTTGGACTGTAGTATTTCCAAGGTGGCTAATATTTAATTGATCTGTCTCCATGCTATTACTACGACAGTGGTGACGGCAGCTCTGTAACGTTTCAGTCTATCTTTTGTTTCGCCCCAGCAACCTCTACATCAATATAAATGTCAATAGGTGTCGCGTAAGCTATTAAACATACTTTCAAAGTGACAATACAAATAAATAATCGTATGTGGGATAGGTGTCACACAGTTTGGTTTGTAACCGAATCGCTGAACAGAACAATGGTAGACGAGTCTGTCATCTGTGTAAAAATAATATCTAACACTTCAAGTGGCGCTACAAACCCGTACGAGCCAAAGTATAAAATATATCAAGGTGTTACCACGTTACACGTATGCGACCCAGTGAATCACGTGTCCTGCTGACAAATCTAGGTTAACATTTGCTCCTGTGGAGAATATTCGATGCAAATTCATTCCGCATAAAAAACATCGGAAATGCTTGAATAACATTATCGTACCTATTAAATGAAAATTGGTTAATGGACGTGCGGCTTTCTCTGAGTCGTATCGGGTAGTTTAAGACATCTACCTGAGGAAATTATGCGAGTCGCCACCTGGCAATCGGAGACCTTTACATTTTTTAATTCGTCGCTCACCTCGCTTTTCAGAACCAACGAAATGCAGTATTGACTGCCCCATATGCAGCCGCTTTTGCAACAACAGGAGACTCAGACGCTAACAATTCTAGAATGGTTGGTAGGAATAGAATTATACTACCAGATTTTTCAATTTGTGCCACATATGACATGGATAAGTTTAATGCCAGGATGTGTTCCTTTACTCGGCTGCGTTAAGTTGATAGTGTTGTTTGGTCAATCACATGAGGAGCATTGCAGTTAACGTTGTCGAAGAAAGCCTTACTTACTAAGACCGTGATGGTTTCGTATTGAGTTCTTTATTTTCGATGTGTAGGGCCAACCAACAACTTGTGCAGAAGCAACGGCATGATGGTAACGCCAAACTGCGTCATTGGTGGTAATCTTTCGTGATAACATTATTGTATATTTAGCCTCAGAAATTACCTTTGAAACAAATTATGTAATACCAAATATATAGCTCGCACACAAAAACTATGACGAGGATCCACTACGACAGTGAGAGCAATGTGGTGCGGCTCGAAAGAACCATTAACGGACGTATCCTTGATCAACGTCATAGATGGACCAGCAGACTTTGAATAATTCTCGCTATATCCGACGAGTCCGAAAATGGTCTTTGAATGTCAACATTGCTGATTTGCTAACAAAAGAAAACGTGCGGATTCCTTTTAGACATGTTAACATACCTCACGACCAGGCACGGATTTGACTGACAGCTCGTACAACGATCGAGTAAATTAAGAGGCGCAGTCAATGTACACAGCTTACCCGAATACTCATCCTTGAATTTTACTACGACTTTCTTGTTGGTATTATAAAAAAGTGGATGGTCTTTCGGATACTATCTGCTGTCAATTCCGTTTGCCAAACATAGTCCGGCCATGTCCGCATACACGTCATCGGTTATGATGTGCATTAGCAATCAGTCTATATATGTGTACAGCATATAGTACTACTGCGGCTCGATATTGTCATAATAAAATTCATACATGGGCAGTTCGGAAAAGTTAGAGACGCCCCAACGTAAATACTTCGTTGACTCTAGTTTTTAATGCTATATACAGCAATGAGTTCACTATCGAAGGTTTCTGAGACTCGAATGCCGGGTCAGTAATAAGCTGGCGAATTTTATCTCCTTCACTGTACCGAAAAAGGTCAACGTAGATACGTTTGCAGAGGTTCTCCAATGTGTTACTAACATAGAGTTGTTTAAAACGTTTAAAAAAAATCCTTTTAAACCTCATAAGTGGCGTCATAGCGCAGATTCGATTTCATTTGTATGTAGGGTTCCATCCATTTGCGTTGGAAACACTCTGACACTCGATGAACTTTCACAAACGCATCCCTATCCGCTAATATAACTGAAAAATTACATAGACGGACAATACACATTTGCTCCATTCGCAGTTTGTGTTTGGCATCATTTTAACTCCTTCCGAATAATTACAGTCTGTAATATATTTTACCCCAGCTGATGCGTACGAGGACAACCTGTCATGGGCTCCAACAACGCTTCTGGGACCAGAGGATCATCATTGTGGCTCCTGTCAAAATTGTCCGGGTACTCGAGCACAACCTCGACAATGTACCAGATATCACAGTTACTTTTAGACTAGTTTACCTTTACACTTTCAGGACTGACTCATCCAAATCCGCCAAAAGGCATAGGCTGCACCAGTGACCAGCCGGTATACAATTTGTGGATACCGTGCAATAATAACAAATCAATGTTGCATCGCGAGGTATTTTTATTCTAACCACGGATCATATACTAGGCTGTGTGCCTTTATTTCTTAACAAAACATTAACCGGGAAACGAGGCTAGAGTCCCTCAGACTTGTACAGGAAATTCGACCTTAAAAAGAAAACTTAAGTTCGCCCATGTATTGTTGGGATTGTCTAGGTTGGTCTCTATTATCTTTCTCTGGACGCAGCGCGGATAATAGCGTACATTTAAAACACCGATTGTCATTTTTCGCATTGATTACCGCTCGCAGAGGAATAGACGCTAGCGGTTTAATGTAAGTTGACCCACGGGAAGTCGTTAACATGGAAATATGACCTTCTAAAGATCTTTTCAGTCTGCCAGGATCCTACGTCGGTGACTTTTTCAGCTTCTCGAGTTACCTTGCAATGGTATAATTGTGGCAAGATGCAACAGATTCAAAGACGAAACTGGACTATGCTGTCATTTGTGACAATGGGTTGTATCGTTGCCATTATCAAACTTTGGCAAGATGTAACATATTCAAAGGCGCAACAGGACTGTGCTGCAGATTGTGTAAATGTGTATTATTTTTGTCATGATATAATTTGTGCAAGATGTTAAAGAATCAGAGGTGAAACTGGATTATGCTGTCGGTGTTGAGAAATAACAGTGTGACAACAAAAGGTAAAATTTCACGTGGGAAACAGTCAGGTAGAGAGGAAGGACTATGATGACTGTAAATGCTCTCGTGAATACTATCATGACTGCTAATTAATTATATTGTGCCTCCAGCGGACGTTCAGAAGACATACAATTTAGAAAACCGGAAATAACAACACATATTGAAATAAATAATCACTAATTTATTTTGATACTCGTGGCTATAGGAGTTGCTATAGTCCACTTTTTGAAATAGTTTACTTACTTCTAATTCACTTTCAGCAACGATATGCTAATCTTTAATTTGCTTTGTTTGCGTACTTCACCAAAAACATGTTAGAACCAAGCATTATAGTGCCAACATAAGTACAATAACGTGCTTCGAAAGGAAAATAAGTATTTGACCAGCAATCCTAAGCAACAAAATTATGATACCTACTAATAATTTTATGATACCTACTAATAATTAGAGACAAAGATGATCCCACGTTTTTGTTTAAACCAGATACAAAGTCCGGTTAATTTTCAATTCGTGTCTAGTGTTCCCAGTGAATGATTCACCTGGAGTAGGGACAAGAAAAGGTGTGCATGAAACAACACTTAGCTACATAGTCTGCAACAGATGGAGCAATTCATATCATAGTTATAACTATAGTTCTAACAATAGCTGCTACAGTTGCACTGATTTTTTTCCCCTTCTCTTTCTTCAACAATTGTTCTAGCATTTCCCGAGAGGCAATTTGCCCAATATCGTTAGTTTCATTTTGTCCACATAGACAATGTCCTATCGGCGAAGTTTTTGTTGCTCAAACCCAGTTCTGATCTTACACTATTACTTTGTCGAGTTCATTTTGCGATTTAGATTTGCTATTATTTGTTTCTTTCTTTATTTCTTCATTAAGACTTAATATCTATCTGTTCGCTATGATGTCGGAACAGTACCTGAAATAATAATATGGTGGGGGGAATGGAACAAACCAAACCAACTATTTATGCGTTGTATTCATTCGGGTACAAAGTATGATTGTTTGTTCACAGACAATTAGAGAAGCAGTAATACAAGATGACGAGGAAAGGAATTGAGTATACCATAACAATATATCATTTGGTGAACCTATTACCAACATGCTTTATTCTTTCTATTTCAATGTCTTCGCTTTTCCTTATTATGATTTTGATTTCCTTGTATCCATTATATTCAATAATTATTATCATAAACTTTTCGTAGTTGACTTCATTGTCAATGACAGAATTACCCATGCCTGCTGAAAATATTTTCACCCTGCTCCCTCCTTACTCAAAACTGTGTATGCTACTACGTTTTTCTTCTATCATTTCTATAATGTTCGATCTCAGATTAAAACATGATCGTCTATAGGCAATGTAAGATGTAACAGTGGTGTCATCCCAATGGTTGTCACTATATTATATTTTCTTGCATAGCTGTGATATATATATATATATATATATATATATATATATATATATATATATATATATATATATATATATATATATATATATATATATATATATATATATATATATATATATATATATATATATATATATATATATGTAGGAACGTGACAGCTTAAGATCTGTAATGTTAACATGTTTCATTTTAGATTTAAGGCTTCTATTTTGATTGCACTGCTTGTCCATTTTTCTTGGTTTGTTTTTAAATAGACATGGTCTCTAACTTGAGCACATTGTTATTCTTTACTTTTAAACTACTCAAAAGCAACAAAATAAAGGCACAGTAAAATTTGCACTTAACGGGCAATCATTCTTCTTGTCGGTGATACGCTACTTATCTAGAGTGGTACTAGACAAGCCGTTCACTAAGTAAGAATTTTGTCATGCAAAGAACTCAACTATGAACGGAATAGAAGAAAATGCAATGATTAGTTGTACGACTTCTTCAATGTCAAACGTTAATGGACCAGTTAAAAACATAAATGGCGTTTAATAAAGCGTGGTCGAGACAAGGGTAAGAGCAAACTTAAATTCTATATGGCAAATTGTATTCATGATGCTTTTCGTTTGAGTTGACGTATTATTAAAACGTTAAAACAGCTCTGGTAATAAAATGTAGGTACAGCCTTGTAATTTGTTTTCTTTCACACTACTTGTTTTACTATTTAGTACTTCAAGAAACAACTTTGCTTTTCGAACAAAGTTCAAATCAACTTAAACCAGCTACATCACCACCTATCAGATAATATATATTGTTGTTTGAACTTCGTTGACTGGACGAAATCGAATTTCTATAATTGATTTCACTTAGCGTTATTGCATTATCTAGTGATGTTTTAGATTTTTCTTGTCTTTAATTTACACGTTCTTATTTGTTTTTCTTTTCGTTTTTCCCAATTTGTATACTAAATTACATTATACTTGAATTAGTTGGTTCTGAATACATTATCTTTTTAACTTTTTTCTTCTCCAAACATACTTATATTTTCAGTTTCATCTTTATCTTTTTAATTTAGAACGATATTTGTAGCTGACTCCTAACATTTTAAGAAAGCACTGTAGCTGTAAGATAAGTAACAATGTTACTTACGGGAAATTAAAAGCAGTTTGAGATGTAGTTGTCTGAATTTTAAGACACGTTCCAAATGTGAAATATAAACTGGGCATAACCGAGTTTAACAAAACGTGCAGCTACAGTAAACATTATGAAGAGATATACACTAGAAAATAATCTAATTCTTGGAAGAATTTGAATAGACATTGTTGCCAAAAACACACATGCACCAGGTGAAGATGCATCAGTTCACGCTTGTTTATCAAGCATTTCACATTTTCAGATTGTGCATTTCATACGATATTGTTTCGATGTTCTAAATCTAGTAATCAGTATCCCAGAACGCTGTATTATCGCGGTACGTAATGTTCTTATGTACGTATTAAAACTGTATTATCGCGGTACGTAATGTTCTTATGTACGTATTAAAACTGTTTTATCGCGGTACGTAATGTTCTTATGTACGTATTAAAACTGTATTATCGCGGTACGTAATGTTTTTATGTACGTATTAAAACTGTATTATCGCGGTACGTAATGTTTTTATGTACGTATTAAAACTGTATTATCGCGGTACGTAATGTTCTTATGTACGTATTAAAACTGTATTATCGCGGTACGTAATGTTCTTATGTACGTATTAAAACTGTATTATCGCGGTACGTAATGTTCTTATGTACGTATTAAAACTGTTTTATCGCGGTACGTAATGTTCTTATGTACGTATTAAAACTGTATTATCGCGGTACGTAATGTTTTTATGTACGTATTAAAACTGTATTATCGCGGTACGTAATGTTTTTATGTACGTATTAAAACTGTATTATCGCGGTACGTAATGTTCTTATGTACGTATTAAAACTGTATTATCGCGGTACGTAATGTTCTTATGTACGTATTAAAACTGTTTTATCGCGGTACGTAATGTTTTTATGTACGTATTAAAACTGTATTATCGCGGTACGTAATGTTCTTATGTACGTATTAAAACTGTATTATCGCGGTACGTAATGTTCTTATGTACGTATTAAAACTGTATTATCGCGGTACGTAATGTTCTTATGTACGTATTAAAACTGTTTTATCGCGGTACGTAATGTTCTTATGTACGTATTAAAACTGTATTATCGCGGTACGTAATGTTCTTATGTACGTATTAAAACTGTATTATCGCGGTACGTAATGTTCTTATGTACGTATTAAAACTGTATTATCGCGGTACGTAATGTTCTTATGTACGTATTAAAACTGTATTATCGCGGTACGTAATGTTCTTATGTACGTATTAAAACTGTATTATCGCGGTACGTAATGTTCTTATGTACGTATTAAAACTGTTTTATCGCGGTACGTAATGTTCTTATGTACGTATTAAAACTGTATTATCGCGGTACGTAATGTTCTTATGTACGTATTAAAACTGTTTTCCTATTGTTGCATACTTAAAGTTTCAATGACTTTCCAATATTATTTTTTTTTAAAATCTTTTTCAATCGAAGCGCATAAATGTAAATAAAACAGCATATGGTGGCTGATCTAGATTAACGTACAAGTTTATATGAGGGAACAAGTCTATATTATCGGGGTATTTGCCAAACTTACGTATGGTAGCACGTACATAGTATAATAAACGAAATGATCGAATGTTAAAATCGTATGCACAAATCTAATTAAAGTGTAAATCCATGAATAACATTACAAATTAAAGGCAATTATTATTTAACTTTGTATGAATTCAAATGCAATATGGGAAAAGAAATTTAAATATATAATAACTGTTATATTTATTATTATTACTATTGAAATATTACTGATTTCAAGAACTGTTATTATATTCTTATTTACGTAATCATAGACAACATTTTGTAAATTTTTGTTCATATTGGCTACCATGAAATCAAATTGCAAACATAACCTTGTAAGGACATGAATGTCACCATCGGTATATGACCTATAATCGTCAAACTTCGGACGATACACTGAATATATTTCGTAATCAAAGTCAATGCAGATATAGCAATTTCGACTGGAGTTTATATATATATATATATATATATATATATATATATATATATATATATATATATATATATATATATATATATATATATATATATATATATATATATATATATATATATATATATATATATATATATATATATATATATATATATATATATATATATATATATATATATATATATATATATATATATATATATATATATATATATATATATATATATATATATATATATATATATATATATATATATATATATATATGTTGATCAACACAATTGCATGTATTAAGACATAATTGGTTCGTAAAATAAAATTGAATTTTTCTTTAAATTGTATTAAAAGAAACTTTTCAGCAAATTATATTGAAAGTAGTTTTAACTTAAATATATTGAGATTTCATTTATTTCTTTATTACAACTAATTGCTATTTTAATTTAAAAAATTGCGCCCTAATAAATTGAGGCAAAACTCTCTTGCACTTTACATTTCTCTTGGATCATAGTCAGCAAAAATAACACTCGGTAAGTTGTGGAAGTTACGGAACTAACAACTTCCAAAGATTCCTTCTGAGTGAGTAAGTAGCTGATGTAACGAAATTCCCCGTCTAATGACATACATAGACCCAGACGCTAGTCTGTAAGAAATGATTATGCCTCACTTTGTGATTATAGCGAAACACAAGAACTGGACGTATGACCATATTTGACCGCGTCCTAAGAAACTGTATAAAAAGGAATGACATTTGTTGAACGATTTAATCCGTTTCGTCGAACTCAAATGGGACTTGTATCATTATAGGTAAAGATACTGTCAATGTACAATTTTCTATATAGTATGGGGATTTTTGTGTTAAGATGTTTAACATCTGTACATTTGCAATATTAGATTATTTTAATATTTCTTTACTATTCTTTAATAGAATGTATTAGACAGTTTAATTGTTCGCAGAACTTATATTTAATTGGAATTATTTTATTGATTATAGTAAAATACGACGTTCGCTTCCATCTTCATACTCAGTAATATTTAATTCAAAAATAAAATACTTTAAATAATAGAGTTTAAAGTGTTGTTTTTTTTAGATTAAGTTCAGTCAAATATATTTTTCACTAAATGATTGCGGTATCAGTCTGAAATATTGAATTATAGATTCCTTCGCTATCGTGAATTTATTCGATATTTATTATCTGTATTATATTCTAAAAGGCAGAAATTATACAAATGTATGATGTTGGTAAATGAAGGAATACGTTGTATTGTAGTTTTACATGTATCTCTTATATCTGCAATTTAAGTTTATGTAGATTGATATTGGAATGTAATTTTATATCTTGAATATTTCAATAAAACTAGTCCGTTTTGTCGGAACTCAAAGGAGATTTGTATCGCTAAAGCGTCCCTGTACATCCGCATTGCCAAATTCCCCCGAGATATAGCCGTATCTACACCGTTATGAGTGACACCTCTTTTAAGATCTCTCTCTCTCTCTCTCTCTCTCTCTCTCTCTCTCTCTCTCTCTCTCTCTCGGAACAATGCATTGCTAAGAGTTTATGATCAAACAGTTATCATAAATATGCACTTTATAAGACAAGTGATCATTATTTTTCATTGTAAACTTATAAATAATGTCGACATTTTAGAGGAAATTATTCTGTAAAATATTTTGTCAACTATATCACTAGTTCTTAACTCATTGGTCGCGACCCAAAACTTGATAGCCAGACTGTTTTGTGTGAGTCGCCGAGATCAACCGTAATACATGTAATATGAAATTTACTTCACATGTGTGCTGACAACGCAAACCTAATCGAGGTTGCCGACCAAAATGGTTAAGAACCACTGGTCTTTGTTCTCAATCGAAAAACTTAATAAATTGCTACTCTAGTGTATCACAGTACAAATTTCTGACAATGAACTGAACTTTGTAGAAGTAGCACCACTGAGAAGTCTCATACATCTTCTTCCTGGGTTTCTCGTCCATTTATTGTACAACATTAATTGAATCATTTCCGGTAATCTCTATGTATCTTCCATTTGCAATGCTTGTATTTATTTCATGTTTCTTTTCTTCCAAATTTAAATACTTCCATTCGTTCTTTGCCATAGAAACAACCGAAAAAATGACTGAGAAATGTGGTGATTGTGTTTATTCACTTGAAAATACCTTGTATAGAGATGTTGACTTGGGTTACTTAATCCATAAGATCAAATACAAGATGATATTGTACTTTTAGCTTGTAGATTTTGGATAGCATAGACTTGGGAACTTAATGAGTTACAATATATGTTTGCAAGTAATAACTTTTGAATTAAGTACGAAATACTCTCATATTTAACGCTGTGTATAAATACTAGTAAAAGCGTAAAGAATGGCAGCAGCATGTCAACGATACCACCTAGTCCAGGATGGAAAGAGGTTTCTGACTCCATTAGGTGTGATAAAGTCACGAGCTTAATTATTGGCTGCATCCTTTTAGCGAGAACGAACATAAAATATCGTTAGGGCCTACTGGGTTTCAAAGACAACCAGCGCCGGTGCAATGCATTTTGGTGTCCTAGACGAGATCAGATATATGACGCCCCACTTCCACTCACGCCCTCCCCCACCCGCCCATCATGAAATAAAACCCTTAGCCCAGCGCCCTAGGCGATTGCTTAGTTCGCCTATCGGAAGCGCCGGCCCTGAAGACAATTAATACAAGTAATCCTAAACAATAAAGATGCGAACAATAATGGAAGCTGAGTCTATTTCACGAATACAACGGAGAAGAATTAACTGGTAAACTGACATATAACTTTGTTCTTGTAAATTCTGCATGTGTCTTTACTGTAATAGTTGTATGTATTGGCTTAGTCAAATTTACGACATCTTAAGCTGTGCTGTAAATTTATCTAAATACAAATGTGTATTTTATTTGGATGAACTATTGATTTTTATCTTTCTTTTACTGCACTATACTGACTATATCCTGTCAGGGTTGATGTTTATTTCGATGCTAGTACGATTAAATGTGAGGTGTAAATAAACATTCTTATACATTAAACTCGATCTTTTGTGTGCGTGTGAAATCAAATTAACAATTTTACGTTCAAGCATAATTTTAACCACACGTGGATCATATCTAGATAAAAGCACATACATGTACTATCTTGACTATATGTTAAACTTAGACTACCACCTCTCTAAAAAACTGTTAAACTCAAAATATTGTAGCTTTGTGCCGTTTCAAGAATATTTATGTTAGTTAAATTATTTTACGCATTTTGGTGTTGTTGTGTTCCTTAGGAAGTATTTAGGATGTATATAAATCATTCTACTCGCTAGAATCATCAAAAAAACTTTTTTTAAAAACAAATTGTACATTTGTCGTATTGCCACAACCGTGATTGCTGTGAGAAATAATACAAAATATAGTCAACCAGCTACTAGAGATACATAATAACAGGCACATTGGTATTTTTGCTTATTTCGCTAAACTTTCTTAAGCCTGGTCTGGACATTTTAGGCATTTTTTGTTTGTGAGCGAGGTGTGTTCTGTTCACTAATGTGTAAAATTATACGCTTACGAAAATGTGAAGAAAGAAAAAAATAGTACTCCATACTTCCAGTGTCGTATTCCGGAATCCTTATCTAAAACTTCCTACTGACGTTACAAGTTTTAAAACATTCTTTCTGGTAAGACAGAATGCTAGCAACTACATAGCTAGTGACAGCTCCGGTAGTCTAAGTGTTTAGAGCGTCCGCCTCGGATGCGAAAGGTCACGGGTTCGAACCACTGCCGAGTCATATAAAATTGGTACTCGCAGCTTCCTCGCTTGGCGCCTTAGAGGGTTAATGTTAGGACTGGTTGACATTATGTCAGGATAATATTACTGAGTGGGACATGATGCTACATGTCTGTCGCATGAAGCCCCAGTGCTAGACATACAAAAATCGGGTCAGACATCATAGCGATATGACTGGAAAATTGTTACAGCTACTATCAAATTAGAAATCACACACACACACACACACACACACACACACACGGGTAGTGAAGTGACCCTATTCTCAAATGCGCGAGCAGGCTGTGTTCTGGTTGGTGGAACAATCTAGTAGGCAACTAGTTCTTTTACGACCATTAACTCGGTTGATCTTAATAATCATATTCTGTGGTCAGTGCTCTATATTATCCAAAGTTTGTTTTGCATTGCTATACAAGGAACCGATATTAAACCTACAAAGTATTAGACTGTTCGTCCTCGTGGAAGAATCAATAAACAAGAACATAATTGAAAATGAAAGGTACATTAAGTTGATATAATGTATGCTATTTCCTGTCAGGTTTTCAAAACGGCGTCAGAAGAAAGGTTTTCGGAATGTTTAGAACCGTGCCTGTCTGTTGTTGCGTGGAAAGTTCCTCCGAAAATAACGACGAGGCATTTAGTAAATTGTAATTGAAAACTGGCAAGATTGATAGTAATTGATTAGGATTGGGAAATTACTGGTTGATGGATGACCTCAGACGAGCGATGCAGTATATTAAGCTTTATCAGAAAGTAGCGATATTATTACCTCTTGGAAAACGGAATGATTTACCAAGATAGGAGACAATGGGGACAGGCAAACAGTATCAGACAAGCTTCAATAATAGAAGTCAATAGTGACCATCTGGATGTGTAAAGTTAAACCAGATTTTGCTTATGTTCGTATTAGCCGAAACTATATTCAACAACATTGATTCAAGAACTCGTTATAAACAAATGTGGCACTGGAGTCGAAAAATTATATCTGTCGAATTAGTTTGCACTTTTGATAACTAGGAATGTGTCACAACCCCGCTACTGTATTCTATATAATACTGATGCACTACTGTATTATAAATAATACTGATCCACTAAGGTATTATAAATAATATTGAAGAAGGTGTACATTAAAATTTAATGACAAAACGAGTCCCCAGTCAGCAATTCCGACTCTCTAAATACATATAACAACTCAAGGTTGAATAGATAACAATTTTATCAAATATACAAATGCAAAAATTTCATGGACATAAATCTTCAGCTCAATATATTATAATACAATAATGGCTGGGTTGACCAAATGCCCTTTACTCTTTACTTCGTTTTACAGAAATTGCTGTCATATTGTGAGTGTGCCTCTGTTCAGTGAGCTTTTCTATGTACTCCTCTAATTTCTCTTCTTTCCTCCTTCCTTCCTCTTCCTACTTCTATACACTGTAGTACCTCTTGTGTATACCAAGGAAGTCTCCACGGCATCCTTCTTATTATCTCGGTGTCGTCACTTTGTACACATGGGAATCTCTCAGCACCGACTCCAGCAGACACCCTGGGAGCTTCCTGAAGAAATATAAGGAACGTACACCCTTGTCTTCCTACTCTATTCTTTGAAATTAACCACTCTCTCACTGTGTTGATACCCTTTAACTCTCTCCGGCACAGTTAGCTGGTTTGAGTTTTTGGGTAACACCCTTGTTTTGTTTTGTTTTATTTCTTCTAAGTATGTCTATTTTTTGTGTATTGTTTCCTTGTCCACCCATGTATGCTATAATATGTCAGTTTTGTTTTGTGTATTTCCCTTTCATTACTATAAAAAATTGTTTATAAGGGTTATTCTTGGTTTTCGTTCTTCATGTGATATAGTTATTTTACCCAAAAAGAGTGGTCCGATGGTACTCCCTACCCTCTGTCTTTTTGGATTTCGGGTATTGTCCTCTCTTTTTTGGAATTTCAGAGAGTCCTGGTTTCCTTCACAGTCCACTCTTTTAACAAGGATTGTATTCTCACCCCTTAACGTCATCAAAACGCTGGGGTGATTTCCTTTCCTTTTCCTATTGTTTTTCCTTTTTCAGAGTTTTAAATTTGTTTTCGCGAAGTGACTTTGCCAGAAGTCATTTTTTTCGTCCCTCATGCATTTTCACTTATCTATCGTTTTTGCATGTTTGTGTTGGGCAGCTTATTTCGAATCATTGAGTTGTTTCTTATTTTTTTAAATCTTTTTGTACTATTGGAAAGAAAAAAAAATCAAAATTTTTCTAAATTTTTTAGTTATTTATGTGTTTATGCGATGCATGTCAGTATATGTTTTGTTTTATTTTATTATTATTGTTATGATTTGGTATTTATTTTTTAATCTTTGTACTTTTCTTATTTTTGTTTTGTTTCTATTGGGCAATTTTCATTTTTTGTTATTTTTCATATTCTCCTTTTTTGCTGTTAAGGTGGGTGGGTGTTGTAGGGCTTAGAGTTTTAACTTAACTTCAGGCCGTAGCCCTTTGTCCCTCTTTCCGATCTATTGGTTCTGCTCCATAGCGCATTAGACGTACCTTCCATCAGACTAATGGGCGAACAATTTTACCAGCCCCTATGTACGTATCAATTTCTACTTATCGGATTCGTGCCTTGTGCTCTACGCAAGAATAGCATTACTCAATGAATGTTGTAACACTGTATCTACCCATCGTTATTATGTAATCATTCCTATTGCATGCGTCCTAGGAATTACAGAATTATACATATAAATATATATGCACATAAATCCAACTCCGTCTAATTTCGCATAGTGCTCAATTTGCATTCTGATAAGTGTTAAAGTACATGTCATAATTCAATTATTTAATATATTCAATAATATGATGTGATGAAATTCAACTATACGTGAGGATTCAATATTTTAATATTTTCAACTATCTACTCAAATCAAGCACAAAGACTCTGCCAAGATACCGTCTTACTTTTGAAAAGCTTGTTTACCCAATTCAGTTCCCTTCTTTTTACGAGTTAAGTCTCGGGGTGGCATTTAGCTAAAATTCCCTCCTCAACATAAGCTTACTGCTTTACTAGACAATAGTCTCTCTCCCCCGAGAAAGTGAAGCTCACTGACGGGTCTGTGAACGTTTACTAATAAAAACGAAGCATTTTCCCGCCTAAAGTAATAGCCCCTCCCAGCGGAAGATCTAGTTTCTCTCATCCCCACTTAATCGAGACGCCTACAGTTTGATGTTCTTTCCGCCTTAGTCTAGGTTTCTTCACATCATCTTAGCGCGATCTGAATATGCCCTTCGGCACTAGCCCCGCTTGCACAAGGATTAAATATCTTTGAAGACAATTTAGAGATCCCAAATTATGTAACTCTAAGTAAGATGTCCGGCCCAATGATTCTGCAAAATTCTGCCTTCGGTTCGTTACAAATTCTTAGTGCACAGTTCAGATTTTCAAAATTTTACACTACAGGTTTCTGAAGTTCTCTATGACGTGGCAAAGAATACCAATACTGACGGATATAGTTGCTGCAGGGTTTAGCGCCATTGTGCAGCACACGATAGGCTATGCATGGCGGCCGGTGGAGGAAGAACCCGGGAAAGAACCACCGACCCACGAGAAGCTACTGACAAGCTTTCTCACACACCCATATTGGCCGAACCTGAGGCTCGAACCCACGCAGACAAGTGATATGGCAGTGATCCGTAACGGTGATCGCTTTAGACCACTTGGCCACTCAGGACCGCTACGGATACAGAGAAACTTGATGCGCGATGCTTGGTGAGATTTGCTGCTTATTGTAAACCCAAGAAAGTTCCAAAAATGAAAATTCCTTATAACATTTCAGCGAGAATTTGTATTAAAAGATATGAGAAGGAGGAAGTTTTGAACAAGATCAACAGTGATTATGTATATGTTCCGGAATCGTTTTGCAAGGTACTGGATAGATTATAAAATTTAAGGAGCTCCTAACTAAACTATAATCTTTAAATTAAAGATTTGGTATTTATTCATCAATATTTAGTACTAACATTTAGGTCACCCTAGATGAAATCTGTGTTATTCCCACTATGAAAACAAAAAAGTAATATGGAAAACGTTCTTTTGCATATCAGGGCCCAGCAATGTGGAACGATTTGCCCATTGAAATCAGACACAAAGACACAGTGATCCCTTTTAAGAGTGCTCTTAAAACTCACCTTTTTCGACTGCAAGAACAAACTTAATGACCTAATAATGTTTCGTACCTTAAATATTTTCAGCATTTTATTTGTTTTCCAATTTGATAGGTTTTTGCTTTTTGTTTTTCTGTAGTCATACCATTATAGATTTTGTAAAGCGCTTAGAGCTTCTAAAGATTAGGCGCAATACAAAGTCCTCATTATTATTATTATTCTATTATTATTATTATTATTATTATTATTATTATTATTATTATTATTATTATTATTTTATCACTTGAGCATTAATGAGTGTAAGTAATGGGTCATGACGAACCAAATATGTGTGTGTGATTTGGAATCTTAAGGTAGCTAAAGCAAGGAAGGCTCCAAAAATTAATTTCTAGATTGCCCAGTTAAAGCTCATGGAAGCCATTATCTATAATTTAAAACAAAAGAATTAACTACTGTTTTCCGTTGTTTTAGTTTTTTTAACGAAGAGCTAATCAACGTGTGCACTAGCAAGATAAACGTGTGGGATTTCGGATTTAGAACACGACACAATTGATGGTGATACAAATAGAATGTTTAATGGCAAATGATTTGAAAATGATTATGATTAATATGTGCGTGTATGTGATCCAAATATTGGATCAATTAACATCAAATGCACGGACTTCATAATTAAAACACAAATGATGACGTACAAAGTACGAAGACAAGGGTGAATGATTCAGTGATTTCACTACAAGAAGAATGATGCGTTTTACTCAAACAGCAAAAATGTAAAACAAATTCCTGTATGTCCCAGACAACAATAAAATATCGAGAGAAGTCAATTGAGCGTTGTTTATTAATCGCAGCTGCTATGTATAGGAATGTTCTTGTGCATTGATGTATCGGGCATTATAAGAAGCCTATTGTATTTTTAAAGGCAGCAACAGAAAAATGTTTTACTTTTGCAAGTTATCAGGTGCATTAAACAACATTGACTATGCCTGTTAATTTTCATCTTGAGAGGAATGGGTGGAACATCTGGGAGATTTATTTTCTATACCAAAAATCCTAAACACCTTTTCTCGCGTAATTGATGTAAGTCTATATAGCAAAATGTTTCCTGTAAGCGTTATATATAACAAATAGCAAAACAAAGTTCTCCGATAGAACACTTTAGAGGAACATGTTCATCTGCATAAATAATATTCTTTTGCAAAAACAAGGAGAATTCTCAGACAGTTTTCTTTCTTTATTTTATGTAATCCAGCGGTTCTTAGAAAGCGACCCAGATTACGTTTTTGGTGTTAGCTTCGCGACCCATCATCTTCCAACTATCAAATGCTATCAACTTGGGTAGGAAATTTAAAATGACATGGATTAATCTCTGCGATACATTCGAAACAGCATAGGACCCATTTTCTAGTCGCGACCTATGGGTTAAGAATAACTTATATAATCGAAGCTTCATACACTCAAATTAGACGAATGCCAAGAGTTTATTTAAACCCCACGCCTACGAGTTTAAAGTGTACTTTCAGTCATCCAAATCTGAAAGCCACGAGTTATTTCCCTTCTCAGATTTCAATGTGGAATGGATGTTAACCTTAACAATGAATAAGGCAACAGCTACTATAATGGAACAAAGTTGTTTGATCGCACTTGTTTTGAACAACGGTGACATTTCCGTGACAACTTATTACGTCGATATGTAGGTGAACTTTAATTATCCAAAAGAATCTGGTTCCGGTATCATGTCCATCTATTTTGGTCAGAGAACTGTCCCCAAATAACTGCGACCTTTTCCAATATTCCATCACTCAAGAGAGCTGGAATAGCGCCTTTATCGAAAGCCGCAAGGCAGCGTTTCGAAAGAAATCTCGGCACGAATAAATTCATTTAGATATCGCATTTATCATTGCCACACATTTGAGAAAATAATAAAGACATGGTTTACCTATTTTTAATAAAGAAAACACTACCGATTAAACGCTTTGGTTGAAAAGATTTTGATTAATCTTTAGCCGATATATGATTTATCATTATTCTTACCCAATACACTGGTTTTCTTTGGTAAAGTTTAGAAGCTGCAGTATTTAAGACTTTTCAACAGTGCGAGAGTTTTGACAATCAAGTTGTGCCTATGTAAGACAATGTGTGTTTTCGGTGTATTGAAAATATAATAAGGCCAGAAGTAAATGATGTTCACTGTTTGTATCCAGCATTTTTCTTTGTGACATATTGCGAATCCTTAATTGGCTACAGCGATCTATTAGACAAATAAATTAATTGTTCACTTCGCCTCTTGAAAGGATGCCTGTCGATCTTTGTTTTTGACTTAATGCGTCTTCGCAAGCCCAGGTTCCTATATATAACCCTATATACATCTTGCCGTAGCGAGCAGACATTTCACTGATTCCGTTTTGTGAATTTTATTGGATGCGGCAGCAAGCAATCGCATCCAATCAATATTTTTATCAAAGTTTTACACCGTTCTTATGTGACCAAGACAAGGGAAATACGCAACTTGAATGCACTGATAAATAAGCTATTTTCCAGTGCAGCTCCGTGCTGGCACAAATACCTTTCACTCCAAAAAATATGTAATAGCTTCCTCTGGTGCATAAACATACTTTCGATGTTAAAAGTATAAAGTATCTTTTTTAGGTGAATTGCCACTACCGGTTTCGGTAGATGTACCATGAACGCATCACGCTGTGGGTTAGTCTTCGTTGCATACTAAGGGAGGCAACTAATGAAATCGAATAGATATCGATAGGACAATACACCGTTAGCTAGCGGAGATGAACTTCATGTTGTACTAATTCGTATTAATTGTATTCTGTGCAGTTAACCTAACCAAGAACTGATGTGTGTCTATATGCGATGTTGTTGATGATATTGACGCTTTTATGTCAGCTGCAATATTTTCTGCTGGAAGCTAACACGATATACGCAGCTAAAAAAGCTTGATTTCTGATTTTTTTTTTTTTTTTACAAATGGCTAACTAATGAATGGATTATTAGTGAATGAATACACTAAAAAGTATCCCGTTGGATTGCATCACATAACTCGATCCATCATTGATTACGTTGTTCACTAGTTCATGCGTTGATGTAATATTTATCCATTTTTTTTTTCAACCTTAAAATAAAGGGTGTGTACCTTCATATCTGTTGAGTTGGAGAATATACAAATGACTCTTATCGATAGATAACGCCATCAAGACCGGGATAATGTAACACGCGAGACGGTCATCAATTCATTCATAGGACGGAAACTACTGACCTTAACATTTTTGCTTAATGCCTGCACAATGGACTTCGTTATTTGATCCATTGGAATGTGCTCTGCAAGAGTACTTACCTAGTTGGGGACAACCAAATCTCCTTTCTCCCAACCTCGGTTATCAATATGATCGTCAAATAGCCGGAACCATTCCTTTTCGGGTGTTGCTGGTATGATAGGGTGGATCATACAATAAAATTTTTTTTAAAAAGTGTATTCCTATTATTTGTATGCATGAGTTAGCGATTTATATATGTAACTGTACGCTTAACGCTTAACATGCAGAACCTTGTACGGGCTTCGCCATCTTGAATCCCTCGTGGGGTTTCACCTCAAACATCATTCGACTACTTGCGTAGCCCTCCCTTTCCAATGTGTTCCTTTGATCTTTCCCTGCCAAACTTTCCGTCACACGACTGTTATGCTTTTATTATTATTAAAGCTGTTGAATATAATTGTTTCAATATGTCATGATAACATTTGATTATACCAGTGTTTACAACTTAGGCTTATTATGAAATTTCAATGAAACAAACTCATTGAAAGCTGTTAATTAGACATGGCCCTGATTGCACCCGCTTAATATGCAAAAACAACACGCTGAATGGAATACTACCTTCTCATAGGGCAACTGAAAATAAGTTATATATAAATAAATACAGGACGTCATTTTCATTTAATATATAAGAGGACAGTATTATATTCAGTGGGATCTCACTTTCATATGAGACGGGCGTGATCAGAGCCGTGTCGAGAGGTGGTGTGGGTAAATGATTTGGCATTCCTTAAAGGTATGATATTAAGTCAAACTTTTGATAGGGATACACAGTCGAATGCCTGAACTAAATATCGGTACCAAATTTATTAAGCTACGCAAGGCGTAGCTTGAAATATCAACGTTTATTTTTAAATAGGTTGCGCAAGCAAGGAGACAAGTGTCCTCCATTGTAGTTATTCAAAATTTAAAAACACAGCTGCTCGGATCATCCTTTACAGTACCTCAATCAGAGCACACCTCCTCGCTGCTCTGTACCCTACACTGTCTATCCATTCAATCCAGAATCAAACACAAAATTTATTTTCTGTGCTACGTTTCACTGACGGATCTGGCCTCATCCATGTGTACACACCAGCAAGATACTTACGCTCCTCTTCCAACAATCGTATACTCATTATTCTCGCTATGAAAACGAAGTCATATGGACAACGTTCTTTTGTATCAGGGCCCAGCAAACGTGGAACGAAAGATACAGTGATCCCTTTCAAGAGTGCTATTAAAACTCACCTTTTTCTACTACAAGAACAAATTTAAAGATCTAATAATGTTTCCCTCCTTAAATATTTTCAGCATTTTTTAATGTTTTCTAATTTTATGGGGTTTTTTTTATTATTATTTTTTTTTTTGTAAATATATTATTTTATTCATATCATTATAGATGTTGTAACTCGCTTAGAGCTTCTAAAGATTAGGCCCTATACAAAGTCCTCATTATTATTAGTATTATTATTATTATTATTATTATTATTATTATTATTATGTACATGTGTGACAGGTCAATTGTAAGCAGCAATACGATCCCCTTTGGTCGTGAGCTAAATCCTCTATGGGAACTTTTATCTGATATAACGAGGAAATTAACGTTGAAACAATTTCAGAGAAACATTATCGTAGTCATTATGAGTACTAAATTTAATGTGTCGGTAGTAACTAGTCTATTTTGCTATTAATGCTTGAACTTATTCGATAAGATGACTAGAGACTTATGTTCTGTTTTGCTTGGCTTTGAGATCTTTACTGGAGTCCAGCAAAAACACAACTGTCAAAACGGCGGGTCTCACCCGTATTTATAGGTTTTGGGAACACCGTTGGGGAAATTCATGAAAACGTTTTCACGAATATGACTAAATATGGAAGAATTCGGAAAGATTAACCTGAGCGCCTCCTAGTGGAAAGCCAAGTGCCTAATACACACATTAGTAAAAATGGCGCCCGATTTCAAACGACAAAAATAACAATTATTTCACAAAATATTGTATAGAAAGATTCAGCATTGACGAAGAACAGTCTCATTACACAGGTGAACAAAGATTATAAACTTACATGAGTGTTACTTTAATTCTGGAGAAAAATGGATACAATTGCCTATTTCTCTCTCAGAATAGAAGGTATGTGAAAACAGTTTACAGTCATATCATGTAAACACTGGGTTTCCAAAAACTTTCCCCAGATGATGAATATTTTAACAGATCAACAATTATTTGATTTACATGTTTTATCTAAGATCTTTGTATAAGGGTCATATATATATATATATATATATATATATATATATATATATATATATCACTACAGTTACTGTTATTTGCATTGGAAACAGAGGTACGAACTTTCCAACATAAAGGGTATGTAAACAATAAAAATATATTTTAAATTATCCCAAACATTAATGATATGTGCAAATGCACTTTATAAGAAAATAAGTTGACAGGTAGTTAGAATTGTTTCAGTATTAGTGAGGTCTGATTTAATAGGAACTGTATAATCTTTTAACGTCTGCTGAATACTGATTAATAATTTTAATAATTTTTATTTGTGTCTTTTCTGTGATCACTCGTCCCACGTCAGGATGGGGTAGAATAAACTCTTCATAGACCCAAATATAACTTAGTGTACGATTTACTGACAGGGTCTCGCGAAAAGGCTGGTGGGACTCTTTTGGTCACTGTCTTTGAGTTGATGAAAGAAACTGACGCGAATACCTTTGAAGCACTTGGTCTCTATTTTCGCTTAGACTATCTCTGCATGTAAGACTAGGCCAGGCTGTTCGGTGGATTGTAGGTTTGGAATAATTGCTCAGGTGGTGATAGAAGAGTTATATTGATGCATATTTGGTAGGGATTTAAAGGTAATTGTTTATTCTTGAGAATATGAGCAGAGAGAGTGGTTGTCAGTGTGTAATTTGGCGACAGTGCACATGGAGTAATAAGGCCTTGGTAATGATCCGGAAGTGAAATATGTGGTCTGTGTACATGCAGTTATGTTTACAGTGCAGCAGCTCAAAAAAATGCCGGTCAACCCTTGACAAGAATTTCACTGTGAAGTCATCTTTGGGGGTATTTTAGATTTTCATATGATTTGTATTGATTGTCACACTGTGGAAAGGTCAGTGCTGAGAAATATATGTAGAGAACATATAGTAAAATTAATTGTGGTGTATGGCCAGAAGACACTGCTACCTCATTGGTACCTCTCTGTTATTATCGTCATTCGTTTCTTTTAGCGATGATTCAGATCCATCTATAATGTCTAGTTTAAATTGTTATTTAAGAGATTTAATAGATCTAAGAACAATAACTGGTTTATAAGCTATGAATTTCATGTACTATTCGTACATGATTTTGATATATGTATTGATCGTGATCTAGTAAAAGGCTACCTTTGTATTTTATTTTATTTTAATATTTATTCAAAGACGTGTGAATAGGTGTGTGGTTTGCTTTTCCTCGAAAAGACACCCGTACTTACCAAGGCTATTAAATGGGATATAGTTTGATTTCGAGTTATATTTGGACAAATGTCATATCCGATCTTAGATTCTGGCAGGCGGTGCATGATCTTAAATTGATATTTAGGATTACTTCGTCTTTGTTCGTTTGTTGAATAGTAATTTCCGTTACTTCGACGTATGACTTCCTTTCTAAGTCGAAAGACCACAAATTCAAACAGTTGTGGCTATCTGATTCTTATTTACTGAATAAGGTTTCATAAACGATAATCTTAGAAAAATTGAAATTAATTACTAATAATTATCAAAACAAAGAATGTACACAGTTTTCGCTGTACATTAACAAGTTTAGAATATTGTTAATAGTCAGGTTCTAACAGAGCGTCTACCGTATCAATGTGTTCTTCCTCGTCATTTCAGATTTAAAATATCATTTACATGATCCTTTTCTGTGGAAGAGAGTGGTAACCAGGGTTACGAAACAGAAAACGTTTGTTTTCAATACAATACAATTACTTCTAAATCAATCGAGCAATGAACAAATAATGAGTACAAAACCGGGATTAATTTATTTTCTTACTACATCGCTAACTAAGAGACTTGTTGATACTAAGGTTAATGCAAGTTTAACTAACTTTATTCCTGATTCTTCCGGATTGAGTTTAAAGTATGCGTTAAAAAGTGGAGAAAGTGATCCTGAATAAGATTCAAACTCGGTAATATAACAAATGGTTCTGGCTATAGAAATTCTGTGCAATATGATTTATTCTCAGAATTTTCAAACTCGGTAATATAACAAATGGTTCTGGCTATAGAAATTCTGTGCAATATGATTTATTCTCAGAATTTTCAAACTCGGTAATATAACAAATGGTTCTGACTATAGAAATTCCGTCCAATATGATTTATTCTCAGAATTTTCAAACTCGGTAATATAACAAATGATTCTGGCTATAGAAATTCTGTGCAATATGATTTATTTTCAGAATTTTCAAACTCGGTAATATAACAAATGGTTCTGACTATAGAAATTCCGTCCAATATGATTTATTCTCAAAATTTTCAAACTCGGTAATATAACAAATGGTTCTTGCTATAGAAATTCTGTGCAATATGATTTATTCTCAGAATTTTCAAACTCGGTAATATAACAAATGGTTCTGGCTATAGAAATTCTGTGCAATATGATTTATTTTCAGAATTTTCAAACTCGGTAATATAACAAATGGTTCTGACTATAGAAATTCCGTCCAATATGATTTATTCTCAGAATTTTCAAACTCGGTAATATAACAAATGGTTCTGGCTATAGAAATTCTGTGCAATATGATTTATTCTCAGAATTTTCAAACTCGGTAATATAACAAATGGTTCTGACTATAGAAATTCCGTCCAATATGATTTATTCTCAGAATTTTCAAACTCGGTAATATAACAAATGGTACTGGCTATAGAAATTCTGTCCAATATGATTTATTCTCAGAATTTTCAAACTCGGTAATATAACAAATGGTTCTGGCTATAGAAATTCTGTCCAATATGATTTATTCTCAGAATTTTCAAACTCGGTAATATAACAAATGGTACTGGCTATATAAATTCTGTCCAATATGATTTATTCTCAGAATTTTCAAACTCGGTAATATAACAAATGGTACTGGCTATAGAAATTCTGTGCAATATGATTTATTCTCAGAATTTTCAAACTCGGTGATATAACAAATGGTACTGGCTATAGAAATTCTGTCCAATATGATTTATTCTCAGAATTTTCAAACTCGGTAATATAACAAATGGTACTGGCTATAGAAATTCCGTCCAATATGATTTATTCTCAGAATTTTCAAACGAGACAACAAAGTAAAACATAATCCAGTAACATTAACGTGATCACAATTTTACACATGCAATCGCTATATCTGGATTTATTTGAGAAGTACGCCTGACAACATAGTGCATGGTAATGCACAGTGCTAGATGTTTTCTTTCTGATTGACGCTTTTGCACATAAACTGATTATACTCACGTAGAAGTCTTTTTCAAGTGCAAATAAGAAAGACCCTGATCTGCCATTGTATAATGCATCGGCAGATCATAGTGTATGGTGTATGTTCTACTGATTACTCCAATCAAATTGCAGAGACACACATCTGCCGGCACATTATGCGACAGTACATACAGTTCGAAGTTGAACTTGACCTATAAGCGAGTATATCAAGTAACTTCAGTTTGCCTAGTCGAATTAGGGCTTAGGTAATATGTGCCCGTATAAAAATATATATGGTCTTTAAATGGTTTCAGGGGACATAAATTTTTTAGTTTACAGTAAGGACAACAAAGCACATTGAATATCTTCACTAAAACGTTTATCACAGATGATAAGGAAAAATAGATTTTATTTATTCTACTTTCAAAACAAAAAGGATAACGTGTTTAAGGAGACTTGAGTGCCCATCTAACCACATAATTGTATGTACTGTATATGTAGTTCTAAAGTGTCAGTACGGTCATGTATTTATGTTATCTCCATCCTAAAAAAAATAGAAATGTAGGGGGACGTTTGCTTTCATACCTAGACATTACTACCTTATTCATTATGATGATGTATATTTTATGATTGTATCATCAGAGTAAATTCTTTTCCTGGCTTTTTTCCATGTTATTAAACATAATTGTACATTACAAATTCAGATTCTTTTGTATCATTCATTGTCGTACTCTCCTTAAGGACTTTGTTCGTCTTTCTACATTTTAATGGCTTATAGGTTACTAACGAGACCGCAAAAACCTCGTCTACCAGTTATTGAAACGTACAGGAAATAATTTATTAATTTCTTGTTGTAAACCAAATATGTGTTTCCTTGAATTATCTGTAAAATCATAAAAGAGCTTTGAAGTAATCTTTCATGCCATTGTAAAATTGTCATGTCTCAACACGAATGCATAAAGGATAGAATTTGAAAATGTAATTTGAGGTCCCCCACTTGTTATGATGCGTTGGTTATCGTTATCTATACGATGATCCATCACAGTAATATTGCCACGATCTAGCAAATAATACAATACGATATGAAATTAATGGATAGAATAACAGATTATTTGAGCAGGGATTGCGAAAAGAACAACAGGAGCCCTCTTCTGTAAAATATAACAATTTAATCAATTGCATAGACAAAATGAAATTGAACATATTTGAATGATGCACTTTCTCTTAGACATAATTACAAAATTCATGCATAATGCAGATTGCCGTTCTGCTATATCGATTTAAAAAATTGTTATAACCGATTGAATGATTGAACTCAATATGTCGGCCTGTCAGCATTACCTGGTTGTTTCCGGTCCGTTCCAAATCGCTGTTGGTGACAGGTCGTCTTATCGTGACCCAACATACTAATGCTTTGGTGAATCTACAATCTGACACACACACACACACACACACACACACACACACACACACACACACACACACACACACCATTGAATTAACATGAAACTGATTAGAAAATTTCGTATTATGTTCCTCGGAGTTCATCAGACTTATCTTTAGGTAGAACAACAACATTAGGAATTCCTTAAAACCTTGAATTTCGTCTGAGAAACACAACCCCTGGATTAGCCAGGATTAACTTTCTCTAACCGCCCAAACTTTAGCACTCCTTATCAAAGTCAGAATAATAGTCCACATTTATTTATAACTGTTCCTGGAAATTTTCCTTTTATGACAGCCATTTCTAATGGCCCAAGATTGCTTCTAGTTTGTCTCAACTTTCTCATTTTCTGCTAAGTGACATTTAACATTGCTTTCTTCCATCTGTCTCGCCATTATCCAAACGGGCTCTAAAAACAGCTCACTCATGCATACCAAACAAGACAGGTTCTCCTTCAAAAGCTACCAATTTATAACATTAAGACATTGTCAACAAATTTTCTACTTAGTAAATCTTTCTACTATTTTTAAAAATGTATTTTTATCCATCATATTTAGATTTTGGAATTTTCTTCAAATCATTCATCTGTTTACCGGGTGTGACATTTTTTATTATTTTAAAAGGTCTTTCTCAACATTATTTGTAAATTATTGTCTCAAGTTCGTGTTCAGTTTTATGCAAGATGTTGACCAACGGTATTCATCAGAGAAGACAACAATGTGGTTTTTTTTAATAAAAATTAACTGTGTACAAAACTTAATATCGCTTTGTGCATTTAATAGTTCCTTTCATTGTCAACGTATATAACAGCTTTTATATGATTATCTTTGTTCCCTTTCAATCATTAATCAACTGGTGTGACTCTTTTTAAATTCTTTTCATCCGTAATTTATTTCTTCCGTTCTAAGGGGTTGCCTTTGAAATAGAAATACAAGTTAAATAAATCTACAAATCTACTATAAAAATACATGTACCGATATATTATTGGTCGTCGGATGTTTAAAACATGGTTATGTGGACGGTGTATGAATATTTGCATACATTGTACAGATGCTGTAAATAGTTGTAATCAAGCGAGCTAACACATAATAAAATGATCGACAAGCAACAGATTTATCGCCCTTTGGTCGTATGTCTCCTGCTGACGCTTGTCCTTCACGGAAGCTGTCTGTTGTTTTTTTTACACACTTCTTTTGTGAGCATTCATTTATTGCAGACACCTTTCAATTATAAATGCACGAATGCATGTCTGTAGTCTTAGTGTATTTTTTTTTTTTTTTTATAAAAGTAAAGTTTCGGATAGCTGGATAATATGACTGTGCTAAATGTATATCTTCAATATAATTATTATTCTTGCTGCGCTGGTGATGTTTTTCTTCTTTCTTCTCATCATTGGAAGATAATGTTGAATTATCTTACTGTAGTAGAAGTGTTGGGTGTCATTTTTTGAGTTATTACGTATGCCCAAAAGTTTGTGAGAAAATATTATACTGCTCTAGAATTAATAGTATATACGCTTCTGCTTTGCATTTTCTATCACATTTTCTGGAAATACTGCCTTTTTGTTTACTTCTTTTGTTTGTTTATGTCTTTATGGATTCAAATTACTGGGCTCTTTCTTTTTATTAATTAATCCTGATTAAGATATCTGCTTTGCCTTAATCCCGTACATTTTTCAGAAGAATGTTGTAGCATCCATACAATATCTTCAAAACTGCACAAAAAATATTTCAGATATTTAAATTCTTACCATTTAGATAAGTGTTCATGGATGAAAAAGGATTAATAACTAAGGATTGAATTCCACTCTTTGTAATAAACCAGATTTTTATCGAATGAAAAGTCTGCCGCTCATCAGCTGGGCACGCGATTGCGTCGTCTGCATTCTTGAATTCAGTCGTGCAACAGCTATGAAGATTCCCTTAATGATTGTAATGCATATTTAGTGATTTAAGTACAATAGTGAAATTTAATTTGACTGGCCATCTATTATAGTGCGGTGGTTTTTTTTGTCCAGCCAGAGACAATGCATAAATGAATGTCTAAAGAAAATTTCAATTCTGCAAATGGTTCTGCTAAAATAACTATACAAGTAAGATTAATTCGCAACATTCCTTTGATAGTAGCGCAGAGAGCATCAAATGTCAGTGTACAGGTATAGCTTCTTTATTGTACAACCTTGGTCCAAGTGTATCGCTTAAGATTACAAACCTAAAAGCCTGCGTTTAGGTTCTTGCCAGAGGTACAAATTATTTCGATATCAATTAGTGCACCCGATCTTCTAGCCTATTCGTCTCAAAATGTGACAAGACTAAATGACTTGAGTAAATGGGCGTATGACATCAAATATGTATGAGTTGAAATAACTTCAGATTAAAGGGCATGTGAAAGGTGCTTCACGTTAAATCGCAGGAAATGGTCTCACTATGTCCACAGACGCATTATTGCTGAAGGCTTCTTAGCCTTTCAATAACAGAGTTTCAGTGAAAGAATAAACGAAGGGATTCGGCAACTTACCGGCGGACACATTTTAAGAAACCAATGGCGACAACCCTTCCAATTCAGTCTAAGAAAATGCGACGAACCATGCCCTAAGGCTGTCAGATATATCACAAACCTTAAAGATGGCTGTCCCCGTGTAAAGATATATCAGAGAGACAGATAAGCAATGATAACGTGATCTTTTCGCCGAAATTTACTATCAAAGTCATAGACCAGACACACATATGCATGAAAATAATAGTTCAATATATTTTTAAGGTTTATATTTTCATTTAAAAAAGTGGATACTATGTTACTTGAGATGTTAATACCGAAACAAAGTAAGAAAGAAATTCCATCCCCTATTAACATCCCCTTAGATCTCGGAACGACTCAGGCAGGATCAATCGACATAATTTAAAATAAAATTGTAATGAAAGTAAAGTAATATTCATATAAACTAAAAGCAGACGTGCATATGTGTTTCCGAGGCAACAATCAAGAATTGTATAAATTTTTCAAAGACATTCAACCATATTCGGAGAAAGTCATCATTAAATATTTTCAATTGATTCTGTGAAAAGACAATCCGCAGTAACAATTACAACAATCAAACGAAATATATCAACTGCTCTGAGAAAATCTATGCATAGATTGACCTATAGGAATTAGGAACACAAGGCGTGTATCAGTGTAAACCTAAAGAAAGTTTGGGGAAAAATGAGTCGATTGTGAAAAAATAAAGATCAGTACCCACACCTACCAAGAGATCTATGGCGTAGGATGAAAATTAATGGCTAAGGAAATGAGGATTGACACACAGTTTTAGACAAACAATCGCTCACTATTGAAATCCAACACTCACCCATTACAAACCAATCCGAAGGTCTGGGTTTGGAAATCCGATAGGCAGAATGTTGTCCATTGGATAAATGCAAATATCTACTATTTATATATGAAGTATGAACATAATTATCATATTGTGTTGGCAATGTCGGTAAATTTTGATATATTGTTCTGATGGCTAGGGGTTGCTTTATTGAAGAGAACCCAATCATAATAGCACTACAATTGTCGTGGGTGTTGGTAAAATGATGTTAGTACTGCTCATCAAGAATTTGTGTTGGTAAGTATATGGCGGATGATAGTCAGTCAAATGATGTGTTGGTAAGTATGTGTACGTATTGGCTACAAAATATGATTTTAATATTTCTTTTCCCTTGTCTATAATGTCAATTCCCAGTCTTCCAGTAGTGACCCATACTATACTACTCATAATCGTAAATGTGAATGACGTGCCAGAAATGATAAACAACAGAACTACTAGAGACAACAACATAACCTCACATTAGGCCCAGAAAATGTTCTTGGCATGATAAATAACCTGGTTAACTTGTATCCAACTTTGGCTGAAATCAGCAAGCCCCTGAGTGAGTGGGAATGGGGTATTGCACAAGAAAAAAAAAAACATTCAACGAAATTAAAGCAGAACTTTGCACAAGTAACGTGCTCGCATAATGCAATAAAACAATGTGTCGTCATTTATACTGTGAGCAGATGGTCTCCAGAAACTAGAAAATAGTGTGTGGGCCACAGTGTGGCGGACAGTTTGCCTTTGCGTCAAGATTTATGACTGAAACGATAATTCGGTAAGACTCTTGAGACATAGGCTTGTGAGAAATTAAGCATTTATCTCTTAGGAACCAAGTGTCACGTTGAAACTGACAATGGACTATTTGTTTTTCATTTTAGGATTCCAATAGACAAGCGACATGCCACTAAGAACACCGAGGTACAGAATCAGATTTATCAAATCACATATGCTCCAGGGAAAACAAATTATTACAGATGGTGTATTCTCTTGTGCTCCGAGCTAGGAAAGCACAACAGTGACAATAAATGTTAGGAATAGACAGCTGCTTTATTAATATTAAAATAAAATAAATATCTGCCTCGGAACTCGGAGGTTAGACCAGAGCAAATAAATAGAAAACAGGATCGCGACCCGACAAGAAGGAGAATTAAAGAATAGAATATTATCAAATCATTTGGTTTGACAAAATATGAGTTGAATGAAAGTTTATTCTTTCAGGTTATGCAAACAACTCACGTTCCAGAAAGGTGTATTAATGCTGTTAAATAGGTGTTAATGG
This sequence comes from Unio pictorum, assembly GCA_030141615.1. Taxonomy (NCBI): domain Eukaryota; kingdom Metazoa; phylum Mollusca; class Bivalvia; order Unionida; family Unionidae; genus Unio; species Unio pictorum. Next base: position 8,570,841 of record JARLTB010000046.1, on the reverse strand, counting down.
GGCGTGTGTGTGTGTGTGTGTGTGAGAGAGAGAGAGAGAGAGAGAGAGAGAGAGTGATTAGGAGTTTTAACGTAGCTTTAACAATTTGTTTATAGTGATGTCCAGCACCGGGGTATTATGCCGCAGACATGTAGTATGATATCCCACCACGTCACATTATCCTGACACCAGGCCGACCAGTCCTAACACTAACCTCTTAAATGCTGAGCGCCAAGCGAGGCAGCTGTTAGTACCATTTTTGTAAGTCTTTGGTATGACTCGGCCGAGGATCGAACCCACGACCTCTCGCTTCCATGGCGGACGCTCTACCACTAGACCACCGCAGCAGTGTGTTCCATATGATAGTGTATCAATTAATGGATTTTTAAAAATGTTCCCGGGTCAATATAGCTTGACATGTTTGATAAATTTTACGAAGGCCATCAAGGAATCGTAAAATATAGCGAAAATGCGTCTTCCGTGGTTTGGTGGAAAGAAATGGATAAACAGCTCGAAGACCTCGTGAACCATTTTCAGCATAGAGATATTTAAGCCGAACTGTTCATGTTGTCAGCATTCCTATATCAACCATGACAAATTGTAGCCACATATTTTTCCAGTTAAAATAAATTGTATATCATCTTGTAATTCATTATTTATTGTTGTCACGAAACTGAAGCATGCAACATCAAACGTCTCACTCAACTGAAGTGGATATACGTGATAAATGACATACAGGAAGTCGTTAGGTTAGACATTGTTGCACAATACAGCTCACAACTGATGCTTTCACATAACGTGAAGTCCAAACTACGCGCAAACGTAAAATAAAAAAGCAATCCGAGAACGCATTCGTAACGTATACGTCGATTCTTTTGTTTAATAAAAAGGGTAGAGTCTTTAACGCGGATCCAAGAATGTTTTTCAGGGTGAGAGTAAACACGTAGGAAATGCGTCTGCTGGACGGAACCTCCAAGGTGGCTCTGGAGGCAACTCTAAACTCGTCCATTACCCTTTCGGACTTCACTCGTCACTTCTCCCCTTGTCCGGACTTCACTCGTCGCTTCTTTTTTTCGGACTCCGTCTCTGGACTGTCGATTCTCACTCTCCCTCGGAAAACTGTTTCCTTAATGCGTTAACGTCCCGTTCATGTTTAACAAGGAAAGTACTATTCTTTCCTAAGCTTCCTCAGAGTCAAGCTTCTCGGTCTCGGAAATTTTCGGACTAAAGAATTTCGATCAAGGTTGTCACTTTAATTTCGCATTACTTTACTTCCAAGGTGTTCATTTTAATTTGTCTCAGCCAATCATGAGCAGAGGTTTCTAAAAAAAAAAATTCCTAAGACAATCATTTGTTTCGTCAGTCAGAATCTCTGAACTACCTTATATAACCTTTCCTTTCAAAAATTAATATTTGACACGGATCAGAAGTTTAACTGTCTCTTTTGAAGTTTTGAAGAAATTAAGAATAAAGATAGAAATGGCCTTCACAAAGACTCCCCGCTCTAAATGTGATAACATCTTAATGATCAGTGCATTCAACTTTAAGGTTCAATGCTTATTCAAAATTTGATACTTCACAGCCCAAAAACTTTGCCATAGCTAGAGAATCTTGTAATCGTAACATAGTTTTGGCTCGAATAGTCTCTTTAATACATGTCCATTACTTCAAATTTCAGTGTGTACACCTATACGCAGTTGAATAGACATACTATAATTTAATGAAAAAAATCAATGTCAGCTATCCCTATGAACTACCCGGAACAAAATGTGATAAGTTGTACAGACCCAGGTTACCGCTTGTTTTAAATGTCATTCATTAATCAACTTTGCTTTCTAAAATTTGTCAGCTTGAATTGTAAAACTTGCATGAAAAATAACCTTTTCCTTCAAATTTAATTTTCTAAATTTAAATGTTTACTTCAAATTTGCGTTAACAGTTAATTTATAAATGCTAAAACACGTTCTGGCAGACTTTCAATTTTGCAATAGCGGTCAGATCACTAATTGTACATGTATGCAAATAAACTTGCACATTCTGTTCCCAGTAATAAGAGCTATACGGTTAAAAAAAACATACATACATACATACATACATACATACATACATACATACATACATACATACATACATACATACATACATACATACATACATACATGTGATCTAAATGAATTTATATCCAAATGTCAATTAGGGGGACACGGTGTAAATAATACTGATAGCGAATGCAATGAGATTCAGATTTCAATAGTGTCTGGTTGATATCTCGGGTGAGTCCCAGTCAATATTTATGTAACCCTATAGGAGATAGTCCAGTTAGCTCACATATAAAACTATGCAGCAATCAGACATGCTTGTATTCATAACGATCCAAACAAAACACCGATCGGAGAATACTTGGTGTATTGCACTGATTTTAATCTGTAAATAAGTCAGTAACCTCAAAACACCCCAACCCACCCCCCAAATACACCACACACCCCAAAAAGTAGAATAGAATACACAATACTGCCCCGCACCACCCCACCCCACCAAAGCAAGCAATATAAAGAAGCAATTTGATCCTCCAATAAGTGTACGTTTTTGTGCATGCATGTAAGACCATTCATTGCAAGTAAATTAAACATTACTTATAATCACTAGATAAATATCAAGAATATTTCAATGAATTGTATACAAAAAATTTTGTGGAGATTACAATTAAAAACATGATAAATTCTGAAATAAAACTGAAAATGTTATTATTTCAAATTATTGTAAGGCAGAAGTTTTGCAGCACAAAATAGTCTTATTTCAAGGAATGGCTATCAAACATGCAAGTCGAGTTGCTAAACGGACATTGTTGACTTTTAGCTAAGGTCACGGATTAGCTGAGAGTAGTCAATACTTCATACTGACTGGTCCTTCCTACATGTCCGTCGGCTATGCTCGGCATCATAACATATAATGAACTTCGGTCAATAAAAAGGTTATCACCATGTTAGTAGTTGACATTATGTTACATTTAGTGGGTCAACATGTAAATGCTTCAATGACCAAGACTAGAATGCGGGACATATACAGAAACTGAAGTCAAAATATCTGATAATCTACTCATTTAAATTTACTAACATTCTCCACTCGCCTTTCCTTTAAGTTCATATAATAGGTATGTACATTTTCATGTAGTTTGATGCAGCATAAGGATTTTCTTATCCAAATCAGCGAAGACGGGACTTAGTGTAATAAATAAGGATTGTCTTATCTAAGTCAGCGAAGACGAGACTTAGTGTAATAATGTTGCCCATGTCCATTTGCGTAAATTTGCCCTTTGTTATCTGCTTAGTTTAATTCCCTTCCCATTTAAATTGATTTATATTTAAGTTTGTGTAAATGCTTTTACATATTCTTTTTAAAAGATGCATTAAAATGTACAAGGTCAAGATTTTGTCCATAAAACATTGATAGTGTGTGGTGTAATTCGCAGAACAATGCAATACATTTATTGGATATAAAATAGTTGTGAAAGGTTTCAATGTCTTCGTGATTGCATCCACGCCCTTCCAGGAGACTGAGAGAAGCCATGATCACTTGAGTATGAGGCCCCTGTGTCTGGTTGTATTGAAATTTGGACATAAAATGAAAACCAAAACATGCCCATACCAGTTATTATATACAGATTTAAACGGCAACAAAGTACATAATTAACTATAATTATTTTTGTTAAAGAAATGTTTACTTAAAAAAAATACTTTGCTTTTTAAGGTGCAAAAAAAGTTGAATGCCCTGCACACTCCCTCTGATTGCATCACTATATATCTGATTTTCGTGACCTTGGTTATATTCAATATCAGACGGGCTTGTAATCTTTTGCATTGTATGTTTTCCATATTTTCCCTCTAGATGTAGATGAAATTAACTTTATAGTTTTGAATGTTATCTCGTTTAATTATTTAGGTGATGTCCTTCACTACACTTCTAGGACACTGAGTAGATCGATTTATATCATGTCTCTCTAAAGAGTTTAGTGTTCAACCATACAGTATCGTATCAGGCATGTTTGAACTCCTTCGTATTCGAACGTGTGTGTGTGTGTGTGTGTGTGTGTGTGTGTTGCCATGCTTCTTTGTACTTATTTTTATGTACCCATATGCAGTCATTTCTAGGGCTATAATTAACCAGATAATCACTGTTTTAAATTAGTTAATCAATATCTTTTAAGAAAATGATGAAAAATTATGTATTTTCCCTATAAGTTTTGATTCATTTTGCCATCCATTCTCTACTGTGGCATTTTGAATTTGGTATATATTTCTGTGTATGAGGGTGGGAATTCTGCGTATACCTGGTTTCTTGAACAACCATCAAAATAACGGATGTGCAATATACTAAAAAGTCTATCAAGCTAAAGAAAGAGTTTGGATTCTTTATTATTTAATGCGCCACTTTATTTTGGGAAGAATTATAAGCAATGTGCATTTGTGTTTTCATTGTTGACTCAAATTTGAGTCCATGTTAAAGTCTGGGAACGTGCCAAAGTCCATTATAAAAGCTGCCAGTGTCAAACAAGTTGTCCAAAACTGAGGTCATGCTGAATTAGAGAGCAGAGGTAAGGATGAAAATGTTATGTAATAAAAGTTATTGTACGGCTACATCTTTGAGAGAGAGAGAGAGAAAGAGAGAAAGCTCTCTTAACCGCGTGCCGTCACAATGTTAAACCAGCTACATCTGTAATGAGAAGACAAATATCTATTTTCTTTGTCGGTACGGAACTGACCTTTTATTTAATTAAACAACACAAATATATTGACTACATTCTAGAAACACATCTAAAAACTTTATAATAAAAGTTCATGCAATACATATTATATTTTCCTTTTCCCAGCTTTCCAACTTCGTTTATTCGTATAACTTCTACTTTTTAGAATATTATACAAATAGTTAATTTCAATCATTTTCAAGACAGCCAAGATATAAAAATGTAATGACCATAATTAGTGTAACAATTATTTAAAGAAATGCATTTTACTAATTTTAAAATAGAATATAGATTTAAAATATGTTGCTAGATATTACTCTTTCTTACTTAAAGAATACTTTATTTCAATCATTAAATCTAAACATGAAGTTGGTAGCGATCTCAACCTTACAATAAAAAGTACATAAATATAATTAAATATGAACATAAAACATTCTATTGCAATATATGTATTGTAAATAAAAGAATTCAGTAACGATGTTGCACACAAAACAGTTTTTACCATTAAAATCTCAATCATTAAAAATACTTATTCCTAAAAGAAGTTATAACATATACAACTATTTTACATGTAATGAGAAGACAAACATCTATTTTCTTTGTCGGTACGGAACTGACCTGACCCTTAAATGCGTGGTCTTTTATATGCATCCTGTGTCAAGTTAACGTACCGTTGGAAAAAGATGTTTATTCTCATCAAGTAAAATTCAGTTTCTCCTGGTCCATACCGGTTTAATTTGACGTCATCTGACATAAGGTACAACTCAGATTTGTAGTTCGTTTGGCACTAGTTAGATCCTAATATGATAATTCCTTAAATTTTCTAAACCAGGAACAAGTTAAAATATTAAGCCAGCTGTAATGTCTGTCAATCTTTAGATAAGAACCATTTTGTAGAAACGACTGTCCATCATTAGTTAAGAACCATTCTGTATTTACGTCAGCACGGGAGTTTGTTCTACTTTTTTATTAACCGAATTAGACTTTTTGCCAATGCCTGGTTTTACGGAATATATGTTTCACTGATAAGACTTAGAAGCTGACTGACTTTTGCTTTATAACCTATTTCCACACAATAATGTACATTCGTATAGCTAATGATTTAAGTTGCCAACGTTTTGCTATAAATGCATAAAACATTGCTTTAATAATACAATTTAAAGAAAATTGCAATCTTATTAATTTTACTAAAAAATCAATCCTAACAAAAACTTAAAAGTGACTTTTCTGTTTGTTAATACGTTTTGTTTGTTTGGTTGGTTGCTTTTAAGTGTGCTTTTTTGTTACAAAAAGCATTATACTTATAAGCTATTTTTTGTAAGTTTGTCGGATATATGTACTTTCTGAACTTCCTCTAACTTTGTATCTAAACCCGAACTAAATAGTTGACATGTGGTGAGAGAGGATACGTCTTAATGATATGTTTTCCGACCCAGAAATGTACATTTTAATTTTGCTAGCGACAATTATGCAGGAAAATACCCTAACGTCTTTGAAATATAAGACTGTTGACAAGCCGTGTTTTCGTTGGCCTTACACAGAAACAATGAAGTTCTTTCTTGCCCTTCTCAGAAGTATGTAATTATGATAGTTTGTAACCAGTTAATCATAGATTAGTCATAAAAATTTCATCACACGTTATCACAAAGGTTAATAGTTAATTATGGATTAGTAATTTCCATCACCGCACCAATTAAATGATCCATCAATTCATTATATTTTGCATATATGTAATGCTACTTACGTCAACAGTCTTACCTATATCATTCGACTTCTAGAATTCCTCGTTGAATTTTAAAAATTATTTTACTGAAATGTATTCTTTACATTAATGAAAACCGATTGGAGACGTTACAGGTTCGAAACCCGGCCAAGCCATACCAATGGCTTATTAAATTGTACTAACAGCTCAACCTTAAGAAGTTAGTTTTAGGATTGGTCCGCATGATTCTAGGATAAAGTGATTGAATGGGAACATCATGCTACGAGTCTGCGGCACAATGCCCCAGTGCTAGACATCACTATAAACTGACATACTGCAGTCATCGTAGCAATGTGGCTGAAAAGTTTCTAAAGTTATGTTACCAATACGAATAATAGTCTCTATGTATGTATGTATGTATGTATGTATGTATGTATGTATGTATGTATGTATGTATGTATCTCTCTCTCTCTCTCTCTCTCTCTCTCTCTCTCTCTCTCTCTCTCACACACATACACACACACACACACACACACACACACACACACACTAATTATAACATAAATTCAACAAAAACAAAAGTTGCAATGTATCACAGTCAAACCTAAATTAAGATGTAAACATACTGACATTTGGAATAATGCTGTATGTGCAGTCTTAAATCATCATGAGACATTGCAATCATACAATTGCAACAACATACGGAACTATCATATTACTCAGCGATAACTAACACTTCCACCAATTGTGTTTCCATTGACCTCAATGCTAATGTTTTGTGAAATAAATATTCTTTCTATTCTACCTCAGCATGCATGTCACACGCTGTCACAGAGTACCATGTTAGATTGTCAATTTGACAAGGACAGAATCAGGCACTCTGCTGGAACTAGACATGGGTAAGAGTTATCTAGTCAAAACAAACACAATTTCAGCTGGGAGTACCACATCTTAAAAATCATTAAAAAATACAAAAGATATGATCTAAATGTGAATTAACATAATCTCACATGATGCCAAGAGGCGTAACTTTTTTAAAAGCCTAACAAAAAGTACAAGTCTTACATAATGTACCAATCACAGCTAGTGTTGTTAATTTCTGGCAACCTGCGGTTGTACAGTTGGTACCGTTATCCCAATTACTACCCGTAAATACGTCATCAGTAGACTTCCGATTCGACAAATACAAGCCCTGTACAGCGTGTCACTCCAGAACATTTTTACTACTCTAGCGAAACTACATTCTTTTTTTTTAAAAAAAATAATCACATTCGTTTTCTTAAAAAAAAAGAATTATTCCTTTATTGATATTCATTTAATTTTTAATTTATTCCTTTATTTACCTATCGGAGATGGAGACTAGTCTTTTACAACTACAATAAAATAAAATAATCACATTCGTTTTCTTAAAAAAAAGAATTATTCCTTTATTGATATTCATTTAATTTTTAATTTATTCTTTTATTTACCTATCGGAGATGGAGACTAGTCTTTTACAACTACACCAAATTGGACATTTAATCAAGATAGACATACATGTATATGTATAATTTCATAAATTAAGACACCTATCGCTTTAATGTCTGATACTTATAATACCATGCTGCTGGCTGGCTGCCCATCAAATGTCTTTAACGGCATCATTTTTTTAAAAAAAAATCACTTCCCAGAAATACACCAAACTTATTCATAGTCTATCGTTACGGTAAAGATAGCGTATATGCAAGAGGGATAAATTCTGTAGCTTACGGGTTCTATGTATCCAAATATAATCGCCAATAAAGAAATCCCCCTCCCAGCGCCGGATTAAGCACCGTGGAGGCCCATAGGCAGTCAAACTTTTGGGGCCCCAGACCCACGGTCACGGTCTCATGGGGGCCCCTGAGGGCCCCTGATGGGGCCCATAAAAGTCGCGGGGCCCATAGGCAGTTGCCTACTCTGCCTAATGGGTAATCCGGGACTACCCCATCCCCGAAACCCAAAGAAAACACTGGAACACTGGGGATGTTTGTAGGGACGGGAGCTGGAGGGCGTTAGAGAATATTAATAGATCTAAGTTGTTCATGTTGCCTGTTTCCAATGAATCATACCGAGCTAATGAAGTTGTACTAGTTTATTTCTATACCTAAACAATCATACAGACTCGTTCAAACTAAATGTATATTTTATTTAATTTTTCGTCGCAGTTTGTGCAGAAATCACACGCACTGAGTTCCAATTATTGTATCTGAATGGATTAACCCAGTGTGGACGAAAGACGCATACCACACTGAAACGACAGAGACGAACTTTAAAAAATAGTTTGCTTCTGTACACATTTGGGATGGACTACATTTTTCTTGATTTTTCAGGTTTAAAGAAACGTAATACTAAACATACATTTTCCAAAACTGCAATAAACAAAAATAGCAATACATGTTTATCATATTCACTAAGTAGGACACAAGATTGCAATGTATCATACGCCAAAGAGAGATATGTGGACAGTTCCGATTGCCCTTTCGTCACCAACGGTTCAAGAAAGATTCATCGATCTAAGCATGCATCTTCTACTGGAGATCCAAATGCGTCCTTCTATCCACTTTTCTTTCGTTCCAGTACTTATGACATTGGCCATCTGTGTCTAAATCCATCGATAATACACATTTCATTGCTAGTTCAAACCTCCAAAACTGCGCGGGATATTTTTTTTTTGTATGAAATTTCGAGCATATTTCAGACTAAAGGATAAATGTGCCTTTCTCAGTTCTTCAGCTTCAATAATTTAAGGTTTGATCAATTTGTTTCCGACATTTGCATCTTCGTTTCCGCTGCTTCTGTAATAAAACTAACAAATATTTCAAAGTATCTCGATGATGCGTTGTACACAAGTTCGGTGTATGTACCCTGTGTATGGATCCTTCTCCATCAGGAATCCTTCAGTTTCAATACCATTTTAAATTTGTGTCCTCATGCATGCCTATCCATAATTCATTTACAATGTCGTCTGTGAAATAAAACTCCAAAACCGTAAACAATTTCCATATGACACTAAGGTTAGATATAAAACTAGCAATATTCATCATAAATACTATCCTTTCTGAAATAAAAGTAAACAAGACATAAAGATAAAACTTTACGTACATATTTGATTGGTGGTCACGACGCGCTTTATGATATATATATATATATATATATATATATATATATATATATATATATATATATATATATATATATATATATATATATATATATATATATATATATTGACATGTGACAAAAAACTTCACTCGGAGTTCAGCTTTGAACATACTTCAGAACAGCATACGATTTAATATTATTTGGACACGGTGGAAAGCTCTGTACCGGCAAAGATACTGGAAAATGAATTTGTAAATGGATTTTTTTTTGGTAAATGGATTAGTTTGTGGATCGATTTATCAAAAGAAAAAATAGTACTCTGAAAAAAAAACATCGCTTAAACATTGCTCCTAAAACTCACCTTTATAGATTGCAAGAAAAAACTTAAATACCTAATAATGTTTCCTACCTTAAATATGTTCAGCATGATTTTATGTTTTCCAATTTGTTTTTTTTAAATATTTTTTGTTTTGTTTTTTTGTTGTTGGTTGAATGTTTTTATATATGTGTAAAGCGTTTAGAACGTATAAAGATTAGGCGCCATACAACAAAGTCCTCATTAATAATAATAATAATAATAATAATAATAATAATAATAATAATAATAATATCATTATTATTATTATTATTATTATTATTATTATTAATATTATTATTATCATTATTATTATTATTATTATTATTATTATTATTATTATTATTATATGTACACTAGAAATTAATTGATTCTCGCAATCTAGTTAAGGAGCCATGGTATGCTCAAATGTTTTTTTTTTTCTTCTTTATTTGGTCATGACACTTTTTTCACGAAGTGTCCGACGTATTATATGCACTTGTCATTCTGGCCATTTATCTGATGGGCACCTGCTAAAATATAGGTCCCTGATTTCATATAAATGTTTAATGAAATATGCAACCAGTAGACATGAGATAGAGATATAGGTTTGTCATGAAGGGATGGGTGGATGGGTGTTAATGTTAAAATAAATTCTAATGAATCATACAATCCATAATGGAGTTACGCTGGACTTGGGGAACGGAGAAGAAAAAATGGCGTCTTTACTTGTAGGTGAAATCATCATTTCAAAAGTAAAACGAGTACTCTGAAAACAAAAACATTGCTTATACATTATTTCAAAACAATATTATAATCGTTTATCAAGTTCTATGCCTCGTATCGTATTGAATCCGTAAATCGGTGATTGATAATGATTAGGCTACTCTATATACCGGCTCCGACTCTACGCTATCAGCGCCTCTGCAATCAGACTACAAATTAATTTTCTTGTATGTTTGCCAGTATTGAACTTTCCACCGTGTCCAAATCATATTAAATCATAGGCTGTTCTGAAGTATCGTCAAAGCTGAACTCATAGCAAAGTTTGTGTCACTGGTTAACCGGCGTTCTTTTGAGAGTCTGGACAGTAAACAAAGCTATGTTCAATGGGTGACAGGTTTCACTTCCTGATCAGCACTAATGTCTCATTACCCAATGTGCACTGTCGCCAAAATACATACAGATAACCAGCTATGAATAAGCAATTACCTTTAAATTGGCAAAGGGGTAATTTCCAAAACTCTGATTGTAATTCGCCAGATGGGAGAGACACTAACTCAGTTACGATGGTGCATAGTGTACTTTTGCACGTTGTCAGGTTCTTACATTTCGGAGGTAAGAATATCTTGCAAGTATGCCACAATTTAGTAATGCCTAAATAGATATGATCGAGTTTTTTAAAAAACACCGAAACTTATTACGTTTGTTCCATTATTCTTGACCAGATTCATGTCACAGCGACATATATTCTCATAATGTGACCCTACATTATTACAACTTGTATTACGTTAACTTGCAACTTTCATTGTGCTACATTGTAATTCCCGTGATGTGAACTTTTATTAAAAAAAATGATGTAATTCAATTTAATCTTTAAAGAGAACGGAGTACATTTAGAGCTGGAAAGACTCATCTTAGAATGCTGACCTGTTTAATATTACAAATGTGCATTATTCGTGCAGTATGAAGATATAAAATTACGCCATTTCGTTATTGTACATAACATTATTTAAGCATACATATTTATAAATGTCAAATGCATCTCAGCATATACGTACGTCCAACATAAGCTGAAAGTGAAAACACAGAAAAACGTAAATGAGAAAATATAGGAATCTCCTTAGTAAATGTATATCATAAATGACGTTAATCAATGTGGTCTTCAATATAGTTTCCACTTTGTATATATTATCTTTTTTCTTTTATAGAGAAAACTATTGTTCGTAAAATTAAGTACATGTACTAAATCCTCTCCCTTCAGCTTTTTCAAGTTAACAACTATTAGATCATAAAAACGTACCGGGTCTCGTATTAAATATTTCCTAGGTGAAGTTATGAAGGTAGCCTTTTTTAAAAAATACTTTTTTAATTTTGTTTCACCGATCTTAAAACATATCAGTAATATAGGTTAGTCTATAATACCTATTCAAGTTTCGGCCTTCCCAGTGTACCAGAAGCATAGTTTGGCCTATACCTTTCATATGTTTTATTTCTTGCTGCTTAAGCCGAATATATCCTGCATAAAACATCAATCCCATGATCTAGTTTAATTTTGAGTGACATTCATCCTTATTTTTTAAAGATTATGTTAAATATTTCCAATATATGTTTCTATTATCCTTTTCTTATGCATGTGTGCATTTCTGAGTTAGTTGGAAAATATTGGTTTCCTTCACCATCAAGTCCTCAATGTTGAAAATGACTGTTGTTATTCCTTCAAACTTCATCTTGCAAGGTTTTCACTTTTCGAATCTCTTAATGCACTATGCTGTCTCCACTTTTGTGGGTTTACTTGTTCAATCCTTCGAACACATGTCTATTATTTTCAACGTGTATTGTTATTATTCACTGGTTTTGTTTTCATTAGCCTTCACATCAATAATGTCTGCTTGTCACTGCATATCCATGTGTCTGACAAACTCCTTTGTACTGAAATCATCTACCAGCTTGTTTGTTGAATATGTATTCAAACTGTTTCGTTGACCATTATTTCAATTTAGTGAATTTTATGTTTGATGGTTTAATTTGTTCCAACAGCTGATTTACATTACGTACGCACATGGTATTTCGGGACGGTTGTAAAGACGTCTTAAATCAAGCTCTTTTTTGTACATGATTTTATTTAATTTTCACAATTTGTATTCATGGTTGTAAACTGTATATTATATCTTTTGTTATAAATCTGTGTACCTGGTTATGTTAAGAACGCAGAATGCATAGCTCTATAAATAGATCTTTAAATATATGTTGAGAATTATTAATAATAATCTGGAAGAAAAAAAAAGACTTCAAATGGCGCCTTTGGCGTAATTTCTCCGTGACTGTCCAGTGGAATAGAAACTGCTCATTATTTGCACTATAATATTATTCAGGAACTATTATAAAGTTTTTGAGGGAATTCAGGATAACGTCATCTTGACAACATCACGGTTCTTGGAGGATCTGTACATTTTCCAGCACTAAAATGTATAAGAATTTTTCATTCACTTAGAACTTTAATAGACCTTGATAAGGATTAGTTTGGGCACATTCATTATAAGGATTAATTTGGATTCACTTCATAACACTATAAGTTCCTCTCAATTTTTTTAATTTATAACTTTGATGATTAATTTTTTTAATGTTTATAAAACTTGTTGTTTTTATTTCTTTTTTTGACAATTTTGTGACCATATAGTCGTAACATTACTTTGTGCTCGAAAATTGTATTTAAGTGTCTTCGATAAACCAACAATACAACCGTCTAAAAGGAATACATGTAATTTTATTTTAAAATATTTGCAATTTTTGTGCAATATTTTGGAACATCTGATTATTTCAGTTGCATGTCAAATTTCGCCATTGCCATGGTCGAGTTTAAAGCAGAAACATGATATATCGAGTCACCGCTCGTTGTTTTAAATCTGATATTGTTTTCAATAAATTCTCTTTGCTTGTCGAATCATTTTAATTTGTTCTTGTAAACTTTATGATATATTCAGCTTCCATCGTAAATATAGCCATATATCATACATATGTATGTATGTATGTATGTATGTATGTATGTATGTATGTATGTATGTATGTATGTATGTATGTATGTATGCTATGCTAAGCTATGGTATGGTATGCATGCATGTAGTTATTTACACACGTAATATATATTTAAATTATTAATTTACTATACTGAATAGTTTTAGTCATTGTTGTTATCGATGTTGAAAGTGTATCACTAGCGACGTAGAGTAAATAAACAAATAAATATGGAAGTCATTTTTAATACACAGATAAGCAGTTTGTGACTTAAGTGTCGGAGAAGAAATTAACGCCTAGCATTAGTCATAATGTTTCATTCTTCGTTATAGCTATTATAAAAATGGAACACAATGATAAAGAAGACAAGGTCATATGTATACTGTCATCTGTCGAGCCGTAATGTCTGTTAGAAGACCGAAAGACAGACAGGTGAAAAGGATCTTCAAAATTTTGAACTTATACACGAGGCTGCTGCTACCTTTTTCATGTAAATAGCATTCAGTGCAATAAGTAAATCTGTATCTTTCTGAAACATTGGAGTATATATTTTGTTTAAATTTGGAATCAAGAAGTTACTAAAAGTTGTCTTGTATATCTCTTGCCACACCTTTACCTTGTCCAAAAATTGCAAACAGATGGGCAGTGTCTCTTGATACTAACATTGCCGTTTTCATCTTAAATTTGCTGCAAATATTTGTATTTCCTCCCAGAAAACTTTCAAATTTGATAGTGTAGCTTCGTGGGCTGCAAAGGAAACACGCGTAATCGTAATGAATTTTAAGACTGAGCAGTACTTACTTAATGTAATGTACCCCTACCCCCCCCCCAAAAAAAAAAAATAATGATTTCATTGACGTAAAAGTCCGCTATCAGAATCAGAGAGAGAGAGAGAGAGAGAGAGAGAGAGAGAGAGAGAGAGAGAGAGAGAGAGAGAGAGAGAAGGCTTGTATAATAAAATAAAACAATTCAATATATTTTATAATCAGATATATCAGCTTAGTTTGGCTTGTAAGATCATGTACACCAAGAGCAGACCCACTGACTCTTTCGATGGTGAGTTCTCGCATCTATGCTAAGGATAAACCCAGTTACTCTTTTCATGATGATATCTCACATCCACGTTAAGGTAGACACAGTGACTCTTTTCAATATATCTCACATCCACGCTGACGGTAGACCATGACACTCTTTTCATGATGATATCTCACATCCACGTTAAGGTAGACACAGTGACTCTTTTCAATATATCTCACATCCACGCTGACGCTAGACCATGTCACTCTTTCCATGATGAGTTCTTGCATTAAAGCTAATGGTAAAACCCAGTTACTCTTTCCATTATTTTTTTTTTTAAATCCACCGAACTTTCGAAAAGAATTGATCCGCCTAATGAGGGCGAAACTATAGCGTTTGTTTAATCCTATTTTTAAAAAAAATCTCAAAGACTGAGACATGACTCATATTGTTTGATCAAAATTTAATAAAAACTGAAACAGGTATATATTACAAGGTGAATCTACCTAGGTTACCCATTCAGTTAATCAAAGTCTTTAAACAAAACCGAACAAATATAATCGCGATTGTTTAATTTATGGGAGACTCATTTGTTGACGATGATGAAATACGAATAATTCAATGCAAATACACAATTTATTAGTCAATTGATAAAGCTCCATTTGCTCAACGAGGACCGGATACAGACCTTTTTATACAATAATTGCAACTGACTGCCAGCTTTGAAGAAGGTGTTTGTAATGCACAGGTCATGATAGGTGCACAGCTACAGCAGTCTCTGGCCGTTTTCGTTGGTCTTTCCAGTGCCATGATGTACTGTTACGTGCTTAGGCTCGAATAAGCAGCAACATAGAAAGAAGTGAAAATAACAAGCTTGTAAAATTTAACAAACAATTTATTAAGTACAAATATTTTCATAAAAGAAAATAAATAAACTTACGGTTTTAGAGAATCAAGTCGAAAAATTTATCCAAAAAGTATTCACAATATAATCCACTAGTGGAGTCTTGATAAATAAATGTCCAAATAGTTCCCAGTTCGAATCTTGACGATGTAATCCAATATGGACGACGATGGCACGTGATGAAGTCAGTTTTAGTTTTATAATAATTATCCAAATGAAAATCTATGACACATTTTCTTTTCCAGATAAATAATAAAATAATTCCTCTTGCTCCAAACACAATTTCCAGTACACGGTAATTAAAAATAACACAAAAAGAAGACATCTTTTAATATTATAAAAGCCCAACGTCTACTGAACTGTTGTCTCCCAAACATTAATTTAAATACCTGTTGTTTTTTTTTACGTAAACAAGGGGTCACGTGATATTCTAGAAACTATCAGAACAAACCTACGTTCAAGAAATCACGTAACCAGCATGACCCAGAAAGATGTCCTTGGAATCAACCAATCATTTTAGAAGCTTGTTTACACTCTGAAGCAAGGTCAGAAAATGATGTTAACACCTGGTGTTTACTATGTAAAAGTACAGGTCACCCCCCCCCCCCCTTCAATGAACGAATCATAAAACTTAAAATGCCAAATTTTAATCTAACAAACAGACAATAAAAATAAATATAAATGACTGCTATCAAATATACGTAACAGTACGATGTAGGTAGGCCATGAATAGCGGTCCGCATCTACTCTGACTATAAATTCGCCGAGGAGATATAGTGGTTGGAATTTGGGGCATCCTTTGATCTGTTCGTCCTACTGCCAAGATAACTGATCCCTTGTGTCTTCTGAAGACGCGAGGGTGTGGGAGTAGCCACTGAGGATGCTGATAGGATCTGCAGCAGTGGTGAGGCGGATCGACAAGAGCCACTTAGTGCCCCCTGAGGGAAACTTAACCGAGACTAGAATTGTTTTTGTTTTTTTTGTGGGGATTTTTATCTGTGCTGTCGGTGCTCCTCATGTTCTCGCTCTTCCAGAAGAAGGTGTAATTTTCTCTCTGAGGGAGCCGCAAGATGCGAGCATGTTTTCATTGAGGGCAGCGATGCTGACATTTAGTTTGCGTGAAGTGTCGAACTTTGAATAAGCATGGAATCTTAAAACTGAATGCATTGAGCATTACTATTATATCACATTTAGACCGGATAGTCCTTGTGAAGGGTCACTTTAACCTTTATTCGTAATTTCTCCCATTCCAGTGTTCAAACTTCAAAGGAGCCAGTGTTCCGACTCAATGAAATTGACCGGATATCTTAGCATATGAGAGAGAGAGAGAGACAGAGAGAGAGAGAGAGAGAGAGAAAGAGAGAGAGAGAGAGAGAGAGAGAGAGAGAGAGAGAGAGAGAGAGAGAGAGAGAGAGAGAGAGAGAGAGAGACTGTAGATGTCATGAAAGTAGATATTTTATATTTGATAATGTATTTATTTCAAGTGACAACATATATGCAATAAGGGTGATCAGTGATGAAAAAAACATGGAAGTAGTGCAAAACAGTTGTGTAATGATTTATTTTGTATGGCTCTATTGCTTGTTGTCAATAAAGTAATAACTATTCTATCTTTTTCAATTTTCATTGCCTAATACATTAACAGACTTTGAAAAATACTCACTGCATGTGCTGGCAACAAAATATTGATTTTGGTGAATTTTTTGGCGACATCTTTTTAAAAGCCAGGACGATCCCTGGTAACAGTTTATATTTTCTGATAAACTGCAGAAACATATGAAACATTTCAACATAATATTCCAAACTTTAAAAAAAACAATCATTGGTTCATAATACTTGTGCTATCCTTTTTGAGAATATATCAATTGTTATGTAAACATTTCTATTTTTAAAAAATACTATGGTGTCCAACTAATGAGGCATCATTAATACTAATAATAATGATCTTGTGGTGGTGTCTGAAAATTCCCATCTAAAACAATGATCATGAGCTAAATCTAAATAATCTAATATTTCTCTTGCACATGTGGACAATTTTATTAAAATACAAAGATGATACTTCCCAGATTGATTCCTTCGACTCTGAGAGAAAATGTCTCAGAAAACGAAAATTATGATTAATAAAAAGCTTTAATAAACCCTAATTTACGTAATTATGTAATTTTCATATAATCCGCTATCAGAGAGAGAGAGAGAGAGAGAGAGAGAGAGAGAGAGAGAGAGAGAGAGAGAGAGACTCAACAGTCAGAAGTCCGGGGGAAAAGAGACGTGACCAGTCAAGCCCAGAAAAAGAAGTGACGAGTGAAGTCTGAAAAAGTGGAAATGAGTTCAGAGTAAAGGGCTAGGAAAGTCTAAGAAGAAGAATAAGGTTGTCGGAATAGAAAGACTCGAAGACCAATCAGTCGTGGACATTGCAATCTTTTCACCACTCGTTATGATGATGGAATAAATCCAACTTAGACACTGCTTTTAAATCTATTGATATAACTTAAGTTGAACTGAAATACCGCTATTAATTTGTTTGATTAAATTTGTTATTTTTCTCGTATAAGAGGGCTTGTGTTGCATTATTTCTTCCCACTAATCTTGCTCAGTTATTTGATGATATTCTATCTTTTCACTCACACCGGGTCACAATATCGAGGGTACCGCTCCGGTAGCCTAGTGGTTAGAGCGTCCACCGCGGGACCGGGAGGTCGTGGGTTCGATCCCTGGCCGAGTCATACCAAAGACTTACACAAATTGTACTAACAGCTGCCTCCCTGGGCTCTCAGCATTAAGAGGTTAGGGCAGTGGCGTAGCGATGGGGGTGCAGGTGGGGCATTCGCTCTGGGCGCCGGTGGTTAGGGGGCGCCAAATGGGGCCTAAAGTATCAATATAACTGCGCAACAGGGGCAGCTGGGGGCGCAAATTTGGGTGTTTTGCCCCGGGCGCCGCAAATTTGGGTGTTTTGCCCTGGGCGCCAAATATCCTCGCTACGCCACTGGGTTAGGGTTAGGACTGGTCGGCCTGGTGTCAGGATAATGTGACTGGGTGGGTGTTACGTGCTTAGGCTCGAATAAGCAGCAAGACAGAAAGAGTGAAAACTAACAAGCTTGTATAACTTTAACAATGATTTTATTAAGTACAATTATTTTCATAAAATAAATAAACTTACAGTTTTAGAGAATCAAATCCAACATTAATCCAATATAGAATTCACAAAAATAATCCACTAATGGAATTGTAAGAATCCTGATAAATAAATGTTCTAATAGTTCCAGGTTCGAATCTTGACAATGTAATCCAAAATGGCTGACAATGTCACGTGATGCAGTTCTTGTTTCGTTGTTCTTTTTTTGTTATCATCCAAATGAAAATCATAAACATATGTCCTTTTCCAGATAAATAGAATAATTCTTCTTTTCCAACGAATTGACACAAAGTCCAGAATAAAATAATAAAATTTAACACTCAAACATGAAATACACACACAACTAATATCTTTAAGCCCAAAATTCTACTAATGTCAGCTTCTAAAATACAGCTATATATATTGTAATTCCCTCGTAAACAAGAGAAATCATGTGATTCTGGAAGGTCATGGAAAAGGTACCTTCTTCAAGTCACGTAGTAATAGAATATTCTAGAAGGAAATCATTCACTTCCCACCCTCAATAAAAGTGTTGTCCTTGAAATTGACCAATAATTTTAGAGGCTTGTTGACAATGTCTAAAGCATGGTCAGAATATAGGTCAAACAAGCCAAGGTCAAAACTTGTTTACAATCTAAGTCAGCCTATTTACAGTTAAAGTGATTAAGCTGAACTTTCTAGAACAATTTCACAATTAATGGATATTAAACCCTAAATAATAAATTTGGATTTAACAATTAAAAAATAAATAAATTAAATCCAATAGCCGTAACACCTTCCCCCATAAAATAAAAAGAAAGGTTTATATGATAAAACTTTCTTTTTATCACAAACCAATTTACATCTGAAATTAAAAATTACACAATATAATGAATTATAAACGGGAAAGAGCATCTGCAATTATATTATCTTTTCCTTTTATGTGCCTGATATCAAGATTATATTCTTATAATAACAAACTCCATCTCAGTAATCTTTGGTTTTTGTTTTTCATCTTGCCGATGAAAGTAAGGGTGTTGTGGTCACTAAAAACTATAATCGAAGAAGGAGCTGAACTTAAATAAACTTCAAAATGTTGCAGATCCAAAATCAACGCCAAACATTCCTTCTCGATTGTTGAATAATTTTTCTGGTGCTTATTCAATTTCCTAGAAAAAATAACACACTGGATGTTCAATTCCATTTTTGTCCTCTTGAATTAAAACCGCTCCAACCCCAACATCACTTGCATCAACAGATAATTTGAAAGATTGACCAAAATTTGGAGCTGCAAGAACTGGTGCTGTTTCAAGTATGGCTTTCAACTTATCAAAAGCCTCCTGACATTTTTCAGTCCAACAAAACTTATTCTTCTTTTCAATAAATTTGTCAGGGGTTCTGCTACTATAGAAAAATTTGAACAAAATTTACGATAATATCTAGCCATACCTAAAAACCGCATCAGTCGTTTTCTATTTTCAGGCACAGGGAATTTAGAGATAGCCTCAACCTTGGCATCTATTAGTTTAACCTGCCCATGTCCTACAATATGTCCTAAGAAAGTCACACTAGAACGACAGAACTCACTTTTAGATAAATTAATTGTCAAACATGCATCAGTGAGTCTGTCAAAGAATTTACGAATTGTTGCTAGATGTTCTATCCAGGTGTCGTTGTAGATGATGACATCATCTATATAAGCATCACAATTTTCTAGACCAGAAGTAATCATATTCATGAGACGTTGAAATGTACTTGGCGACCCTTTCATCCCAAACGGCATTACTTTATACTGGTAAAGTCCATCTGGAGTCACAAATGCTGAAACTTCCTTTGCTCTTTCCGTCAGTGGAATCTGCCAAAATCCCTTCAGAAGGTCAAATTTGGTGACATACTTGGCTTTCCCGATTTTATCAATACAATCGTCAATTCTTGGTAATGGGAATGAATCTGTTTTTGTCACACTGTTCACCTTCCTATAATCAGTGCACATACGGAAAGTTTTATCTGGTTTTGGAACAAGTATGCATGGTTAAGTCCAATCACTTTTACTGGGCTCGATAAAATCATTCTCCAGCAAATACTGAATTTCCTTTTTTAAGTATTCCTGTTTGAGTGGATTCATCCTGTATGGATGTTGTTTAATAGGTCTTGAATTTTCAATTTCAACGTCATGAAAAATTTTGTTTGTCCTTGTAGGAATATCTGGAAATAAGTGCTCAAATTCTATTAATAATTGCTTCAATTCATTTCTTTTTTGCACTTGCAAATGTGAAAGTTTCTGGTCTAGATTTTTCATAATTTCTGAATTGCAAAGATTCGTCATTTCAACATCAGTCGTCACTTCGATATCAGTAGAATCTGATGATATTCCTTCATTGAGTGGGACAGGTACAACTAAATTAATTACATGTTTAGCATGGCTATCTCTTTCAATATACTCCTTTAGCATATTTATATGACAAAGTTGATTTTGTTTGCGCCTCCCAGGAGTATTTATAATGTAATTTAATTCATTAATTTTCCTATCGACTGTGTAGGGACCATAATACTTAGCCTGAAGAGGGTTTTGTGGCAAAGGCAAGAGAGCCAGGACTCTATCACCAGGTTGAAAGCTCCTTTCCTTCAAATTTTTATCATATCTTGCTTTCATTTTAGATTGCGTAGAGTGCAGATTTGTTTTTGCAACCTCACAAGCCTTTGACAATTTGTATCTAAAATCAGACACATAATCAAGAAGATTAATTTCAGGATCTTCATCAGTTAAAAGTTTCTCTTTCAATAACTTCAATGGTCCACGCACAGTATGTCCAAAAACCAGTTCAAAGGGACTGAAGCCTAGAGATTCTTGAACTGATTCTCTAACAGCAAACAATAGTAAATGAATGCCTTCACCCCAATCTTTATTTGTATCAAAACAATATGATCGAATCATATTTTTCAAAGTCTGATGAAATCTTTCTAAAGCCCCTTGGCTCTCAGGATGATAGGCAGAAGATTTGAATTGTTGAATGCCTAATTCATACATAACTTGTTGGAAAATACCAGACATAAAGTTTGAACCTTGATCAGACTGAACAGATTTGGGAAGGCCATACTGAGTAAAAAACTTTATCAAAGCTTTTCCTATTGTTTTAGATTTTATATTCCTCAACGGAATAGCCTCTGGAAACCTTGTTGACGCACACATAATGGTCAACAGGTATTGTTTACCTGACTTGGTCTTAGGTAAGGGACCTACACAATCTACCATAATTCTACTAAAAGGTTTGTCAAATGCAGGAATAGGTTGCAGATGAGCCTTAGGTATCTTCTGATTGGGTTTTCCTACCATTTGACAAGTATGACAAGATCTACAGTATTTGACAACATCACTTTTGATTTTTGGCCAATAGAAGTGAGTCAAGATCTTGTGATACATTTTATTATCCCTAAATGACCAGCCAAAGGAGTTTCATGGGCCAGATTAAGTATTTCCTGTCTGTAAGGTTTTGGAACTACTATTTGATAGTTCACTGACCATTCATCACCAGCAGGTACCTCGGGAGGTCTCCATTTTCTCATAAGAATTCCATTTTTAATGAAATAACAGACAGGAACTTCAGTGGCTTCAGTGTCATTTATGGCCCTTTGAAACAAACAGGAGATCTCAGGATCTTTTTCCTGTTCGACAACAAGTGACTGTCGTTTATCACCCTGATTAAGAGAATGAGTTATTAAAAGATGATCACTATGATCAATACCTTCTGATTGATCTAAACCAAGAGTAAAAGTGACCTCATCAAAAACCTGACCTATACAAGCGTCAGTTGAAGGAATACTGGCTTTTTCAACATAAGCCTGACCCACGCAGATGTCAGATAAGGGAATACTGCCCTCAATAATATAAACCTGACCCATACATGTGTCAACGAAGGGAATACTGCCTGTTTCAACTTCATTCTCAAGAGCTTTCTTTACCATAGCTCTAGTAACTGTAGAAGCTTGAAACATATCAGGGATTTCTTTTTCAATTGGATCAACTTTCTGATCCAAATTAGGCTTGTCAGTTACAAGTGGATTAACCACAACCTTGTCTCCAGCTAAGTCGTTGCCTAGCAATAAATCTATTCCCTCAACAGGTAAAACCGAGACCGTTCCGATTGTCACAGGTCCTGATACTAAGTCTGATGACAAATTTACACAATGGAGAGGAACATTAACAAAGCCGCACTCTACTCCCTTAATAAGAACACTTTCATTAGAAGAAGACTTCTCAGATAAAGGCAAAGTACCTGATAATAAAAGACTCTGAGAGGCTCCTGTGTCCCTTAAAATTTTAATAGGGGTGGGATTGGCCGAATCACCCAAAAGTGATATAGAACCCTTCGATATGAATGGTTCATAATTCTCCATATCAAAATCAGACTGAGATTTATTAGACCCAACAAATGTATTGCTTTCAATACATGACTGTGACCTTGACCTCTTGTAAATAAGAGCATTTGGAACAGGCCTGTCTTGATTCTGATGCCTATTTTTCAATTTGTAGCAATCAGAAATAACGTGTCCTTTTTTCTTGCAAAAGTTACACATCGGAAGAGACAAGGATCTAGAATCAAACTTTTCTGAAGTCTGATCTTTGAAAGTTGTGTTAGTTTGAGTTTTAGAAGGGCTTGAATTAGGCGGAAATACTTTCCTGCCATTAAATTGTTGAGTAGAAGTCTTGTTAACAAAAGGAACTTTATGTTTCAAAGAATATTCGTCAGCAGCTCGAGCAGCATTTTCCAAGGTTTCAATCTTATGCTCATCGAGATAAGTCCTAACATCACTATGGACACAGTTTTTGAACTCTTCAATTAATATAATTTGCTTGAGATTTTGATAATCTTGTTCGACTTTCTTGGCTAAACACCATCTATCAAACATCTGCTCTTTTTCCCTAGCAAATTCGACATGAGTTTGTCCAGCTTCTTTTCCGTAATTTCTGAATTTCTGCCGATAAGCTTCAGGGACCAACTCATAACCTCTTAAAATGCATTCTTTAACTACATCATAATCACCACTTTGCTGAACGGACAGTGCACAGTAAATATCACTAGCTCTACCAGTAAGTACACATTGTAATAACATGGTCCAATATTCTCTTGGCCACTTTAAATTTTCAGCAACTTTCTCAAAACGAATGAAGTATTTGTCTACTTCTTCTTCTCTGAAAGGGGGCACTAATTTAATATTCCTTGTTATATCAAAATTTAAATTAGAATTTGAAGTATGATGGAGTTTTTCACTTGCCAGCTCTAATTCTTTCATTTTAATTTCATGTTGTAATTGTTTTTCTTTCTCCCTTTCCTGAAATTCCAGCCTCTTCAACTCTAATTCTCTCTCTCTCTCCTCTTTTTGTAATTGTCTTTCTTTCTCCCTTTCTTGTCTCTCTCTTTCTTCTTTTTGTAATTCAATTTGCCTTTCTTTCTCCTTTCTCTCTCTATCAATCCGCATTTGCTCTTTTTGTAATTCAATTTGCTTTTCTTTCTCCTCTCTCTCACTATCAATCCGCATCCGCTCTTTTTGTAACTCAATCTGCCTTTCTTTCTCCCTTTCCTGTCTCTCTTTCTCCTCTTTTTCATACTGTAATTGTCTCTCTTTCAACTTTTCCTGAAATTCCAGTTTTTTTAAGTCTAATTCACTCTCTCTCTCTCTGAAATTTCAGCTTCTTCAACTCTAATTCCATCTGGAATTTTAATTCTAATTCCTTTAGTTTAATGTCAGAGTCTGATGCAGACTTACTGACTGGAATCAAAGCACTTTGTTCCAAAAGATCCTGTTCTACCAAATACTGGATCAAAATCTTTTTGATATCTTGTTTCGTCAAAGAAGCCCTGACTTCAGAAAGATCGTATTTCCTGGCAAGTTGAACCAACTCGTCTTTTTTGAAAAGATCTAATTGCTCCTGGGTAGGATTAGAAAGAAATATTTCTACCTTAGATGTCATTTTGATACAAACGTGTCAGTCTCACTAAAGATTTAAAATTTTCCAAAAACTAGGGGAAATTCAAATTTAAATTCAAATTTATCTCAAATCTCAATCCCGGACAAGCCCCCAATTCTATGTTACGTGCTTAGGCTCGAATAAGCAGCAAGACAGAAAGAGTGAAAACTAACAAGCTTGTATAACTTTAACAATGATTTTATTAAGTACAATTATTTTCATAAAATAAATAAACTTACACTTTTAGAGAATCAAATCCAACATTAATCCAATATAGAATTCACAAAAATAATCCACTAATGGAATTGTAAGAATCCTGATAAATAAATGTTCTAATAGTTCCAGGTTCGAATCTTGACAATATAATCCAAAATGGCTGACAATGTCACGTGATGCAGTTCTTGTTTCGTTGTTCTTTTTTTGTTATCATCCAAATGAAAATCATAAACATATGTCCTTTTCCAGATAAATAGAATAATTCTTCTTTTCCAACGAATTGACACAAAGTCCAGAATAAAATAATAAAATTTAACACTCAAACATGAAATACACACACAACTAATATCTTTAAGCCCAAAATTCTACTAATGTCAGCTTCTAAAATACAGCTATATATATTGTAATTCCCTCGTAAAAACAAGAGAAATCATGTGATTCTGGAAGGTCATGGAAAAGGTACCTTCTTCAAGTCACGTAGTAATAGAATATTCTAGAAGGAAATCATTCACTTCCCACCCTCAATAAAAGTGTTGTCCTTGAAATTGACCAATAATTTTAGAGGCTTGTTGACAATGTCTAAAGCATGGTCAGGATTTAGGTCAAACAAGCCAAGGTCAAAACTTGTTTACAATCTAAGTCAGCCTATTTACAGTTAAAATGATTAAGCTGAACTTTCTAGAACAATTTCCCAATTAATGGATATTAAACCCTAAATAATAAATTTGGATTTAACAATTAAAAAATAAATAAATTAAATCCAATAGCCGTAATAGTGGGACATCATGCTACATGTCTGCGGCACGATGCCCCAGTGCTAGACATCACTATAAACTGCCTAACTGCAGACATCGTAGCGATATGACTGAAAAATTGTGAAACCTACGTTAAAAATCCTAATCAATGAAACAAACAATATCGAGGGAGGTCATTGGTTAGATAACGTTGCTAAATCCCATTAACTACCCCTCTTACTAAGAGGGAGACGTTACAGTCTGGTGAGCTGTCTATCGATTATGTCCATCTTCCTGATGTCGTCCACCTTCCTGAGGTCTTCAGAGATGCTTACGCGCATGGTGCACATATTCCAGCTTTCGAATCGAAGAGTTGGAGT
Organism: Unio pictorum; assembly: GCA_030141615.1. Lineage (NCBI taxonomy): Eukaryota > Metazoa > Mollusca > Bivalvia > Unionida > Unionidae > Unio > Unio pictorum. The sequence goes on along the minus strand of JARLTB010000046.1, from coordinate 8,544,896 downwards.
CTTATTTGCTGGTCTCTTGTTTCTCGTGTCTGGTAAGGAATTTCCATCTGCTTGTCATGCTGATATATACTGAGCTCCAGAAACCCACTGGAACATGCAGACATTGGCTGGTCAAAACTTTACTGACCGGGGGCTGCTTGGCTTGAGGTGGGTGGTAGTTGCCCAGTGGGACATGATGACCCCTCCCACTGATGAAGCTGACCCGTGGCGCCACTTCTCTACGCCAATCGGGTGGAACTGATAACCAGTAGACTGCCAGCTAACACCTTGTTTCCTCACTTAGTAGCGAGATTGGAGTGGCCTTTCCAGGGCGCAATAAGGGTTCGGGTGTCAACAACGACTTCATCTTACGTCCAAACTGATACCAAATGTCATACACACACACACACACACACACACATTGCACTGACTACTGATTTTATGAATTATAATTTTATAATTTAGATCTCTTTAATTTTGAAATTAATATACTGAAATAAACAGTGACATATCTTGTGGTATGTGAGCTTGGAACGCTTATCTATCAGAGTGGAGTGGAACCTCCGTATATAGACTGCTCTATTAATGTTATTGCATTAAAAATAGCTCTCAAGCTTTGGACATTTTGTTTCATCCATATACTCTGAGAACTAAACTTGTATACAGAACTATCTTTGATCGTGCCGAATACTATTAAACGTATATAATATACTGACAGTTCATAAGTATATGTAACTGGCGGACGCTTTTGGGGTCGTCTAAATACACCTACCAAAAATACAATTTGGGTCATGTGTATACATATTACTAGATACGTAAAAAGAAGCAAAGCAGCACACTGCATTTAGTAGCGAATGCTCTTAACACAAACTATGATTACACATCAAAGCAGATTTATTCGAGCTTGTAGATTAAAGAATACTCACGCACGGCGCAATAATTATTGATAATCTGGATCAATGCTGTATTAGTGTACTTAGGCACCTTTCAAATTTCTCTATATGTGGAGTGCTCAGTTTGTAGTTACCAAGCTTCGATTATTGTCTAGACTTTTATATAATACTTCGAAGACAAAGATTTTTTGTTTCAATTTTAACATCATATATAGGGTGTAGTTACGAATGAATGTAATTATTTACATGTAGTGATATTCATATCGTTTCGTCAATAATAATTTAGAGATTATCTAACGGTCCCTTAAGTCACGTGACAGGTAATTCAAACACGCCGCCATATTGTTGCAAAAATAGGCACGATTTTGAGGTCAACATTGCAAAATCAGTGACTATGTTGAAATTATTGTAGTTTCTGGCTGGTATTGCCTGTGTATCGAATTTTCAGCAACACCTGAAGAATTCCTTTTGTCTTCATATATTCTCTTGGCATAGGTTTTGCAGCATTGTCTCGGATTAATACGTGGGTGTGAACGTTCGAGTTACAGAATAATCGAGATGCCGGTTCGAAAACAAGGTATTAGTTGTTAGTTTATTAGCAAAAATATTTACATGGAGGGATCCTTATGTTGATGATATTATAATTTATACTGGTTGGCATCTGGAAATGAAAAAAAAATATGTATGGTTTACTCTTAAAACATATTCTAGTTTCAGTTCTGTTTGTAAACAAACCTGTCATTGGAGTACATGTATACTTCCTGTCCCGATTTGTGTGGTTAAGGGTCCCTGCACATGTATATAGACCATCGCTTTGTGGGATCATTAATGAAAAGATTTGCCTTGAAATTTCTTTAAATGATAGAATTTTTCGCAAGATGCACGTATAGGGGCGATTTTCCCAAATACACATCAAATAAACCCAATTGTGACTCTAACCGTAAATATATATATCTCTTTATTATATAGCAGCATGCAAACAATTGTTTCGTTCATCAAAATATACGGAATAGTTTTGGAATAACGATTTATATTTATCACACAATTCAATTTACCAATAATACTACATACATTCTTGTCATTTTTATGATTTGGGCCCGGGGTGACAAGTAGTCTTTTAAAAACTCGGCAATATTCTCATTTGGTTTCATACAAATTTGCAGCCATTGCTTGCTGTCCAAACTTATTTACTTTCTGTAGTTAATGATAGTGAATATGTGTATTACCATGCCAGGTTTAGGGAGTATTTGCATAAATCACCCGGATCAAGTTGCATTTAGAACCACTTCTGAGATTCCCTCTCAGTGTTAATATTTTGGATATTTATGTTGGGGGTGTTTTAGTGAGCTTGTATTGATTCCTACCATCCTGAAATGAAATGAGTAGAATTTATTGTTATACATAATTTGAACGTTTGTAACTTTATTAAGCTAACATATAAACTGATGTCCTAGTATTTATGAACATATTTATTGTGCACAAGAATGTAGTTGATTACAGATGCTTGATTACATTTATAATACATTGATAAACAGTTTCAACAGTGCTGCCATTTGCTTATTAGAGCCTGGACGTACGAGTAAACTTTCCAGGCTCTGTATAAAATGCCAGTAAACAAGAAGTTAACTTGTGCTGTTGCAGTTAGTTCTAAATGAAAACAAACAACTTCATGATGTGTGAAAGTAATTTTTAATTCGGTTTTAAATACTAGTAAGAAAGATATTTAGACACAAATTAGTATTAAAAATGGCTTCTGAAATAAAATATTGTTTTTGATTGAAAAATGCTTTGATGTGTGCTTTCTATTTCAGTAATTTTTAACTTAGGTTAGGCGTTTTTTCCCTATTTAAAAAAAATAATTAAACATTATCTATAAATCAAATAGTATTTCCAGCACTTCAAAGTACTGGGCAAAACTGGCTCAATTATTGTCGGACTATACCATCCTGTTTTATTGTTTGGAAAGTCTGTTGAGCATGAAATGTGCAGGGGATGCCAGTATTAGTGCCACTCTGGTCATTGTCAGGTTAGAAATTATAAATCAGTGATTCAGTAGACTTAGTTCTATGCACACTTAGTTCTCTGCACTTGTTATCACATTAAACACTTTCATTATTGAAATTGGTAGGGGGTACAAATAAATGGGGACATATAAGACTATAGATACACAAATCAATTTCGGCAATGTGATTTGTTTTTAAAACAAATTTTATACCATTCAGGAAAATGTAGAGGGTCTGCAATGAGAAACAGTGACATTCCACCAACTGAAAACATGTTTTAAATTAATTTTTTTATTTGTCTAATTAAATATGACTTGACTTCCTACAGTTAAAGCTTCACAGCACACATTAATGCCATATTTTAAGAACAATTTAAGAACAACAACTCTTACGTAACTCTACAGTGAATGCATGCGCACTTTGAAACTGTTTTTCGGTGTGTATTATAGGTTCATCGGCACAGATGATTACAATTTGTTTGGAAACTATAATTATGATTACAAATGCAAACCTCTACCTGATGAAAGAATAAATTGAACATAAATTTTTTAATAACAAATGGTAACATAAACTTTTAAGACAGTCTAATTTGAGAAAAATCAGCTTGTATATTGACACCTAAAATTACACATTTCTTTTTGTAATAGTCAACATTCATAGTCTTTTGTTTATGCAAACTTTTATTAATCTTACTAATAGTTAATTATATAATTACTCATTGGTTTTGTTGTACTCATTTATAATTATGATTACATGATGTGATTACACTGTCAATGAAGGACAATTGTGATTTTGATTATATCACTTCTGGAATCAATGATTATGATTACAGCTAATACTTTAATCAATTATAATTGATTATGATTATGATCATAATCTGTTCAGTGCCTGGTTGTACAGCATTATTTAGTCACATGATCTCCAATTGCTGCAGGATTTGTCACTTATTTCGGCAGTGTAAGAAATGTCCAATTGCATGGTCCAGTTTATAAAGACTTATTTAGGGCTTCAGTCTTAACTTAAGAAGTAGCTTTAATGTTCTGTTTGAGATAATTTTCTTTTCTATTTGTTTGAGGTATTCTAAGTCCATTAGTAACAGCTACCATGTCCCATTACCAACTGTTTTCAGCAGGCTTAAACTCCAACACAACATCTAACACCACCTATGTCAGAGGAAAATTTGAATTAATTAGCATGTGATGTTGACCAGCTTTATGCAGGATATTATTTAAAATTTTAATTTACCAAGCATAATGCGCTGGCAGAGCTTTGGTTTGTTAGGAGTACAACAAGCAAATGTAGACCGGTGTAGATACCAGGTATGCCAGTGCTTAGTGCAATGTAGGGATGCAGGATAATATAGAATGACTGTATATTTTGGTATTAAACCATTGATTCAATAATCGCGATATAACTTTCATTGATAGATATACATGTAGTGCAGTATTGACAATAATTTTATAAGCAGCAGCAAACAAACTCTATTATTATTAACATTAATATTAGCCATATTTCACTACTTGTAAGTTCTTATTGACAGTGACCTATTGTTTTTCATACTTCCAGTAATCAGCTTCAGAAACATTTCTATTTCATTTCCTGAGCAGTTGGCAGAATGTGTAATCGGAAGTTAAATGTCTGTAAATGTCTGTAAATCTTTATCCTTTTAAAGCTTTATTTTCACTTTGTCAACAAATAAGCACCTTGTTGACATTAATGGCTAACTGACCTTGAGCTGCAAGTATTTCACGCATCTGTGAGTACATCCTGGTGCAAAATTCAAAAGTGCGGTCTGCCATATTGACTCATTTTGCATTAAGAAAGAGTAATGCGGATGGGAAATTTGATGAGGGAATTACTGTGTGCTGACTATGTGATAAAAAATTGGAACCTGATAAACTATGTTCGTCAAACTCGGCCCATGTATGAAGGGCACACAGGTGAGAATATAGCTGTTGTGATTCACGAGGCCCACAAAGAGTGGGAAATATAGTCTGTCCCCATACAGAGGTCTCTGAAATGCTTAATTACATGTATTTGGATGCATATTTTTATATCTGCAACACAGAAAATTCACTTATGCAGGAGTCCTCCATATGCATGCAAATAGCTGGGTGGCAAATTCAAAGGTTGCCAGTCCTACTTCATCAACCTACAGAGTTGGAGAGTATGTTGAATATTTGATCATTTTATCTATGCTGATATTTACGATGACAGAATTCAGTGGTTAAAATAATCTAAAAAATGTGCCTGCTGTATTTTCTGGGAGGGACTACAACTTTTGCTGGTGGGACTCCTCCTAATTTTACCAAAATGGGAGTCCTGGACTCATTGTTCTCAAATCCTAGCAAGACCTCAGCCAGTAATTCCCTATTGTATCAGATAGTGCATCAAACATGGACAAGTCACGGACTCTTGGGATGCAAATTTCACATCAAGTGTTGTGCACATACATTAAATTTAGGTGCACAAGAGTTTCAAGATTAGATGCATTGAAATTCTTCTCAACAGGATTTGTCAAATAGTTTGGTTCTTCTACTGAAGTACAGCAGCAGCAGCTAATCTGGCTGAATTGCTGGGTCTACTGGATCATAAGCTCATAGATGATGGGCCCACTAGATGGAACTGTAGTCTGTACTATGACATGATTTCAAGGTTTCTTGGAATTGCATTGTGCAGTAATTGCCATTTTGAGATCCAAAGATCTTGCTAAAATAAGAGAAAGATATGAACACATTGTCGGATGATGACATTTGCATGGCAGATGAGATAATGGTTTGTCTAAAACCTCTTAAGGTGGTGACGACCACTCTTTGTGTTGAGTTAGTTCCAATCTGTTATCATGCCTCTTCATCACAAACTTAACTGACAGCATTTTCCAACAAAGCAATGATGACTCTCTAATAATAGCTTAAATGAAAATGTTTGGTTGATGATCATTAGGATAGATACTGTCATCAAGAAGTGGCCCCGAGTGGTTGAGTGGCTCAGTCTTTATACATAGTTATACAAACAGGGGACCCAGAGTGGCCGACTGGTCTAAAGCGCTTTCCGTTATGGATCACTGCTGTCTCACGTCTGTCTGCGTGGGTTCGAGTCTAAGATTCGGCTAATGTAGTTATGTGAGAAAGCTTGCCAGTAGCTTCTTGTGGGTTGGTGGTTCTTTCTGGTGGGGGAGTTCCCGGGTTCTTCCTCCACCAATAGTACTGGCCGCCATGTATAGCCTATCGTATGCTGAAAAAATGGCATTAAACTCTATTAAAAAAAACCCCAAAAAACAAAAAAACTATCATCAAGAAGAAACTCTTGACTATTGCTGCTGCTTTGGATCATCATTTTAAAGCCTTACCTTTCCTCACCAATGCACAAAGGAATAAATCTTTATCAAAATATTGAAGAATGCATCAGAAATCATTGTTAGAGTGAAGGCTGAACATGACACTAATCATTCACCTATGGGTGATAGTGAGCAGTTAGAACTGCCATCTTTATCACGCTTACCAAACAGTTATGTGTGCCTGACAATTCTGCTGCTAAGGATGCTCAATGGTTCACAAGAAGCTCAAGTCAGACAATGGTAAGAGTGATATGATAGCTAAAGGTACCTGTTGTTTTGGCATGCAAGAATGTCTTGGTGATGTCTACATAACTAAGTGGCGTCGAGACTTCAAAAACACAAATGGAAGAACTAGAAGAAGAGCTTAAGAAGTGTAGAGTGATTTTGTTGATTCCCTTTAATTCAAATCCTATTCATTGGTGGAAAAATCATGAGCAGAGATTTCCCAGATTAGCTGAGCTTTCTAAATTCTTATTGTGCATCCCAGCAACAATTGTCCCTTCTGAGAGGGTGTTCTCAACTGCTGGAGATCAAGTAAATGCACAAATATAAAAAAAACCCCAAAAATCTGGACATTTTAATTGCATTACAAAATACAGAGGGAAAAACCGAAGTTTTTGGACCCGCTTTTTATTTTTCTCAAAAATCGCCCATGGTCAGATTCCGAATTTAGACTTTATGACCTCAGATCTAAGGCAGACCGGTCTGAAATGCACACAGACAGGTGAAACTGTGCAAAAAGTAGGATAAGGTGGACATTTTGAATAAAGAGTCTTCTCCATACGAAAATTATGGGTCTGTTAAGCAAAAAAAAAAAGTCAGATTTTTGCCCTTCTGCTCATGCGCCAGCAAACTAACCAATGAAAAACATTTTCTTTAGCGTTATTAGCCATTTGTCTAATGGATTATTGATTGGAAATCGATGTATTATGATGTATTCAGAAATAGTCCCCAAATGTGTTTCCTACTAGCATTTCATGCGAAAACAGCAAAAACCTCCAGGGGTTAATGTGTTAAGCAACAAAAACGATTAAAGAAATATTAAAAGAACTCCAACTTTTCACCTTCTGCTCATGAGTCAGCAAACTAACCAATGGAAAACATTTTTTTAGCACAGCTAGTCATCGGTCGAATGGAATATTGCTTGGAATTATGTATGTATTAGGATGTACTCAGAAATAGTCCCCAAAATGTGTTTCCTACTGCCAATTTCACACGAAAGCAGCCAAAAACCTCCAGGGGTTAATGTGTTACATCAATATAAAGCAATAATTTTGCAAAATTTTGATTATGATTAATATTGTTTAAATGATTTTTAATTCAATACCCACCCCTAGTGCAATAAGCTTACAGGTTCTTTTTTTGTACATGTTTATACACTTATATTGAATTTATGTTAAATCTTATATATGTCGTGGTACTTGGCACACCAGCCAGGACTGGGGTCCCAGAGTGGCCGAGTGGTCTAAAGCTCTTTCTGTTACAGATCACTGCCATCTCACCTCTGCGTGGGTTCAAGTCTAAGATTCGGTTAATGTAGTTATGTGAGAATACTTGTCAGTAGCTTCTCGTGGGTTGGTGATTCTCTCCAGGATTTTTCCCCGAGTTCTTCCTCCACCAAATAATACTGGCCGCCATGTATAGCCTATCTCTTACTGAAAAAATGGTGTTAAACCCTATAAAAAAAACAACAACAACAACTAGCTGTAGTCTTTCTAAAATGAGTCGTAGTCCCATATCTCTGAATCGGTGGCTCTTTCCGGGGGTTCTTCTGGGTTCTTCCTCCACCAATAATACTGGCCGCCATGTATAGCCTATCATGTGCTGAAAAAATGGCGTTAAACCCTACAACAATAATAACAACCAGCCAGGACTGATTCATTGGTACACTTATATAATATTTAGAACTGATGTTCCACTTGCGCCTGGTAGTGGAATGTGATTGTTGCTTTAACTGTTTGGAAACATACAAGATTTTCATCATGCCATATCTATTTTATTTCATTTTCTTCTTTTTTTTAATAATAAATTTGTATTTGGTGACAAACTCATGAGGTATATTTGCACAGGCCTTTAATGGACAGTAGATTGCAGCATGACAAATTTTCACTTCATTAAAATCCTTTACAAAGTTTGAAATAAGGTAGTTTAAAGCTTTGTCATGAATATACACACAGACAGATAAACAACATCTAATGAATGTGTTCAGTTACAATATTCCCACTCATTCCTAAGGGTGTTGATCAACAGGTTTTAGAAATGTCTTATGCCAGGGCACTCCTTAATTCAAAGGGATGTTTCATTGTACAGTTCTGGATGTAACAAAATACTTTTGTATACTGTCAGTCTCAACATACCAGGAATGATCTATATAATAGAATGGGGGTAGACACAATGTGGATCATAAATGTTGCAACTATACACAGGGAAAAAATATTGATATATCCCCTATTATATATTTTCAAATTCATGAATATAGTTTAGTACCGTAGTCAAAATTCTGAACCTGAAGTAGTAAACCAAACATTATTTTCAGTACCCACCCTCTTCCTCTTGGGCACCCAGTAGTAGCTAGCTACAGCTTGATTTGTTGTGGTTGAAGCTACAAACTAAAAAATGGAGCAAAATAAAAATCGTCACTAAAGTCATAAAAACAAGTAGTGTAAAAATCTTCTTGATAAGTATAATCATGTTGGCTTATTTTTAATTAGTAAGTCCTTTACATGGTAAAATAAATTGGCATGGTTACACTAACCTCACAATGTCTGCTGTGACAGATAATGCAAGACTTGCTGTGACCCCTTTTCTAAATATGGCTTGCTTGACCATATTTGGATATTCTGTGTTATCTTATTAATTGTTGAATGACATTTTGTGTGAAGATGGAAAATGTATGCAGAAACCAGATTTTGTTGAGAAAAGACAAAAACAGTCACTCTCCAAATCCATATTTTTCCCCTGTGTATAGTTGCAGTATTTATGATCCACATTGTGTCTACCCCCAATTCCATTATATAGATTATTCCTGGTATGTAGAGACTGACAGTATACAAAAGTCTTAATATGGCACACAAACAAATAAGGCTGAGAACGGAAGTAGTCATTATTTGAACTAATATGGCAAATGATCTAAATAAAAAATATTGGACAAGAAAGGTAAATGAGATTTTACAGCTATTGCTACAATTATTTGTGATACTGCCAGTATTAAATAAGAGGACTACTCTATTTCATTATATGCAAGGAACATATTCAAAAATGTTGATATTAGGGTTTAAAAAGCGACGGCCATGAATCACACCCGGCTTGCTCCACTGATACACATGCTCATGTTAGTACCCCCGTCAATGAATAAGGGAAATGGGGTACTAATATTATTAGTACTCATAGTATGAATTATTTAGGTACATGTAATTGGTGCACTGGCCAAGTGGTGTCCTAACAAGTGCTTTTGCATTTATATTAATCTCTGACTTGTTGATTTTTGTGTGGTCATTTTACTGTACATAATAATATTACTAATAATAATACTAATAATTTAATATTTTATTTAGAAAAGATAACTCAGTTACAACATGTATATAACTAATCTACCTTGAGGCCTTCTATTTCTTATGTACAGTATATACAGTAAATGCAGCACCATGTGAAGAATCTGGCTTGACACTAGATAATTAAGTGATTTAAAAAATCAAAGTATCAAGCCTCAGAACATAATGCATCAGGCATCTGTCAACACATAAACATATATAAAATATCCTGCATTGAAAAATTATACTGTGAAATGATGCAAAATAACAGAAAAGCAGGCAGTATTTACTATGATGGAACTGCTCAATTGCCAAAAGATTTTCTCCTTTTGAGACATTGATTATGAAAAGAAGAAATACTAGGAGCCTGCCTCATGTCACTGGGAGTGTTGTTCCATACCAGTGGACCAATATATTGCAAGCGTTTTTTGAAACAGCTCCTTCTTTGGCCTTGGTATAAGGTAATATTTACTTATGGACTTTAAACTTGGAGTACCATCAGCATATGTTTGGTGAAAGATATTGCTTAGATAGTCAGAAATGGCTTTTCTGGATACTTTATACATCAATTTGGCCTTTTTAAGAAATATTCAGTCATGTATTGTTCAAATTTCAATATTATTCATGGCATCATGGAGATTAAAAGGGCAAGCACTCTTTGGAATCTTAAAAGTGTTATGTTTGAATTAGCAGTATTACCCCCAAATTACATTATAATAGTCCAGATATGGCTGAATATAACATTTTAAAAGATTACCCTGTACTGAAGAAAAAGGTATGTTTTGATTTTCCTCAGTAGCTAATGATAAGAATGAACCATTTTGGAAATGTTTAATGTGAATACTGGACCAAGTAAGATTGTTATCTGTGAATACACCAAGAATTTTATCATCAGAGGTCACATTAAGGCTGACATTGTCATAGAGAACCTGGAGTATGTCCCAATCTAGCCTTGTTTGTCTTTGTTGTGTTTTAACTAGTAACCTTTCTTTTTTTGTATTAATGATCATACTGTTTTTCTTGCACCATACTTGAATGTAAATGAGGATTGGTAACTTAAGTTGGAGTCTAAGGAATATTTCCTATCATCTATAATTTGCTGTATTCCCATCTCTGTCATTACAAAGGCACAAACAGTTAAAGAAAGAAAAAAAGCAATATGCTTGTATATTCAAGGTCAGCTGTGGTGTACTAGTACATGTACTGTATTTAGCATAGCCATCTTGAATGGAGTGTACCAGCAATACATATAAAGGTAAATGTATACAGGTGTAGGATATAGTAATCATGCAGTAGATAGCCAGGTATGTTGGTCATGTGACTAGCCTATAAACACAGATCTGTCAGTTGTGACCAGTAGTGTCAAATTGGTAGTGTCAAATTCCACTCAGTTGTGACTGTTTGGTAAACATCAACATTTACATATAACCAGTAAGGCCTACAGAAAATTGTTTTTTTTTTCTTCTTTCCAGTTGTAGGTTAGTTCTATAATACAGAATCCTCAAAACCACCACTACTTCATCCATCTCCAACTTGATGTACACATTCTTTGTATTTTTAGGCTACCTGCCATATAAGGTTTAGTGATTTTAACTTGTTGGTCCTTGGATATTCTTTTTGGTTTTGCCTGCAATGTGGATATGAAACTTTTTTTTGTTGTTACTTTTGAATGCATCAGGACACATCTGTGTCTTAGAGATTTTGAAGTAGTTGGATGCTTAGCTGCATGAATGATGTTTGTGATGGAATATTTTGTGGATGCATATGTATATGGGCGAGATAGAACTGTCATGATTTTTGTCGCCTGGTCCATTGTTAATCGTAATCTCCTACTTTTTGAGAAAATTAATCTGTTCTTTTTGAAGTTTGTACTGTTTTACTTTGTTTTAGCTCAAAGACCAAAGTCTTTTTGGGTGTTACTTCTTAGTGCATCCAAACATGTTTGTTTCCATGAGATGTTCATTAAGCCAGATGCTTTTTTGGCTCCTTTTTACTCATAATCATGAATTTATCTTATGGTTTGAGAAGTTTGATTTTTCCATCTATAGTTTGGACTGGTCTGTTATTTTATCCAAAAAATTAAATTCTGTACACAAACTACTATTCCAAAACTATTAATTTTTGGCCTTAAAAATTGTGTCTCTAAAACTGTTTTGTTTTTGTAGACTATTTTTAAATGTGAGAAGAAGGTCTACATTATTTTGTATCCATAGCATATAGAACTACATCTTTTTCCATTTCAGTAATAGTTGTTTGGATGTAATGTAAATGATCGAGATTGGACGTAGGGTACAAACAAAATATAAACGTTGCTTGTGTGGTTAATAAATTATGGTATGTTGAAGTGTTTGTGTCTCTAGTATTTGTTCTTTACCACTCTGAAGACCATGTTTTTCATGTGATTTGAAAAGACTTGAAATATAGATTACATACATAAGCATCTCTGACTGGTAAAAAAATAAATGAGATGTTTGCTTGGTAATGATGAGTCCTTGCATCAGACAAGCTGTGCTTGTTAATACATGTACATGTACTAAAGACATGATTTTACTTTTATTAATCTTAGTATTTATGTTTATATGTTTATATCATTGAGATCGACAACCTAGATAATGAGAGAGTTTGTTTGTTTGTTTGATTAGGAATTTTAACTTAGCTTTAACAATTTTTCAATCATGTTGCTACAGTGTCTGCAATGAGGCAGTTTATAGTGATGTCTAGCACTGGGGCATTATGTCGCAGACATGTAGTATGATGTCTCACCCAGTTACATTATCCTGACACCAGGCCAACCAGTCCTAACACTAACCTCTTAATGCTGAGCCCCAAGTGAGGCAGCTGTTAGTACCATTTTTGTAAGTCTTTGGTATGACTTTGTTTGGGATTGAACCCATGACCTCCTGCTACTGCTGCAGAAGCTCTTAACCACTAGTCCACTGGAGCAGTTGATAATGAAAGAGAACCACATATTAATGATGTCATCTTGTATCCAATTGGCTGCTTGTTACTAGTCAGGATCAGATTTTGAATTTAAGTGAATTGAATTATATGGGTATGTCATAAATACCTGTAGGTTTATATAGCACCACACAAAAAAGTTATATAATAAATTTTCTGTATTAGAGGAAGTTTAGTGCCAAAAAGTAACGAGAGTGCAAAATACATGATGATGGGATAATTAGGAAAATACACAAAGCATCCATTCAGTGTACCATATATTCCTGCCAATAAGTCGATGTGGAGTGTGCATTCACCAATTCGACTTATTTTCTATCCTTCGTCCATATATAAGTCAATTCGGAGTATAAGACGAGGCCAGGTCAATATCTTGGCTTTGTATTTTGCACTAGTAATGGTAACGTTGCATGATATTCATTATTACCAGCAATCGTGAAATTGCATTACCGATGCTAACAAGTTTGTGAATTTACTTCTGAACAAATCACAGCTATATTCTTTTATCAATTGACACAGCTGAATAAACTGTCCATGCTTGTTTTATTATAATTGAAAGCACAGCCATGTTGTAGTTCATTTTATTACCTGTAGTTACGAACCTTTTATAAACTTACAATGACACAATCCATATATAAGTCTATTCAAAGTATAAGACGAAGCCCCAACTTTCATGTCATTAAGTATCAAGTTATAGGCCTGAAAATACGGTAAATGGAGTGAACAAAGCATACTTAGATATTGCAAGATATTTTGAAGTGATAAGCAACGCACATATTTTTTAAAATTACTATAATGAAATGTTTTGCACACAAGATGTATTTTACAACAAAATATCAACTTTAAAGAAATTTAAAACACAAGACATAATTTCTGTATATAAAAACGTTCCTTCATCTTGTAGAACTAATCACATGTAGGCTGGAGATATAAGCAATTTATTAGAAAATGCTGTACAGTTAAGGTTTAATTGCACTCAAGTGGGTGTTGACTCTTGAAAATGTAAGAGTGGGTTATATACATTTGACCAGTTTTAATTCTTCCAACTATTGCCATGTCCTTATGGATGATTTTATTTCCCCTGTAAGTGCCTCGGGATCTCATGAGATGGAATTGGTCACGTGATGAGTCAGTGAATGGTCCCGCGTCAAGGAGTCAGTACATATGGTTTTCTAGAGTTTTAATTTGGTGATTTCCAGTAATTTACGTCTGAATTTTCGTGCAAATTTGAATTGACATTAGCGCAGGGCAGAAACTTCCTCTACCTTTCTCCAGGCCTTATACAGTCATAACTGTACCATACTTCATTGTTTCATCGTTTTTGAGTGTCGTATTTTGCACAATGGCGGAATTGGGACAAAGACAAAGGTATCCTGTCAATACGGGGAATGGACTATTGCAAGAAATATTGCATAATAGAGCCAAGCGGCATTTAGCTGATAAGGCCAAAGATTTCTCCATCAGGGATGCAACAAAACGCAATGATTCCCAAAAGGGAACAACTATGCAAAATGATAGCCCTGTAGTGGCATCAAGATCTAGGAGAAATCCAGCTTCTACAGATAAGGGGATTACGCCATTAATGACAACGAGTTCGTCACGTGACTGTGAAATCTCGCGAGAGTCGGTGACATCCGCACAACAATGGCGGCGCCCAGATGACAGTCTTATTGAATGACAAGCGACCCACAATCAAGTCATGTGGGACCGACAGCTTGAATTATTGACAAATTTGTCAGCTACGGTAAAAACTTTGAAGTCTCAAGTTGACAGTCTTAGCAAAAAAACCCATGGCTGATGTGCCGAAACTTAATGGACAGGCACGAAAACGTGTACGCATGGAAACGGTTCAGCATAACGAGGGAAGTGATCTTTCCAACATCGGGGCGGAAAGTGAGGAAGATGTCGATGACTTCGAGCATGGCCTTCAAAACTTGGTAACATCACGACCAAATTTACCATCAGAAACTGAAGGAAATGACATCCTTAAAGAGCTCTCTGACTTTTATGAAGTGCATGAACGTTGTGGGCTGCCCATTCAGAAGAGCTTGGCTAGAGTCATTAATGCAGGATTCCGGTCCCAAATAGCCCAGGATAAATTTAAGGACTTGAGCGAAAAACATTTAAGGCCACAAAATTGCCAAAATTTAAGTGTGCCTAAAGTAAATCCTGAAATTTGGGCAAAAATGAACAAAAGTACAAAACAAATGGATGCTAAGCTCCAAAAGTTCCAAGGAACTATTGCCAAAGCTAGTGTTCTCCTTCTCCGACTTATGGATGCATTACTACAAAATAAATTAGATGGTACACCTGCAAATGTAAATAAATTACTCGCAGATGCTGGTGATGTATTGTGGATGCTTTCTTCTGCGTTTTGTGACATGTCTCATAAACGGAAAGAACTGATCAAGCCAGATCTGCATTTCGGTTATCAATCTCTCTGTTCACCCCAAAATAAGGTACGGTAACTGACCTCCTCTTTGGAGATGACCTGTCTACAAAAGTTCAAAATATTGCAGATGCTCAGCAGATGAGGAACAAAGTGTCAGGTAAATTTTCTGCTTCAAACACTGGGAGATACAGCAATTATAAAGGTGCTCACGTAGGACCCAAGACTTTTTTTATTGAAAATGGGGGCCAGGTCCCAGCCCTATCAATGGCAACCATACAAACGGGGACCACAGAACCTCAAAAAGAGGAGAACTTACAACCCCCGTCAAGATTTGTGAACAGGGGCAGTGTTGCATCTTCCACAAAAACTGTAAGTAGCAGTTTTCCCATTCATGACAGCACAGTTTCTTTGCCAGCCTTGTATAATACACCAGAAAATTTTGTTGCTGGTAAAGTTAGTTGGCGTGCTAAAAAATGGCAGCAGCTAACATCTGATGCATGGATTTTATCTAATCTGGATGGTTATAGAATTGAACTTGATAGCAGCCCAGTCCAAACTTGTATTCCAAAGCTGAGAAACTTCTCTGACAAAAGAAACCACAGTAATTACAACTGAAATTGATAAACTGCTGAAAAAGGGAGTGGTCGAGAGAGTAAACTTTGCTGGTGTAAAGTACTTGTCTAACATATTCACTAGAGAAAAGCGTGATGGGAGCATCCGGGTTATTCTCAACCTGCGTGCTTTCAATGCACATGTGGTACATCACCATTTTAAAATGGAGACATTAAAAACAGCACTGACCATGGTTCGCAAAGATTCTTATTTTGCTTCTATTGACCTAAAAGATGCATATTACTATCTTCCAGTTCACATTGCTTTTCGTGAATATTTATGCTTTCACTGGAAAGGACAATTTTATCAGTACACCTGTTTACCAAATGGACTGGCATCTGCACCACGAGTATACACCAATTATGATGAAGCCTGTTTTTTCTTCCTTACGTAAGATGGGCTATCTCAATGTTGGCTATTTGGATGATAGTCTTCTTCAAGGTTCAACATACTTAGAGTGTCAAAACAATGTGTACCATACTGCTGCATTATTGGATGATTTAGGATTTACAATACACCCAACTAAATCCATTTTGCAACCTACACAAACTATCAGCTTTTTGGGATTTCTCATTAATTCAGTAGATATGACAGTTAGATTGACAGAGATAAAGGCACAGGCATTGATTGAGTTTTGTGAAACAGTGTTGAAGAGGAAACATTTGACTATTCGTGAATTAGCAACATTAATAGGCACAATGGTTGCTAGTGAGCCTGGCTTAGAATATGCCCCTCTCTACTACAATCCTTTGGAAAGGGAGAAAGACAAATTACTTAAAATGCACAAGGACAATTATGATGCATCAATTTCTCTCTCCAGCAGTGCTAAAGATACAATTAAATGGTGGATCCAAAATGTTAAAATCAGTTTTAAACCTATCTGCAGAGGTAACCCCGAAATTATTATCAAAAGTGACAGTTCTCTTATAGGATGGGGAGGGGTAAATGAGACAGATGATGTTACAACTCGGGGTGGCTGGAGTAGTACTGAAAAAATGAGCCACATCAATGTTTTGGAATTGCAGGCTTGCTTCCTGACATTAAAGTCTCTTTGTAGCTACAAATATAATGTACACATTAGGATCTTCATGGATAATACTGTAGCTGTTGCCTACATTAACAAAATGGGAGGTAGGAAGAGATTACTCAATCAAATGGCCCGTGATATTTGGTTCTGGTGTATAGAAAGACAGATTTGGTTGAGTGCTTGTCATCTTCCTGGGAAGAATAATGTAGTAGCAGATCAACTATCTAGGAAATTCAATGATGATGCAGAGTGGATGTTAAAGCAATCTTTAAAAAAAAATCATGCAATATTTGGACAGTTTGATATTGATATGTTTGCCTCTAGACTGAATCATCAGATTCATAAATATGTCATATAGACCAGACCCACATGCGTGGGCCAGTGATGCTTTCTCTATGACGTGGTCAAACTTAATTTTATATATGTTCCCACCTTTCAGCCTGGTGGGACGTGTTGTTCAGAAGATAGTAGACTGTGCCGAAGTGGTACTTGTAGCACCATTGTGGACAACACAGCCCTGGTTTCCCTGCCTTTTGCGACAAATTGTTCATCAATCATATATTCTTCCCCAGACTCGCTTTCTGTTAACCTTGCCTCAGGATCCACTCAAGGAACATCAACTGTGGAAAACCCGGCTAGCTGTGTTTCGCTTATCAGGAAAGCCTTGTTCCTTAAAGGCATATCAGGACAAGCTGCCAGTGTTATACTCGACTCATGGAGAGAATCAACAAGGAAACAATATTGGACACATCTCCAGAAATGGTTGCATTTTTCGGTTGGGAAACATATTGATCCCCTTGATCCACCTGTAAATTTGGTCCTGGCTTTCCTGACAGAACTGTTTGATTCTGGTTTAGGTTACAGTTCCATAAACACTGCCAGATCTGCTATATCTAGTTTAGTTAAATTGAGTAGTAATGTTGATCTTGCTGATAATGTGCTCATAAAAAGATTTTTGAGGAGTTTTTCTTCGTAGGCCATGTTTGCCAAGATATGGTATAACCTGGGATGTGAGAACTGTTCTTCAACATCTGGAAAAATTGTTTCCCTTGAGGAAAATTTCTTTGAAACAGGTGACTCAGAAACTAGTGATTCTGTTGGCCTTACATAGTGGCCAGAGATGCCAAACTTTGCATGTCATAAATATTGATGATATTACTATTTTTTCTGATAGAGTTGTCAGAATTGGGACCTTTTGAAGCAAAATAAACCTAGTCAACATCTATCACAATTGACTTTTTCTGCATATCATGATAAAAGACTATGTATAGTTGAAACCTTACAAGAATACATCAGTAGAACTTCTTCTCTTCGAGGAAATGAGAAAAAATTATTGATAACCACACAACCTCCTTTTAGAGCTGTTGCTAAAAGCACCATAGCTAGATGGATCAAGACTGTTATGAAGGAGGCAGGGATTGATACATCCATTTTTGGGGCCCACAGCACTAGAGCTGCATCGAGCACTGCTGCAGCTAAAATGAAACTGTCTTTGCATACTATTATTAAGACCGTAGGATGGAGTAATGATTGCACTTTCCGCAAGTTCTATCATAAACCTGTATCGGATAGCTTAGATTTCAGTAGTGCTGTGCTTGGGAAGTCCCAGCTATAAAAATTTTGATCTAGTCTCAGATGCTTATATCTTGTTCATTTTAGTTTTCCTAGTATCACAAATAAACACTTTACTTTACTTTTTTCGTCATTGTCGTGCTTGGATGCATAACTCTGAAATCTCATGAGATCCCGAGGCACTTACAGGGGAAATAAAATTTCACAATTAAACAAGACTTACCAAAGTCTCAGTTTGATTGGGATTTTATGAACCTGTAAGTGCCTGAGGGATCACATGCCCACTCAAATGCATCTTAATTAGCTTGCATATCCCACCCTATTGTTGTTCTCTGCGGCATCCAAGCTGATCATGCTCTAAAGACTGACTCATCACGTGACCAATTCCATCTCATGTGATCCCTCAGGCACTTACAGATTCATAAAATTCCAATCAAACTGCGACTTTGGTAAGTTTTGTTTTATTGTGAAATTATTCTGTCATAAGTAGAACATTTGCCTAAGGTTGGAACTTTGATCACATGGAGTTTGTTTTTGACAGCATCATTTCTGATGCCTGCCACTTACTAAATAAATAATTTTTGACCAAGGTTTTAAATTCAGTATGTTGTATTTTAAAATCTGTTGGTGGTTGTTGAGGTGGGGCTATTTTAGCAGTGATTTCGGCTCATTGATTACCTTTAATGCTGGTTTGGCTAGGTAACCAATAGTATACTATATTGTGAGAGGTACACTGCCTGGTATACTTGATGAAAACATTGGTCAGAAGTGGGCTGTGTACCATCTGATTATGTTATAACTGAAGTACTGATAGTATCAGAGAAAATGATAAGAGTCTAAAATATGTTTGGTTTCAGTATATTTCAGGGTGAGGTCTAATGACATAATTTCTATTGAATACGGCTGTATATTTTGCTTGTTAAAAATCTGTTTTTTAATTTAAAATAAAAATAAAAATAAAACATTTTCATGCAAGTTTCTGTTTATAACAGGCACCTGGTTCCATTTCTGAGAGTACTTGTTTGGCATGGATATTAAGTTTCAAGATATGATTGGTTCATTTCAAATCGATGCTACCATGCCAGACTTTAATCACCATATTGAATTGCTCAGACAGTATCAGGTATCACTGTACATATCTCATTTTCATAGTATTCAACTTCTAATCATGTTGACAAGGTAAGCAGAAGATTCAAAATTTTCTCCAGCAATGAAAAGAAAATAGAACTGGAGGGACAACTGTGCTGTCCCGTTCAGATTTGTGAAACTCTAATAAAGGAGAAAACCATGCATGTTGCAAATTGTGTAATTATGATTTTACTAATGGGAATGGATACACCAATGATATAAAACAGCATGAAAAAGCTAATTAACATCAGCTTGTTGTTTCATCACAATTCAGCCTGAACTTGTGACAATTATAAATGTTGGAGAGAACCTTGTATGTATATTGGTTGAAGTTTGGTTTATTAAATTTCTTTTAGGAATGAACCTTCCTCTGGTACTAGTTTTGCTAGCAATTTATTTCCAGTTCCACACAAAATCACACAGAATTCAAATCCTCAGTGAAAGATGGTACAATGGAATCGATAATGATTGGGGAAAAAAATGTGTGGAAAAAGTTCCTATAAACTGAGGGTGTGTTGCTTTTTTGCAAATTCTGATTGGGCACCAGAATGGAACAGGAATATTCAAAGGAAATAGGGTTGCACATTCTGATTGGGCACCAGAAGGGAATAGGAATATTCAAAGGAAATAGGGTTGCACATTCTGATTGGGCACCAGAATGGAACAGGAATATTCAAAGGAAATAGGATTGCACATTCTGATTGGGCACCAGAATGGAACAGGAATATTCAACGGAAATAGGTTTGCACATTCTGATTGGGCACAAGAATGGAATAGGAATATTCAAAGGAAATAGGGTTGCACATTCTGATTGGGCACAAGAATGGAATAGGAATATTCAAAGAAAATAGGGTTGCGAATCTTGCAGGAGTTTTAGAATGAGTGAGATTCAAACATATTTGGGTGATCTTGAATTTGCTTGACAGAACTTATTACCATTAAAGGTATTTTTTATCTGATTTTGAAGAAATAATCTAGAGTTAATTGATCATGATTGGTTATTTATCGATGTGTAAGTTTTACCAAATCACAATGTAAATGACTGAAAAATTAAAGCAACATTAAAATCCAATTGCACACACAAATTAAATGAAGTATGATATTCATTCTATAATTCCAATTTACAGCGTTTCTGTCATCATCTCATCAGATTTCATCAACAAAGCATTCATTTTTGGTATCTCCAAATTTTCTTTCATTAGCCTCTACTCTGTGACATAATAGATAGACCCATCTTGCGCTTGCCAATAGTCGTTGATTCTTTCTATAGTGTTAGAGTGGGTCTAGCCACTGATATAAGGAGTTTCTTATGGTCATTTTTTAAAATAAAAATAAATTGGTTGATGCTTGCGTATGGCTGTTATAGCATTCAGTATTTTTTATTTCTATGCATTTAGATTTTTTAAAAGCAAAATTGTGTCCACTTTTAGTAAGATCCCTTGGCCTTTAGACAGCCTTGACCTTTAATAACAGCTGATGAAACCTGTTGTGGAGGCACAGTGCAGTAAATTCTGAAGATTGGCATGAAAAGCCTACCATATGCTTTCACTGAAGTGAAGGAATGACTGTACAGTTAGTAACAAATGGGCGATCTTAATCAGGGGTTGTAAATTTTAGTTGGAAATCACGGATGTGGGCGGTGCTTGTTGTAATTATGGTGTAAAGCCTTGGTATCGATGAAGGTTCACATAAAATTACCTGGAAATTAGGAACCAGAAATAGACAGAATTTACTGATGTATATAAAATTCTTGACAGGATCATGTGGCTGTTTATATCCAGTCAGTTTGCAGAAAGTTCAGTTAATTAATAATACTTGGAATTATACTTTAAGAATTAAGATCTTCAATGAACAAAATATTAATGAAAATTAAATTAGCTAGAAATAGTTCTCATGTTGGGATGTAACCTATGATGCTGACTCAATAGTATAATTTTGAGTTTTTTCCAAAACTAGCAAAAAAGTTAATTTTGTATTCAAGATGTAAAGTTTTACTTGTAAATTTTAAAGATCTTAAATGACTTTTAGTATAGGCAAGAGACTATGAATATTAATTATGCCTTTACATCTATTATTCTAAAGTATAATAGGTAAAATCAAATATGATAATTGTTATGGAGATAATTTTCATTGTATGTGCTTATACAACACTACACAGTCTGCTTAGTGCAATAGTCTGCTTGTGAGTTGACATTGGTATGAGGGGAGCAGAACCAAGCCCACTTGAGCCTCTGGTTCCCTTCCATTTTCTAAAGTCAACCATAGATGTTTTACTAAATTATATTATTTTATAAAGTAAGTCAGTTTGGTCAGAATTGGTTTCTTGTGTGTGTGTTGGGTGTGTTGGAAGTTGGCTTGTTTGGTTGGGAAAGTGGAAATAGCTATTTTTTTTAATTTCAGAAACAACATGATGTTACACAATACCTACGTGTAATTGCTTTTAGTTATTATGCTTTTAGTGTAATCATTACGTTTTCTACCAAATTACATCTTACATTTGACTGGATATAGATTATGCATTTCATGCCTATTAAAGAATAAAATAAAGCAATACAAATTTGTGTTTGTCATTGCTATTATTATTTTTGTTAATGCCACTCATCATGTAAATTTTGTATAATTCTAACATTGAAAACTGCATAAAAATTGTCTAAGAGTAAATTTGTCCATCCTAGACTTGCCATTAATTATTTTCTATTTAGAGGTACTGTATGACCCATTTGCAAGATAACAGACAGGTTTGTTTAATTTGAAACTTTGCCTCACATATTCGTTATATTGAGAGTATATTTCGATAGCAGGCAGTCTGTCCATTAAAATAAATGTCTCTAGAATTTGTCCATCTAGGTGCACATATCAGTTTCAGGATTTTTTTTTTTATGGGGGAAAGTTAGGTCTGCAATGAGAAAAGGACTGTTGGAGAACCAGACACAAACATTTTTTGTGTGTACATAATATAAATAATTTGTCAGTACAATTTTTGTTTTTGTATTCTGGTCCTAATCGTCATTTCTTTTACAAAAGAATTCTACCAGCTTCAGATCCAGGTTAGCAGCAAAATAAATGTACATTTTTCGTACTGTGTACTGTAATTCTCGTGCATGTTATATACATGAATATATATAAGTATGTTAAATTTTGTATGCTCATATTATGCTTTCTGATCATTAAAATATTGTCAAAAATATATGCTTATACCTTTCATAAGGTTGATATGTGTGAGAGTTGTTAGGTATTCAGAAATTCCAGTTTTTTTTTAGATGTTTTTGATATGTAAGAACATTTTTGGTGAAGCTATTTTCTTTCAGACTTAAATAATTTCATTCATTCTTAGCCTTTATTTAGTTTTTCATTTTGAGCTTTTGTTACAAAAACCATATAAACAATTGGGAAATCTCAGATTGAATGAAATGCATGTGTGTTTTTGTGCGCATGTTGATCTTTGGATTACATTCTTTTGCATCAGTGGAGACCTTATTACTTCTTAGTTTTTGTTAGCAGTAGTTCTCCTGGGCAACATTCCGTCTTAATATTTTTCCTGTGTGCATGGAACTTGGAAACTGCTGCGATGCATTCTCTATTTGTTATCAAAGCAAGTGTGAGGAATTTTGAAACTGCTGCTCTGCATTTTCTAATGAGCTGTGCATCTGTGCACCTTAGAGAAAACTTTGCCCCTGTGTCAGCTAAACCCTAACATCGGATATTTTAAGTCCATAATGTGGGGATCAGAGCTAGAACTGGGTGTTAGTTACAGGGGTGGGAATGAATTGCATCTTATCTTTTGTACATTTTCCATCATAATGGATGGTATATAGGGTCAGTTTTCAGCACTGCTGGGAATGGACCAGGATGGCTTGTTGTTTGTCATCTGTCTGTTAGCACCAGTTTGTTTGTTATTGCTATTCCTAAACTTCTCAGAGGATTGTAGTGAAAACATGTCCACACTCATCCACAAGGATTTGGAAGGTCAAATTGGTCTGAAATGAAAAATGCTGTTGCTTGGAAATCAGTTTGACAACCCAATTTGCCATAATGAAAATCTTGCTGTCACTACTTCTACTGAACAGATACATGGTCATAATTGCCACTGGTGTTTTACTTAGATTTTGGAAGAAGCAAAATTTATTAAATGTTGATAGCATAAACACCAATCCAGAGCACATGATATAAGATCATTGGTAGAACATGTCATGGACAAAAGGACCTAAACAACGCTGCATTTATTTTCAAATTATTTCTCCAAAAGAAATTATTGCGGGGCATGATTACTGATGGTATTCACAGCTGGTCTGATCATGGTTTAATGAATTTCTAGCACAAATTACTTTGAATTATTATTAATTCAGACTTATGGACAGTGTACTCCAGTTTCCATGTCAACTAAAATAACCATAATTTGAACAGATAGATAGATACACAGGTGTTCTGTTCTGAGGAAAAATTAAAACAAAAAAAGTGAATGTTTTAAGAATTTAATGTCATGTGTGAAAAAAGAGGAATTTTACTTACCTTCTGCATTCAAAGATCAGTCAAATTAAATTTATCAGTTACTAGTGAGGGGCTGAAAGTATGCTTGAGCAGGAGTCCATCTAAGAATGCTGCACACTGTTGGACTCGACAACTGGTAATGTCAGAAAAAGAGAAAATAAAGCATATAACTACTTGTTGCTCTCATTCATGTTCCAGCTACACTAGGTAAATACAGAAAGGCAGGGCAACTGCCCCCAAATCTCGGCACCTTGATTTGTCTTGACTGCATCTTCATTTGTTCAGTGGACTGAACTTATTAATACCAGAAGCCATCTTTGTCCACATGCCCGTTTTGGATTGGCATGTTGTGTACTGTGTTGCAGTGTGCAGTCAGAATGCAGTTGAAACTGAGAGTGTAAGATTTAGGGAATGTGGGCCGTTATAGGAAAATTGGGGGCAGTGGGTGTGACGTAAAAAAAAGTAGAGAGCTCATCAGCTGGTTTAAAATCTTGTCATTCAGTGATTATCAGTATAACTTTATAGGGCTGAAAGTTCCTTAAATATGAGTAGAAATGAGTACTGCCAGCTGAAATCATATTGTGATACAGCTAGGGCTCAAAATTAGTAGTTGTCACTAGCCAGAGACTAGTGCATTTCCTTTTGGACTTAGTTTTAAAGATTTCATTAACCTGACATCAAGTTGCAGTTGTCACTAGTCAGTATTCATGGAAAGGACTGGAGAACTACTTGTCCTCCTGGTTATGATGAAATTTTTGTTCAGTTCTGGGCCTGTGATCTGTTGCAATATTAATAATTATGGCAGTTTTTATTGATAGGTACTAGGGCATAACCGACTTTTGATCCGGAAATTGGATTCCACCGGATAGTAGGAACTTCCGATTAATCGGAGTCAGACAAGGCAGGAACGACCGATTCGGATAATAAAAATAATAAAGTTGAATTTCTATAGCACCGTGTCTAACACTGCGTGTCATTCGATAGTGCGTTAATAAAGTTAAATAAGAAGTCAGAAAAGTCCAATATGGTCAACACAACTACGCTGTGAGACAATCTATTTGAACTGGCGGGTGAAAACCGGAAATGAAGCCGGATATGGTAAAGTACTAAGTAACATGCTAGACACGGAAAACCAGATACCAGAAACCCGGAAACAGGAGATGAAATTTTTTAGAAAAAAAAATACGAATTTAGCATTTCCGATTAATTGAATCATATCCAGAATCGGAAAAATTTCATGCCCAAAATCCGGAATCGGAAATCGGTAGAAAAATGCTAATCGGTTATGCCCTAATAAGTACTTCTGTACTTTGAAAACCCATGTGAACATATAACATTTTAATTATAATAAATATTCCATCAGTTGCATTTATCTGGGAACAGATGAGAAGTATTAGGGTTTAGGACAAATATGAGACAAAAGTTAGCAGATGCATGATAAGTAATCACCAACTTTACTCAGATGGATAATGTCAGTGCATATGTGTGGTGAGATTATTAGCAGTCAGTCCAAAATAGCTTGTGCTGTTGAAACATCTGTAGCATATTCTTGACATTTTATTAATTTCACTATTTTATATTTGGAACCTAAAGTGAGTGTAAATGGCATTCTTATGTCTAAAATTTGTAGAGCAAGATATGGTTCAGGCTTACTCTACAGTGATTTAACATCAACCGTTAGTAAACCAAGCATTCAACCTAGTTATGGTATGTTTAACTCTGCTGGCCAAGACCTGAAAATGAGTATGGGATGTTATTTTGTCTACTGGTACTTTGAGGATTGCCATGAAAATTAAACCACACATTCATCCCATGGTCTAGCTGGTCCTTGCACCCAATTACATATATGCACAGAAACAATGTATTTTTACTGGGCTGTTCATCTTGAAGCAGGAGTTGTGCCCACAAAATTCATACAAGTACTTTGACAGAACACTTGTCATGAAATTAAAAATTATTAGGGGCCCCCGAGTGGCAGAGTGGTCTAAAGCGCTCTCCATTATGGATCACTGCCATCTCACCTCTTGTCTGTGTGGGTTCAAGTCTAAGATTCGGCTAATGTAGTTATGTGAGAAAGCTTGCCAGTAGCTTCTTGTGGGTCGGTGGTTCTTTCCGGGGGTTTTCCCGGGTTCTTCCTCCACCAATAATACTGGCTGCCACATATAGCCTATTGTGTGCTGAAAAATGGCGTTAAACACTACAACAACAACAAAAATTAATATTAGTTGTCAAAGCAGCTACCTTAAAAATCTTCTATGGATAGGATGATGATATTAACATGAGGTTTTTTTTTCTAAAAGTCTTATAATATCTAGCTGGTCCTAAATGAAAATCATGCTAATGCTACCTGGTCCAAAATTAAATGGTGTCAATCTGATTTCCAACATGGTCATCATGACAGCCATCTTGAAAATCTTATCATAACTCCACCTGAACAGACATTCATATTAACATGGAAGACTTCTTATGATGTCCAGTGGATGTTTAATAAAAAATGGTGCCGATCTGTTATCCAATATGTCCACCATTCATTGACTGTCTTGACTATCTTGAAAATTGTACTCTGGATGGAAAGTCGTATTGACAGGCTGTTTGCACCAAATGACTTCTTACGTAGTCTAGTTGGTCTTATTTGTCTGCAGCATTTGACACAATATACCATAATATTACTTCACCGTGTCACCAGCATGTATTTAGAATCTAAGAATTCACAATACAGCCTTACAATGGTTAAGTTCCTACTTAGTCAACAGGACACAAATTATATCTGCAAATGGAATAAACTTGATCCCAGTTGTTGTGGTGTTCCACAGGGGTCTGTTGTTGGACCAGTTATCTTCATTCTATACACTCATTTGCTCTCAAGTGTCATAGATCATTAACTAGTGTCTCACCAATTGTATGCTGATGAGACTCAAATACACAAGTCTAGCCACCCAACTGAAGATTCTATCATCCAAGGGGTAGAGAGGTGCATTTCTGATGGGAAATAATGGATGACATGTAACAAGTTGCCGATGAATAATGATAAAACTGAGGCCATTCTGATCACAACACAAAACTTTCTCATTCACATCCTTCACCTCAAATGATAAATATCAGCAACACCAACATTAAATCCACACAGTCAGTACAAAACCTAGGTATTACTTTGGACAGTACTCTCAGATTGCGCCAACATGTCATGAACAAATGCAAGGCTGCATATCTTGAGCTGAGATGCAACAGCTCCATTCGCAAATATCTTTTCAGTTGATGCCACTAAAACACTTGTGTGTTCATTAGTACTTTGAAGACTGGAATATTGTAACTCAATTCTGTCTGGTTCATCTCAATATCTACTCCAGAAACATCAAAAAGTTCAAAACACAGCTGCTCGGATCATGTTTAGAGTACCATGATCAGAGCACCTCCCCACTGCTCTGTACCTGCAATGGCTATCCATTCGATCCAGAATCTAATACAAAATTTGTTCTCTGTGTTACGTTTCACTGACGGACTCCAGTCCAACATACCTCTCTGGCCTCACCCATATATACACACCAGCAACATACTTATGCTCCTCTTCCCACTATGAAAACGAAGTCATATGGACAACGTTCTTTTGCATACCAGAGCTCAGCAACGTGGAATGAATTGCCTATTGAAATTAGACACAAAGACACAGTGGTCCCTTTTCAGAGTGCTCTTAAAAATTACCTTTTTCGACATCAAGAACAAACTTTGAGATCTTATAATGTTTTGTATCTTATATGTTTTCAGCGAGTTTTTATGATTTCCAATTTCATGGTTTTTGTTTTTTCTGTTGTGTAGTCATAATATCATTATAGATGTTGTAAAGTGCTTAGAGCTTCTAAAGATGAGGCGCTTTACAAAGTCCTCATTATTATTATTATTATTATTATTATTATAATTATTATTAGTGCAACTAAAATGTCCAGATTATTTGGTATCTTTGTAGAGCTAAATCTGTCTACCTTTCTATAATACCACCCACTTTAGTGTATCATGTATGACCTTGATGCTACAGGCCTTGGAAGAAAGCTACTACCTCATACCCCGTAAACTTTGCGCTAGAGGTTAACGTTTTAAGAGGTTGGTGTTGGAACTGGTTTGCCTGGTTTCAGGAGACTGACTGGGTGGGACATAATGCGACATATCTACAGCACGATGCACTATAGTATATATCACTATGCCACTCAGCCAACATCTTTGCAATAAGACTAAAATTGATCAAGCTATGTGAAAAATCTCACACACACTAACAAAATTGAACAAATGAGCATTTCTGTAGAGGTAGGCTAAGAAGCTTTTTGGAAGCTTGGCATCCATCAGCTGTCATTTTATATAAGGTATGGTCTATGTATGTATGTGTATATATACATTTCTGTAACATAATGTAATGACTTTATGCTAAACAAAAATGCTAAATCAGTACTAGTAGTACAATTTTCTTTTTCTTTTCCTGTCTGTATCATTAAGGATATTTTGGTAGGTGGTTGAATCACTGTCGTATATGGTACGTTACAATAATTAATCAGTGTGAGTGTAAACATGTTTTGGGTATTATTTATCATGTTTTGTATGAAATGCTGTGAACCAGTTAATAAAAATGGAGTTTTGTCTCTTCGTTTATCTCGAATTGGTTTAGTGGTTTCTACCGTATCCTGCATAATTCTTGACTAAAAATGAAACAACTTAAAGAAACTGCTAGGAAAGCTATTTTCAAATTTTGAGTGGACAAAAATAATATTACACTAGTGTCTGATAAAGTAAGCCTGCCAAGATCAATGATCAAGATAAATTTGATAATTTGACAAGGTCAAACTGCTAAAAAATCTACAGTGGACTTGATATGACATTGACAGCTGTCAATTACAAGCATTACCAGATTGAAAATTTCTATATCTACACATTACCACTTTAGAAACATAAAAATCATCATACTGCTCATAACAGCCAAGTAATTCAAGATCTACTTAGTAATGATTCTACTAGTTCCAGGGGCCCGAGTGGCTGAGTGGTCTCAAGTTTTCAACGTTACGGATCACTGCCATCTCACTTCTGTCTATGTGTGTTTGAGCCTCAGCTTATGTGGGTATGTGAGAAAGCTTGCCTGTAGCTTCTCGTGGGTCGGTGGTTCTTTCCTGGGTTCTTCCTCCACCAATAATACTGGCCACCATGTATAGCCTATCTTGTGCTGAAAAATGGCGTTAAACCCTACAACAACTAGTTACAGTGCATTTGTCAAATTGGCACTGACCCTATTTGGCACTTGTAAAAAGTAATGCCATCATAAAACTAGTCAAATGTGATTCATTGTTTGTAAATTTACAACCAGGATAGTGTCAACTAATTAGAAAAATGAGATGTTACTAAGTTGAAATGTATTAAATTATGCAACAGTCTCCACAGTGAGTGCCATGCTGTATAAAAAAAAATCACAAGCTGTTTTGATTACACTGTAGTTCATTTTTCTATCACTGATTGTTCTTTTAGGAGAATGAAACAGCTGAAAAGCCTGTGGGTTATATTGTATAATCAAACAAATACTTAATAATGAAAAGAAGTCTGTGTACTGTTCACTTAAACCTAAGTATGTTGTCAACAAAAATGACAGAGAAAGCAAACCTGCCGAAGAGCTGCAGTTGTGCTTTTAGGTTATTAGTTTGCACATGAAATTAACATGGTAGTTACAAAGGAAACACACCATATTGATGGCTTCTGTTGTGCTAAGGTTATTACTTTACACATGAGAATCTATCTTATAAATTATTTGTGAATTTACATGTATCTATGATGACTTTATTGTGACCTTTTGTGAAAGATAATGTAAAAAAAATATGGTGTAAATTGAAAGTAAAAATGTGAAAACTTATGTAGTGTCCCTGCCCACAGAACTTTTAGTAGATCCATGAATGTGTCTTTTCTTCACAACATGATAATGAACTTAGTAAAGGAAAGCTCGGTGAGCAGAAGATATTCTCTGCACACTGTCATTGCAGCTCCATCAGAACATATGGAGATTTGGTGGGTTGTCTTCTTCATCCTCTCCACTCTATCCACCCCTACTGTGTTGCATGAAGATTGAAAAATATCTTGTGGGCTGTACTGTATTAGTCTGGTTGTTGTTGTATTAGTGTTTAATACCATTTTTCAGCACAAGATAGGCTCTACATGACAGCCAGTATTAATGCTGGAGGAAGAACCTAGGAAAACCTGGAAAGAACCACTGACCCACAAGAAGCTACTGGCAAGCTTTCTCACATACCCACATTGGCTGTGTTAG
This sequence comes from Unio pictorum, assembly GCA_030141615.1. NCBI lineage: Eukaryota > Metazoa > Mollusca > Bivalvia > Unionida > Unionidae > Unio > Unio pictorum. Next base: position 8,514,691 of record JARLTB010000046.1, on the reverse strand, counting down.
AGACTCTAACCTACACAGACAGCGACATATGGTGGATTTTCTTCTTCATCCTCTCCACTCTCCACCCCTACTGTGTTGCTTGGAGATTTAAAAAGACATCGTGAGCTGTACTGTATTAGTCTGGTTCCTGATCCTAACCTAGTCCTCTATCAAAATTAAAACTAGATACTAGAGCTTTAGAAATTTCTAATTTCAATGATCTTGCAGGGAGACCCAACAAAAAATTGGACCTGGCTAAATTTCCACTCACAGTTTAGTAGGATGTGGTTATGCAAACTCTGGGACACATTATGCAAAATTAGTAGTGTACTTTATTTTACATCTGTACATAAAGACAAAAGTAACCTTAGTATTATCTATCAATAGTTAGTTTGTTAAAGGACTTGCTCAGATATTTGTTCATATTGAAAGATTATTTGATGTCATTTTGTTATTGGTTCACTTGGCTATAAGGCATGTGCATTTATGGTATGTTCCCGTCTCCATTGTGTTGTTCCTTTATCAAAAATTGCATTTTTCAACATCCCCAGAACCATTTAGCCAGTTTGACTGGAGCTAGCTGCCACAACTTTGCAATTCAGTGAATACCAGGATCACTGAAATTTATGTTGTAAAAATGTTGATAAAATTTTCCTTGGGGCCTGTGACAATCTTGATTTCAAGCTTAGAAATGATGCTGATTGATATATAATCAAATATATCCACCTTTAAAAAAATTTGTATAAAGGCCTTTAAATGAATTTTTCACAAAAACTACTTGTAAGTTAAAAGTGTCCTGTTACTTATTGTGATCGTGTGATTGTTTCAAACATTGCTTGTTCGCTGTAAATTGCTTTTTAAAAACTGCAATTAGTTATCTATTTGCAATTGCATAGCTAATCTATTTTCGTGCCAAAAATCCATTTGATGTGATTACTTCCTACAGAGCGGAGAAAAGCCAATATGACCTTTTGCATGCCACTCAGTAAGACACAGAATGTCGATATTACCGGTATCTGTCATTCTTTTTTACGGATATCAGCTGTGTAGATGTTTGCCAAAACCATCACTGTGGTATCGTTTTTGTTTTACGGTCATTATCCAAACACCATATGAGCCATAGTGTTTAACTTCATGTCAAGGCCACAGTCAAAATTGTTTTCCTACTTGCTGTCACTTCTGCAAGACAAAAGAGTGAGATTCATGCTTTTTCTGTTGACTCTGTCTTCATTTTAATGGTAATTATGCTTCCCTTTCCCTTCTTTTACAACTTGGATTTCTCGTTAAAAGTCGGTTCCATCAGTAGCTCCTCTACTTACAAAGATCTCTAGTCTTGGTAAAATCTGTGCTGGTGATGCTCCATGCTTCTATCTTAATGCCTTTAAGCACGGAGAAATGGTAGGAAAAAGCTCTTTGCCTTCTTAAGGGCCACATAGATGTTTTGGCTGCCACTATCTCCTGATAGATTGTCACAACAGTCAAAAGAGCCTATCAGTCCCTGATCAATTGAGACCCAGAGCTCTCAATACGAGTTCAAAACCAGGAGTCCTAATTTGGTAAATTATGAGTTCCACAAGCAAAAATTGCAGTCCCCTCTCAGCAAATGTAGAGCTTTGCAGACTAGAAGAAGTGGTTGTCATTGAGTTTAATTTTCTGTTCTTTATACCATTGTCATAGCTATTTTTTCTTCATCAGAGTAAGACTGAATTTTTTCAGTCCAAGGAAAGGTCTTCTTCCAAACACTAAGCCATGTATCACACACTTTCTTACACTTGGCTACTGTCCCATCTGAACTATCAGTTTTAGCATCTTAGCATTCTTCTGAGTTGCATTACAATCTTCATCAATTTGGCTTTTAACTCCAAAACCTTGTACAAGTTTGCAAGGGGCATTTTGTCTCAATCTCAACATCTTTTTATTTTGAGGTTGCATGAACTACTTATTCAGCTTATTCAATAATGAAAGCTAAAGTTATTCATTTCATATACTCTTATAATAACCACATATACATCTTTTTGGTCTTTCTGCCTCTGAATTCTGTCATTAAAAATATCAGCAGAGCAAAAATGATCCATTGATCAGCACATTCTCCCACTCTGCAGTTGGTTGAAGCAGGACTGGGAAGTCTGAATTTGCTGCCTAGCTATTGTGTACTTATGGAGAGTTTATCATGTAAGTGATTTTCTGTGTCCCAGAACAAAATTTGCATTCAAATATGTGTGATTAAGCATTTCCAAGACCTTTATGAAACTAAAGCCCATTGTTATCGCATTAGCTTAATCATTCTTCCATTGAGGATGTCATGAAGGCAGCTTTTTGTTGTTCTCGTACTACTGTTTCCTACTTTTACCTCTGCTCATTAGTACAACAGAGTGCAGGCATTTTCTCTGGGGCCCATTGTTACAGCACATGTTGCTCAGAGAGATATCAACCTTTTATAGATGGACCTCTCTCTCTGCAGTGAGTAGATTTCAATTTCTGTTTTTGATCAGTTTTGATGAGAGCGTCAGTCTGTCCACCTACCTGACAGATTCAGGTACATATTTAGTAGTGACAGGATAAGTATTTGCATTTATTAATATGTTTGGTTTGTTTTAAAAATTAATTTTAATTATGCAATTCCTGTCACTATTGCCAAATGCCCCCCACCCCCTCCTAAATTGTTCTAATGACTTAAAAAATTGTCATCTGTAAGAAAGCTGACAGGTAATATTTACATTCTGTGCATGACTATGCAGCATAGAAGGGTGTGCAAAAGGTCATACCAACTTTTTTCCATTCTTTGGAAAGGATGTAGTCACATCAAATAGATGATGAGTTTTCTGCATGAAAATAGATTAGCTGTGGTAAATTTGGCATAATTAAAGTATGTTTACCATCCCCCCCAGTACATTTAACTGTGAAGAACCCTTTCTTTTATAATATCTTAAATCATTTTTTAAAGAGGACAAAATTTAAATTTCCCATGAGTATCTTTTATTGAAAGTTATTGCAGTAATAATTTGCTCTTTTCGTGTAAATTTCAGATGCACATCGAGCCCTAGAATTACTGGAAGACTATCACAGTCGTCTGACCAAACCACAGGACAAACCACTGAAAAATGCCATAGAAAGAGTCATCCGCATCTTCAAAAGTCGGCTCTTCCAGGCCTTGTTAGGTATTGTACACATAAAATAAATTTAGATTCAGTTTCTTTATTCATTAGATTTCATTAAAACATGATATTACTTTGAGGAAAGAAAGAATAAAATTTATTGACAATATTGACTTTTTCTGGTCTATACACATGTGGTTCTATCACTAATTGTACTATGCTACAGAGGTGAGGTCATGAGGTTCATTCAGGTGTCTCAAACTCAAACCACCATGAGGACTGCATGATGTCATTTTTGATGACCCAGGGGTCACACTACCTTTATTATCTCTCATGACACCTTATAATACCAATCATTTTGTAGGCCACATGATATGGCTTGGCAGGCCACATGCATTCTTGAGACCCCTGGGTTAAATGAACTCCTTTGTAACATACACAAGTCTGCCTGTTTCAGGGTTCTACGTTAGATTTAAATTTTTGACAGCTTAGCCGGAGAAAAAACATTAAATGTAGACTTAGGCTTTGCCTGATATCTAGGATGAGCTCAAGTTCATTTCTGGCCAGCTTGTGTTAGTAAAATGTTTGCTCTTGCACACCCCCACACCCCACCCCCACCCTGAAAAGAGAGAGAGAGAGAGAGAGAGGAGACAGGCACTCATCTGTATTGTTAGCCACCTGCAAATCTAACACCCACATCATCTATTGTCTATGCTATTATTACATGTGACTGATGCGTACTTCCTCTTTAGGAAAAATAATTCAGTGGATGCAAAAAAAGTGATATGAAATGATCCTTAAAAGTTGACTTGTCATCGATTGTTTAGATGTAGTTGCAGATTTCAGGATAATAATTGGATGACAGGGAAGGAGAATCAGACAGATCTCATATTTTCAAATCCTGCCTTTAGTTTGCCATTCAATTCCAGCTACATGCATATTCAGAATATTCTCCCAATTTCTTTTATACAGGGAAACTTACCTCTTAAACTTTCAGTTCCAGAATAGATCATGCTTAGGTTTATTTCCAAAGATGTTCTATAATTAGTCGCAGTATTTGCATTGCAACATCACTATATCCAACCACCGATTGGATCAACAAGAAAGATGTCTGCTTAATAGGGGGTGAAAATTTTACATAGAATTAAGATAATGGCTGGAAGTGAGATGTTTTTTCCTAAAGGGAGGTAACTGTTGTGGAGAGACATGTACATCACATTGGAATGGAGTCTTTAGAATTAGAATTTTTGTATTCTAAACAACTCATTATAGTGACAGATTTTCTTTCCTAATTTACCCTATTATTTTGTGATATAAAAAGTGCAGTTCTGTAATTGGCAATATATTTGTTTTTGACATTGGTTAAGGTTGTTCTCATATCAAAGGTGAGTCAGTAAAAAGATACAATGGCTGTAGGAAAAGAGAAGAAATATGTGACATACACAGTTTTTTCTTGAACTGTTTTTTTTTTTAAAGGAGTTGCATCTTGGCTACAGTATGCTTAGGGTCATATTATATGATCCTTTCTGAAATGTGTTTTGTTAGTGTTCCACCGTGAGCATGCCCTTTTCAAACAATTTTTGGAGTCATGTCATTGCAGTCTTGATCCCTGTGCATGCTTGTTTGACCATCATTGTTAATGCAAAGAACTGTTGTGTCTTTGAAATTATTTGTGATAACAGGGGAACATATTGTCTTTATCTCATTAGGTTCAACACTTGTTGATAGTTGTGGTCTTAAAATGTCAGCAGAGGAAATTATAATCAAAAGAGAACATAAACATGTAAGAAGACCATGATTTGCATATTTGGCACAAACAAATTGACTTAAAATGCACAAGAATCTCTTGAGATGCATTTAAAAGTGAACATTGCAAATTTCACTACATGGTCCAAAATTTTAATCTTATTACTTATTTTGTGTGTGACAATTTCATCCATGTAAACTATGTCATTGGGACAAATTCCTGATAAAGTGCACATGTTTAAATTAATAGTACTCAAGCATTTAATTTTTTATGAGAGGGGAAATTAATCAATTATATGAACTCTTATCTGGAACTGTACTTTAACTGAATTGTTTATTTTAATACAATTGAATTACAAAGTAAAAAAAAAGTTTTCCAGATTATTGGTGGAAATAGCTTGGATATATTCCCCATTATAGTACCATAGTACTGTTACGTGCTTAGGCTCGAATAAGCAGCAACATAGAAAGAAGTGAAAATAACAAGCTTGTAAAATTTAACAAACAATTTAGTAAGTACAAATATTTTTATAAAAGAAAATAAATAAACTTACGGTTTTAGAGAATCAAGTCCAAAAATTAATCCAAATAGAATATTCACAATATTATTCACTAGTGGAATTACAAGAGTCCTGATAATAAAATGTCCTAATAGTTCCCGGTTCGAATCTTGACGATGTAATCCAATATGGACGACGATGTCACATGATGCAGTCAGTTCTTGTTAATGAAAATCTATGAGCACATATTCTTATCCAGATAAATAATAAAATAATTCCTCTTGCTCCAACCGAATTGACACAATTTCCAGTACACGGTAATAAAAAAATAACTCAAAAAGAAGACACAACTTCATATTATAAAAGCCCAACATCTACTGAACTGTTCTCTCCCAAACAATAGTTTAAATACCTGTTTTTTTTACATGAACAAGGGGTCACATGATATTCTTGAAACTATCAGAACAAACCTACGTTCAAGAAATCACGTAACCAGCACTACCCAGAAAGATGTCCTTGGAATCAACCAATCATTTTTAAAATAAAGTTATAATGTCCTTGGAATCAACCAATCATTTTAGAAGCATGTTTACACTCTGAAGCAAGGTCAGAAAATGAGGTTAACATTTGGTGTTTACTTGTAAAGTACATAGGTCATCCATTTCTGGAAAATCCTTTCCAACTAATGAATTTTAAACCCAAAATGTCAAATTTGAATCTGACAAACAAAATTAAATGATTTAAATCAAATATACATAACAGTACCTACTCACTTAATAATTTCCCAAGTAGATCATTAAAAAATTTGCTCCAAACTGGTCCCATGCTCATTTACATAATAAATCTTTTGCATTGTATAAGAAAAAAGAAAATTTTAACAAATGAACATTAACTTTTAAACTTTAGTAAAATCAGTAATATTTTGGTTATTCCTCTTTAGATTTGTTAACTCTCCCATATGTTGTAACTATGTTCTGTCTACACATGTCCAACTTTATCTGAGGGAATGGACAACTGGTAGGCAGCTTCCTATGGGTGTCTGTCATTGAATTTGATATGGCATGTAGTAAGTGTTTATACCTCATCAATTTGTACCAAAGCTTGCTGTTGTGCAGGTACCTGCTTACTGGACCTCTGTTTTCTGGTCATTAACATCTTCAGTTAAAAAAAGAATAGGCATGTTTCCATGGCATTATGAAATGGGCATATGTTTGAAGTTTTTGAATAAACAAGATACAAATTCAGGCATATAAGATATCTTGTTTTATTTTTTTAATTGCATATTATAAATCTTTTCTCTTTTTTTTCCTTTGACAGTGGGCAACAAATCATCAACATAATATTTGGATTTTAAATTTCTGATGGTACCAATTTCTCCTCTTGTATCATTTATAAAATACTTACAAAAGAAATGAAAATTTGGAGCAAGTTTTGAGTGTTGAGTGAACAATAGATGTTTCATCTTAGTTGTTTGTTCTTTTCTTCTCTGGATAATTATTACTTTTCTCTATGAACTTCAATGCCTTTTACGTGAAATTAGATCCATTGAACATAGATAAAGAGATAGCAAAGCCCAAGTTTATAGGTCTATGCTAAATTCTTATTAAAGCTCTTAGTATAGAGACCTAGCTTCTAGACCTCATCTTATGCCATGAATCAGCAGGTTTACAAAAATTGGTCTATTGTTTTCAACATATTAGATTTCAGTGTTGGGAAAAATGTGGTCCAGACTTTCATTTAAAAATCTTACAGAGTTATCCTTAACCACACACATTAGTTGGCCTGTAAATCAGCAATTTAACATTTTGAGAAGAAATATTGATTTGACAGGGTAAGAAATTGCATTTGGCAATTTGATTTTGGCAGGGAGAACTTGTAATAGTTCAGTTACAAAACAGTCCTTAGCAATGGATTCAGTAGGTGGGTGAGGGTGACAGTGTAGGTCCACAGCATTCAGCAACAACTTGATTAAAAGACGATCAAGGTCCAGAACGTGAGGTGTAGGGGACTGGAAATTTTCTTTTGGAGGCACCATAATCAAAAGGTTTGAGACACCCTATTCAGAGGATTCATCTCCCCTATGGTTACTCAGGATTTGAAAGACGAGCAACACTACTCCTTAGCATTGGCTTTAGCTGTTCAGAACTGTTCAAGAAGCAAAATCATCCTGACTTCACTCAGGGTCGTTTGGCTGAATTCTTTAAAGCAGCACCATCATTCAAAGAAACAATCCCATTTTTGATCTCCCCCATGGAAGTCTGGCCCTAAAAGGGTGTGACACAAAGGCCCTCTTTCTTAGGACAGTGGTGGATAGCCCTGAGAACTTGTTCCTTCTTCTGCAGAGCATACATCTTTCATTGGTTTGGTTGGCATCAGAAAAAAACTTTTTTGAGGCTTTGTTTGGCTAACAGTAGATAGGCTATGTCCTTTCTGTCATAAAAGATGGTTACCAGCATGTTGGCATTGGTTTCAGGATCCCCCTTTTCTGGTGAAGTTACCCATTTTCTTCCATCAGTTAAAGCTAGTGCATTTAAACGAAGAGATTCACAATCTTCTTTAGAAAGGTGTGGTAGAGAAGGTGTTAAACAATCTCTGACCTTCTGATCCTGGATTTTCACGGCTCTGGAGAAAGTCCCATCTAATTATCAACCTTTCCTCCCAAAACAGATTTTGGCTGGAGGAACCATTCCAAATAGAGACCACATCCTCAGTCAGGAATGCTTTAAGACATGGCAATTAGGCAGTGTCCATCAATCTTAAGTATGCATATATTCACATCATTATCTTTCCTCCACACGGGAGTACCTCTGGCTGTTGTTTGGATGAGGTCTTTCAATTTCCAGTTTTGCCATATGGCATAGCTTCCGCTCCTACCTATACCACTCCTATAGTATTTACCAGGGTGATGGGATTAGTAGCAACCCATTTAACTTATTGAACACCAATTTATTTACCAAAAAGTGTAGGTTGATGAGATAATTGAGAGTGATATAAACAATGAAATGTTCAGATTTTTTGGAAACTGTCATAAACCGCTGGTAGTTTATATACTACTACTACTACTACTATTACTACTACTACTACTACTACTACTGCTACTACTACTACTACTACTACTACTACTAATAAGAAGAAGAAGAAGAAGAAAAAAACTTGCCAGATAAATTTTTGAGGACAAGTGAATTGCATCCTCAAGGAAACAAATTGTTATAACTGGTTTATTACTCATTAGTTTGAGAGATACGAGTGAATGTGCAGGGTTTACATATTTAGATGTCGCCCTATTTTAACTCTCTTTAAGTACACAGTCTGAAATTATCAAACTGTTTATATTGTGTACTTAATAGAACTGACAATACAGGTGGGAATTACCTCCCCATGTTATAAAAGGTGGGCAATTTTCAGATCAGTTTTTGTTGAAATTACTACTAGTCCTGAAATTTGCACATGCTAGAATACTGTAATGTCATACACTGTCAGTTCATAAAAATTGTGACCTGTTTGTGTCCTCGTATTTAGCCCAAGTGAGCTTGTGGTGTGGTCTTGAAGCCATCCATCAACAATTTCTTGTTACCACTCTGGAGTACATACTGTATTTTCCCGCATATATCCCACGAGTTATATCAGATTTTACAAACACCGCAGGGGTGGTGCGGGTTATATAAATGTGCGGGCTATACCACAATTTTTTTACACATAATAATATTCAATATATTGTTTGAAAAACATAACTACATAACTTATATAACGGTTTTAACACCGACTTCGTCCACCGACCTTGTTGCCGGAATGTCGAAACACATCGGTACTTCGTCCATATTAATAATGGCAGAATGGGGAAGGTCAAGCTCCAGAATTTCCTTGGCGACGAATTCACGAAAATCATCCATCTTCTTCTCCCAATTCTTGGGTAGACATTGGCTGACGGTCGTTCGTGTTCTGACTGACAATTGGTTCCTCTTCATAAATTTATATACCCAATGCACTCCTCCTTTGAAATCATCAATGTGCTTCTCTGCCACCATGAGTTTAGCCTTCAGTTTGATGGCAACTGTCGAGACTCGTCGGTTGTTGTCCCACTGGGCCAACGATCCACTGCTTCAGGTCAGCTTCAAGGTGAGGCCATTTTGGTTTAGGTCCACGATGGGCACATTTTTGTGGATTCATCTTCTCCAACGTTCCTTTTTCTTTTCTCCAACCTCGGATTACACTCTCATGCCTGTTGCTCTATTGCCATGCACTTCAGCATACGCAATCATGGCAGTTAGCTTGAAGTCGGCTGTGTAAGACTTTCGTTTCTGCATTTTTTAAATTAAACAGAAAGAAATTATTTAAACTCGAATCTACACTTCACAAGATTACAAGATTATTTAGAAATGTCCGCGTTTATGTAGCCTGTAGTTGAGGCACAGCTCCTTTAGACTGCCTACGCGCACAAGCACTGTGTATCGAGCCTGAATAGTTAATTGACATCATGTGAGATACATTCGAAATTGACAATTGTGGCATTCAGCCTTAGGACCTCACACCATTGCATATCCGGCTCACAAGTACCTGGCTTCAAAATTCATATCTACCGTCTGCCAGCCAGAATATAGTGGAGGCAGGGTGACTAACTTAAACTGATGCAGAGGGATGAATATGGACCGGGGAAGACTGACTTGATAGCGTAAATACAAATTTGCATGTTGGGCGGGTGAGTGAAAATGTAGTAGTTGTATCGTTCGTCATCTACGTGTGAGCATTGATGAATTCGGTCCTTCTAAAAACAGTAATGGTAGACAATGTGAATATACACAAAAAAGTTCATCAATCTATGGTTGTGGGTTATACAAAGGTGCGGGTTATGCCAACGATTTTTTACACAAAAACCAAAAACCTGCGGGCTATATGAGGGTGCGGATTATCTGCGTCTGCGGTATATATGCGGGAAAATACGGTAATACAAGGATGATATTGAGTGAGATCCAGGCATTGCATCTGACTTGATTTATCTTGCTACCACTAAGTAGTCATTTTTTTATAACCTGATTTTATTCAAACTTTGGACAAGTCCGATAATTAGGGAGATACACAGATGCTAATAAATTGATCTTGCTACCACTAAGGAGTCATATTTGTTTAGCTGATTTTTATGAAACTTAGGACAAGTCTGATAATAAGGGAGATGCACACATGCTAATAAATTGATCTTGCCTCAGATTGGCCGAGTTTCTCAACATTTGTTTCTGCTTATATCATCAAGAGATATCATGGATTTTATTATGATTAAGATTTGTGCATTTCTACTGAGGTGATTAACTGCTCTTCACAACTGGGTGCTGGGTGATTTACCTGCCTACTTTTACTTTATGTTAGTCTACATAAAAAGCCACAACTCAATGTATTCAGATTGGGAGAGGTGCATCCTCCACCTTCTACTTTGGTGATTCACCCTCCAAAGTTTAAATTGGATTAAATGTCCTGGTGAGTGCTTTATCTTCCTACAACTGGAGAGTAGGGTTGAAATGAAACACCTGTATTGTGTATCAATAAGATTCAGGAAAGAGTGCATAAGATACTGTTGTAACAAGATAACTGGGTGGGATTTCGGATTTACAGTACAACACAATTGATACAAATACAATGTTTAGTGACAAATGATTTGAATGAGAAATTAATTATGATTATTATGTGCATGTATATGATCCAAATTTTGGAGCAATTAACATAAAACGGATGGACATGATAATGAAAATACAAATAAATGGCTTTACACAGTATAAAAATATGAAAAGAATGATGTATTGTACTCAAATAGTAAAATGTATTCACTCAAATAATGAAATTATGTAAATAAAATGGAACAGATATACAAGTTATCTCTACAGTCCTCCAAAACACACTGGGTTTTGTGAACCCCAACAATTAGCACGCGTCTAAAAGATTACATGGAAGTTATACACTGTTAGCAGCACACTGGCCAATCAAGCAGTCTGTATTCTTAGTACACCTATCTCAGTCAGCAACGCCCATCACCTACTACTCAACCAGGAACACTGAAATGAAATAATGAGCATGGGATTGGTGGGAGGGTCGAGATTTAAAAGTATGCGAGTTCAAAACACATTGTGTTCATTTGTGGAAAGCAAATAGTAGTTGTCACTAGTATATTTGTTGATCTGATATATAGGAGTTCAAATGTATGCGATAGCTCTCTTAGATTAATTCTCAACAAAACGAATCTAGTATTTATTCACAAGTGCTGAAGATAAATAAACTTATATAAGTTAACACATTAACACCTGGAGGTTGTTGCTGTTTTCGCATGAAATGCAATTAGGAAATACATTTTGGGGACTATTTCTGAATACATCTTAATACATTGACTTCCAAGCAATTTTCCAATAGCCCAATGCCCAGTTGTGCTAAAAAAAATATTTTCCATTGATTAGTTTGCTCGTGCATGAGCAAAATGTGAAAAGTTGGAGGTTTTTTTTTTTGCTTAACGGACCCATAATTTTAATTTTCGCATGGAGAAGACTCTTTATTCAAAATGTCGACCATTAACCTACTTTTTGCATAGGTTCACCTGTCTGTGTGCACTTCAGACTGGTCTGCCTTAGATCTTAGGTCATAAAAAAAACGTAATTTTTTTAAAGGTTTTTCTCTTTGTATTTTGTAGTGTGACTAAAATGTCATTGTCGAGCTAAATCTGTCTACCTTTCTATAATACCACCCACTTTATTGTATCATGCATGACCACGATGCTACAGACCTTGGAAGCGCTAGTGGTTAATGTGTTAAGTATCAATTTGTATTGATTTTTCATAATTTCTATCGATATGGTTATCAATATGGGAAAAGTATTGATGCATCATTTCACCGTTACTTGAGAGACTGTATCTCTTAACCAATTTTATTGAAACTTGGTAAATATTGGTAAGCCATTGTTAGAAGTCATGAGAAACAATCTGCAGCACTCCTTTATCACCCATGATTCAGGAATGGAGATTTCATTGTTGCTTTTGAATATGCATAAACCTGCTTAATGAGCCAATACGAGTTAAAGTCAAAGTGTCTCGACTTTTTGATTATCATCACCTTTCACACTGTGTGAATGAGCCAATCAACGTTTCTCTTTCATACATAGTCACTTATTGATTTATAAAAACGGCACTTTGTCAGAAATGTGGAATATCGTTGCATTATGCTGTTGGTGAGTTTTATTCATGATGTATTTGTGAAAAACAAGGAAATCTGTGCACAGGCAGGCATGGGTGATAAAGGATCTTTGCAGATTGTCACACATGGCTTGAGATCAAGATGTTGGATGGCCTTTATCACGAGTGAAGCCTGGGTATATTTTTGTGCTGGTGTTGCATCTGATTCATGCGTGAGATTATATTTTGACAGAATTTCTATCACATTTAAAGAATAGGACTTTGTCTTCAAATTTTTCCGTAGAATATGATCATGAGTGAAATTAATTCATACTAATGATGTGACCTTGCCTATCCCCTTGTTAACACATTGGCAAAGAAAGATATTTCTGATCAGATTTTGATAAATAGTCTCATATGTATTATGAAGATGCTGGACAGATTTGATTACAAGCATGATCTGTGTACAGTCGACTCCACTTAACTGCACATCGGTTTATTGCACACTCTGGATAACTGCACGTAATCACGCTGGTCCCGATTTTTCCCAATGCTTAAAAATGTACTGTACCGTACTTGTGTTAACTGCACACTCCGGTTAACTGCACGGTCTCGTGACGGGCCCGAGGGTGTGCATTTAACCGGAGTCGACTGTATATTAATGAGGAAGTCTTGCATATGATTGCCTGAACTTTTTTTTTGTGGCTTGGAGATGAAATTCGAGTCAGAATATTGTAATAAGCTAGATACTTGCATATGCGAGTGCCTAGCATGTGATTGTCTGAGCATGTTACTTCTGAAGAGACTATATTTTGTATTCAATTTCTATCAAATCTGAAAATGGATATACAGTATAACCCCACTATAACGCAATAATTATGGTCCAGAAAATTGGATTGTGTTAAAAGCAGGGTTGTGTTAATGCAGGGTTTTACAGTATTTTAATATTTTTCTTAAGAAAACGCCGCATTGGCATATACGTGTATTCATGTCTAATGTAAAAAATTGGGGTATTATCTGACGAATATTAAATGGAATACACTGATAAGACTTATTCAAAATAATGGATGGATATGTTAAAGGTTAATTATTTTGTGTTCAATAGTCTTAGTAATTTTTATTGTTTTTTTTTCCGTGAAAATACACGTTGATTGATAATACTCATACTGATGTTATTTCATGAATAGGGTATCAACATAATTTATTATCGTGCCATCGTGGCGTGCAGTTCATCCATAATGCATATACATGTAATTCCATTGAAATATTGCAGATTTAAAATATTAAATGATGTTATCCAAGATCGTTGTGTCTGAATTCAATGTCCAGTATATAGCATGAACAGAGTATTAACACCATTTACTTACCGTCTGATATAGTACCATTGTGGCATGCAACTAATCCATAATACCTGTAACTCTATTGCAAAAATTGCAAACATTTTTAAACTATTCAATATTTTTGTCACAGATCATTATGTGTCTGAATTCAATTGGAAAAATTAACAGAAGCATGTGTACATTTCATTACATTCCAGGGCCTATGAACTGTATCTATACAAATTGTAAACTTTGGTAAAATATATTTTTTATATACAAAAAATAGGAACTTGATTATGAATTTATAAGAAAACACCATATACATAAAATCCGAGAACTATATGCAGTGAGTCTGTAATGGTCACAAGCCACTGATATAAAGATTTTTAAGCTGTACGCATCTACAATTTCTTACCCTTTCAGATTCCAGCTAATAAAGCCGACATTATTGCTGATCAAACGATTGCGTCTAATAACAACACCAAGCCCAGAAAACATGTTGGCATATTTCTTTTTTGGAGCCATGCCATGACCGTGTTATATCCGAATTTGCGTTATCGTTTGTGGGGGGGGGGGGGGGGCATTATAGCAGAGTTCCACTGTACATTGCCAGAATCTTTGACATTTTTATTGTAAGAACGAAACAATGCATAATAGTTATGTCTTTCTTTTTTGTGAAAAACTTTGATTATGTTATAGTGAAAAGAGTAAAATTGACATGATACCAAGTTTGGGATGTAGTTTACTTAGGTTTTGTTCTTACAGTACTGTATTAGCCTGCTTATTAAAATGGTGAACTGTTATGTAAGACAAATGAGCAGCATCTTTTTATAAGAATTTAAATTTGTTACTACACTTGGCAAACTATTGGTTTCTAAAAAATAATTTAAAAAAATTGTTACCAATATCTTTTACATTTTGAAAAGTGTATGAAGAAATGGAAACAGGTTGTTGACTCTGTACTGAGGAGGTTTGCACACTCAAGAATGTGTGGCTTTTGTTGATAAAGGTAATATCTGAGTAAAATATGTGAACTTTACATGTGTTTCTGTTGAGGCCTATGAGTGTGTGGCTTGATGGTAATGATTCACCTGTAATAGATAGAGCTTTTCAGTACCTTCATAGGTGCATAGTAGTACTAATTTGATCTCAATGTTTAGCAGTTTAGTCACCTAGCTTTGAACTGATTCATTCTAGAATCAATACTTGGTACAGAGTAATGGTAATGGTATTTTGGGGGGAAAGTACTGGAGAGTTAACACATTAACCCCTAGCGATGAGTTTATGGGGCATGAGGTAGTAGCCTACTTCCAAGGTTTGTAGCGTCAAGGTCATGCATGATACACTAAAGTGGGTGGCATTATAGAAAGGTAGACAGATTTAGCTCTACAAAGATAACAAATAATCTGGACATTTTAGATCTACTACAAAATACCTATTTTTTGTTTCCACCCAAAGTTTGCCCATGGTTGGAATCTGATTTTGTGTCCAGATTTTAGACTTTATGGCCTCAGATCTATGGCAGACCAGTCTGAAGCACACACAGACAGGTGAACCTGTGCAAAAAGTAGGATACGGTGGACATTTTGATTAAAGAGTCTTCTCCAGACGAAAATTATGGGTCCGTTAAAAAAAAATATTAAAAAAACAACATACAATACAGTTGCTATTTAAATGCACACACACACACACACACACACATGTAATAGGTGAGACAGTGCAAATAATCTAATCTTGTTTGTCCATTGAATACTTTATTGAAGAGCATATATTGTGTGTTTCCAGATGTGTATTATTATTGGATTTGTTACATATTGGCAGTGGAATTAAATGGTTGGAATGTTCTTAGGTGAAGGCCAGAAGGATGTTCAATTCTGTATTTTAAGGGCTTTTCTAATATTTTTGCAAGTGAGACAAACAAATTGTGGAATTTTAAAACCTTGAAAATGCATTGTTCTCTTTAACCACAGTGACCACCATTTAGTTTTTAATTGACATCATTCTGGGCCTGTGTTTTGAGGACTGCCATAGCTCTTGCATGCTGTCATGCTTCATAAATTGCTTCAAGAATTAGTATTCTTTCCTTTCCCCAATATTATTATTCAGAACAGATTTTGAGATGTTTTGTGAGCAAACTTACAAAATTTTTGTCCAAGATTTCATGACATCCCAAATATTGATAAATTTTACCAATTCTTCTATTTGATATATTATGGTATATACCATAAATGATGACGTGTTGTAAATAAACATTGTTATAAATGTTTGAGGAAAGGGAATAGCTCTCCTCAACACTACCAGGAGCGCTGTTCACAGCTGTCCTGTATTTTACAAAATACAAGCCTTGATTATTTTAGCAAACACAGTCATTAGGGCCCAAAGAAAAATGGATTTTGCAGAATAACCGTTGTTCTTATGGGTGACTTTCACTTAGAGAACTAAAGAAACCTATTGATTTTGCTGTCTAAAGTTTTGATCTTGTTGGTTTTGCCAAGAATATTCAGAAAATACTGATTTCTGCACTGTAGCATTAGTTGAGGACCACATATTTAGTTGAGGACCACATATCTTCATCAAAGTTATTGAAATCTTCTGGTCAATATAATCTCCAGTCAACCATGCCCTGCAAGTGTCCCACAGAGCAGTATTAAACATGGGGAATGAGAAAATTGAAACATTATCAGTAGAACTTGATTATCCACCAAGACCATGATGAATATGAGAATAGACAGATAATAGAATATGTAAAATAAAACTATTATACAGTAGACTGGGTCATAAAAAAAAACAACATGTCGACATATGTATATGTACCTGTTTTTAATGTTTTGAGGTACAACTACAAGGCTCTGATGTTAACAGAGACTGGGGGTTAATTGGGTGCCTGATAAGTTTTACTTGTGATATGATAATACCTGATTCATGTGTACTTTTGTTTTACTCATTGATTGGCCCATAATATTGCAGTCATCTAATGTGGTAGGTATCATTAAGTTAGAATCATGGGATGCAACATTTTTTGTTGTTGCATCTGCTATGATATGTGATTGCAGATAAATAAATATAGGTTGTTGACAGTTGAAATCTTTATTTTTATCATATTTTGTCACATTTATTGTTTAGCCTACAGCTCCTGTGAAAAACCTGCAGTTTACATTCAAAGTATGAAGTGGACATTTCTCAGCAAGCAGCCCGAAAAAGACTAAATAAAGTGAACAGCATGAGCACTGACATATTTTTATTTCTTTGTTTTGATGGTCATGTTAGCATGTTACTGGCTTAGTCTGGCTATATCATACAGAGTAAATGGCTGTAAAGTGTCTGGGCAGTTACCTTAGGATTATGTTTTTATGTGTTTGATGCTTTACAAACTGCATTTTCATGGCATGGTATCAAATACAGGAAAATCTTTTAATAATACTAAACTCCGCATGGTAAAGAGGAATAGATCTTGATAGAAATGGACTAGACCTATCAGAAATGGAAGGATATAACCTTGTAAATGGTCTGTAATGATAAGAGCTCTTGATGATTTTCATGGACAGGAAATATCAGGATAATAAAGTTGAGTAAAGTTTATGGGTTTCTGAGTAGGGCATGATATTATCTCAAAGAAAGACCCTTTTTTAAAAAATGTACAACCCTGTTTAGATTACTGCAAACTGTGCATGGTAATTCACATGATAGCAACATAGCAAAAGGAAGCACATCTTCCCAAAACATTCATTTGGGCTATTATTGGAACAACCATAAAATGGGCAAAAACTTTATGTATGAATTAAAAATAGTTCCTATAAATTCAAGACCAAATTCATTTTATATAAAGCCAAGTTCACTTAAAAATATCGAGTAACTCTGTTTCTTTATTTACCAACACTGTTCCAGCACAGGCAGCCTGCAAACATTCCCCACTTGAAATCTCTTTGATTTGACAATATTGTTTGTTAAGTTTAATTACAAACTGAACAAGAAATCCACTGTAATGACTAATTTGAAATTTTTACAAGTGATGTACAGTTGCTTGCTTCTTAAGTGCATGTAACAGTCACATGACAAAACCATGAATGCTTCAATCAGGTCACATGAAAAGAAACAAAAAACATCCACTCAAATGATTGAGTTAAAATAACATCTGATTGGATGCTGGATCAGATGGAACAGTCAGATCTGCGTATGTGAGAAAGATTGCCAGTAGCTTCTCATAGGTTGGTGGTTCTTTCCTGGGTTTTCCTGGGTTCTTCCTCAATCATTAATACTGGCCACCATGTATATCCTATCTTGTGCTGAAAAATGGTGTTAAACCCTACAACAACAAAACAGCCAGATGTAGCCCTGAAATTCAAAATAGGGACAAGAGGTTGCATTGTGTTATTCCATGTGGATAAACAAGATTTCATAAAGGATTTGATTTGGAAATATGCTGCACATACATTAGATTGGCCCCTTCAGCTGACTAAATGAAAGAGCTGCGAGAAAAACGGGTGTCTGTATGTTTACACATGTGTAAGAGACCAATCTGTCTGTATGAATTGCATGATTTTTTTGAGGAGGTGAGATCAGTGATTTTTTTTGTGATTTTTGGAGTTTAATATCATTTTTAGTCATGATAAGTGATACATGGCTGGCATTAAATTTGGTGGAGGAAGCACTCAGGATGACCTGTAAAGAACCATGGACCTATGCAAAGATGCTGGAAACTTTTTTCACATAGAGATATTTGTTGAGCCTAGACTCAAACCCACCTAAACAGAGGTGAGATGTGAGTGATCTATTAAGACAAACACCTTAAATGACCAGAACACCTAGGGCCCCTAGAGGTGAGATCACACTTCCAAATGTCCATCACTGTTAGTACTGTGACTTTTGTAGAGACAGGTCGCACTAAACACAGAACAAACTGTAAATTCATTGTCTTTTTTTTGTGAGGCATCAGTTTTTGTGGATTTAGTATTTTCTAGAAGCCACAAATTTAAAGATTAAGCAAACAACAATCATTATGTGGATGCTATATCATCTATGCCCAATTTATACACCAACAAATGTGCAATTTTCCAAAACACAATGAAATTTTTTTATACCCATGGAAAGAAACTTTGAATATGCAGTACACATATATTGAGTGAGGAGATATGATAATTAACACAGAATTTGTTCTCATTTCAAGCCATATTGAATGAAAAGCTTCATTGGTACAATTCAACACGACATTCTGTAGGAGTGAATGAATGAATATTGCAGACAAGTGCTGTACAGGCAATTTGTGTTTGCATTATTTTTGCACTAAAAATGTGTATCATGGCACGGGCAGTTTATGTAGTTTACCATTCTTCATCAAATATTGATGTAGTTTACACTTTCAGGGCCAGCAATCAGAATTGTTTGGTTCTCCTGTAATTATTCTATTTCTCATGGGTACCGTTTTGCATCCATCTTATTTCTGATATTTGCTTTCCCCGTAAAACATGTTGCTGTTTACCTATTGAGTCAGTTTTTTTGGAATAGAATCAATTATTTAGTATGGTCTGAGTGAAATAGAATGAGTTTAGGCTGATTACATTTTTATTTTTATATAGTGAGTTTTCAAAAGGACAAGGTAAACACTTTGTTGAGAAAACAGCATAAGGTAATTAATTTTGTATTACCAGATTTATAAAGATGTTGCTATATTGTAGTCTTTTTCTTTATATTTTGTTAAACTATTTAGAAATCACAGTATATACTAAAAACCATATGTGGTTTGTCACATAAAACAAGCTCAGTTTGTCTGTGACAGACTAAAAAGACAGTGCAACAGTAAAATAATATCTTTGTTTGGTTTTAATCTTGAAGCCTCAGTCAAATGCCTCAGTCACTCTGCAGTCTGAACAAAACTTGACACAAGGTCCATCTTGGTGGAAATTTCTGATGATCAGGTTTTATTATACGTTTGAAAATCACATTCTGAAATTCATTCAGAAGGTATATTTTTCTAAGCCCAGTTGAAGACCTCAGTAATGTTGCTTTAAAATGACAACTAGCTTTGTTACTTGATTAATTAGAGAACTCATTCTAAAAGTTCTTATTATGTCGTCAGAATTTCTGATTTTGAAGATTTCAAGCTCTTTTGTTACAGAATACACGGCTCCCTCATTTTAAGACATTCATATAACTAAAAATCCTGCTTATACTGAAGTGGAACAAGTGAATCCCATTTTTCTTTGATGCAAAATAAAAAGAAAACCATGATTCTTAATTGGTAAATGAACTGACAAGTAGATTTTCTGTCAGAATTGTAGTATTCATAATTTCAGTAGTCCTATGGGCAGTCATACTTCAGAGGGACGTGAATTTCTACAAGTCCTTCAGGCCACAAAGAAGGTTCTTTTAAATTTTAGGCTTATAAATAATAATATACAAGAAAATATTGATTATTGAAAATCTTGGTAATGCTAGCTATGGAAACATTTAGGAGAAATGTTTGATGAGTGATTTTCTTGTTTCAGTTTTATCTTTTAATTTGGTTTTATTGTAATGATTAAAGTGTGTAATCATCTTAAACATGATATGCCTTCTTACTTGCATATGCAAATATTAAAATTGTTAGCAACCTTCAAAGCTATGCCCACATGCATTTCATTGAGAACCAAATTCAGTGTCAGCTGCTTTGTTTGTTCAGTTGTTTAATTTATCAGTTAAAAGTAAACCTTGTTTATATTATAACATTGATTATTTGTTTCTATTAACTACAAAAAGTATAATAATGTGTTACAAGGCATGCAAATCCCACCTGCAAGTGGTCCATCATGTGTCAAATCACTCATTTAATTTGCCCAATGGGAATATTATCTAAGTAACACCATTAATGTATAAAACATTAATTATTAGTTTATCCAAATTATTTGCAAACTGATACAAAATGTTGAAGGAGCCAAGAAAAAGCATGGTAAGGTTATTTATGATAGGGTTCATCAGCAGATCCAAAGGTTGTACTTGTCTTAAAATTCTGAAGTTGACACTAGAATGATATGATATATGTTGGTAGTGCAAAACTGACAAAATAATACATTATTGATACACATATAAACTTTTAAGGTCATGTTATCATCACTATTTATCGTTCAAAGGTAGAGTGATGAATTATTGGTTACATTTCCAAAATGGACTTTTAAGTTTTCGTTGCCCATCTCATCTCTGATAAGATAACACAGATACTTCCAAACAGACTATCTATCAGAAATCATTGGTTCTAATTAAACTTTTTTTTTGGCCATTTCAGGCTGTTTCATTTCATTGGATACATGACTCAACTTGATCACCTTGACCTTTTTGGCACTGTTTCAATGCTTTAAAAATTTTCTTATTACTAATTTCATGCCTTTGCTTAAATTTGGACAACACTACAGAGTTACCTGCAGAAATATGAGAATTTCCTTTTGCAAGGAAAATCTTGTCTAGAACAGGTCTATTTACAAGAGCAGAGTTGGCCAATAATTGAATCCCTCACATTGTACTTCCTGCAGATGCAAAACAACTGCATCCATTTGCTCTGTCTGTCAGTGAGATGGGAAAACTACTGACAACACCTAAAATCATAACATCAATATTTTACCGAAAGAACAATACAGATTTTTGAAAGAGTTTTTCTTTCTATGTAAATGATAATCTAAGCATCCAATATGGCTACCTCAGTGGCCATCTTAACAATCATTACTATACTCCACCTTTATGGATGGTGATATCAGCATTGGATTTCTCATTTGCATACTAAGTGATTTTCTGCAATTGAACAGTGAGATGCTTTAGTTGCCAAACAGTTTATTTAAAGCATTTTATTAACTGCATTTTTGAGGCTTTGAAACTAGTCATGCAGTTGTAATCATAATATCTTATGCTGTTATATGCAGTTCTAATGCATGCACAATATTTCATTCTTAAACTCATGATAGGGCAACCTGGAGGGCTGAGTGGTCTAAAGTGCTTGCTTTTTTTGATCACTGCCATCTAACCTCTGTCCAGGTGGATTTGAGTGTTGGACTCTGCCATCATATGAGAAAGATTGACACTAGCTTCCCTTGGATTGGTTGTTACCGAGGTTCTTTCTCCACCAGTTACACTGGTCACCATTTATAGCCTGTTGTGTACAGAAAAATAGCGTTAACCCTACATCTTGTGACAACACATGTTCATTGTGCCATTGTACCAGTAATGAAGATAAGCAACTGCAAGTTTTATCTTTAATAATTAAATTGTATTCATGAAAAACATTTGTTGAAACATTCAGCATGGGGGTATTTTCATATATGCTGTTGATATTAAATAGCCTTAATTCCCCTTGAACGTTGATACATGTATTTGGTAATTGTCAGTTTTTGTTTTCAGTATATCCCAATGATATCTTTAGATGTCAATGATATCTATATTGCTTCCTCCTATTTCGTCATGCAAATTTAGTTTCACCTTAGTTATTTTGATGATTCAAACAAAGCATGGTTTGAAACTTTATATTGATTTCTAGCACATTTGTAGCTAACACCATTTTGCACTGAAGATTTAATAAAGTTAGGATCATATGGACTTGATAGTTTTGCCTTCATTTGCATTAAATTTTGTTTCAGTAACTTTTGGATTGATTAATAGACTCAAACCAAATTTGATTCGAGACTTTAATTTGAGAAGATCTGGGTGATGTTCAATTTTCAGTATTTTCCAGTGGAATTTAATGGAGGTAACGCACTTGAAAAATTCTGCTTCATTTGCATCAAGTTTTGTTTCCTCACTATATTATTAGTTGAAGGACTTCGTGCATTCAAATACAGATTTGTAGGATGCTTTACATAAGGAAATCCTATGTCCTGTTTGATGTTCACTGGTTTCCAGCAAAGTTTATTGGAGTTGTTTTGGCCCCATTTTGACCTAAAAATGTTGGTCTTTAATCCTTAAATATGTTTTATTTCTGCTAAGTAACATTTGAAAGACTTCATTGATTAAGTGCTGATTTCTTGGATTCAAGCATCCCATGTGCCAGGAACATAATGGCCAAGAAGCCATATTTTTTTAATACATTCAACTTCTATTCATTCCTGCTTAATATATATGAAAATTGCAGTACTGTATATGCCAAAAGGCAGAAGTCAGAAGCCCTTTTGGAAAAGGAGTTACTATTCGATTTTCATTATGAAAGCTGTGTATCAAATAGATCTACAGTTGTTTATGTTTGCAGTATTGTCAGTACACAGAAAGGATTTAAAAATAATACTCTGCGAAAGGATGATAAAGTCCTTGACTTGGGTGCCTCTGATTCATATTTATCTCCCTTGCAGACCCAATATACATGAAATGTCTTGCACCAAAGATAAAGAGCAAATATATGCCTATTAGTCCCCTTAACATTAGAGGAATAAACATAGCAGGTAACTTGATCAAATTAACTTATGTTACTGTCTAACTAAAATAATGTCACAGTGCTTGCTTTGAATGAATGCATACATGGAAGTGATTGACCAAACAATGCTTTACAAATTGAGAAAGTTCATTATTTATACATGGACATATATAGAAAAGACAACATTAATGGATCAGGAGTTTCAGTAGTCTATGTATGGGAGGATATTGTATATTAGTTTTATAAACAATTTTGTTTG
Organism: Unio pictorum; assembly: GCA_030141615.1. NCBI lineage: Eukaryota > Metazoa > Mollusca > Bivalvia > Unionida > Unionidae > Unio > Unio pictorum. The sequence goes on along the minus strand of JARLTB010000046.1, from coordinate 8,491,290 downwards.
AAAGCTTGTGGTTAGAAGTTTCACTTAAGAAGAACATATTTTCTTGTCAGTTTCCTCTATAGGAATCTAAATTCTTTAAAATGGTGTGAGGGTGTGTTATGGTTGGGATGGGGTGCTCCCAATATTTTATTTAAATAATTAAGTCCCACCCAGGCTACCAAATTTAGGTATATATTTTCCAATGGTTTTATGTATGACTATATAAATTATATGTTCCTCAAAAGGACAAATATTATAAAATTAGTTTCTAGTCTATTGATACTATGGTGTATGTCATCCAATAACTTTTTTCTCCCAAAACAGATTTGGATAAATGAAGTCTGGCTTTCTCTGATCCAATCGTTTAAAACTGTCTTCCTAAAGATGCTTAAAAAAAAATACCATCAGTGCCCTCCATTCATTATAGATGTTTGAAATGGATGCCATCAAAATAATATCTTTAACTGGTGATGGCCAACTTTATGGTATATTTGTAAATGTATATATTATATATAGGGACAAACTTAGAGACCTAATAATGTTTTGTATCTTATGTTTTCAGCATGTTTTTATGTTTTCCAATTCATTGTTTTTGTCAGTTGTTTTTCTGTAGTGTAGTCATATCATTATAGATGGCATAAAGCGCTTACAGCTACTAAGGATTAGGCGCTATACAAAGTCCTCATTATTATTATTATTATTATTATTATTATTATTATTATTATTATATACAGGGTCGTCACACGTGTTTGTGTGTGTGTGTGTTCAATCATGTTGGTGTACACAATGCTTGTGTGCTGAATACATACCTTGTATACATGTCCATTTTACCCATTTTGTATGTTTGTTTCCAAGCTATATTTTATATATTTACCAGTACATATATAGATAATTTAGGGCTACAGGGGAGATTAGTTTTTGGGCTACATTATTTGTCTCCAGGAGGCTTTGCTCAGCAGTTAGACAAATAATGTCACCACACAACTGGAATTACCTTTTCTTGGTACAAACAATTTTTTCCAGCCAAAAGAAAATAATTTAGGGCCACAGGAGAGATTAGTTTTGGGGCTAGATTATTGCGCGCTCTCTCTCTCTCTCTCTCTCTCTCTCTCTCTCTCTCTCTCTCTCAAGAAGGAGACAAATAATGTCACCACACAACTGGGATTTTCTTTTCTTTATATAAACACTGACATAAATTATTTTTGTCAACCAATTTTTTCCAGCAAAATTGAAAATAACCTTGGGAGTTTTGCAATATAATTATCAGTATTAATCAGGCACCATTTTGCCTTGCATCTTTAACTATATAGATCATCAGGTCATGTACAATTTTCATGAAAATCTGTATAATTACCATAATAGAATATTATGATATTACTTTATTATGACATTTAATCATTGGATGCCAAATGAAAATAACAGTAAGGAAATAATATCTTTATACTTATAACTGTTATCAGTTCTTTTTGGAAAAATGTTCTGTGGCCATTGGTATGAAACATTAATACTGGGTACACAGATCTGAAGTGTGTACTGACTGGGAGGAGATATTTAATTTATGATTTTCTTGCAAATTTGCATTTGTTATCTTGAAAATATGGCAAGTGTTGCTATTACTAGTGCTGTGATGTGCTGCATGGAAATTTTTATGGAATAGCATGTTGATTGATGAATGAACCATTTTGATTAAGTGTAGAAGTTTTTAATTTGCAGTTGCATTATTAAATGTTATGTTTGATCCAGCTGGTGCAGATTGGGGGTGTTTTGACGAACTCGGGTCTGAAATAAAACATTTCTGGTTGTTGCTTGCTTTGCTGTTGCTCGGTGATGTGCATAGCCCACATATCTGGAACAGTGTTTTCTGTTAATTTCTAACATAAATATTTTCTCACACATAAGTTTATTTGATATGTTTCACAGTCAATTTGGGTAATTTTTTCTTCTACTCACAGCCTTTTTAATTGAACAACTCAAGTGGCCTAGTGGTTAGAGCATGTGGGAGGTCGTGAGTTCCAACACCAACCAATTCATACCAAAAGACTAAAAATGGTACTTGCAGCTGCTTCACTAGGCGCTCAGCACATGACCGGTTGGCCTAGTGTCAGGATAATGTGACTGTGTGGGACATGCTTCATATCAGAGACATGATGTCACAGTGCTAGATATCACTATAAACTGCCACACTGCAGACATTGTAGCAGTATAATTGATTTATTTTGTAAGCTACATTAAAAATCCAACATTTGTAGATACTGGACAAATCGGGTTATTTTATATTCTTGGGTTTTCATTGCTTTGTGTTTCTCACATTTTCGCCACTGTCCTTGTCTTTGTCTGTCTCACTTTAAACTAGAATATTCTAAATTTCATTCACAATCTTGCATTAGCAAGGCTTTTGGAAATTTCTTACAAATTGTCAAGGAAGGTATTTTTGTAATTTATGCAATGTTCACCTGAAATGTGAGAAGGAGAATATTTTGGGGCCAATTTCTGAATACATCTCAGCAAATTGGCTTTCAATTGATTTCCCTTTAGCCTGATGCCTAGTTATGTTAAACATATTGATTTTCATTGCATAATTTATTCACACATATGCAAAAAGGGAAATGTTTGAGGTGTTTTTTCTTCTTTTTGGACACAACATTTTCATGTCCTGATCACTTTTTACTCCACAACCCCATCTTATCCTATTTTTTGCAAAGTTTCACCTGTCCATGTTCACACTCACAGTTCTGCCTTAGATCTAAGGTCGTAAAGTTTAAAATCCGTATAAAAAAATCCAATTCTGACAATTGGCAAAAAAACATCAGGTTAAAAAAGATGTTTTTCCCACTGTATTTTGTAATGTGAGTAGAAAGTCCAGATTATTTGGTATCATTGTAGAGCCATCCACTTTGGTGCATCTTAAATGACATTGACACTACAGAGAAGTAGGGTACAGAGAAGTAGGGTACTACCTCCTGACATATAAACATGGAACCAGGAGTTAACGAGTTATCATTCCACTTGATTTTTCTGTGTTCTTCACCATCTACCCTCTACATTAAATTGCAACATATTTTTAAACTGTAAAGTGTATAATAAAGATGATATTGTGCAGTGTTTTATTTACAAATGGCTTCATGGCCAAAATCCAAACTTATGAGTCCTATTCAAGCTGATGATCAGTCTTCAATAGTTTGTTTTTAAAAAAATAATTATATTGTTTAAATACACAACACAAATATTAGTTATATAATGTGACTAAAGCCAAAAAGGCAATTCCCTGGTCGGAAGCATCGGAAATTTCTGTATTGGTTAGAAATCTTGTTGATGGTTTCATGTCATCAGAAATAATCTCTGCATATAAGTCAAGGCATTTATAGTTAGATATGTCAAGTTATTTCATCTGCCATTGCTGTCACAAATGGCGGATTTTGCAGGTCGTGTATGAGACTATCCTCAACAACGAATGGTAGGGTCTCCAGTAACTCTGAACAGGTAGTAGCTGAGTCATACTGAATGGTGGAATTCTTCAAAATGCCAGTGGCATAAATTTCTTGAGTCATGTATTAAATTAGTAAAAGATTTGTAATTTAATAAAATGGGATATCTTCTACACTTAGCCAGTGCACACACTTAAGTAGCACTTTCCTTGCTGTCTTGTTTGTAAAACTGCATTAAAATCTGCCAGGTGTTGTGGACCTTCAATCAGCAGTTGGTGTTCTGGTAACCCAGCGTGCCTTGCAGTCTACTGTTCTGAAAGTATTGCTTTATGCACATTTGGTCATGAATTTTTTTTTAAAGCCTCTGTACATATATGGCAAAGCACAAAGGCATCTTCACTGTATCATTCTTAACTGAACTTCTTTTTTAAAAACGTGGCCAGATGTATGTTTTCAAAATATTGCAGCACAAAGTTATGTTTTATCTTATGAGTAACTGGTACCTCATCTTTAGGTGATGAAGGCTTCACTTGTTCAATAACAATACTATTATTGATGGGCGGTTGTACAACCGTGGTCCAAATGATATTTTCATTTGTTTTGGATCTATTTTAATTTGTTTGCCTTTAAAGTTTTGCATACAATTTAACAAATAGAAATTGTTGCTTCATTGCATGACAAGGATACACATAAATTATTAGCTTCTCATGAGAATCACTTCAAAATCATGTGTTTATTTTCCACCTCTTTCTTGTGTGTGGTGGTTATAGGGTTCTAACATCTGGTTGCTACAAATGATATGACAGTTACAGGTCACATAAGGTCAACTCCAGGCTCCACACTTACTTGTAACCTTATGATAATAATATCAGCATAAGAAATTGATGTGTGCATGTTTTCCCTGTTTGGAAGAGTTGTAATTTTGCCAATAAAGAAGTTAGAGCATACCGATAATTTTGTGTAAATCAACAAAACATAACATTGGGTTGCATCAATTTACGTACTGGCGACTACTTTTGTGCATAAAATCTGAAAAGTCTATTTGACACATGTTGCATGGGTAGATAAAACACTGTATTGTGTTAGAACTTGACAATGAGAATTCAGACAGTGTGATCAGCACTGATGGTCTTTATTGTTTTGGATTTGATAGGCTTGCATTTATGAGCTCTGCCAAGTAGCTTGACTTCCTGTGCATGTATGTGTCTGTCTCTCTCAAAATGCTTTGTATGGTGTGTTATCAGAGTTGGAGAGACTCAAGTTGCTTTATGAAGGAAGCTCTTTTTGTTACATATCTGTTGTTTTTGAATTTATGATGACTCCATCAGGCGCAGCAGAAGACAACAAAGGTATCTTCTTTTTAAAAATAGTTCCTAGCACTAGGATACCATGACTGAGACAACTAGACGAAGACAGCTATTCTGAGATCAGAAAGTAAAGTTAGCAAATCAACTAGATTTCTCTGTCACATGGGTGAGAAAAAAGCAGTTGTATACATGTCGCTATTTTGACAACATTCTACAACACTAAAGCATTGCGAACTGATATTTTTACTTTAAGAGTTTGCCTTTTAGTTGCAACATACTGGTTTGGCATCCATGCTGTATTGACATATCTCTTGTTTAAATTTATTTTTAAGACGTTGCAAACATTTATTAAACTGCTTGGAAAGAATACACAAAATCAACTTTACAAGTTCATACATGGACCTGCTTCTGACCCTCTTGTGATTTTAGGGTGGTATGTGGGTCAGTTACAGTCTAAGTAAACAAGACATCAAAGTCTATGCAATTCTGTTTACATACTGCAGTTTCAATTTTCAACAGGCTTATATTATACAAACTAGCTTGTTTGTTACTGGACTAGTTCATATATCATATGGCAACATATTGATCTTCAGAAGCTGATGAGGAAAAGTGGAATTACAGTCAGCTCATGAATCAGTTAATTAAGTTTTGTCTGAGACAGTTACAGCCAAACATGTCCTTAGTTTTATTGCAGTTTCACTTTGCGTAAGAAGAGGGGGCTGACTTTTATTTGCTTTTTTAAATGATCAAAAAACCCATTTGCCCTCCCCCCTTTTGAAAGGCTGTTATAGCGGTCTACTTAGGCCATTACAAAATCGATAGCATTATCGAAGGAAATTGCATCTGTCTCTATTATGGTGGCATGTGTTAAACAAATATGCATATGGATTACTGGCAAAGACCAGGCTGTAATTGATAGAAATGGAAAGCTTTGGGGATAATATTGATGGTCTGTGTTTAAACTGTAGCATTGAAGCATTCGTATTTCTGTATTTGGTAGAAGCAGTGTGAACTTATGTGGCCTTAATGTATTTTTAGGAATTTGGCCTGTACCCCATGTTTTCGTTGATGTGATTTACATAGCCTAAAGAAATCAAGCTGTGCAAGAGTCATAGATAAGCAGCTTATTTTTGCAATTTACTAAAGCTCATAATGTTTCATGTGTCCAAAGCTTGTAAAAAGTTAAATTTTAAGTATTTAATCAAACATTGCATATTTTGCCTACTGTAAGCACCCGTTTTCTTTTGTTTTATAGCACATTCGATTATCATAAACTTTAAAATCAGAATTTCACAGCATTTTTTGTGCACATATGCAATATAGTATTTTATAAGAGTGAAGATAGTTAATCGTACAGAGCCATCAAATCAAGTACATACCAAGTTGGTCTTTGTCACTAAGCCATTGATTATTGTATAAACACTCTGCAGAAGTGAATGTGTCAAGACAAGAAAGCATTTTATGCATGCATATGCACAGTGGGTGCAGCTACATTTATCTGTTTTAAACTTTTTGCTTAAGAACCCATCTGTAAATAATTTGAAAACATTGTATTATAAGATTACTGCACATTATTTACAAAAACAAAACAAAAATTGGTTAAATAGCCATCCCATGCCTCCACGTGTCATCAGTTCATAGAATATACCTGTGTAACAATTTTCAACCTTAAAATAATTTAATAGGCCTCCATTTAAATGACAGTTTGCGAAATGAATCCAGCCTTTGTTTTTATTGGAAATATTTTGGTAGCAGTCACATTGAATCATTGCTTTAGAAACTGCTTTGATCCTTGTCACAGTTAATTGCTTATATAATTAAAAGAAAATAAACTAGTAACCATTAATGAAACATGTTCCACAAATAATAAATACAAATATTTCTTCCGAACATATGCACAAACATTTCATGAACAAATATGCAAGACTTCATATCTTGAACTGAGACGTATCAGTTCCATTCGCAAATATCTTTCAGTGTGTTCATTAGTACTTTCAAGACTGGACTTTTGTAACTCAATTCTGTCAGGTTCGTCACAATATCTACTCCAGAAACTTCAAAAAGTTAAAAACACAGCTGCTCAGATCATCTTTAGAGTACCTCGATCAGAGCACACCTCCCCACTGCTCAAACACAAAATTTGTTCTCTGTGCTATGTTTCACTGACAGATTCCAGTCCAACATACCTATCTAGCCTCACCCATGTGTATACACCAGCAAGATACTTATGCTCCTCTTCTGACAATTGTATACTCATTGTTCCCACTATGAAAATGAAGTCATATGGACCGCGTTCTTTTGCATACCAGGACCCTGGGATGTCGAATGAATTTCCTATTGAAATTAGACACAAATACACAGTGATCCTTTTTAAGAGTGCTCTTAAAACTCACCTTTTTCGACTGTATTAACAAACTTAGAGACCTAATAATGTTTAGTACCTTATATGTTTTCAGCAAAGTTTTATGTTCTCCAATTTCTTGTTTTTTTTTTTTTTTGTTTTTCTGTTGTGTATTCATATACATGTAATTATAGATGTTGTAAAATGCTTAGAGCTTCTAAAGATTAGGGTGCTACACAAAGTCCTCATTATTATTATTATTATTATTATTATCCTAGGTTATTTGCACATTTCAAATTTCATTTATATTTGCAGGTATAATTTTGTGTGTCTTTATGAAAAATGATATCTATTTTGGAACCATGTAAGGGTCTGCCGGTTATCAAAGTGTTATTATTACAATATCGCACAAGCCCTGGTCAGAGGTATTGCACATATTGGAAAAACAACACTCGAACCGCCTCCCGCTAATTCTCGTTATCTAAAGGAATGACCTCAACGGTGTAATTTGCCCGGTTAATGGATATGGTAATCTGAGATGGTACCTTGAACAAAGACAACACACGAGCCCCCGTAAAGATAAAATATGAATTTAAGTACAATACAATTAAGAGAAGAATGGCACAATAAATTACAATGTTCTTTCCCTCTGACGATTCTTCGTTCAGAAGTAATTCAAAACTCGAAGCTTTAAGATAGCAGATACGTTAATTAAAATTCAGAACACTAATAAAATAGATGAATTTAACCGTTAATGACTGATAGTACTTTCATCATGGAATCGAATGTTCATTAACATTGGACTGTTTGGGAAATTCACAATAACCTTGTTCGACGACTGGTTTTTTCTCTTCTGCGTTCGTCTTGACTTGCTTGCCCTTTGGTTGTAAGCGGGATTACACAACTGTCTTCCAACTTCTTTTTCCGTCTCTGAATTTCGACTTCCTCGATATTTCTTATTCGATCTTCAAACAAACTATTTTTCCTTTGAAAAGAAAAGGGTAAAATGCCCTAAGTATCTCGTTACTTTAAGAGTTGAGATTGTCCGTCCGTCTTCAGGTTCGAACAATCAGACCTTACTATCAGGGTTATCATTTATACGGCTAACAAATACTATACAAGTCTTCAGATCAATAGAGCTATACTGCTAATTATCGACATCAGAATTCGGGAAAGTCATATATTCCCATAAATCATTACGTAAAGTGAGGCAATATATCATAACACAATTCATATTTATTATTTACTAATATGATAAATTCAAATTAATGTAACACTTTCCAATCATAAATGTACATGGCGGGTTTCCTACACCACCCATTTACCTACCTAAGTATATAAGGTAAAAATGTTAATTCAGAATTCAAAAATACATTATTAAATCAATGTAATACCGAACTATCAAAAATATGAACACATCATGCATCTGTAACGAAGAAACATATCAAAGTATGTTATTAAATCAATGTAATACCGAACTATTTGTATCATAGTATTGATACATTATGCATCTGTGACAAAGAAAAACATCATATACATTACATCATGATAAAGGTGAATTTGAGTTAAATACTTTGTGTTTTTGGCGTGCTTCTGCCTTTTGATTTCCGGCAGACTTTCCTGAGCTTATTGTTACGAAGGCACTGCTGTAAAAATACCTTCGGAATCTTCTCCTATGTTGGACTTAATAATGCTGACCGTCTCTTGCAGAGGTCTTCCTAGACTGACTAACATCATTTGATACATAGTATATATTTCTCCGATTCTGGGGTTCGACATCCCCCCCCCCCCTTCCCTCTACATTTGACCAATCGGAATAAATGCTATTCCTACGGACCTTTTGAAAACCGTCTATCAAGATGCCAAAAATGCCACTTAGGGTCGAAATATCACCTTATCATTTGTTTCCAATCACTCTGACAGCTCTACGTGAGGAATCACCTATTTTACGCGTGTCAAACACTCAGTCCGCTTTCACTCTAAATATTGTAACAGTCTGACCGAGGTAAACTAACATTCTTTTCGTTCAAAACTCTACTCCAAGACAGTTAATTGTCGGCTAGCCTACGAATTAATTAATGAATTTCACTGACGAAAAATTTGGCACTTGACAAACCATAAGATTGAAAAGGGAGACTCATTGTTAACACAGAAAGAAAAAAAAACAATAAACTTTTTTTGTTTGGTCTTTGACCTTGTACATGAAAACAACAATGAAATCCAGGCAAAGTCAGTAAACCAGAAAATATAGGGAATTCTTTATACAGTATATATTGTGCAGTGTTTCAAAGCTCAGGAGCTGCAGAGGCTCATTGGTTAGTGTCCTGTAGTTTTGGGTTTAAATATTACCATCAGATTGGTCTAGGTCTACTAAAGTGGTGTGACAAGGCACATCACTTGAATTGACCTTTAGGGATTGCTCTGCCTTCCAAATCACATGACATGACCACCTGTTAATCTGCAACAAACAAGCATACTTTTTGCAAGGAAATATGTTTCAGTTTAAGTGATGTATTTATTAATAATGATTTATGAGATTTGTAAACATGTAAAATTAAAAGTTGCATAAATTATGCTGCAGTAGACAAATATTTATCTTTGTACATGTAGTTCAAGTTTGTATAGTAATAACCTAAGTGTTTTATGTTAGTAAGTAGTAAAATAATTTTAAATTTACTGCAGAAGTTATTTTAGAAGGAAATTTACTCCAAATGATGCTAATGTATTTATTATATAATCTCCTTAGCATCTTATGAATCTTAACTGGCTTATATTTATGTTTTTTTTAAAAGTAAATGAATCTAAAATTAATAACAAAATAATTACTCTTGAGAAGTATACATAATTTATTTTAAAGTTCTATTGTTTGTGAGATGGAATTTTGATAATGATGTCTTTTGATGAAACATATAAATGCATGCATAATATATTGAAAAATATTTATCTGAAACCAGTGTTTTTTGCATTTTTTTAATTATTACATTCCTCCTTCAGCCTAATGAGAAAATAAAGAGTCACTTTAGTGTATGAAAGATTGAGACAATAAATGATTATTTTAAGACAAGCCAACATTAATGTCAAAATTTCCAGACTTTCATATAATGCAGTCTGCAGTTCAGTATTTCCTTTTCAAGAAATAATATACATGTACATCAAAGCCCAAAATTTAGGCAGTTCTCCACTCATATTCTAGAAACGCTTATGAATGCATATATTTTCAGTTTCAATTTCTTTTTTTTCCTACAAACTATCAATAAGACATGCTTTTCTACATATTTTTATGCAACAAACATGTTATTGTCATCAGTTATTTCCATATTCAGCTGATTGTACAAATGACCACAAAAAAGTCTTTATTTATTGAAGTTCTGTTTATGTTTTGGAAAAGAATATATATAATTCCTCTGTTTAGACAATCTGGATATCGACTAAGAACTACAAGGCTCCCAATGACCTGGACAGAGAAATCAACAAATCATTGCAAAATTTGTAAATGCTAATCATAATCAATTCATTATTGCCACAGGCAGCTTGTCCGAGGAAAATGGCAGACGAAAGCAATGCCTGGAGGTGTGTCTAATTTATGTTTGCTGATTGGCTAATGGATTAGCATGATTGACAAGGGGTGATAGGTCAATAGCAATGGCATTAAATAACCTGCTTGTGTTGTGCTGGAAAACACCATACCAACGGAACCAAATGAAACATGATATAAGAAATTGTCTGTGGTTCACACACACTTCATATTTACCAGAAATTGTATAATAAGAATGTGTAAACCTAAATTAAGATACAGCATTAACCCAAAAATTTTACTGAACCCAGGAAATTCTCCATTGAATGGCATAATTGTTTAATTTGATTTTTAATTCTACTGGTCATACATCAGAAGAGTGTATTGGATGAACTGTGGTCTGTTGTCCATCCATCCATTAGAGCAAGTTTGTTATTGATGCTCCTCCTAAACTACTTGGACGATTGATATTAACTTTCAACAAACATTCATCCCATAGTCTAGTTGATTCTTAATTTTTTGGTCCTGTTTGAACATCTAATATGGTCACTACAGCAGCAATCTTGAAATTATTCTTGTGGTTGCTTCTTCTGAATAGACAATCAGATCAACATGGTGTTTATACTGAAATGCTTTTTAGTATGTATAGTTGCTTCTAAATGTAAAAGGTGACAATTGGACACCCAATATAGCTACCATTGCAGCTGTCTTGAAAATCGTTTTTTCTAATACTGCCGCACATAAAGTCAATGTTACACATAGGTTTTCAAGAAGGGAGGACTGTGTCCCCCACTCTCCAAGTTAGGGTGGCTCACAACGTTTGATGGGACAGAGGAATATAATAGTGCATTATGTACTAATAAAGCTTTAGAAATAAGATATTCTTATTTACTTTTACAGTTTAGCTATCTTCACTGTGTCGTCTGCCCAGTACTTTTATAATCTAAATGCATGGACACCTATATTACTGCAGTAAAAGTTTGATCATGTGCACAATGTAATTCATGAAAACAGCAGCATGTTGTCATGTCAAAAATAAGAAACCACAAACACTGTACCATGGATTTTTCAGAACTTAAGATATCTGCATCTGTAGTATCTAGTACCAATTGCTCATTGATAATGGGCTTCTTTTACATTTTGTATGTAGCAGTGTATATAATGTTGTCTGATTTGTATAATTCCAGATATACAAGAGTTTTATGAATGTACACTGTTGGATGAGACCAAGTCAACACAACAGAAAACTCTGGAGACGTTGCAGATTGTGAACAAGTGGGAGAGAGAGCCGCCAATTATCAATTCTTTGCCCAGAACAGAGGTAGAGAAATGTTGTGTGGCACTCTTGATGTGTCTACATTTAATTTTTGATGCAAATTCATATTCGCCTATTATGCTGTGATTTCCAGCTGTCAATTCATCAGTATATCCATTTCAGAACAATATCTCATGTTACCCTCTAGAGCTGTAACATTATGTCGGTATATCAGTTGTCATCAGCACGCTAATGTGATGCAATTTGTATTGGTATAAATTCTTCTGTTTCAGTATTTTAATACTGTCAGTTAGGTAGGCTGATTGTGGAACAGTTTTGTAAAAGAATATACCGTCACCAGTTGAATGCATTTTGAAAAATAAAATAGCTGATGATTAATCATTGAAATAAGCCTGAACCATACTCAGTATTCAGAGTGATGTTTGAATTTGTTTGGCTTCAGACTCAAAGAAGATTGTGAAATTGATGGTTTATCATAGATTCTTTGATTGCAAGAAATGTTTTGCAGAGTCTGCTAGAGATCTGCCACTCAGGTGCATTGAGATCATCCATCTATTAAAACTGTAATTACTTAACTTTAAAGCTGCAAGGAGAAAAACATCTGTTACAAAATGTTATGTATCACAATGAAAAAGGACCATCATTAATGCTGAAAAGTGGTTTCAAAATGGTCTGCATGGTATTAAATATGTAGTGATTGCTTATTTTTGTGACATGATCCTTTAGTACAATATCATGCAACATGATTCATCAGGTATTAAAGAAGAATCCTGTTGATTTTGGGGTCAAAAGGTTCAAGTGAAATACTTGATTCTGGAAGTTTGTGGACCATACATGTCACAGTTAATATTGTGATTGTTTACTCGATTATAGACTTTCTGTCTTTGAGTGCTTGACTTTGTTGCTGAAATATACTTTGCAACCATGGTGTGTTGACTCTCTTGGTTGTTGACAAAAACAAACAAAAATTTGTACTTGATTTAGTAGGTGCATTTGCTTGATGTCATGTCTTCATTTGTTCTTTAAATTTGTAGTTCAGAGCAGTCACAATATCAATGACTATTGGTAACCAGGATATGACTTAGAATTCATTGGTAACCAGGATATGACATAGGACTCCTGGTATTTGACAAATAGTCAAACCTGTCAGTAGTGCCGCACATGGGAATAGGCATAGCTGGCCTTGTACACAGGTGTTCTCTTTTTGCAGGTTCACATTTCAGAAATGGTTTTTGAACAGATACCATGCACAGGATATTATTACATTCTCGACCAATTTTGTGCACTATTCAGTAAAATCACACACACATATATGCTGTTCTCTTAACATATAAATTAAATTCCAACTGACTTGTAACAAAATATTGATCTGAGTTTGTTTTGTGCTCCATGACAAAACATTAATTGCATTATTAATTGATAGCTAACATATGAATATGAAACAGAGAAAGGTCTTTTTTGTTTGGCCAACTTGTATAGCTGTCCACTTTCAAAAAGTATATGAATTAATCAGTTGCTCTCATTGCCAAGATAAAAAGACAGTAGGCTTTGTTAAAAAGACAGTAGGCTTTGTTAGAGACCATATATTTACAGTGAATGAAATTTGTTAGAGACCATATATTTACAGTGAATGAAAAGAAGCCTTATGTGGTAAATTGTTAGTAATTCATGAATCGAAACTTCACCTGCCTTTTATATGTAGACAATTTTTAAAACAGTGACTGACCCTGACCAAAATATAACTTGCATCTCTGGTCAGATATTATCTTTTATCACCAGAGAGATATAATAAATGAAGATATCAAACTATACTTGTCACACAGGCACTGTAGGTCACACAGGCACTGTAGGTCACACAGGCACTGTAGGTGGCTTGCATCTTGGCTACAACAACACAACTGTTTTTTCCAATTACAATCCAGCAAACAAATCACTTCAGCCCTCTCCTGAAATGATATAAACCGCCTTCAGATTTCACATTTTTTAGTTACATCGGTGATGTGACAAGAAGAGTACAGTGAGTACAAGTCAGATAGGAAAGGTTTGCACATTGATTCACTTGTTGTTAATTTATCTAAACAATGCCTTGAAACAAAAGTTGAATTTTTACATGCATTGCACTGCCATTGTTGATGCATTTTGCTGTCAAGCTGTCATAAACGATTATTTGGTAAGAAAACACTTCACTGCTGTGTGGATAGCAGGTGACTCTTGTATACAGGACTTTTGTAGGAAACTTGTTTGGGGTGGTGATTGGGTGAAGATTTAGAAAAGATTATTTTTTAGATCAAGTGACTGCTATATAAAGGTTACTGTTTGGATATGTTTGACTGTATATATTATGTGACAATTGAAAAGAACTGGAACTGGTAAGGATTGATCTACACATATAATTGATGAAATTTATAAAACGAGTCCGATAATTTATGCTGTTTGCATTCCTTAGCAAGCAGAAAATTATTTCATGAATTGTATAGTTTCTTCAGATAGTCAGATTTAACAGTAAAGTGAAACTGGTCACATATTTTGTGTTCATGTTAATTCATTTTTACTATTTAGAAATTAAACAAAATAATTTAAGATTCTGTTTCTCATGTGACTTTAAAAAACTTAATTAATTGGACATGTTCAGCATCATGAAATTTTATATAGAAAAAATATAATTTGGACATACCAAAGTAATGCAGTCTCTATGTGAAAAGGTTAATTTAGCAGGGGGTATCAATTTGTGTAATTTATTAGTGGATCGGGTAGAAGGATTTTCTTCTTCTGGTAGATCGTAATGGTTCATTTGTTCTTTGATTTGTAATGAAAATTTTTAACCATCATATGACAGTGCACTAACAGTATGTATTATCTGTCATTTGAAAAGAACTGTTGAACAAATGAGCTATCTACAACTTCATTTACGGAAGTTATGCGTCTAGATTGTCTTTATAATTATTGTCTGCACCATAACTTTATTTAGAGTTCTTGGAGCTAAATTTAACATAAACTTTATGCTGGTAGTTTTTTTAAGGAGTTTGATTTTACTCGTTCCTTGATATTATTGCAGGAGTTATTACCCCTAATTGTTTTGTTTTCCTGACATTGGTTTTGCACCAATAATTTACATAGGACTTCTGAGTTGCAGCTGAAATTGGACTATGTGACTGTAAACTGATGAGATCTCAAATGAGTTTGAATTCTAGTGTTCCACAATATCATTGGTAAGAATTATGGTCTCTGATTTCTCAGCCCTCCCCACTTTGATTTCTGTAGCATAACTTGATCAGGATTTCCACCAGATTTAGCATGCCCTTTTATGTCAGTAAGACCTTAAATGAATTTTGATTTTAGTATTCAACAATATTATTTGCAGTAGCTGTTCCCTATGATTGTCCATAACAATTCCTTTAGGTTTCTGCAGCATTACTTTACTAGTTTTTGGAATCTAGCCTTATAGTGGTGAGAATAAATTAAATCAAACATTTAATATTAGGATTTAGAAAACAGTGCTTGAGTATTTGCCCCATTTGCTTATTCCTCATTAATTTCTATAGCACAATGTTACAAAGGAGTTTTGAATTTAAACCAGATTTATCATGGATCTTTACATTGATGAATTTGATTTTCAGTGTTCTATGTCACTTAGGGTTATGGCCCCCAAAAGCCCTTTGCTCCTAAATTTTGCTTTCTAACTAAAGTTGCTCTGTTTAAATTCTTGCTAGCAGATATTTAGGAGTTTTTCATATTTGGATGCACACATTGCTTATACATATGGTTTGTATATTTATGTAATGCTGAACAATTTGTGATCAGATTAATTTTAGTAATACTGGGCCTAGAAGGGTAGATTATTTGTTTTCATTTCTGACTGAGCAGGTTAAGAAATTGGCCCTTTTACTCTCTAAATTGCAAATCTATTGACAAATTATGGTCAGATACCTCGGTATTCATGGTTTCTTCGAGGCCATTGATATTGGGTAAATGAAAGTAAATCAGGGAATTAAGAACATGGTACTATAATACTTAATTATAAGTTGAAATTAAATGAAAACTGCACTGACCCAGATCTGCAGTTGTATAATGTGCAGGCCGATCTGTGTGTGCTCTTTGTCAAATCTAATCAATTGATCAAGTTATAAAGACTCTGATGTGCAGGTAGATTATGCAATGGCAGATCAGGGTCTATGTTGTTTGTAGTTGGACCCAACACTTAAGACTGTATAATACAGTAACCCTTGCAATGTGCTGCTTGAATTTTGATTTCTTTTGGAATTATAAATTATTGTTTGGATTCAGGAATGAGTTGGAGTTGAGTGTTGGTGAGTATTAATGTGGTGAAGACTTCATGATGCTTTCCCCTGCCATTGTTAGAAGGGAACTTTCTCACTGCAGCATATTCCTGTTAGAATTCTGTTTGCCAACAATTGATAAACATCTACACTCAAAGAGAAGCTTGCAAGTTTTGGATCGGTAAGTCTGTGCCATGATGTTTTTAAAATTGTTTTAATAAATGAAACCGATTTCGTAAATCAGGGACCCAAACTTCAAAATTACACCAACTTTTTATGGTGAAGTTGTATATTTTCAACTTGATCTCCATATGTAACTATTATTGCTTATGCTAAATTTATATTGTTTTTAGAAGGTGCGTGTTCCTTCTGAAGAAGACTTGCCACCTCCACCACCAGAATTGACAGATGAGGATGAAGTGAAGCCTGAAACTGTAAAGGTTGAGTCAGCCCCAGTTGTTCGTGTTATTCCTCCTGTCATTCCACCAAAACCAGTTAATCACACAAAGTATGACCATGAGATAATAGGAGATAAAGAACTTCCACCTCCACCGGTAAGTAATTTTAGGTTCAATCTAGGCATTTAGAGTTCCTGAACTTGCTGCTAATTTTCTGTTAGGGTACCAATTTTTGTGGATATTGTGGTGCAAGAGACCATGAACTAAAGATCCCAATATAAGATAAAACTATACCTCAAAGGTTTGAGGGACCCTGAGTGGCCGAGTGGTCTAAAGCGCTCTCTGTTACAGATCACTGCCATCTCATCTCTGTCTGCATGGGTTCGAATCTCAGATTTGGCTAATGTTGGTATGTGAGAAAGTGTGCCAGTAGCTTCTCGTGGGTCGGTCTTCTTTTTTTTGGGGTGGTGGTGGTGGTTCTTCCTTCATTGTTAATACTGGCCACCATGTATAGCCTATTTTGTGCTGAAAAAAGGCGTTGAACCCAACAAAAACAACAACAATACCTCAAAGGAAACACTAGGACACCCTTCCATGTCATGTAATTTAAATACCAATGCAAATAATATTTGCACAACCTTGAACAGTCATACCCACATGGAGAGTCACAGCAGTAAGATGTCATCAGATTAATAGTATTTTGTTTGAAAAAGTGACCTAATTGAAACTTGACTTCTAGAAAAAGTCCTTCCTGAAATTAAAAACTTTGTCAGCAGAAAGGTAATCCATTCCAATTTGGCCTTTGTTTAACATTGACTTTAAATTCAAAAAGCTATCTACTTAATCAGTAATGAAGAGAAAGAAAACCAAAGGTATTTAATGAAAAAGAAAAAAAAAATCTGATCAAATTCAGTAAAAGATATTTACAAAGCAACATACACCATACCAATTAGAAATAAGGCCGAACAACAGACTGTATAGATCTGTATCCACCATTGCATAATGCGACAGCAGATTTGGTTCCATGCATATTTTTTTTTTATAACTATACCTATTGTGTTTTACAGCTTATGTCATAAACCAGACATAAGAATATGCAGATTATTTCCTAGTCTGGTTCCATGCTTCATATGCTCCCTGCATTTTCTGTTATTCGTATATATGGGGTGAGCAACACGGGGCATATAAAGCAGGGAACCAGATTCATTATTCCTGCACTTTGTCTACTTATCATCCATATTGTACGATGCTGCATCCCTATCAATGACTGTATTGCGAGAACAGGCAGACACCACTGACATATATATAATCAGTTGTTAAAACGACCGCCTATTTAGTAACAATATTTCTGATAAAAAACAAAAGATAACAGGAATATTAAAAATGAATTGTTGTTAGCGGTGATAGACACTACAGTATATAAACCAGGCTAATATGTACATGTCACGAATTGCCATTGTAGTGCAAAAGTTGACGTAGTGGTAACGTGTATTGTTTTTCTTTATAGTTAATCCATTATGCAGAAGGTGAATAAGGTCATTGTCTATTAAAACAGCAAGAGAGAATTGTTTGCAGGACTCGATTGATAGTGTTCAAGATTTGGGATGTTTGTTGTTATTCCCCCAATGTTATTAAACTAGTTGATAATATGTATCTCCATTAGTACCACACCCACCTCCTAAACCACAACCTTACCACACCACAGCCTTACTATATTACACCCTTTCAATGTTTCAGATGTTACTGACTTAGAGTAAAAATGTATAGTTAGCTCATAACCACAAGGGTGTTTTGTACCCAAACACATGTAGTCATGGAACTTGCTTTGGGGATGAATCTAGATGGGTAATATGCCCTCTTTACAAAAAAGGTCACTGTTACATATATTTGATGCATTATGTCTTTAGGTGGATTTTATTTTAACTGTTTATGCTAGAATTATTATTCAAGTTGAGTGAAGTTATTTTCTTAATGATATTTAATGTATATAAAACCTATATCTGCACAGACACTAAATAGAAAAACTATACATGGTATTATCAGAATACATTACTTCTTGTAACATTATTACCCGGTCAGTGTTGCCAACATATTGATCTTTATATCTTCCTTGTGTTCACAACAGGGACCAAGAGCTCTTGAGACCATTTATCTTGTATGTCATAATGCGTTACCATATGTCTTGCATAGTAAGTGCATCATCCAACTTTACAAAATTTTTAACAAGTTATGAATTACAGCAAAATTTTCCAATAGTAAATGCAGACACGTTCTCAAGAAATTTACTTGGTGCCAGTGCTTAGGCCAAGGAAAATGTTTCCTATTGTGCTATATATATATATATATATATATATATATATATATATATATATATATATATATAATTTCGAAACCATGGAGGAAAAGGTGCAAGAGTCAGCAATGATAAACAGGGACAGTTGGCCAGCCAGAAACATTTTTTGGGGTGGGGGTCTGATTATGAGAGTAGTAGTAAATATGGTGCCAAATATATTAAGTGTACTGAAAGGGACCTGTTAGTCTTGGTTAATTATAAAGCTTATCCAGCACATTTAGTTGGTTGACAGTGTTGTTGTATATATACACGTATTTTATATTCAGTGTTTAGTGTGCTGGACTTGCAAACCAAAGGTTGCAGGTTGAAATCCTGTACACATCAGCAGGGATTGGATGCTGTATAATGTCTGAGGGCAAGACATTTAACTCCTGCTGCCTCGGCACTGTTTAGCCTTTCATGTGGTTATGTGCAATTAAACACCAATTAAGTAACAGTTTAAATATTTGAGATGTTACATGTGATTCTAGGATGTGTAAGCTTGGTGCTATATGCATTTTCTACCAATATAGATAAAATCATACCATTGCCAAAAATTTTTTTTAAAAGGTTGTTGTTGATTTAAAAAAATAATTTATTTAGTTACTTGTGCATTGTATTAGTTGGAATTATGCATCTCATTTCCGAGATGGACTTTTGGAAACTTTGATTTAATTACTATAATGTTGAATTCTTTGCATAATGGAATATCTAATGTCAGTGAGTTCAAATTTGCATAGTCGAATGTTTATCCCTTTGCCAACAGAGTTAGGTGCTTACATGTTTTATTTGACCATTCATTTGTATACTCTTGAGTTTGTTTATTTTGCTCTGTCTTGGACTATTGTATCTAGACTTGTAAAAATTAGTATATAGATGTATCTAAAGGAGAGTAACTCCGCTATGTTAAAGGTAGGTCACTGACTGAATCTTCCCACTGGAGTTACTTTTGTATTTGCAATGGTATATTGGGCAATATGGACCGTTACAGTGGCCTAGATGTTAGAGTGCCAGTCTTGGATACAGAAGATAATGGGTTTGATCCCTGGCCGAGTCATACTAAAGATTAAAAAAAATGGTATTTACATCTGCCCTACTTGTCACTCAGCATTCAGAGGTTAATGTTAGGACTGGTTGGCCTAGTGTCAGGCTAATTTGACTGGGTGGAACATTATGTTGCATGTCTGCGGCATGATGCCCTGAGTGCTAGACATCACTATAAACTGCGAAACTGCATACATCATAGCAATATGACTAAAAAAATTGTTAAAGCTATGTTAAAAATCCGAAAACCCTCACAAATATTGGACAGTATCTTAGACCCTACTCTTAATTATACTTATATATTAAAATTTGGTGTGTATATGAATAATAAGGTGAGTAACCCAGCCATACCAAAACTAGATCATTGTACCCTAATTTTCACACTGGAGTGAATTTGTATTTCTAGGTATGCCATTTACTTCCTTAATATCTAAGACCCTGTTTCATGAAAACATCAAAATTGTGCTGAGGATACAACTCTGGAGAATAACTCAATCTGTCCTGTTGACAGGATTCAGAAACAGAGAGGAGGCCTGCGAGTGAAAGACTGGTCTAAATTGCTCACTGTTATGGATCACTGCCATCTCACCTCCGTCTGTGTGGGTTCGAATCTCAGGCTCGGTCAATGTGGGTATATAAGAAAGCTTGCCAGTAACTTCTCATTGGTTGATGTTTTTTTTCTTTTTTTTTTTTTCTTGAGTTATTCCTCCATCAGTGATACTGATCGCCATGTATAGCCTATCTTGTGCTGAAAAATGGCATTGAACCCTACAACAACAACTGTAACAACAGTAACAAACAACTTTCAATGGCATTGTTTTTAAAGGAGATGGTTGGGGATTTGTAAATTTGAATGGGATAGATTTGATAATCTTGCTGGTTACAATGAAATTAGAAACTGTAAATCAGTGAATGAAATTAGTAAGCGTTATGCATTTTTAATACATCATTCCTTGATGCTTTGTTTTAAAATTTTTTATAAATATAAAAATTGGAACTGAATTGCTAGGTAACAGATAATTTACAACCAGTGGTTAATTAAAAACAGTGTATTGCATCAGAGTGAATTAAGAACAGTTTTAATATATAACATCCTGAAGTACTTAAATGTGTTGTCATTTAGGCCTTGATGAACCTCGTAGCTATGTATGATGCCAAGTGGGATCCTAATATAGATGCATCTTTTTTCACTCAAACTGTCTCCTGGTGTTTTTTGAGAAGAACTAAATTTCAGGACAGATTCATTTTTCAGCTTTGATC
Organism: Unio pictorum; assembly: GCA_030141615.1. Lineage (NCBI taxonomy): Eukaryota > Metazoa > Mollusca > Bivalvia > Unionida > Unionidae > Unio > Unio pictorum. Next base: position 8,470,137 of record JARLTB010000046.1, on the reverse strand, counting down.
TTTTTGCAACAGACTGGATATCTTTATTAAGTTACAGTCTGTGAAAATGCATCAAACTGTGCACAGCTGAAAGGAAATGTTTCAGATAAATTTAATGGACTAGACCAATAATTTGTACAGCTATAAAAGACAATTCATTTTCTTGAGCTACATCACATTTACTGTTGTTCTGAATTTAGAAGATCCATCAGCAGGAGCAAATTAATGTTGATTTGCTATAGGCAAAACAAATTTAATTCAAAAGTTAAAGGGAGTGGTTTTGCTGCTTCAAGAGATAAAGCATTGTCTCATTTATGGCGCAGAGTAGTGGTATCACTTACTGCAAGCATAATATGGTATCCATTAGGATATGTGCCATGTATTTTGATTGTAAGTTGGATCCAGCTGAGAATACATCATTGACCCAAATTTGCTGTTGCATAATACACTGGCAGATCTGGATCTATGCAGTTTGTAAGGAGTAATCAGTAGAACAAACAACATTGATCCTGATCAGCCTTCACATTATAATTAAATGTCTTACCTGTTGAATATTATTATTCACTGTTAGCTCTGGCTTGTTTTTCTTCAAAGTATTGTTGGCTGGTAAAGTATATACATGTTCTGAAGCAGCAATGTTAGCACTTTTGTGGATACTCAAGTTTGTGGGTTAGCCTCAGAGTTTGCATATTTATATTCATTTTATATCATCGATTAACCTCTGTCCTGATAAATAATACAAGAGAACCAAAAATATGCCAACAGAAAGAAAATGCATGATATAGAGGCAATGCAGCTGACAACACCAAGTCTATATGATCTTTTATTGTGCCCAGTGCCCAAGAATCTGTACATTCTGATGATCATGTTTTATTGGTTATTCAATCCGATGGATCACAAGTATGGTTTAATCTTAAATATGAGCAAAGAATAAAGTGCATGCAGTTTTGTCATTAAAAAAAAAATTAGTTGTGACAGCAGTAATGTGAATGAAGTATAAGTGTAAATTAAGTCTTCAGTTTCATTTTGCATAAATCATTTCATTATTCTTTCTTTCATTTTCTTTCATTTTTATATATACTTTATGCTCTTTTTGTTTTCTCTGTTTTTATGGATCTCACAGCATATAATGATTTATGGCATGAAGTGGCCAAGACAGTTATCAGATGCAGTTTGCATATGTTTGCATTGAAACAATACGAATTGCTTCATAAGGTTCCTAATTTTTCTTTAGTGCTGTGGTCATAGATCAGAAGATCTTATCTGATGCTCTGTTGTCCAACGTCTGTATATCTATAAGTACAAGTTGGTTATTGCTACTCATTTTAAACTACTTAGACTGAAGCCATGAAGTTGTACAATACAACCCATGGCCATGTATATCCTAATTGAAAATGTTGCCATAGCTTGTTACAGCTACTCCTACCAAATGCAATGGTGATATCAATATTGGATTTTTGCTGAAATGCTTCATATCTGGTGTTGATCTGATGAGCAATATTCCTGCCATAGTGGCCATTCTGGAAATCATGTTATTACTACTCCCAAATCGAAAGTCATATTGACATGTTGTTTTCATGAGTTGACTTCTTAGGATGTCTAGTTGGTACCAATCTGAAGTATGGTCACCACAGTGGAGGGCTTTAAATTTTCTTTTTTGCTACACCTCTGAATTTGTGGTTATATCAACATTGGGTTTTCACCAAAAGACTTTGTATGATGTATGCTTGGTACTAAATGAAAATGGGACTTAACTTTATATCCAAAATGGCCACCACATGTTGTCAGAGTTGCCTTCAAAATAGTCTGAATTCCAAGAATGGGACAAAATTAGACGAAGAAAAAAAAAAAAAATAACTTGAGCATTAAAATGCAAATTGTGAAATGTAGTGATTTTTAAAACTTGTTTTTTGCATATTTATGTTAAAGTCTGAGTCTATATCCCCATTTGTTTGTAACCCCTTCCCCTGCTGATTTTAGTAATGAAAAGCATAAACAAGATAAAAAGTCAATAAATCGTACTCATTTCATTCATTGATTTATAATTTCTAAACTGATTGCGACCAGGATGTCCGTAACACCTTTATTGTCTGCGCGTCTGGTGCTTAAGGGTAGTTTTCACTATCAACCATGTCATGCTCTAGATCAATTTCCAGTTCCTGGACAAGTTTATTTTCAGTGAAGGGGCGGAGGCATAGCTACACATGTATGTACATAGAAGGTAGATTTTCCAGGTGGCAAAGGGATATAACTCTTAACCTTACTGTAATTGACGGCGGTATCTGGGAGTAACCAAATAGGAGCAATGACGTCACTCTTTTTGCGGAAATAGACTGATAATTATGGTATAAAATTGTCACCTCAAAAATAGGTTACAGTGAGAAATCAGAAACAGTTTCCATGATAATATAACTTTTTATTTGCTTTTTGGATGAAAAATATTGGATAAAATATTTTATTAGTGTACCTCGATATTCTTAAAGCATAATATGCTTTCAAGAGAGCTAAAAAAAATAGTTTTTCACTGTTTTTTCTCTCTTTTTTTTGAATTTTGTCCATATATTTTGTGGGAATTCTGTAGAATCTAGTGTTCTGGCATTTATGATCATCAAATTAGCAGTATTGAGGTGATATGACAGTTTAGGCTGACTTATTTTGTTAAGATCATTTTCTGACATTGACCTTGATGTCATGGAAATGTTCTGCTTGGTACGTGATGCACATTACCCATGCATAGTCGTGTTTCTTCATTTTATTGAATATTTATTTCGAAGATGAATATTGAATATGAATTTGTGTATTTGAAAATTTATTTTGTGTGTTTTTTTTGTTTTTTCTTCATTACTGTTGAAGTTCTTGGTGGAGTAAATCATTAATACAAATTGCAAATAGAAAACTGGAAAGCCTTTCAAATGGACCATATTGCAGATGATGAGCTCACTATGTTTGCTGCGAGGGAAGGTGGAAGAACAACGCTGTAACTTGCAACTGAAGATTTATGTTGGAATAATGATTTTTAAAATGTATTGCAAAGGAACTGTTATTCTGCAAATCTGTTTACTTAATGAATAGAGGTAACAAATATCTTTCTAATGTCCAACAAATGATGTCTACAAAGTTCTACACAAGCTTGTAAGAGTTGTTTCTCTTGGTCACTTGGTTAACTGAGGGTGTTGCAGGACTTTGAAGAATACATTATTTTGCTATTTACTCAAAATATGCATTTTGTAAAAAAAAAATTACCTCACCTGTTTTTGATGTAATTGGGAAGTAAGTTGAGAACAGTTGAAATGTTCAATTTTTGGATTTAATCATGTGTTGTTGATTCCTAGGAATTGTATTTTTGTGTGTCCTCATTTAGAGTTTGCTTGAAGATTGATTGATCAGTGTAGTCAATACTAGGGTCAGGAAATCAAAGGAATGGATCTGAATTGCTTCCTGCAGATGTTGGCTTGGATGATACATTTTTCCATTAGGGAATTTGTCATATGGCTCTCAGGGAGTGAAAATAATGGAGCATGTGCTGCAATTTTTGATGGACCTCATCCGTTTTCGAGATGTATAAAGCATTAAACTTATTGGGTTTGAAAATTAATAAGTTCATTCTTGCAGCATAAACACTAGGGAAGAGCAGCAGTGTTTATAATAGAGATGGATATATAAATATTTCATTGTCAGTCACATTTTATTGCAGAACAGGAAATAGTGCATTGACAAAACCTGATGAACCCTTATAAATTATATGAGCTATGTAGCACTGGATTAAAATATACAGCTCATGTATGTTGTTTGTTATATTGATTACACCAAACAAACTGCATAGATCTAAATCTGCATGCACATCATGTGACTGAAGATCTGGATCAGTGCAGTGTGCAGTTGGACTCCACTTATAAGTGAGCACATGGAGTAATGCAATTAACACATTAACCCCTGGAGGTTTTTGCTGGTTTCACATGAAATGCAAGTAGGAAACACATTTTGGTGACAATTTCAGAATACATCCTAATACATCGACTTCCAAGCAATTTTACATTATCCCAATGCCTAATTGTGCTAATAAATACTGTTTTCCATTAGTTAGTTTGCTGGCGCATGAGCAGAATGTGAAAAGTTGAGTTCTTTCTTATTTTTGTGTGTGTTACTTAATGGACCCATAAATTTCATATGGAGAAGATTCTTTATTAAAAATGTCCACCTTATCCTAGTTTTTGTACAGGTTCACCTGTCTGTGCACTTCAGACCAGTCTGTCTTAGATCTGAGGCCATAAAGTCTAAAATCTGGATGCAAATTCGGATTCTGACCATGGGCGATTTTTGGGTGGAAAAAAAAAACGGAATCAAAGAATTAGGATTTTTCTTCTGTATTTGTAGTGCAGCTAAAATGTCCAGATTATTTGGTATCATTGTCGAGCTAAATATGTCTTCCTTTCTATAATACCACCCACTTTAGTGTATCATGCATGACCTCGACGCTACATTCTTTAGCAGTAAGCTACTACCTCATGCCCCGTAAACGCGGCTCTAGGGGTTTATTTTACATTTGTGTCACCACGTACTATGCACTAAAGTGGGTGGTATTATAGAAAGGTAGACAGATTTAGCTCAACAATGATATCAAATATTCTGGACATTTTAGTTGCACTACAAAATACAGAGGGAAAAACCAAAATGATTGGACCCATTTTTTTTTTGCCCAAAATTTACCTGTGGTTGGAGACCGATTTTTGTCCAGATTTTAGACTTTATGGCTTCAAATCTAAGGCAGACTGATCTGAACTGCACACGAACATGTGAACCTGTGCCAAAAGTAGGATACGAAAATGATTTGTCTGTTAAGCCAAAAAATAACCTCCAACTTTTCCCCTTTTGCTCTTTTGTGAGCAAAATAACCAATGAAAAACAATTTTTTTAACATAACTAGGCATTAGGCTAATGGAAAATTGCTTGGAAGTTCGATGTATTAGGATGTATTTGGAAAAAGTCCCCAAAATGTGTTTCCTACTCACATTTTATGCGAAAACAGCAAAACCTTCAGGGATTAATGTGTTAAAAGGCAAAGTTTAAAGTCAACTACACAGTCTGTTGTAGGATTCACAATTGTTAATTGACACTAATTTCTAAAAAAATCATTGAATGCGTAAGACTTGCAGACATTATTGTCAGACTATACTTTTGCTTGGTTAAAAATTCCAATATTTAAGATTTTACCCCTTTTTGATACACTTTGCATATGGTGGAATGTATCAATATCTAGCTGTCAGTTTAAAATTTGGTTTCCGCACAATAACTCAAATTGTCCACATTCTACACCTACCTGAACATGGAAGGAAGCATATTTTAGTTTAACTATACATATTTTATTTTAATAAATTATAGTTGGAGATTACAAGAGATGCAGTATAAAAGAAAAAATGCAGTGAGGGAGGAATTGACAATAAAAAAAATTCAAACATTTTGGACAAAATTGAGAAAATAGAAAAAAAGAAATTAAAGGACAATAAATAAATAAATAAATTAAGAGAAAGGAAGATAAAAAGCAAGATTAAAAGTGAACATTGTTCCTTATCAATCGATTCATAGAAGAGGCAATGGCAATCATTGGAAGAAAAATGTTAAAAGTGCTGTTTTGCAGTTGATCATGGCGCATGTGTGATAGTAACATATGGTTATGTAAATCTTGACATCTTTTCAAAAAGTTTATGATGGCATTGAAAATATGAATGTTTATTTCATACACATGTGTTGTGTCACAATACGAAAGGTACTAAAGTTAAATTACCATATGATGTGAGGGATTGAAAAAGTTTGTGTTCTTGGTAATAAATGCAGGGAAAAAAGAAGTGTCCTTTCTATGGGTCCACGTCTATTTAACTTTTGCTTCATGTGCTTTCTGTCACCATATGAGTTTATAAACCTTTATAAATTAAGATCACTCCAATGAAACACTAGGTACATCATGTGGGACTTTGACATAAAGGACTCCATGCTTGTATATAGCCAGTTAAATTTTCTCAAGTCGATATTAAATAAATTCTGTTAAATCATGAAGCTTCATCTGAAAATATTTTCCATTGCCAACTATGTTTTGTTAAACATGTTTCAAAAACTTTTATAAAATTAATTTTATTTAATTGGGAGGTCCATTTGAGTTTCTGCAGAACCAGTTGATTTCCATGTGGGCTGACACTGCTTGCCAGTGGAAAAACAGTCTACTACCTACATCCATTATAGTTTAAAACAAAATACACTGAGAGGCTGCACAATATGACTGTCAAACTTTAGTAGACCTTGCTAAGATAGGTCTTTTATTTATTTAATGAGATGACATGACTTCAGAGAAGATACTCTTGAGACCAATCAAGGAAGAACAGGAACATCTGGCAAATGCTTAGGTGATTCCTAAGAGATATCATTTGTTGAAGGATAAGCCGTTCCACAATCCAGTTTGAATTATTGACAACAGTGAAGGTGCTGTATCTATTAAAGGATATTTGCAATATTCCATGCAGGCCACATAGATGTTTTCCGAAACTTTAGTATGTTCTATATCTTGACTTTGCAGTGTCTAAGAGCAGTCATATAGACTGCCTCAAGGTCAAGGTTACAGCAAAGAATAATTAAGTCATTGCCCAGTTTTCAATATGCCTACATATATTTTCACAGAAGATTATCAAAGTGCTTTCCTTATCCAAATGCCCAGTCTTTGGCACAAAGATCAAGGTCGTTTGTAGTGAGAATGTTTCAGGATGATATATGTATTCATGTGTTTGTGGTACTCATTGGCTTATTACAAAAGCCTTAATGAATGCTGGGACCACTCCATATGTGGAGGATGTGGGTTCGTACCATGGCCGAGTGATACTAAAGACTTATAAAATTGGTAATGCCTTGCGTGGCACTCAGCGTTAAGAGGTTCATGTTAGGACTGGTCAGCCTGATGTCAGGATAATGTTGCTGGGTGGAGTATGCCACATGTCTGTGTCATGAATGTTAGAGAATATAAACTGCCACACTGCAAAGATATTAGCGATTTGACTCAAATTTTTAAAGCTACGTTAAAAATTCATACGCACACATACATGGATACAGATGTTTTGGGGTACAATTTTCAGATATAGAAAATTCAATTCTCAGATGATATATACAGATCATTTAAGAGAGATAGTACATATTCCCAGTTTACCTCGGAAGAAATCTTATAATAGATGATTTCTATTACATACCAAGCCTCTAATCTGAACTCGTTCATATCAACGAAATGATATACGACTTTATTACAGACATGAAAAATAAAGATGCACTTATAATTTCTGACCTCTATGAAAATTGTAATATGAATTTATAATGAATATATTCAACAATAATTACAGACATGAATTAAAAAAATATACATATTCCATAGCACTGAGACTGACCATGTGTTATATCTGAGCCTATACTCGATAGAGAATTTCTCCTGTCTTTCTCTGGATACAAGTCTTGTCCTTTCAACAATTTAATAACAAGAAGTACTTGCCATTCCCTGGAGTCAAACTTCCCCTTTCATAGTAATTTGGACTGATAAGTTCTATAATGTGGACTATTTTAATACCATTGAATTTTATTTGGGAACAAATTTAGCACAGCCAATCAGGATTACTACTTTATCTGGCAAAAATCTTGTCAGTCCATTAGAAGTCAAAAAATAATTATGTTGTCTGCCCTTTAATAACTATTCTGGAAGATGTCATTTTATGACACCTGTGTCAAATGCACCACATCTTCATTTTTCTTTGTTTTGTCTTCATTCTTGTCACTTTCACTTTACCACTATGACTTGGCTACGTTTTCATTGATATTATGACCTGGTGTGAGTGAAAAGATGAAATATACACAGAGAACTGGGCAAGATTATTGGGAAGAAATAATGCAATACGAGTGCCCTTAGACAAGAAAAATAACAAATTTAATCAAACAAATTAATAGTGGTAATTTCAATTCAACTTCATTGATATCATCAGGATTTAATAGCAGTGTCTAATTGGGATTTTTTTAATCATCATAATGAGTGGTGGAAATAGCACAATTTTGATGACTGATTGCATCACCTTCCTCTCGACTTTGTTTTAACATTTATAATTTCCTCGAGTCTTCCCATTCTGGCTGCCTTGCCCTTATTGAATTTCCTAGATTTTACTCTGAACTCGTAATTTCCCCCTTTCGGACTTCACTCGTCACTTCTCCCCTGTTTTTGGACTCTGTCTTTACACTGTTGAGTCTCACTCTAGGAAAACTGTTTCCTTAATGCTGTTAACTTTAGAGCTTGTGCATTCAGCACTAAACCCTGTCTTTCTCAAATGACATACACCTGATCCCTTGCTTATTTAACAAGGAGAGCACCATTTTTTTCCCTAGATTTCCTCGGAGCAACCTTCTCTAAGAAAATTGCGTACTAAAGAATTTTGATAAAGTTGTCACTTTAAATTCACATTACTTCCAAGGTGTACACCCTAATTTCACTTGGCTAATCATAAGCAGTGGTTTCTAAAAAAAAAATCTTAAGACAGTCATATGTTTCATCAGTCAGATTCTCTGAACGACCTTACATAACTTTTCCCTTTGAATACTGACTATCTGACACGGATCAGATATTCAGATGTCTCTTTCTCAAGACTATGTTAAGAGATCCAGTCAATTTCATTGAGTCGTGACACTGGCTCATTTGACGTTTTAACTCTGATGTAGAAGAAATTAAGAATGACCCTTCACAAAGACCCCCATGTCTAAATGTGATAAAATCTTAATGCTCAGTGCATTCAACTAAATTCAACGTTTATTCAAACTTCTACATTGTCACAATTTCTGCTGCATTCAGAAAATTGAAGGTGGTGGTCAGAACAGGGTTCCGAAAAGTTGCAAATTTGGTTCCAAAATTTGATTACATTGTATAGTAAAAATGATTGATGCAGGTCATATGCATTTGAAAGAAGCAAACTAGATGGAAAATATATATTTAGAACCCTCTATCACATAATGCAATTTGACTATTAAAATGAATATGCAGGTGAAATTATTCTTCTCTTCAAGAAGGAAATAATTGATATAAACTGCACCATGAATCAATTATGGTGAAAATTTATGTCATTGAAACCCACAATTACTATCCTTGAAGAGCTAAATATTGATTACAAATATCAGCTATGATTCATTTCCATGTGAGATTTAAGCCGTTTATATAACTTGATTTAGCCTTCAGCTGAAATTCATATACAAAACCAGATATTGTCGGTTACGCTAACTTCAGGATTAAGTGTCTTTAAAGGTTAAAAATTAGTATATTCATCGTAATCCCTATACATGCTTAATAAATAGTTCTCTTGTTTGTTGAAGCTTACAAAGTATTTGCCCAACCGAAGGTACATTTTTGTATCCTGGCTTGCCTTATGGTAGGAAAGCACTTGCTAAAAAGCCTTTCTGGAACATCATTAATTTCTTGAAACTTAAAGGACTGTATGTATGTTGTCTCATTGCCACATAACTTAATTGGTTAAATAAGTTTCAGAAATCAACTGCAATACCTGCTTTATTTAGCAAAACCATATTGGGAGAGATAATACACTTTCATAAACACTAGGGAGCTAATTGTTTTGTACCTTTGACTGAGATATGATGGAGACATCACTTATAATAAATATCACTAGTGTGTGCTTATTATAATGACCATTAAAAGGGTCAAAGGTCAGGGTCATTGTGACAAACATAATATTTGGTTTTGTAGAATAACTTCAGTATTAGAGTCTGTTCTGTGACCAAACATTGTGGCTGGCTTACACTTTGGATAATACAAAATGATTGATTTGAGGTATAAAAAGTTCAAGATCATGGAAAATCTAATATGAGAATGTTTTCTGGACATTCCGGGTTGTTGAGGTCAAGTGTTCAGTAATTCACCAAGTAAATAATATCCTTCTAGCACCCAGCTTGAGGACTGTTAAAGATTGGACATCTGTAGAATATATTGTTCATGGTATTCTTCTTTATAGGAATCAGAATACAAACTTAAAAGTTGAACAGGGTACCAATGTTAGTTGTGGACTTAAAATATTTTTTATCTTAAACAATAATGTTGATGTCTATGGAAAATTAATTTATGTGGTTTGTTCCTAAAAGGTTGACATTATTGGTTCACTGTCATTATCATAATAAGACTGTGGCTCAGAAACATACAATCAGTACAGTCATTGGTTGTGTATATAAATTTAACCTGGTCTTTTATGATTTTTAATGTTTGCATGACTGGTTCCCTGTCAGCATCTTTGATAATACTAAATAGCTCATAAATATGCAATGAAATGCATTCTAAGTCTCTTTCCTTGTGTGTCTGCTCAGTAATTACTGACTGGTTGCTAATGCATTGTTTGATACTCTCCTTCCCAAAAGTGTCATCCAAGCATAGTTAACTGAGTATCATGGGATGCCTTTCTTGATAATGACTATCATTATTCAGATTTTAAAAAAAAAAAAATGAATTCCAGAAAAGTCAACTTTTGTGCTTTTTTCTCCCCTTCTAAAAGTATTTTTTCCTGTGACCAAATTGTTGAGCGTGATTCCTACTAATACATGAATATTTGTATGTGATGCATATAAAACTTACTGCATGGTCCTTTATCTTTGAAATGTTTTGATGGTGTTCAAATGCAACACCTAGAAGAAATGATTCATGTATCACCACTGTAGTTTTATAATAAGTAGATAGAAGACACTCCTGCATGTTCATCATTAAAACACATTTCAATAGCTCTTCTTCCTGTATTAATTAGTTTTCTCAGGTCTGCAAAAGTTTACAAACTTTCTTTTTGTCTTGCATCAGAAATTTCATGAAACCAAAGTTTTTGCATTTTTAATTTTTTTAAAAAACAAAGTGTTTAAATTTTCTTGTTTAAAACAAATGTATATCCTATTCACAACTGCTAGATGAGGCATTGTTGGGCTCTGAATTATTTACTGTAAAAGTAAAGTGATAGGTCAACAAAGAATCCAGGATAGGATGGGGTTGGTTGGTTACATAATTGATTTTGGGGCCATGAAGGGCCGAGTGGTCTAAAGCGCTGTCCGTTTCGGAACACTGCCATCTCACTTCTGTCTGCGTGTGTTCGAGACTAAGATTCGGCTATGTAGTTATGTGAGAAAGCTTGCCAGTTACTTCTCGTGAGTCGGTGGTTCTTTCCGGGGTTTGTCCGGGTTCTTCCTCCACCATTAATACAGGCCGCCATGTATAGCCTATATTGTGCTGAAAAATGGCGTTAAACCATAAAAAGAAAACAAACATAATTGATTTTAATAGCATGTTAGCACATGGACGAATATTAAGTTCCGTGTTGTGGTAGGTATTGTCATGCCTACACTTGAGCTGATTTGGTCAGATTTGAACAATCACCCAACCATTGGGAGTTTTGCTCAGCCTTTATGACTGAAATTGGCAAACATTTATGGTTTTGAAATTTCTAGCTCCACCAGTAATGGATGATCTGGATATATAGGTATTAGTAAGATTATAATCAAGTAACAAAGTTTGAGGAGCAGAGATGTTTCCCTTTGGGAGCATGAGAAACAAATCAGAATGCAACACATTGACTTGCAAATATACCCAGAGGGACTCCATTATAATGTATATTTGATGAGGACATACTTTAATTCAGTCAATTTGGAGTAAGGCAATTAGAGTCAGGCAATCTCGGCCTAAAAATAAATTTACTGATGGTACAGTAGGAACTAGTGAATCTTCCCAAACCTTGGTGTACAATTCTCTAACCAATTAACCTGCTGTATTGTTGTTCACCCTTGGTGATAATAGTTAATTTATCACTTTCAGAATTGTACAGTTAGGCAAACACTTTGTGATGTTGATTTTAAATGGCTTTTTATCTTGGTTCAGTTTTAGTGAAGATTTATGAGCATTAGCTAATTATTTATATCAATCTCTATGCTTGCCCCTTACCTTATGAAGATCACCTACATATTACTTGTATTGAAAGATATAAATTTTGTGTACTTAGTGAAGCATGTGACCAATGAATGGAGAAAAGATTGCCTGGGTAACCTGTAAGTAGTGCTCACTTGGCTTTGATATACATGTGATTCTACTTGTGGTAGGACAACACAGTAGTTACCTCCATATTTACATATTGTTTTATAGTTTAAATATACCACTTTTGAAAATTAACAGATGTTTGTATCATAAAATATTTAAGAAAACAAGAATAAAATATTGTTATTTTTATGCATCTATCCACGCAGAAATCAGCCAGAACCAGTCTACTGGGTACTAAAACTGTTCCAGTAGTTGTTACATAAAGTGTAATGTTGTATGGCTTAGTAATTGGATGGATGCTAAGATGTGTACACAACAAGCTGTTGATCAATGTATTGTTGTAATCTGGAGACTTAAGGTTAAATGTGGGATGGGCTTTTTTTTTAAGGTATTAGGTGTATAAGCAATAATGAGCTCAAATGTGGTTGATAATGATTTTTGAGTCGTTGAATAAAAATTTGTTGTCATTTTGCTGGAGACTGACAATAAAATGATTAAGAGAAAATCAGTGAGTAAGTATTTTGATTATTTTAGGATCTTGTTTAATTGCTATAGCATTGTTTAAGATGTTTCAAGTTTAATGAATAATAATTTAGCTGTCTATTGTTCATGCTTACACTAGTGTAATGCAACAGTGATTAAATGTCAAAAATGGGAAGAGTAGTCGTTTAAAGCAAGACACCTTTCACATGCTAATGTTGTTGTTGTAGGGTTTAACGCCATTTTTCAGCACACAAAAATTGGCTATACATTATTATTGGTGGAGGAAGAACCCGGGGAAAACACCCAGAAAGAACCACCGACCCACGAGAAACTACTGGCAAGCTTTCTCACATAACTACATTAGCCGAATCTTAGACTCGAACCCATGTTCACGTACTAATGAACATCATCATTGCTGATCAGTAAGTAAGGAGATTTATAGAGCAATTGGACAATGCTTGACATCAGTACCTAGAGGAAAACATTGCTTTTATGTGAAATATGTTGACATCCGAATAAACACACAATGTATTATGATTTTTAAAATTTATTTTCATGTTTGAAGTGCAGCAATTGCAGTATTGTGTGGCTAATAATAATAATAATAATAATAATAGTATTAGTAATTTTTATTATTATTTTTATTATTATTACCACTTCGGTGGCCTAGTGGTTAGAGTGTCTATTGAGGAAGCAGGAGGTCATGTGTTCGATCCCTGGCTGAGTCATACCAAAGACTTACAAACATGGTACTCACAGCTGCCTCGCTTGGCGCTCAGCATTAAGAGGTTAGTGTTAGGACTGGTCGGCCTGGTGTCAGGATAATGTGACATGGTGGGACATCATACTACATGTAAATGTCTCCAGCATGATGCCCTAGTGCTAGACATTACTATAAACTGCCACACAGCAGATATCGTAGCGATATGCCAATTAATTATTAAAAGCAACGTTAAAAATCCTAATCAAACAAAAAGAATAAAAAAGAATCAAATTATTATTATTATTATTATTATTATTATTATTATTATTATTATTATTATTATTATTATTATTGGTCTCTTATGGCAGAGGGTAAAATTCATTTAGCCAAATTGTTAGCTACACTCGTGAAGCTTCCAGGTGCATGTAACATTCTATGCATGTACACCATTTTTATAAAAGAAAGAAGATATTCATTATGTATTAATGTTGCATTAATATTTCAGTTAAAACTTGCATTGTTTATAAATGTTTGTAGTGGTTTTTTGCATGCATGTGTAAACAAGGAAGAAGGTGCCTAAAATGAAGGGTTGCTTTATATTGAAATGCCTTACAGTGAAGTACATTTGTTTAAAATTTGTTTTAAACCATTAAATTTGAAGTACCATATATACTTGTTTATAAGTCAAATGATAGTGTAAAGCACCTGCAGAGCAGTCTGCATAGATGTAGATTTGCTGACCCATTAGGCGACAGCAGTTTTGCATCAGTGTAGTTTGCAGTTGAACTCATCATATAAGTGATTATAGATGGTAGAGAAAATTCTGATGCTATCAGTGTTGGACCTTGGTTGAGCTGTCACAGGGGCATTGTATGTAGATTGGTCCTCCTAGAATGATTGAGACAAGGTGATTTGTTAAAAGTGGGGGAGCTTTGGCAGTTTGCAGAGGGAACTTGTCGAATTGACTGAATTGGCAGATCATGCCAAAATGTTACGATTTATAGACTCTGCAGGCAGTTTTGAAATTAGTACACTTTAAAGTAGGAATTAGATTGCCATTTGCCATCTTTAGGCAGAACTCAAATGGTAATGATATATTTCAAATCAATATTACGTGATATTGCTTAATGTCCCACTGTTACATCCTTGATAGATATTAAGAAGGGCTTGATTATAGCTCCAGGAAAGAGAGATAAAAAATCGCACATTTATAGCCTCTTCACTCCCATCTCTTTTGATGACTGTGCAATTTCTGGGTTCTATTCCATTAATCAAAACCCTGCAGCCCCACCATACTTGCTATACTTGCAATCAGTCCCTCAGCCACCACAATGGGAATTATAAGCATATCAAAGACTAACAGTTAAGCTGAAGGATGCATCAGAATTTGTTGTGATTCTGGTTTCTGAAAATTGAAACTTGGAATGAGAATAGGCAAAGTCATTGAGAATACTGGAGATCAGTATTGGAAACTAGCAGTTTTGGAGAAATTGAAGCATAGATATAATATTGCATTGCAGTCATCTTGAGTGGATTCTGTTTGATTTTCTCCATGGATATATGCACATTACTGATAAACTGTGTATTCCATGGAACAGTGTTAAGAGTATTCTCTCATGATCATTTGTTTGTGATGTGACTATTTGATGCTTATTTTTGGAGATTATTGGATGTTTTGTCCAAATAAAGGTGGGTCCTGAGGTAGTTGTTTGTGTTTGGAATGGAAGGTTTTTAATTTTCTTCTTTTTAGTGTGTGATACTTTTGAAATTAAAAAACATCATGTTTACCAGTTTGATGGATGCATTTTAAACCACTGGCAGATAGATAATTTTGTGTCATGTTATGCGTTTCATTGGAACAGAAAAAGGGTGCAAAATGTTAATGTGATTTACCGACCATTCACAAATACTCAAATATGATGAGAGGTCACGTATAGCACTTAATTTGATGGTACAGTAATTAAATGAACAAATTCACTTGGAGGGAAAAAATTAGCTTTATAAAAAATGAATAAAATCATTCATTACTGGTGGAAAATTTAAAGGACTTCAATGAACATTTTGATGGTTGTTAATTGTGTTTAATTCAGGAGATGAGATGATATTAACATCTGAGATTTGAATATTGTTCCAATATAGGTTTGACTTTACTGAACTGAAATACATGTAGTTATACAGCCAAAAATATATCCCTCAGGCTTTGTTGATGATGATTACATGTTGAACACAAAGCAAATTTGCCTGGATTCACACATGGTACATGAAGTAATTCTATTATTTTTTTCTAAGTGATGTCATGATGTGTCTTTGTATCGTGACATTGGCACCATCTTACAATATATCGTTGAGATAATAGCATAATCTGTGTATGTACAAGAATGGTACATGCCTGGCCAAATGTGAAGTCCAGGTTACAATTATTGAAAAATGCCAAATTCCAGATTTATTGTTTCCTATTCTGTTGGCTGTAGATTGTTACTATTTATATCTGACTATAATGAAAATGTGCTATTGTTAAGGTAACAGCTGATTAATGTAAACATGTTTCTGGCTAATAGTACTCTGCATTACAGTGAATTGGAAGTAGATTTACATGGATGGTGCACCAGATGTTTGCGAAATGATCTCAATCTAGTTTCAGTTAATTAATGGTTATATCCATACTATTACTTTAATTCGTGTGATGTATTGCTATCATTACAATACATGATAGTTGCCATTAAATCAGATGTTCTATGTTATATCTCAATTTAAAAGTTATTTTTTTAAACTTAAGTTTATGGAAATTATGCTGATTTTAGTTTGTACAGATTCTCAAGTTGTCAATCTTAAAAATTGAAAATATCACCTTGCATAAATGCCAGAGCGGAAACCCCTTGCCCAAGTGAAAACCCTTGAGAAATCATTGCAAGAGAGATAAAGGTATTGTTTCATTTGCCTATGTTACAGAGAATTTTCTTTGACATATTGATGTCTCTTGAACCAAGGGAAGGATAACGGTATTAGTTACATTGATTACATTAGCTGCTGTCAGCACTTCTTTGATATCTGTTAGAGATGGAGAAAGAAAAGGAAAACACAAAATAATGAAAGTCAGTGCATATTTCACAGTTAAAAAATAGCATCTTTTGTATTGAATCAGGTCTTGATGAATGAATGTATGACCATATTTGTGAAAGACTTTACTATGGCAACTTGACAGTTATATTGTCTTGTACACATTTTTGTTCCTGTTTTGAGTGCCTTGATTGTGGCATTGAGGGTAAAGCCCTGCTGTCACCTCAGATATGGTTGTGCTATTTGTTGCACGTGCCTGGAAATTCAAAAATATGTTCTCCTGGCTTACCTTTCGAGCTAAGCATCGTGGACGTAGCGTCAGCTTTAAGAAGTATGTTGACTTGGTTACATATGACCAGGAGTGCTTGATTGCCATGTTGGTAAGTGTTAGCAGTTTATATAGTTTCTTAACAGCTACAATTAGAATAAAATAGATTCCTTCTTTTGTCAACAATTTCTTATCTTTTAATATGTTAACGTGACCAATACTTCCTTTTAAGTCAAGTCCAGTTGAAAACAACATAGACTCAGATCAACCATTGCATAATGAGCAGGCAGATCAGGGTCAGCGATGTTTGTTTCCACTGAATAATCCTTACAAACTGCAAAAACTCAGATTTGCCAGCGCTTTATGTAGTGGGTTAAATGGATCTCAGTATTTGGCTGTTGGGTTCAAATTCAAGTGCTTATACATGGTAAATTATAATATGCTGTCTTGTAGTGTAAGAAAGACCTTGTTATAAAATCTATCTTGTCATGCTACAGAATGTTTGGCTAATGTGGATTTGTCAGAAGTTTTAATTTATCATATCAAAGATCCATCTGCTGCCATTGATTAAGTTGACATTATTTATATTTATTCATGTACAATGAAACCTGTCTTAAAAGACACTGCTATGTGAGACCACCTGTCTTGAGAGACCATATTCTCAATAGACACATTTAAGCATTGTGACCTGTTATGAAAGACCACCTGTCTTTGAGAGATCATACTTTTATGGCAGAAAGGGTGGTCTTTCAATACAGGTTGTACTATATTAGGGTTTAATAGACACATCAGTACATTGATTGCTTTGTAAAATATGTAGGGGCATGCAGAGTACTATGTGGATTCATAAAGATATGGCATTTTTGTTTGAAGCCCTTCTTGAGCCCTGCTGTATTGGCATCCATGTTTTAATCAGTCAGTGTATCCCTCATTTGCATTTATCTGTTTGGATTTTGCAAGATAACTTTATTGGATTTTAACCAATTTTAGTATGCCGCTATATGTACTGATGAGGTCTCGAGAGTTGTCCTACACAGAAAAATATGTTTTAATGAGGGGTTTGATGAATTTTTTATTATTATGATGTACCACCAGAGACACCCCCCTTTTTTTGTACAAGGGAAATAGGTGTATATAACAACTGTGACCATGTTTCAATTATTGTACTTGTTTTATATTTATCCTTTGACTTAGACAGAATTCCAGTCTCTTCAATAATTTATATTTTTTGTTCGTCATGTTAAAATTTATTTGGAAGGTTTTATCTTAATCAAGTTTTTGTGTTTGTGATCATATTTACATTTGTAGAGCTTTCTTTTTAATTGTGCTCAGGTGCCTTTAAACACTAATACAAACATACCAACTTGATAGCCAAACTTTTGTTTCTGCATCTTGACTTTAATTAGGATTGTTTCATTTCATTTAAAATTCACATGAATATTTTTATTTATGAAATCTTCAGCAAGTTTAGTGTTCAGCCTTTAATGACTGTATTGATATTTTCGTTCCTGATTGCCTGTCATCATGACATTGTTTCCGTTGCATACATTTTCATAAATTCTTGGATTTCAACTAAATGTTTTATGCAGCTTCATGTTGATTAGACCCTGAAAGACTTTGATGTGATATAAAATTTATGGGGCTGGTTATAAGTTGAGTCCACTTTAAAATGCAGATGTTTCTGTGAAGTTTGTGAGGAGTAATCACTTGTTCCTCAACAACCAACATTGACTCTGTTTGGCAGTAAGCAAGTACATTATATGTAACAGCAGATCTTGTCTCCATTGTTTGAAAGATAATGCATATGGTGCATCCCTCCTCTTCCATACCTGCAGACTATGCCTTCCTTGGTAATACTGTACCATAAACTGTTTGATTTGGACCAAATATTTTTCCACAGCACATCTTTGTAAAGTTTACATTGACTTTAAGTGAATTTTGCATGTAACTTTATATTGATAAGAACTTGAACGAGTTTGAATTCGATATTTACATGATTTATGCCCTTGTATTTTCCATAATCTGGACTAATCTTTATATTGATGAAATCTTGAACGAGTTTGATTTCAGGAGTTTCATGACGTCATTTGCAGGAATGAGACTTATCAAATTTCTTGTCCTTCTGTTTTTTTAAATAGCAACCTTACTTGACCAGAGTTTTTTTTATTTTAGCCAAATTTGTTATGCAACATTATATTGATCAGACATTGAATCAAGTTGATTTGTGGCATTCTGCAGCTTCATTTACAAGAGTTATGCCCATTGATTCTCCATCATACTGATTAATTTAGGCTTTTTCACCACAAGTTTACTAAGAATAGTTGGATTTTAACTAACTTTATCATAAATGTTTATTTTAATAAGAATACAACCTCAAACAAGTCTTGGAAGGTGATAATGAAGTTAGTTGTTGCTGCTTGTATCTTTTTTCTTTTTAATTAGGCTAAGGTTTCTCCAGGCCATAGACCAGAAGAGTCACTGGAATAGTCCTTGGCCCTTCATGGGTCCATCCATCATCCACTCATGAGCACAAGTGTATCAATGCTCCTTCTAACTACTTGGTTCTGAACTACACAGTCTAGTTGGTCCTAATAAAAATGTTGCTGCCCACATATCAAATATTGTTGGACACTAGCCATTTTGAAAATCTATTTATAGCTGCTATTCCTGAATGGATGGTTATGTCAGCATGGGGTTTCTACTGAAAAGGTTTCTTACGATGTCTACCGATACTTTGTCTTTATGAAAATGGTGCCAATCTATGATCCAGTATGGCTATTATAGCAGACATTACGAGAATCTTATTATTAGTACTTCTTATGACTAGATAGTAATATCAACATATGAGTTTTCACTGAAAGACTACTGCTTCTAATGCCTTGTGGTTAGAGTGTCTGTCTCAGATGTGGGAGGTTGTGGGTTTGATCCCCAAATGAGTCATACTAAAGACTTACAAAAATGGTAATGATAACAGCCTCACTTGAAGAGGTTAGTGTTAGTACTGGTCGGCCTGGTTTCTGGATAATATGACTGGGTGGGACATCATGCTACATGTCTGATGTGTGGACATGACTATAAACTGCCACACTACAGACATTGTAGCGATATGACTGAATTTTTTTAAAAGCTAGGTTAAAAATCCAAATCACACGGACTTAAAAGATTTCATATGATGTTTCATTCATCCTTAGCAGAAATGGTGCCAGTCTGACATCCAATAAGGCCACTATTACAACCATCTTGAAAATATTATAGCAACTCCACCTGAACAGAAAGTAAATTTACATGGGTTGTCACCAAAAGATTTCTTTTGATGACCCGTTGGTTGTAATTGAAAATGTTGCAAATTTGACATCTAATAATGGCATTCTAAATGAATGGTTATCTCAATACACTGTTTGCACGAAAACAACTGCCAGTATTATGTCTGGTTCAAACTTGTTAAAAGAAGAAATTTAATTTAATCTTAAATGAATGATATTACTCGATTGAATCCAATTCAGCACATAAAGCAGTAACACACAATGTCTTTAGTGGTACACATGTTAGGCATATGAAAACTGTGGAATAATATTAATGATCTCTTTACTATAATTAATCCGGAAATAAATGGTACTTTATGAAGAAAGAAAACCTGCTCCAGTATCAAGAATTATTTATTCAGAGTTTTTTCAGCTCAGTTACAAAATGAGTATTCAACAATGTAGCCTGCCACCTGCGTTACTTTCTGCTCCTTTTATTAATTTCCATACCATTATTAGCTTTTTATAAATCCCTCAGTAACTTGTTTCTGGACCTTGTACTATGCCAGTTAACAAGGGAGCAGAGTTCATGCATACAACAGCAACCATGACATTAAATAATGAAGCCCATGAATTTATTTTTCAGTTAAACACAGTTATAACGCAATACCACTGTACTATGTACAGCATGGTGTCAAAGGTTTCAGAAGAATGTAATGGATGTATATTCTTGGCTTTACAGATTGGCGGTATAGGAGTAGGTAGGTGCAAAGCTACATTCTTTATGGTTACCATGTATTGATCTCAATAGTGAAATATCAAATGTTTTTTTAAAATATGTACTGGTTTTCAATATTGAAAGGGAAAATGGGAGATGAGAGAAAGGAAAGATAAAGTTTCAAACAGAGAAGATAACAAGCATAATTGCACAAGGAAGTTTAATCCAATATATAAACAGGAATATAAAAGCTTGGTTTGGATGAGTATTATTGATTCATCTTTTGGGGATCAATGTCTATTTGGTTTGGTCGTTTTGTGATTAAATCCTTGAATTATATTTTGTAAAAGTTTTGTGAAAATACATGTTTATGTTTGCAATTATAACTGTAATTTTAAATCAATATGTACTTCAGCCAGTCCTATGGGACAAATACCCCAAATTTGACTGTTTATTTTTCACATCAAATTAGTTATGGATAAGTGGCCTAGCAGATATTTAACTGATGATTTTGTTTACTATCTGGATAATAATTAGCATAAATCTATTACAACTGCATAATGAATAAAAAGCAGCGTCAGCATTTGTATGTTTCTATTATATATAAAACATGTCCAATTATCATCTATTCGTAATTCATCAAGTAACAACTTCACACATTACATTAGGAATTTACAAATATTCTCATGTGAAGGAATTTCCTAATATTTTGTAAGAAATTAGTGACTGTAATTAACACAAAACAAGACAAGATACATCATTTTTTCATGTTCCATTAAATTGGTATTAAAACTGTATTAGGGTTGAAAATTTCACTCATTTAACAAGGATGGATAAACAAAATTTTATTTCTCGGTTCAAAATTCGTAACATATTTGTTAACCAGCAGTGAACAAGTTTGGTGCTGTAAGGAGTCATCGATAATATTTTTTTTTATTTAGCTTCATCATTGCCCCTTAATTTAACAAATTTGGCTGCCAGTGGTGATTTTGATTTAATTTAAAAATAAATATTTATGTACAGTCTAATAATTATATAGTATGTTGGGTCTGTAATGTATTAGTACATTTATGTGCTTTAAAATATTGATATAGTCCTAAATTTATACTTTGTTGCATTATTTTCATTTGCAATATACATGTATATTATTTATTCTTTATCCATTTATTGGCGTTTGCATTCTCCGTGGCATGCCAGCTTGCTTAGGGTGACTTCTGAACTAAGCACTTGATGTCAGAGAAAACACTTTTGTCCTTATTGTTGATCAGATGGTGCTGTTGCTATAATAAGGTCCCTTGATAATTTCTCAATCAATGTAAATTCTTCCATAATCTGATTTTAAGCAAAGCAATGTTATTGTGTGTAACTTTCCTATACAAAAGACAAGAATCATGTTATTAAAATTCTGTTCCATAAATGTTATGTGAGATGCACGTGTTAAGTAGAAGTATCAGATTTTACACAATGCTTAATTGGAAATGCGGTATTTATTTCAAATTAATTAGGTGCATACAATCCTTGTAAAAATGACAGTACAGAAGAATTGCTAAACAGTAATCAAGTTTTATGGCTGCAATTTTTGTTTCATCAGTGTTAAATGATTTCCACACAAGTTGGTCAGAATTTTTTAATTATTTTTTATTATTTAACAACCTCTGATCAGTTACATGATGGTTTTTAGCACAGGATAAGTATAAAAGTACTTAACTTTTCTGTATTCAAACACAGTATAAAATGACTTCACAATGCACATCTTACTATTTCATTTATGGCCAGTATTATGACATGGCAATTCCTTGATTATAACATAACTGGTTGGACAGACACAATATGTAACAGTGTGGTGATAAAAATTTGAATTTTTTACATTACATTTCCAACCAGCAAGACAATTTTTATAGGTTAGAAATTGGAATACACATGTTTGTAACAAACATCCAATGTTTTATGTACTTGCAATGAACAAAATAAAGAGCTATTTTAATTTTTTTATGTAGATGCGGAAATTAATAATTAACAAGCATGAAAAATCTCTTTATTATCACAATGGTACATGAACATATATAAAGTCTGAAATGCTTTTCATGGCCTCTTTTCAACAAACTCCTGACAGTACATGAAAAATCTCTTTATTATCACAAAGGTACATGAACATATATAAAGTCTGAAATGCTTTTCATGGCCTCTTTTCAACAAACTCCTGACAGTAGGCTATACACACAGCCATATAAAATTCCAGTTTTGTTTTTGTACATTAAACTAAAGGTGATTTTTAAAAAATGCATTAATTAATGCAACAGTTGTAATACCTTTTCTTACTTGTGATTAGGGGGCAAAGGTATCTCAGTTTTAATCAAAAGGGCTGTTTGCCTGATTCCTGTCCAGGAATGCTGGGCTCGGCTTATCCTTGAGAAAAGCATTTAGCGATCATTTCTTTGCCACAATAAAGCAAATAAAGCCAATACAATGTTAAAAGTGCTGTGTACGAACAAAACTCATCTTGACCCAAAACTGGTCATGCAGGTAATGAATTGGTCCAGGAAAGTAGGTTTTTCAGTGGTATACCGGTAAACATTTAATGTTGGAAGTCATACACTATGTTGTCTTTGAATGAGCTTACCAGTACATATATTTTGATGAAAAACACTGATATGACACAATTGGCAATACAGTTTCAACAGTCATCTAGCATTTTTAACCATGATATTTTAGGAATGAATATTGTTGGTTTTTTTTGGTAGGTTTAACACCATTTTTTAGCACAAGATAGGCTACACATGGTGGCCAATATAAATGGTGGAGGAAGAACCCAGGAAAACCCGGAAAGAACCACCAACCCATGAGAAGCTATTTGCATGTTTTTTCACATACCCACATTGGCTGACTGAGATGTGAATCCACACAGACAGAGGTGAGATGGCAGTGGTCCATAACTGTGAGCACTTTAGAACACTCTGCCACTTAAGGCCCCCTAACATTTACCCCTAAGATTTAAATAAGAAGGAATCATGGATGATATCTAACAAGCTGCAGATGAATGATAATAAAGCTGAGGACATTCAGATCACAACACAAAGTCTCTCTCATTCACATCCTCATTCACCTAGCTACTCCTTGAATGGTAGCATCAACTTCATTTGGGTGGCTAGACTTGTATATTAGGGTGTCTTCAGCATGCAATTGGTGAGACACTGAGTGATGATCTATGACACTTAAGAGTGGCAGAGTGTATATAATGAAGAGAACAGGTCCAAGAACAGACCCCAGATTTTCAGAGGACTGTAATGATTTGGTTTCTATATTTTCTTTGGTTATAACATGAAGTAATATATCATAAATAATGACATTCATATGACTTCTTCATTTAATCAGATCTTAATTTTATGATTTTGTATCACAGGACTTAACTCATAGAACAATATATTTAACTTCACATCACATATTGATAATATTGATGATACCATTGAATTCCCAGATTTTACTTATTTTTGTGTTTATGTTTATTGTCTCCAAGGGTCAATTGCATTGTCTGATGCCAAGATACAGAAAGCCTTTCCTATGTATTTAATATTGACATCAGAGTGGATATTGAGTGTGAATTGTGTTCTCTCAGACAATTTACTGTTAATTCTTTTAAGCTGTGTTGAATAGGGCATGGAAATGAGTGCATTAGCACATCACTTTGGCAGACAAAACAATTACCAAGACTTTAATTGAATAGATGGCTGTTTTCCATATACCATTTCACCAGCTCTAACGATGTTCTGACCATTTCCTGTCCAGTTTCATTTACAGTAACTCACTGGTAGCATAGCCTTACATTTGAAAGAAATTAAGAAAATTAATCTCTATAAAGCTATATTAGTAGACATGATGAAGTTTCTTGACTTGCTTTCATTTAGAATTATTGTTAAAGTTTTTTTTATATTTATATGCAGCATACCTGGAAAGCTATGCTGTATCACATACAAAATCTGCCTTACACTGCAATACACGGGAAGACTATTGTGCTTTACAAAAGCAGACTTCCTAAATAGGCATCAGTGACAAACTGAAGAGGGTTTGGAGTGGGGAGGGCATTATCAAGGACTAGTCACTATTTATATGTTTTCATCTTTGAAAGTATGTCCAGATTTGGGAATTTGTTGGGAGCTTATTTATGCCTTCAGTATGTGATATACAAGTAATTACATAACAGGTTTGACTGTAATATGCATTCATGAGATAGCACAGTGGTTGTTGTTAAAAGCACATCTGATGGGGAAATGGTTTTTTTTTGTTGCAGGGAATGAATGTGCATTATAATTTAAAGCACTGTTGGAATGGCTGATCCCAAAACAGGGAACATAACAGAAAGAAAGAAAAAAAAATTGATATCTGGCACTAGAATTGGGACATGTCTCTCTTAAAAATAAAATAAGATGAATCAAAGCATAATGCATAATGACATTAACATTAATAAAGTATTCATCATAATAATGAACAAGATAAAATTATAAATACAAAAGATATTATCATTGAAAGAATCATAGCTTGTTTGTGTATCATTATATATAGACCAGGACAGTTTTCATTTGATTGTACCCATCTTTATTATTTTACTTTACCATTATTTACAGTGGCTGCAAGATAAAGAGGCAACTTTTAAATGTGCACATAAAGTGAAATAGGTTATGCTGATTGATTAAGCACCTGGAACTGACTTGGATTCTGCTAATTGGTTAAATATCTGGAACATACCTACTGATTGGTTAAGCATCAGGAACTGACTTGGATTCTGCTGATTGGTTAAATATCTGAAACATACCTACTGATTGGTTAAACATTTGTTTAAAACTGACAGGTCAGATTTTTTAAAATATAGTTCTTCTTTTCCATGAAAATAATATTAAATGTAATAATTTATTGGTTATCAGGTAAGAAGATTGAGTGCAAGAGTTGAATTTAAAAGTAGATTTTCTGAAACAAGTGCTTATAGGAAAAACAGTTAATTTCTTCCATACTTTGATAGACAAACAGTCAGAAATGAACTCATTGAGGAGAACTAAATTCCATTCGGCTAATTTGACATTTTAACTCTGGTATGAAGCTGAATTATTGAAATAAAAACTCAGTGAAAGAAAAAGAAGGCTAGTAAGAATTTTGTTATGCCTTGAGTGCCTTAGAGTTATGAAGCAAACCAGACCATGCTAGGAGGAGGATGTAGGAAGACAATTTGCGAGTTTACAGCGCCACATTTCTTAAGTCACTGTGTGATGATGTAGATACTAATGATTTTGTAATGATTGAATTCCATCATATTGTATGAAATGGGAAATACACCAGATGCATTTTGGTAGGTAGTTAAGCTTAGATTATTGCTTAACTTTCTTGAGTTACCTCCCTTTATTCATGTTTTCATTTGTGTAAATTATACCAGCTAATTTTCTGTAATGCAATCTAAAGAGTGGTCTATCATCATAAAGTATCAGATTGCCAATACTGCATCATGATTAAAGACTTTTAATTTAAAAAAATTACTGCTGCATGTGCTAAAAAATTCATTGTATTAGGCATATCCAATTGAAATCTTGCTCCATCTTTTGTAACTTGTATGGCTTTTATGCTTTGTATGCAGCAATAACAATTATACCTCATTGACTAACAGTCTTTCAAGTTTTCTGTTTTTTTCTATGCATGCAGGTTATTTGAGGGTGATTATTGGAAGAAATGAATAAGATGCTTGGCCAAGTTGTCATGCAATTTGATAACTCAGGGAGATGTAAATTCACAACTATCTTCTTCTGCTTGTTTTTGAAGGCTTCCCTGAGTCATTAAGCATAGTAGCTCACTGTTTCATGATTAGACTATTATCTAATGTGATGTCTGTGGTCTTTTACACACCTGTCATAAAGCAGAGCATAAAATGTCTGTCTGTACACTGTTATCTTACCATACAATAACTTGAATTCTCTACCTTTTACCATTACTAGGCTTTGTAGAAAGCTTGCATTTGAGGTAAAAAAAAGAGACTATGAATTGTTTGGTCAGAAGGCAAATGGTCAAGGTTACCATGATGGACAATTTTCTGTGCAATATTAGTACATCACCAGCCTGTATGAAACACTGTTGGTGGCTTGCATTTTGAGAAAAGGAAGAAGCCTTTTGAGTTTGGGGTGAAATTATCAAAGTTCATGGTCTCAGTAAGTAAAAGTAGATAATTAGATAAATGATTTCTGTACAGTAACTTTAGATCTACATAACAAGACCAGGACTACACTTTGGGGATTTCCTGCTTTTGGAATAAGCCTATTGATTTTGGTGGGTGGTTTAATAGGTCATGGTCACTGTAGTTGAAAAATTTCAGTTTTCAAGCAAGTACTTCCACTCAAATGATTTTGTGGATAGTTTACAACTTTTTTTAAAAAAAGAAGCCTTTTGATATTGCAAACAAAAAAAGAAAGTTTTTTTGCACAAGATTTTTATTTCTTGAGAATTAACCTTAAGTCATATGGAAGAGGTCAATTGATTTTGGGATCAAAAGGTGAAATTTGGACTAAACAAAAATGGTTTTGCACAAGAGCATTTTCAGAGCAAGTTTCTTGACCAAAATTTGGATGGCTTGCATGTAGGGCAGTAAAGACGCGTACAGATTTTGTGGTTTGAAGTCCAAAGTTCATGGTTTTGTCTAATAAGAAATAATGTTTCTTTGCAGTTTGTTTAGTTCAAGACTGCATATCTTGACCAAAGATCAAGGCCATTGAGACCCACGGGTCAATAATCTTGAGAGTCAGCTTTGCCTTATTGGTGCCTGCAAAGATAATTATTAAATACAGGGTGGATGTATAATGTGACAAAATCCTTTTTTGTTTTTGCACATTCACTGCTACTGTATTACAAACAATAGACTTTGAATGCAGTTACTTTAGCCAAAAGGCTACAGGTTAGCCTGTGTTTGACACTGGATTAATGTTTGGTTGTCTGTGTGCTGGGGTTTATATAATTTATGCATGACATGGGACCTTTGGCAAACCTTAAAAGTGTTATCTGGCATCTACCTGGCCACATTGAGTAAGTTTCAGTTTTATGTGGTTCATTTGAGTGCAAAAATGAAATTTGGGACCAAATATTTATGTTTCAGTTTTCAGAATAAAGGAGTTTCATTTAAGTGAGTATTTGTTGTAAAAATTAAAGAGGGACAGATTCAGGACCTGAAAAATGTTTTCATTTCATAAGGTTTCAGTCATTAGTTATTAGTCATTAGTTATTTTTCTGTATTTATATTGAAGAAGTGCTGAGTTTTGACTTGAAAGAGACCACCACTTCTGCCAGCAGAACATGGTCTCAGATCCAGTAGTCTCTCATTGTAAATCATTTATATAACATTCATTTATGCTTTGAGTATCTAGTCATTCAAGACATTTGGTCTTTCAACACAGATTTTTTACTGTATCTTTGAATCAATTAATGTTCATCTTGAAGGAATAGGTACATTTAAAAAATCAATTTGCTTAAGTACATGCAAAATTTGCTTCTTATTTTCCTGAATAAAGAAAATGCCATTAGCAAAATGTTTAATTTAAAAGCAGTACATGCAGTTCAGTTTGTCAAGGTACATTTAGTAAAAGCCCCGTGAAACAAAGTTTGCGAAACCCTTTGTTGTATAACAAGCATTAGTCTGTCCATCTGCAAATCTGTTCATCAGCATTTTTGTTTTCATAAAAAAAAAACTTTCTTGGGAATTGTTGAATTTCAAACACATTCGTATTTGCAGAGTTAGGACTTGATATACCATCCTTTGGTAGTCATAGTACATGTATGTCTTTTCTGAACATTTCTTGATTTCAACTAAATTTTACATGAAGCTTTATACATGTACTGCTTAAAATTCCACAAGTTCAGTTTTCAGTTTGCTAGAGTATTTACAGGAGTTTTTTTTCCTAATTGTTGTCCACAAACGTTTGGTTTCCACAAGATAATGTTACTAGGGATTGTAGGACATAAAGAAAATTTTAAATTCAATCTGATGAGATCTCACAGGAGTAGGGTCCTTTTGTGCTTAACCTCATAATTTTGGTTTCCTTGGCATAACTTTACTCTGAATTGCTGAAATTCTTAACTAAATTTGGCATATAGTTTTGTATTAATGGAACATTAAATGATTTATATTTCCAGTTTTCCATGCTATCATTTACATGACCTAATTGCCTCTGATTGCTTATCCTCTTACATTTGAAGTCTGTAGTTTATCTTTGTCTAAAATTGTTCGATTTCCATGAAATTTTATTGAGTGACTTTATAATGATGGGATAAAAGATGTGCTTACGTTTCAGATGTCATGTTTTGCACAAGATTTATTGTTAGGTTACCATATCATTAGCTGCTCATCAGGACACAAGGCCAGTTGAACTTTTGGTACAGTCCTTCGTCAGTTGTGCATTATCTGTTCATGGTTTTTATTTGCAATTTAAAAAACAACTAAATGATCAATTAGTAAATGAATTTACAGTGAGCATTTCAAGATCAAGGTCCTTCAGACTGACTCCAGTAATGCTGCTATTAATCCAATATGGCTGCAATAAGTAAAAATAGAAAAATTCTTTACATATCTTTTGTGTACTGGTATACAAAATATGGTGAGTTTTTATAACATGTCATTCATAGCATTGGAAAAAATCTGAACAGAAAGTGTCAAACTTTTGGCCAACTACTCGCTGATTTGGATTTTATTCAGATGTTAGTCAGGTTAAGTGATTTCAAGCCCAGATGGGTTAAATGTTAATTAGCTGAGTGATTGTACCTTTTATCCAGCTGTTTTTTTTGTAAATGATCATTGAGGATTTCAAGTAAATCTGATTTTCCACTTTAGATTCTTCAACTCTAGCATGAATTTAATTGCGATTATTTACATGATTTTACTGAAATGTAACCTAGAGGTCTATATAAGACAGTTTAATAAAATGGATATTGTTCTCACAAATTGTATATTGTGAAATCCAGTGGGTATTTTGTAAATGCTGCAAAACCCAGAAGATGCAAACTTACACTATCTGACAGAATCTTAATGATCCAGACTTTAATTATGTCTTTTTTTAATGCCTCATAGACAGAGTGTCCAAGATTGATTCAGCATTGTTTTTTATTGTTCTGTTTGAGAAATAATTCTCACATAATCAGGTGTTACCATTGAAAACTTTTTGAAAGACCACGACTTTTCGGCACAAATGGGTTGTTGTTCAAGACCGGTTCTGTTGTATTGTCTCCTTTTCTTTCCAGTTTTGTCCTGCATGACACAGTTATTTCTGTTAATGCTGGAATTTACAGTATTTGTTCAGTGTATCATCAATAATTCAAAGCACTCAAAAGCTTTTTCCCACTTGTAAAGTTCCCTATCAGATCTTTTGATGGGAACACTCATTATCTATAAATATGGTGTGGAGATAATGGTTCTTAACAGTCATTGAAGGTTACATTATTTTAATACCCAGTATAGATTTTTCCAAGGGGTATCACTATTCATGAAGTTAGTAGAAACTATGAATTTGAAGATCCAACCAACAGTTATTCTTCTGTGAGCACAAATGTACTGTATATACTTAATTAAAAGTTGAGTTAGACTGCAAAGAAAGATCTTGATCTGCCATATCATAATGTGCCTGTAGATCAGTGTTGTTTGTTTTACTGATTACTTCTAGCAAACTGTTCATATACAGATCTACTGGTGCATTCTGTAATGGGTGATCAGGGTCTGTGCAGTTTGCAATTAGTCCCTAATCCAATTAAGTATTGACAAATTTAATGTTTTGAAAGATGATGAAAATTTATACTCAAAGAAATAATTCAAATAAATATTAATCTTTTTCATCAATGTACAGCAATGATTCATCCATTCACAAGCTCCAGTTTCACTAATATATCTTAATAGAACAGTTCCCTCCCACAATAATACTGTTCATTGGAGCCTTGAAGGTATACTTCTGCAACGTTTCCCTCTTAGTAAGAGGGGTAGTTAATTAGATTTAGCTACCTTATGTAGGGAATGACCTCCCTTGATATTATGACCGGGTGTGAGTGAAAAGATAGAATATCAACAGAGAACTGGGCAAGATTATTGGGAAGAAATAATGCAATACGAATCTCCATAGAGAAGACAAAAAACAAATTTAATCAAACAAATAAATAGTGGTAATTTTAATTCAAATTGAATGATATCATCAGGATTTAGTAGTGTCTATATTTGGAGAATAAAAATGAAACAGCCTTTATTCTGTAAAGTAATTTAAAAAAATGAGTTGAAATTATTGGATGGATTTAATAAATTAAATTTGGAACGAGCACAGATATACCATTCTATATTTCACAATATGAAGAATACCAATTTTATTTTTTAAAACTGCATAATTGTATAGATAACTGATTTTGAAATACATGTGGAATCATTCCTCATTATGTCATTAGCAAACACGTGTTTATGATGTCATTTGTAACATCACAAGATTTTATCATACAATTTATGTATATAGAACAGTTATGGCATGGGTATGTTCATTTAAATAACAAAGTAGTCATGTGATGCATTGGATTTTAGGACAAGAGGTGAGATTATGAATGATAAAACATCGATAAATTCATCCTTCACCTGTTGCTTCTTTGAAATTATTATTTGAATCTGTAACTGCCAATAAAATGGAGGAGACAATTGCAGACATACGTCGGTGATGATAATGTAATGCTTTGGAGGATGCATACCAAGTGCTAAAACACAAGTAGTACATGTATTTCCATTTAAGTTCTCACTGATGTAGTCAATACATGCTACTTTTTGTTTAAAGGAAAATGGGGGAAAATTTTGTGGATAAAAGTGAATTTGACACTAGAAGCATTTTTATGAACGCATATTGCTTGGATTTAGTTACAATTGAATTTGGGCCTGGCGGTGCAATATTCATATTGTAGAATTTTTAGAAGTCTTCCATGCATTACTATGGGATCAGTGGTGGTTTATAACAGAGTGCACCCTGATTGGACAGATGTTCCCTACCAGAGACTTGTAAATACATCCTGTTCATTTTCTTGCTAATATTTCCAGCTTGAGGAGATTGTTTTCATATACATGTATTATGTTTGTAAACAGAGATGATTTTTTTTTATAGCCCTATTGAAATAGTATTGGAGGAGTTTAGTTTGGTGGATTTACAGTCATAGGTTTCTTGATTAGCAAATAGCTTTCCTCTTTGTCTTGGAGTATTTGACATATTAAGACATTTTCAATTAAAGTTGTTGATTGGGTTTGTAATTTTTTAAGTGATTTGTGTTTGTTTCTTTTTGATTGGTTGTAACTTGAAGCATCATTTTCTTTCTCCCAAAAATGATGGAACTTTTTTTATGAGATTTAAAATGATCTTTTTCATTTTCTGTTTTTACATGCCCTCCATCATGTGAATTGTATTTTAAATCTGTCTGTCTGTCTTCTGCTTGGTGCCAATTTCCTTTTCACTTTCATGTTACTTGTGTTCTCCAACATGTACTGTATTAATAATTTTGTGGATGACTTGTTTTGATTGGATGGAAGAACCATATTGACTTTGGGGTAACATTTCAAAGGTTAATATTTATTTTACCAAAAGGTTAAGACAAAAAAAAACATTTCTTCAGGATGAATTGAGTTCTTCACCAGTTACAGTAAACAAATGATGTGGATGGCTTGCTCATGGGATAAGGAAGAAGGTTAATGATTTTGAGGTCAAAAGTCAGTGTTACTCTGACCTGAAAGATTTTAAAGGTTCCTGCACTATAATTTTGAGTTCTCCATAATCTAATATTACCAGACTTTATTGATAGATTGAACTTTGGGTAAGAAGAATTAAATTGATTTTGAAGATCTAGAGATTAGTCTGAGTTGCTGACTGAGAAATAATAACTGGTTTCCAAATAGTAACCTTAGTTCCAGTTCATATACTTGGACCAAACTTTTGGGATGGTTTGCACATGAAGTAAGGAAAAATCTTTTTGATTTTGGGATCAAAAGATGAAAGAATAGGGTAAAGAAGAATCTATATTTTTTTTTAGAGCTATAAGGTCAAATGGCCTGGTTACTGACTGAAAGAAGAAAGTAGTTTCTGTAAAGAAATTCAAATTATTTTAATGGAGCACATAGTAAGCAAGGCTGGGCGACTTCATGGCACTCGTTTCCTTGCTTGCATAAGAACTGAGACATTGGTACCAAATTTCTGTCAGCAGTGTCATCATAAAACAGTTTGTTGCATGTTCATTTTTTTTTTTTAAGACTGGGGTGGGGGGAATGGGTGGGTAGGTGGGTGTTGTATTTAAATGTTTTTGCAAGTCTGAGGGGGGTAGTTGTGCTATAGTGGTGTTGTATTTTTTAGTGTGTATGTGTGAGGAAGATTCATCATGCGTAGATATACGTGAGACCATGGGTTGAATGGAATGCTGGTTTTCTAGGTTGGTTGTTCCAGTTATAACATTGCTTTATAAAATAACAATGGATAGTCATATCAATGGTGATTGGATTTTTATACTTTGTATGTGATAAATACAATTGTATCTCCTAATTGTGTTCATTTTAGAAGTGATGGTATCTATGTTTGCTGATTATTAACAGTATTCAGTTACTCCATTGCCTGTCATTTTGCCTAAAAGCATAGGGAAAGCAAGATTCCCTTTTGGGGGCCATTCAATGAATGCTTTTATAATTGAATACAGTATCAGCTGCTGTCTTTTTCTATTGGTAAAATCATCACAATACAGTTTAAAGACTATACATTCTTACTCTCGGAGCTGTATAGACTGAATACTGGTGAAGGTAAACAATTTTATTTTATATTTCATCCTATGAAAGTAGGAAGAATGGACATATAGTTCTGTATTGGCCTGGTATTACTGGTTAAATTACCATCATTTGCAAAAACAATCGTACAATAATTTTGATGCATCAAACTTAGAAACATGTTAATATTTTCATGGATTTCAATTAGTATTGCACTATATTTATTTGGCTCTGAGGTTTAGTAAAATCACTGTTTTTAACTGTATCAATTGTGGCCTCTTTACACTTATTTTTCTCTATTTGACTTTCACTTTGTCATATTCTTTTGGTATAGAAAAGTTATGACCCTGAAGGCAGATTTCATTCTGCTTTGAGGGACCCTATGTGGCTGAGTGGTCTAAAGCACTTGCATTTACCTATCACTGCTATCAATCACACTTCAGTCTGCATGGGTTAAAGTTTTGGGCTCTGCCAATGTGGGTATGCAAGAAATCTTCAAAAAAAAATTATGCAGGTCTGTGGTACTTTTGTGGGTTTTCCCAGGTTCTTCCTTCACAAGTTATACTGGCTGCTATGTATGGCTTGTCATGTGTGGGAAAAAAGGCATTAAACCCACAACAACAACATTCTTTTATGATTTCGTTATACATTTATAACATATTATTTGTGATGCTGATCCTATTGCCTATTGGTTAGAGCATCCGCCTTGGAAGCTAGATGTTGTGGGTGTGAACCCTGGTTGAGTCATACCAAAGACTTTTAAAAAAAATGGTGGAAACAGCTGCCTCCCAAGGCACTCAGCCATAAGAGGTTAGTTTTATGACTTGTAGGCCTGGTGTCAGGATAATGTGACTGGGTGGTTTATCATGCTACATGTATGCATGTATATTTGATAGTTTGACAAGAACTATGAATAATGAATAAAATGTATGTATGCAATCATGACTATTTTTTAAAGTTATTGTATTTTGACCTTAAAAAGTGGTAATCTAGCACAAACCTCTTATGAAAGACCACCTGTCTTGGGAAGACTTTTTGTAGCCAGAGGAGGTGATTTTACAAGACAGGTTTTACTGTATATGCTCTATAGGTAAATTATGGCATGGTTTGCAGGTGAGATGCTGTGGTTTGTATAACCCATGTTTAAAGAAGAATAGTCAATCACCAAATTAGAGAATATATTCGGCCTTCTGGGTAACACAGCATTCATTTTTTTTTTCAGATGTGAATGAAAATATTCTTTCAATTTTAATCTTAGTATATTTAAAGGTTTCTTCTGCCATTTTTTTTTATTGTGCGCTTTAGTCCTTGGACAGTAAGAAAGACCTTTGCCTGGAAGAATATAGTCATTGGTAGTGAGAATCTCATCTGATAAATCTAATGCTGTCTTTTTCCTCTTTAAATTTGTTTTTTTTTCCATGTCTTTGGTTTTCTCATTTTGTTTTTGTTTTGTATCCAAATGAATCACAAGTTTTTTTCTTTTTTTTGTGATTTGTGTAGAAGTTCTTCCATGGTTTTCATGAGGCTTCTCATTGTTGTCTTTATATATTTGCTAAGTTGATGGGTTTGTTTTGCCCCACATTTGATGGCTTTGGCATACCTTTATTTTTTCATGCTTGGGGTTGTTAAGGTTTTTGTTTGAAAGTCCATTGGATTGATTGATTAGTTTTAAAATGTTTTGATTTCTCTGTGGAAATAGTTGACTGAATGTGCAGTCTTGATATTCCTGGAAATGTATTGCTATTTCGGTGTTGCCTTTTTATTTGTTCATCACTCAGTCTGTGTGAAATTCGTATTTGTTCCTATAGTTCTTGATAGACCCATCTTGTTTCTTCAAATTGTTCCTTATTGATCCTACCCACTTGAGATCAAGAAGGGCTCTGATCAGTTTATTCTATAATGCACTTGATTTAGGCTTGTCTGAATCGGGTTAACTGGTGGCTTGTCACCATGGCTAATTTTACAATGTAATAAAAACAAACAAAAGCATAACAAACAGTACATATTGTCTTAATTTTGATTGGATTTAATGAGGAAATAAAAAGTAGGGCTTGCAGAAATATTACACAATTTTTGTAGAACAAGTAAAGCAGTCTGATGTCAGAGACTTTATTAGCTTTATGTCATTTGCATTTAAAAGTGATTGAGAAAAATTGTTTTGAATGAAATTGTTTTTTAATATTTTTTGTGGCTGATTTGTATTCTGTTGAAGTAGTTTGCAGAGATGATATTGTATGTGGAAATGTTTTCTTAGTACTTTTGGATAATTATCTTTTATGTCATTAATCTGGATTATGGATCACAATATGATTGGTTGAGCTTTTTTGAAGTCTATGGACTACATGTATATTTCTTGTACAATTTGATCAAACTTGAAGAAGAAAAAAAATAACTTACATGACCAGACTTAACATAACGAGCAATATCAACTAATATTATTGAGATATACTTGCAATATTTTGGCTGAGTTTGTAACAAGACACTATTGTATTTCTGATCTTATTTTAATGAAATAAAAGATTGTTCACCAAAATGAAGAGTCAAGATGAATAAAGACATGAGAAGGATCCATGCTTTATTAATTGTGACTTTTTATCTTAATGACTGAGCTTCTCAACACTTTGTCGACCCTATTACTCAGTGATTCTTAAGACATTTTTGTAAGATGGCTTACATCTTCATGATATCCGATAAATATTATTATTTGTAAAATCTATACTATTGATGAGGTACTCTTGTATAGGCTGGGACAAGCTTCTAGCCACTAGAATTGCTGTATTTCTAGCCTGAATTTCGACTAAACTTAGTAAATAGGATAATGTACCGTATATACTCAAAAGTTGAGTCAAACTGTAGACAAGATCTTAATCTGCTAATCTGCCATAGCATAATACGCCTGCAGATCAGTCTCTGTTGTTGGATCTATTGATTAATCCTAACAAACCACAATGACTGCAGTTCTTCTGGTGCATCATGTGCTGTCAGATCCAAATCAGTGCAGTTTGCAGATGGACTCATAAGTGAGTATAAATGTTGTTCAATGTGCAATGGGAAACAAGTTTTGTTAGTTCACTCTTTGAAAAAGCAGTACTGATCATTACTCATTTTCTATCTGTATACTGTACAACTGAGGGTACAACAGTATTATGCATTCTTTGATTTTTCTTTTCAGCCACACGGATCAGGATCAGATGTAGGAGATGGAGAACTTGTGAGTACTAATAATTGAAAATTATGCATTGATCCAATTTCATAATAAGGTCACTAAATTTGTCACATCCAGAGAATTTTTTTATCTCAACTGTGACCATATGGCAAGGCTTAGTTATCCCATTTGCCATGGCAACTGCTGCGTGGTGGTGCTATAATAAGCTGCTCATTGGCAGCACTGTAATGTGATTCTTATTAGAAACTGGTAAAGGCAGCATATCACTGAAATGTGCAGCATTTTTATTGGGTGGCATTAAAACTAGATAATATTGCTGTTTCATCACATTATGATCATGTAATTTCTCCCTGGAACTGAGAAACCTGGTCATTGTTCACCAGTGTATGATGTTGATAAGTGACATCTGTTGGTCGACCGATTTTAGTTGAAAACTGGGAGACAAAATTTGATGACGTCACTGTTGTAAACATAAGCCAGTACCATGCTGTGTTGGATATGGTTGGTGAATATTATGTCCTATGCTACCGCTCAGGTGGTCTAGTGGTTAGAGTGTCAGCTTTGGATGCAGGAGGTGACAGGTTCAAACCCTAAAAGAGTCATACCAACAACTTATAAAAATAGTACACTAACAGCTGCCTCATTAGGCACTCAGCATTAAGGGGTTAGTGTTAGGACTGGTTGGTCTTGTGTTAGGATAATGTGACTTGGTGGGATGTGATGGTACATTCCTGCAGCTTGATGCCCTTTTGCTAGACAACAGTTTAAACTGCCACACTGCAGACATTGTAGCGATATGATGGAAAAATTGTTAAAGCACGTGTGCGCGCGCGCGCACACACACACACACACACACACACACACACACACACACACACACACACACACACACACACACACACACACACACACACACACTGAAAATATACTGGTGACTGACTTTGCACTGGTCAGTATTCAGAGGCCTTATGATACGGGACTAAGGATTTTTACCAAGATCCCCCACTCCCCACCATACCATCACACCCCATACAGGATTAGAATTCTGCCCAGCAGTCCAGGTTAGGGAAGGGGATCAGATTGGTATTCCTCTCATTGTCTTATTATCCCAATTAATCTGTCCAGAATCTGGGTCCCTCCACCTCAGGGTAATTGGTCTCTTATGGCCCTTTGAGCTGCTGGATCTTATACTCAGAGAATAGGTGATGCCATGACTTGTTCTGTGATCACCTCTTGGTCAGATGACACTGACTAGGAAGACTGGATGGATAGTGTCATCTGGAAAAGACAATTGCTCTTGTCTTCATGCTGGAATGTTTAGAACAACATAGAACCCTTCTAGTCACCATGATAAACAAGTATGGAAAATGGCAAAGAGTGCTCATCTTTGCTAAGTACATAGTAATGTCCAGCTCTTCTCCTGCTCTTTTCTTACTGGGTTCATTAAAGAGGTTAAAACTCTACAGTTGGACACAGATGTGACCCAAATGAGTATTTGAGTTAAGAGTCTGGGCACATTTCCCCATTAAAGATATCACAGTACCAATTTTTTTTCTCTTTAGACCTCAGTGCTAATGTTTTTGTGAAATAAATATACTTTCTATCCTACTTCAGCACGCATGTCACACACTGTCACAGAGAATAATCTTAGATTGTCAATTTGACAAGGACAAAACCAGGTACTCCATTGCATTTAAGAGAGGTAACTCTGCTGGAACTAGACAGGGCTGAGTTGATTAATCACAACAGAGCCAGTTTCACCCATGTGTCCCACATTTTAAAAAAAATCATAAAAAATACCAAATATGATTTAGATAGGAATTAACTAAATCTCACATGTTGCCAAGAGGCTTAATTTTTTTTTTTTTTAAAGCCTAACAGAAAGTAGAACTCTTACTTAATGCACCTATCACAGCTAGTGTTGTTTTTTTCTGAATGTAAGGTTCCCTACACTTTAAGCTCTGCCCACCTGGGGGTTGTAGAATTGGTACTGTTATACCTAAAACAATCTAGCAGAAAGTTTGGCTTCTAGTTAGCATAGATTCCTGTGCTGACTGACCTCTTTTCAGCTACTTTGTTTAATTTGCTGCTGAAGGAGTCAAGTCAGCACTGAACCCAGTTGAATAACAGTGTGCTGGAAGTTGTTGCCATGTACCTGCATTCACTTCCTGTCTCAGTGACTGTATTGGCAGAATTCAGCACATCCACTTTGATGTTGCACTTGAAAGGACTTACATAACCACAGTCCTCTGTCTGCGTGGGTTCGAGTCTCGGATTCGGCCAATGTGGATATGTGAGAAAGCTTGCCAGTAGCTTCTTGTGGGTTGGCAGTTCTTTCTGGGGTTTTCCGAGTTCTTCCTCCACCATGTATAGCCTATCTTGTGCTGAAAAATGGCATTAAACCCTGAAAATGAAAACAAAACAATAACCACAGTAAGACTTTCTAAGGGCTAATCTTTTTGGAAGGCTAATCCCTCTTAGGAGGACTCAGGCCTCACAAGATTTAATTCATCAGCAGCATCAATCATTCTCTCCCAAATGTCCCCAACAGGAGCATGCCTATGCCTCTTTTTGAAAGCTTGGTTAAGCATCTCATTCAGTTGGGGGTGTGTGTTTTTTTTAAATTGCGTTTATGGGTTATTGACCTAAATTCAGGAACAATCTTTGTTATCAAGGACACCTATTCTTGTTCACCAGTCCAATCTGGTAATATTAAAGAAAGAAGTGTACACCCATATTTAATGAATGAGGTTCTTTAAGGCGATGACAGCAAAAGCTATGCAATATTGACAGTAATTATGGCATCATTAGAATTTTTTTTACAAACCCCAACCCCAATCCCTCAACTCTTTGTGTATGTCCTGATTGCTAAAATGACTGGGAAAGAATAATGTGCACAGCTCATGAATATCACTTGTATAAAACTTCGACATCTTTTTCTAACTAGACATTCAAATGCAATCATATTTAAGGTACTATTTTTACTGGTATATAAAGTCACATCCTTCGGCAAATAATATAGACCCTGATCTGCCAATGCTAAAATGGGCCAGTAGATCGGAGTGATTGTTGTTTGGTTCTTTTTTTGGTTGCTCTTTACAAACTTCATAGACATGGATGTGCCAGCACATTATGCAAAATCTGAGCTGAGTCGATGCATTTTGGAGTATTCATGGTTTCCGGGTAATTAAGTATGAAAGTTGTTAATATATAGTTTTAGTTTTGTCAGCAAGTTTGTACATTATCCTGATGAACTTCTGACTAGTTTCATCTATGATTTGTTAAAGTGTATTGCTACAGTAAATTAACAGTTTGGGGAAAATGTGTGGAAGCATTTTCAAGGCATTGAAAGTTTGGGAAAGTTAAGCAGATTACCCTGAGGTCATTAAAAGTCTTTGAAAATGAAAAGAAACCCAACCATTTTATTTTTTCCATAATCTCAGATAAAACTGACCTATGTTGTTAGATTCAGATGTAGTCGAGTTTTCCTGGTTTCTTTCTTTTGAATAACTATTGTTTGAATTTCATCATTAAACAATATTGTAGTATTTTATGATCATTGTTATCTCAAATTACATAACTTGTATACAAAATGTTAGCAAAAATAGGTCTTTTAAATCTTTGTTTGTGGTCTTTTGAAAGAGAAAACTCATTGAATTTATCATTAAGATTTTGGTATGAACCCTG
Organism: Unio pictorum; assembly: GCA_030141615.1. Taxonomy (NCBI): domain Eukaryota; kingdom Metazoa; phylum Mollusca; class Bivalvia; order Unionida; family Unionidae; genus Unio; species Unio pictorum. The sequence goes on along the minus strand of JARLTB010000046.1, from coordinate 8,429,995 downwards.
AGTAAATAAAATGATGGTTAGTTATGGTGAACTTTTAATTGGCACCATATATCCATTATTGTGCTGATCTGCCATTAAACACCAATCCATACATGCTTATGCTCTTCTTCTGATAATCGTATACTCATTGTTCCCACGGTGAAAACAAAGTCATATGGACAACGTTCGTTTGCATACCAGGGCCCGGCGACGTGGAACGAATTGCCCATTGAAATTAGACACAAAGACACAGTGATCCCTTTTAAGTGTGCTCTTAAAACTCACCTGTTTTGATTGCAGGGACAAACTTAGCGACCTAATTGTGTTTTGTATCTTATATGTTTTTAGCATGTTTTTATGATTTCCAATTTCATTGTTTTTGTCATTTGTTTTTCTGTAGTGTAGTCATATCATTATTGATGGTGTAAAGCGCTTAGAGCTTCGAAAGATTAGGCGCTATGCAAAGTCCTCATTTTTTATTATTATTATTATTATTATTATTATTATTATTATTATTATTATTATTATTATTTAGAGCCAATTCACTTAGTAACGAATGCTGTTGTCAGTATCAAGGGAAGTCACCAGGTCTATACTTGCTTTTACAGCAGCTTAAGATAAATATGCAAATGTCCATAAATTTTTCTTTTCTTTTAAGGTATATATCATATGTGCATTTTCCTTTTTTTTTTGTTGTAAATTTTAACATGTAAACATTAACACATTTTGCATTCTTTAATTTTTATATTTTTATTTTTTTAAATACTGGTTAATGATAATAGTTATATCTGTGGAAAGAAAATCAGTTTTAATGTATATGACAACTGCATGGCTTTTGAATTACCTCCATTTAACATATCAGTTAGTGATATTTGTTTATTTGGAGTGGGGGTGGACAGACTAAGAAACTAATCTTTTGTTGCATCTCTCAAAATCTGATCTCATTTTGTGAAGATGTAGGACTGCAAAAAGTCATGGCACTTAATTGAATGAATTACCTGTTAACTTTATCTGAATATTTTGCTGTGGTAGCTGATTTTGAGACCCTTCCTGAGTCAAGAACTTAAACAAATCATGTACAATTTGAACCAGGTAATTGGTGTTACATCTACTGAAAATGATCGTCATCTCACCTCAGTTTGTGTGGGTTCGAGTCTAAGATTCGGCTAATGTAGTTATGTGAGAAAGCTTGCCTGTAGCTTTTCTTGGGTCGGTGGTTCTTTCTGGGGGTTTTCCTGGGTTCTTCCTCCACCAAAAATACTGGCCGCCATGTATAACCAAATGTGTGCTTAAAAATATCATTAAACCCTATAATAACAATAAAAATAACTTGAACTTATGTAAATTAGAGTTAGCAAGAGAGACAATATAGCTAAATTTTTACTTGGTTTGAATCCTACTGGACTAGCTAGGTTTAGCTTTTGGTGTGTCTGTGCACTAAATAGTCACTGACATGTTACTGTACTGTTGAACACCAAACCAACCCAACCCATCATATTTCTCTGTAGCAGAGTTTGTTACCTATAAAAGAAGGAGACTATATTTGTCATCCATTTTCAATAAAACTTGATGAACATGTTTATATTATCAAAATCTTGGATGAGTTCTGTAATGATCAAACTGTGCATATTAATTGTGTAAAGTTTGGAGGATAGCTGACATGGTTGCTCTAGTATGTCACATGGTCTTCCAGGTAAACCAGGTAAGCTGTAGCAGAGCTTCTAGTTTTTGACATGTTCCTAAGTGCTTTATCACTAAGCAGTTGAATATTGATCAGTTAGTTACTTGAGAAAGGTGTTAGAAGAAATGGATGAAATTTATACAACAGAATCAGGATGTATGTGCCAGATATTTGAAATGGGATACACAAAGCATCTGATTTGGATGAATATGATAACATTACAGTATTGTCTCTAGAATTCAGGGTGTCATAAAGCAGTGTAGATGATTGTAGGAATAATGTTTCGACCAAAGGGCAGTTTGAATCAGTTATTTTTCAGAGCCATGAAAGCTCAGATGGTGGAGTGTTGGATTAATAATTCAATGGTTGCATGTTCAGTAAGGGGCCCCGAGTGTGCCGAGTGGTCTAAAGCGCTGTCCATTACGGATCACTGCCATCTCACCTCTGTCTGCGTGGGTTCGAGTCTAAGATTCGGCTAATGTAGTTATGTGAGAAAGCTTGCCAGTAGCTTCTCATGGGCCGGTGGTTCTTTCCGGGGTTTTTCCCAGGTTCTTCCTCCACCAATAATACTGGCTGCCAAGTATAGCCTATATTGTGCTGAAAAATGGTGTTAAACCATTTTTTTTATTAAAAAAAAGCATGTTCAATATCTGCCTAGACTGGATGTAGATTACATTTCCTCAGAAAGATGTAGCCAGTGATGTTTATATATCAGTAGAAAGAACAAACAGTTATAAAACATGTTCAAAACTTTAAATAAATTGTTGGAGAAAAATTTATATTATTCCTACTTTGAACTCTATTGGTCAGGACCAGAAGATCTTATGGGATAAGCTTGTTGTCTGATCTCTTTTTGTGTGTCTTCTCATATCCATCCTTTCATTAGCACAAATTTGTTTTTGCTGCTCATTCTGAACTACTTGGAGTGGTAACATAATACTTTACACAAACATAATCCAAGGGTCTGGTTGTTCCTAAATGAAAAATGGTTCTACTCTAAGGTTCAATATGAAAATCATGTTTTAGCTACTCCTTCTGAATAATGGATGGGCACACATGTATAAACATAGTTTGACTAAAAGACTTGTTATGATGTGTAGTTGCTCTTGAAGAAAATGACTGCTACAGCAGCCATTTTGAAAATCCTACTGCTCAAGAGTGTCAGAGTTTGTTTCAGCACAGAAGTTAAGAGAAGAAATAGTATTTTCTTGAACTACTAATGTACATTACTTTTGGACAATAGAAGTTCAAGACTTAAGAGAGATATTTTTTTAAAGCTTGAATTCCAGTTCAGTGCACCTGAGGTTAGCATGTTTTATATCGAACTCTTGATAGTCATGTTTTGGAAACTCAGCTCAACATTTTTGGAAAGTGATTGCTCTCAGTGTGTGAAACTTGCCAAAAAAACATGCAAGCCCCCAGGACCAGTAACCTGAAAATGCTGCTGGTCCTGTCCTTACCCATGTGGTCTTACATTTCATTAACAAGAAGACAAAATGTAGTGAATGACTCTGTAGTAAATTCAAGTGGATAATAATATCAAACCATAAAAAACTTTATTTGTATAATGCAACATGGAACATAGAGAAAGGCGTAAAATAAGATATTTATACGATGTGTCAAATTCATGAAAAGTTTTTAAATTAAACATATCATAGTCTCTATTTACTGACCAATACAATGATGCCCACTGTCCTACATCATAACTCATCTAGATGATTGACATAAATATCAAATTCTTGGACTGGAACATTAATTTGAAATTATTGTGAATTCAGAAAAGAAATTTTTTTGGTGATATTATTGTGATATATCAAAAGACTGTTAGGACATTATCACACTTTAGGACTTTGGGGCAGATTACCACATTGGAGACCACAGACACATCAGCATATTCAGTATTTGGACTTATTCTGATTACTACTGGAATTCATTTGGATACTAATAATCACATTCAGACCTGTGATAAAACTTATAGGACTGTTTGGGTATTAATTCACAATGCTGCAAGTTCTTTTCAGATTTTCACTTTGTTTTCTTAGCAAAAAAATTATTTGTTGAATTTTACTAACGTTTTAGGTTTTTTGCTCTTTTCTGTTACTTAGATTAAGACCAAAGAGTTATTTACTTATCTACTGTAATAATCATGTACTGAAAAAGTGGATATAATAATGTTAGCTACCATTAGTTTGAAAAGTGGATACAGTAATTTTAGCTAGCATGTGGTCTGAAAAGTGGATACAGTAATTTTAGCTACCATAAGTCTGAAAAGTGGATACAGTAATTTTAGCTAGCATGTAGTCTGAAAAGTGGATACAGTAATTTTAGCTAGCATGTAGTCTGAAAAGTGGATACAGTAATTTTAGCTGCCATAAGTCTGAAAAGTGGATACAGTAATTTTAGCTGCCATAAGTCTGAAAAGTGGATACAGTAATTTTAGCTAGCATGTAGTCTGAAAAGTGGATACAGTAATTTTAGCTACCATCAGTCTGAAAAGTGGATACTAGGGCATAACCGACTTTTGATCCGGAAATCGGATTCCACCGGATAGTATGAACTTCCGATTAATCGGAGTCGGACAAGGCAGGAACGACCAATTCGGATAATAAAAATAATAAAGTTGAATTTCTATAGCACCGTGTCTAACACTGCGTGTCATTCGATAGTGCGTTAATAAAGTTATATAAGAAGTCAGAAAAGTCCAATATGGTCAACACAACCACACTGAAGCCGGATATGGTAAAGTACTAAGTAACATGCTAGACACGGCAAAACCAGATACCAGAAACCCGGAAACGGAAGATGAAATTTTTTAGAAAAAAATACGGTTTTAGCATTTCCGATTAATTGAATCATATCCGGAATCGGAAAAATTTCATGCCCAAAATCCGGAATCGGAAATCGGTAGAAAAATGCTAATCGGTTATGCCCTAGTGGATATAGTAAGTTAGCTAGCATGTAGTCTGAAAAATGGATACAGTAATTTTAGCTATCATCTACAATGACTGAGTCTGAGCACATAATGAAGTAAAAGTGAATATTTATTGCATAAATTAACAAATCCACAACCTGAGTACATATTATAATGATGTCTTAAGTAAATAAGAAACTATTGAGGATAATTGCAACCTGGATTGTTAACAAAATCATCCTGCTTTTTGACCTGGAAGGAGTGATTGGCACTCACTTTTTTCCATTCTTTATGGATCCCATCTTGAGAATAGATTTGCTTAATCTACCTCATTAACAGCATGATAAACCAGCATGATGATGATTTTCCCCAAACATTATTTTAGTGAAGAATACACGTATATGCCTTTGTTTTGATAATTAGTTGATGTTTACTGGTATAGTGATACAGATATAATTAAGCAATTTTTCAAAAGATAAATGAAATATTGCATAAGGCCAGCACAAGCAAACCATGTATGACATGTTATGAGTTTTTATAGGAAACAGAATGTGACCAGATGAAGAAGTTTGTTTTGCTTTATTGACAGACACCTAAATTGTTTGAATTTGTTTAAATGAAGACTTAAACTTTTTATAAATTTTTGACTTGAAATTGTTTTGGAAGTTGAGAACCAAAGTACAGTAATGTAGAATTATGATTCTGGCAGTTAAATAAAGTCATATGTTTTGAGGGAATACTTCAAAAAGGAATGAATACTCCACAAATAGCTTTGCTTGTTTTTTGTATAGACCCATTAAGGATGATTACCCAAACAGTCTTGTTTAATTATATCGCATTTATATGCAGTTTAGTAAGAGTTATCCAACATAGAACTCGTCATAGAGAAGTGCTGTTAGTGTCTGCTGCATTGAAAGTAAACAATAAATGGCATCAGCAATGATAAAAAGAATTTGAATACAGAAAGTTTGGTGTCATGATGCAGTATGAAAAAAAAAGAGGTCTGATTACTTAAAAATTGAGTTTCATCACTCAGCTAGAAAGTTTTATGTGAGAAAGATCTCAACAGAGTAATGACATTTTAAGTGCAGAGCTGTTTTAATTAGTAATGGGAATTGGCTGATATTTCAAAAGTATTGAACAGTTCATTGTAACTTATTGGTGGTCATTGATTTACATTAGATGGTGATATTTTTCAAATTTTCCATGGAAAATGTTATTTAAGCACACATTGGAATATCTGTTTGTTTCTTAGAATTCATGAAACTGTCCCATCACAAGGTTTTCTTACAAAGAATCTCCTAATGGCTGATGCTGGTGGTCAGCGACCAGTAAGAGTGTGTCTAAAATGGGATGTCACTGACCATGTAAAGATTTAGGTTTGTGATGCAGCGAAAACATTTCGTTACAGATGAAAGGAAGCAATAAAAAGCCCATTAAAGCTTTATAACTATTGAAAATCCACATCAGCTTACTTGGTTGGTTGGTTGTTTTCTGTCCAAATTTAAGTTATTTGGTTAACCATCACACCACTAATTGAAATATAAACCAGACAATGGCAAATTGGGTTTGCATGATTTTGTTTGGCTTTTTTGTGTTTTTTTTTATTTGGGCAGGATGGGTGAGACTTGTGCACAAAGCTACTGTGTATTGGTATTCTGGATTCTGACATTAAATTTTGGATTAATTTTACATGGTTTTGTTACACTCAAGTTGAAAGCTAAGGTAAGGTTTTCAGTAAAGTATGATCAAACATTTTTGATGGAGATGAACTGGAAAGCTGTGTTAATGAGATTTGAACTCCAGCAAAGTAAGTTATATTTTGCAATTTGCCAGTGTTTAAAGAAGAAAATATAGTACAGGTAGTTTGATTTAGAATTTTGTTGTAAGCAATATTTCATTTTATGGTGATGTTTGAACAGAGAGGGATGGTAATATCCTCCATCAGGCAGGCATTGGTGAAAGTAGCTGCAGCTGGTGATGATGCTGAGATTTGGTTTGGCACTGGTGATGTGTATGTGTATTTATATATATGCATATTCATGTAGGTATTGTACCTTATATTTCCTTTAGTAGGTTTCTCAAGAGTCTGTTTATTCATACTCAGCATATGTTCTGAAGAGAGTCAAATAGTTTTCTGAAAAAATATGTAAATCATTTAACAGCATTGTAACCTTTGTTTGAGTATTGTGTTTCTCTTTTTCACATTGAACAATATTTGCTGGGTTTGTTGCAAGGTCAAGAAATCTTATTGTAGTTTTATCCAAGTTTAATCCTTTAAACTGTTTTGAGTTAGTTTCATCTACACTTATAAAGAACCAGAATAAAATATAATATCCTTAAATACAACATAGAATTTTTTTTATGTCAGTTTCAGTTGGATACTCATTGATTTGTTTTCAATTCTGTTTGGGTATTCATACAAGAGTGTATACAATACACAGATAACTGGAGGATTTGTAGTGTGATCTTGCCACCATTTTGGAAATGGAGGATGGTTGTTGGAGTTTCTTCATCAGGAATAAATATGACTACACACTGGTCTACTGAAGCCAAAAGTAGAGTGTTAACTGAAATTGTTTGGCAAAGGTATGTTTTGTTGTGATCCTGAGGTACATCAATTTGTCAAATGTGGTGTTAAGAAGTGAAATCTTTATTGACATCAGTGTTTATTTTTGTATGATTTACTGTATGATTATTGGAAGTCTTGTTCAGAACATACATTACATTTGAAAAGGTGAAGTTATGGTGCAGTAATGGATGAAATTAAAACATGTTTAACTACAGAGTGGTAAGGAAGAGATGTGCAGGTCAGGGGTATGTGGTTAGGTTTTTTTTAAAGGTTGAGGTGAAGATCAAGGTACTATATACAGAGGTACATGTACAAGGAGCAATTGCTAATACTCAATTTGTGTACCTTCTGTCAGTGATTTAGGTTAGGTTAATGGGAATGGGGTTTGTGTGGTCATTTTGGTAATACTGTTTGGAAAGACTGTCAGGAACTATTAATTATAATTGGGAATTTTGCATTGTCTTTTTAAAAGCATTATCTCACTGGACAGGGGCACATTTTCAGCACCAAAGGAGTCTAAAATATCCCCATCTGTATTGTTTATAATGGGCATTTTCAGTCTGGTAGAAACTGAAACTAAAAATAATTGCTTTTATATGTGGTTGGTGTCAGGTTGAAAGGATAGGGCATGAAATGATGGAAATAAAGATCGTAATAAGATGTACATAGAGTGATAACAACTTATCCATCCAAATTTCTTGTTATATAACTTTGCATAAGCAACCGATGACTATATTTTATACTGAATTGTGATAAAACTTTGCATAGATATGCCTATATAATTGGAACATGTCCATAACTGATATCAGACTACCAGTATATGTTATACTGAATTGTAATAAAACTTTGCATACGTATGCCTGTTTTAACAGGAACACGTCCATAACTGATGACTACATTTTATACTGTTAAACTTTGCATAGGTATGCCTGTATAACAGGAACACGTCCATAACTGATGACTACATTTTATACTGAACGATGATAAAACTTTGCATAAGCATGCCTGTAACATAATGGGAACACATCCATAACTGATATCAGACTATATTTTATACTGAATTGTGATAAACCTTCGCATAAGTATGCCTGTAACATAATGGGAACACGTCCATAACTGATATCAGACTTTATTTTATACTGAATTGTGATAAACCTTCGCATAAGTATGCCTGTAACATAATGGGAACACGTCCATAACTGATATCAGACTATATTTTATACTGAATTGTGATAAACCTTCGCATAAGTATGCCTGTATAACTGGAACAGGTCCATAACTTATTGCATTTTATACTGATAAACTTTGCATAAGTATGCCTTTATAACTGGAACATGTCCAAAACTGATGACTACATTTTATATTGAATTGTGATATAACAAGAGTCATCCAAATTTGTATGAAATATATAAGGGGGTGGGTGGGCGAGGTGAGAGGATGGCTGATAAAATGCCAGTTTATATAACATGCTGGATTAAGATGCTTATTTTTCAATGAAAATTAATCATTGCTGTGTAAAAGCATTAATTATAATCTGTAAGCTGTGAGTTTTTAAAAAACTTCACTGAATATTTTTTGTATAAATTTATCGGCTTGCTTGATGTTTTGGATAGTGTTAGGGACAATAGATCATTGAAGATAAAAATTGGGAAACTTGACATGACCATATTATATCCAAATTTGTGTTATAACAAAACAAGATACAGCAGGGTCAGCCAGTGTGCATTGGTGTCCATTGACAATGGAAATTAATCTCACATGTATCAACAACAACCCCTATTTTAAATCCTAATACATACATCGTTGTCTTATTCTTACATGACAGATCTGTTGAATTGTTGTTGTTATTGTTGTGAGTTTAATGGCATTTTTCAGCACATGACAGGCTATACATGGCAAACAGTATATCTGGTGGAGGAAGAACCACAGAAAGCTACTGTTAAGCTTTTTGCACATGCCCTTGTTGACCAAGCCTGAGAGTTGAACCCACAGGAACAGAGGTGAGATGCAGCTGATCTGTAATTTAGACTGCTCAGTCACCTGGGGCCTAGATTTATTGAATGACAGCATTTTCTGCTCTTAGTCTTTTCATAGTCTCTGCACCTTGGATGCCTTCTCTCTAAGCATAAAAGTTGTTCCTCAGCTCTCTCTCTCTCTCTCTTGCTTTTTGTTTAGTGAAATTACAAGAACTTTTTATTATAAACTGAGAAATTTTACTTTACTCATTGACAAGATTTTGCAAAACCTATTCCTTTCATGATGACTTCTGGTATGCCAGTGGCAAACTAATTTGTAGCTTTTACACAATAACTCTGTTGTTTGGGCTTGATTGATTAGTCTGGTACCCAGTTCAATGCTTTCATAATCTGTGCAAGAGATTTGAAAAAGGCCATGATATCAGTTTTGCTTTGCAGCGACCTGATGTCACATTGACTTGAGCTGAAGAGTACCTTAGTTCTTATCTGTTAGCTTTTCTCATCATGATGATGGACACTAATTATGAAAGTGTAAAAATCACAGTAGTAAACTTACTAGTTTTCCTCATTTTCCAAATTAATGTTAGATACTTCATTGGAATGTTGGTACAAAGTTGTCGGCTTTTAAATAGAGTGGTTTAATCATCCGCCTCAGATAAGAGAGGTTGTGGGTTTGAAATCCAGTCAAGTCCTTACCAAAGACTTATAAAAATGGTACTAACAGCTGACTAGCTAGGTGCTCAGCATTAAGAGGTCAGTGTTAGGACTGGTCATCCTGGTGTGTCAGGATAATGTGAATGGGTGGGACATATTACATGTATGAGGCATGATGCCTCAGTGCTAGGCATCACTTTAAACTGTCGGCAGACATCATAGTGATATGACTGAAAAATCCAAATCACACACATATACACAAATATTTGTGTAAACTCAAGTGAATGTCCACTAAATGGTACATTTTTCGTTTTACCAATCTGCTGGCCATTAGCAACTTTAAAAGGATGGCTGTGCAAGAGGGTTTTGCCATTACATGAAAGTGTGGATTTTGGAAAGGTGACCTTTAGCAACAGTCAGATTAAAAAAAATTGGTTAACTTTTTTAGTATCTTACAAGTCAAAAAAAAAATACAACTGCATAGACCCAGATTTGCTGTACATAATTTGCTGGCAGATCTGGATATATGCAGTTTGTTAGAACTAATCAGCAAAACAAACAGCAGAATCCTGATCAGCTTATTTGATATGTGGTGTCAGATCAGCTTATTTGATATGTGTTGTCAGATCAGCTTATTTGATATGTGGTGTCAGATCAGCTTATTTGATATGTGTTGTCAGATCAGCTTATTTGATATGTGGTGTCAGATCAGCTTATTTGATATGTGGTGTCAGATCAGCTTATTTGATATGTGGTGTCAGATCAGCTTATTTGATATGTGGTGTCAGATCAGCTTATTTGATATGTGGTGTCAGATCAGGGTCTACATTGTTTTCAGTTTGTACAGTATTACAAAACCTGCTGGCCAGTGTCTACTTTGAGCAGACTTAAATGGCGGTCATCTGTTTGTAGGTCCTCTACATCTGGTCATAAGAAAAGAGATGACAAAAACAGAAACTTTCAACGCAAATAAAAGTGTATTATGGTGGCTATCAGTTGCTAAGATATATAGGCTTGATTCAGTTCTGTAAATAAATATATTTAAGCACAATTCACAATGGCAGAGTGTATGGGTAAAGAAAATGACAAAGGAATAATTGTATAATTTGTTAAGTGGAGCTATCATCAATATTCTAAGGCCAGTATAGATGAGGTGATATCCATTACATGACTTCAGATAGAAGGTGTTTCTTCCAAAAGATGGAATATGCATGTATAATCTTGTACCATAAATAATATATAAGGTGCACCGCAATAGCATTGGTGATGCTCGTGGTAGAAGGTGCAAACAGGAGACACATAAGTTAAGATGCACCGAAGGCTTACCGCATGAAAGTATACCATGTAGAGCAGCCAGAGATGGAAGGTGCTAAAAATACTACATGATGAAGGTGCTGTCAAATCATATAACTATACCAATATTCACAAAGTAGCTTAAGGTGCACATATTAAACCTTGGAAGGTACAAGTACTAGACTAAATGTTTAAAGATACAAGTACCAGACTAAATGGGTAAAGGTACAAGTACCAGACTAAATGGGTAAAGGTACAAATACTAGACTGAATGGGTAAAGGTACAAATACCAGACTAAATGGGTAAAGGTACAAGTACCAGACTAAATGGGTAAAGGTACAAGTACTAGACTAAATGGGTAAATGTGCAAGTACTAGACTAAATGGGTAAAGGTACAAGTACTAGACTAAATGGGTAAAGGTACAAATACTAGACTGAATGGGTAAAGGTACAAGTACCAGACTAAATGGGTAAAGGTACAAGTGCTAGACTGAATGGGTAATGGTGCAAGTCCAGACTAAATGGGTAAAGGTACAAGTACTAGACTAAATGGGTAAATGTGCAAGTAGTAGACTAAATGGGTAAAGGTACAAATACCAGACTAAATGGGTAAAGGTACATGTACCAGACTAAATGGGTAAAGGTACAAGTACCAGACTAAATGGGTAAAGGTACAAGTACTAGACTAAATGGGTAAAGGTGCAAGTACCAGACTAAATGGGTAAAGGTACAAGTACCAGACTAAATGGGTAAAGGTACAAGTACTAGACTAAATGGGTAAAGGTACAAGTACCAGACTAAATGGGTAAAGGTACAAGTACCAGACTAAATGGGTAAAGGTACAAGTACCATACTAAATGGGTAAAGGTACAAGTACCAGACTAAATGGGTAAAGGTACAAGTACTAGACTAAATGGGTAAAGGTACAAGTAGTAGACTAAATGGGTAAAGGTACAAGTACCAGACTAAATGGGTAAAGGTACAAGTACCAGACTAAATGGATAAAGGTACAAATACTAGACTAAATGGGTAAAGGTACAAGTACCAGACTAAATGGGTAAAGGTACAAGTACTAGAATAAATGGGTAAAGGTACAAGTACTAGACTAAATGGGTAAAGGTACAAGTACCAGACTAAATGGATAAAGGTACAAATACTAGACTGAATGGGTAAAGGTACAAATACCAGACTAAATGGGTAAAGGTACAAGTACCAGACTAAATGGGTAAAGGTACAAGTACTAGACTAAATGGGTAAAGGTACAAGTACCAGACTAAATGGGTAAAGGTACAAATGCTAGACTGAATGGGTAAAGGTACAAATACCAGACTAAATGGGTAAACTTACAAGTACCAGACTAAATGGGTAAAGGTACAAGTACTAGACTAAATGGGTAAATGTGCAAGTACTAGACTAAATGGGTAAAGGTACAAGTACTAGACTAAATGGGTAAAGGTACAAATACTAGACTGAATGGGTAAAGGTACAAATACCAGACTAAATGGGTAAAGGTACAAGTACCAGACTAAATGGGTAAAGGTACAAATACTAGACTGAATGGGTAATGGTGCAAGTCCAGACTAAATGGGTAAAGGTACAAGTACCAGACTAAATGGGTAAATGTGCAAATACTAGACTAAATGGGTAAAGGTACAAGTACCAGACTAAATGGGTAAAGGTACAAGTGCTAGACTGAATGGGTAATGGTGCAAGTCGACACTAAATGGGTAAAGGTACAAGTACTAGACTAAATGGGTAAATGTGCAAGTAGTAGACTAAATGGGTAAAGGTACAAATACCAGACTAAATGGGTAAAGGTACATGTACCAGACCAAATGGGTAAAGGTACAAGTACCAGACTAAATGGGTAAAGGTACAAGTACTAGACTAAATGGGTAAAGGTGCAAGTACCAGACTAAATGGGTAAAGGTACAAGTACCAGACTAAATGGGTAAAGGTACAAGTACCAGACTAAATGGGTAAAGGTACAAGTACCAGACTAAATGGGTAAAGGTACAAGTACCAGACTAAATGGGTAAAGGTACAAGTACCAGACTAAATGGATAAAGGTACAAATACTAGACTGAATGGGTAAAGGTACAAATACCAGACTAAATGGGTAAAGGTACACATACCAGACTAAATGGGTAAAGGTACAAGTACTAGACTAAATGGGTAAAGGTACAAGTACTAGACTAAATGGGTAAAGGTACAAGTACCAGACTAAATGGGTAAAGGTACAAATGCTAGACTGAATGGGTAAAGGTACAAATACCGGACTAAATGGGTAAACTTACAAGTACCAGACTAAATGGGTAAAGGTACAAGTACTAGACTAGATGGGTAAAGGTACAAGTACCAGACTAAATGGGTAAAGGTATGAGTACCAGACTAAATGGGTAAAGGTACAAATACTAGACTGAATGGGTAATGGTGCAAGTCCAGACTAAATGGGTAAAGGTACAAATACCAGACTAAATGGTTAAATGTGCAAGTACTAGACTAAATGGGTAAAGGTACAAGTACCAGACTAAATGGGTAAAGGTACAAGTGCTAGACTGAATGGGTAATGGTGCAAGTCCACACTGAATGGGTAAAGGTACAAGTACTAGACTAAATGGGTAAATGTGCAAGTAGTAGACTAAATGGGTAAAGGTACAAATACCAGACTAAATGGGTAAAGGTACATGTACCAGACTAAATGGGTAAAGGTACAAGTACCAGACTAAATGGGTAAAGGTACAAGTACTAGACTAAATGGGTAAAGGTACAAGTACCAGACTAAATGGGTAAAGGTACAAGTACCAGACTAAATGGGTAAAGGTACAAGTACCAGACTAAATGGATAAAGGTACAAATACTAGACTGAATGGGTAAAGGTATAAATACCAGACTAAATGGGTAAAGGTACAAGTACCAGACTAAATGGGTAAAGGTACAAGTACTAGACTAAATGGGTAAATGTGCAAGTACTAGACTAAATGGGTAAAGGTACAAGTACTAGACTAAATGGGTAAAGGTACAAAAACTAGACTGAATGGGTAAAGGTACAAATACCAGACTAAATGGGTCAAGGTACAAGTACCAGACTAAATGGGTAAAGGTACAAGTACTAGACTGAATGGGTAATGGTGCAAGTCCAGACTAAATGGGTAAAGGTACAAATACCAGACTAAATGGGTAAATGTGCAAGTACTAGACTAAATGGGTAAAGGTACAAGTACCAGACTAAATGGGTAAAGGTACAAGTGCTAGACTGAATGGGTAATGGTGCAAGTCCAGACTAAATGGGTAAAGGTACAAGTACTAGACTAAATGGGTAAATGTGCAAGTAGTAGACTAAATGGGTAAAGGTACAAATACCAGACTAAATGGGTAAAGGTACATGTACCAGACTAAATGGGTAAAGGTACAAGTACCAGACTAAATGGGTAAAGGTACAAGTAGTAGACTAAACGGGTAAAGGTGCAAGTACCAGACTAAACGGGTAAAGGTACAAGTACCAGACTAAATGGGTAAAGGTACAAGTACTAGACTAAATGGGTAAAGGTACAAGTACCAGACTAAATGGGTAAAGGTACAAGTACCAGACTAAATGGGTAAAGGTACAAGTACCAGACTAAATGGGTAAAGGTACAAGTACTAGACTAAATGGGTAAAGGTACAAGTAGTAGACTAAATGGGTAAAGGTACAAGTACCAGACTAAATGGATAAAGGTACAAATACTAGACTAAATGGGTAAAGGTACAAGTACCAGACTAAATGGGTAAAGGTACAAGTACTAGACTAAATGGGTAAAGGTACAAGTACTAGACTAAATGGGTAAAGGTACAAGTACCAGACTAAATGGGTAAAGGTACAAATACTAGACTGAATGGGTGAAGGTACAAATACCAGACTAAATGGGTAAAGGTACAAGTACCAGACTAAATGGGTAAAGGTACAAGTACTAAACTAAATGGGTAAAGGTACAAGTACCAGACTAAATGGATAAAGGTACAAGTACCAGACTAAATGGTTAAAGGTACAAATACCAGACTGAATGGGTAAAGGTACAAATACCAGACTAAATGGGTAAAGGTACAAGTACCAGACTAAATGGGTAAAGGTACAAGTACCAGACTAAATGGGTAAATGTGCAAGTACTAGACTAAATGGGTAAAGGTACAAGTACTAGACTAAATGGGTAAAGGTACAAATACTAGACTGAATGGGTAAAGGTACAAATACCAGACTAAATGGGTAAAGGTACAAGTACCAGACTAAATGGGTAAAGGTACAAGTACTAGACTGATTGGGTAATGGTGCAAGTCCAGACTAAATGGGTAAAGGTACAAATACCAGACTAAATGGGTAAATGTGCAAGTACTATACTAAATGGGTAAAGGTACAAGTACCAGACTAAATGGGTAAAGGTACAAGTACTAGACTAAATGGGTAAAGGTACAAGTACCAGACTAAATGGGTAAAGGTACAAGTACCAGACTAAATGGGTAAAGGTACAAGTACCAGACTAAATGGGTAAAGGTACAAGTACTAGACTAAATGGGTAAAGGTACAAGTAGTAGACTAAATGGGTAAAGGTACAAAATACCAGACTAAATGGATAAAGGTACAAATACTAGACTAAATGGGTAAAGGTACAAGTACCAGACTAAATGGGTAAAGGTACAAGTACTAGACTAAATGGGTAAAGGTACAAGTACTAGACTAAATGGGTAAAGGTACAAGTACCAGACTAAATGGGTAAAGGTACAAATACTAGACTGAATGGGTGAAGGTACAAATACCAGACTAAATGGGTAAAGGTACAAGTACCAGACTAAATGGGTAAAGGTACAAGTACTAGACTAAATGGGTAAAGGTACAAGTACCAGACTAAATGGGTAAAGGTACAAATACCAGACTGAATGGGTAAAGGTACAAATACCAGACTAAATGGGTAAAGGTACAAGTACCAGACTAAATGGGTAAAGGTACAAGTACCAGACTAAATGGGTAAATGTGCAAGTACTAGACTAAATGGGTAAAGGTACAAGTACTAGACTAAATGGGTAAAGGTACAAATACTAGACTGAATGGGTAAAGGTACAAATACCAGACTAAATGGGTAAAGGTACAAGTACCAGACTAAATGGGTAAAGGTACAAGTACTAGACTGATTGGGTAATGGTGCAAGTCCAGACTAAATGGGTAAAGGTACAAATACCAGACTAAATGGGTAAATGTGCAAGTACTATACTAAATGGGTAAAGGTACAAGTACCAGACTAAATGGGTAAAGGTACAAGTGCTAGACTGAATGGGTAATGGTGCAAGTCCAGACTAAATGGGTAAAGGTACAAGTACTAGACTAAATGGGTAAATGTGCAAGTAGTAGACTAAATGGGTAAAGGTACAAATACCAGACTAAATGGGTAAAGGTACATGTACCAGACTAAATGGGTAAAGGTACAAGTACCAGACTAAATGGGTAAAGGTACAAGTACTAGACTAAATGGGTAAAGGTACAAGTACCAGACTAAATGGGTAAAGGTACAAGTACTAGACTAAATGGGTAAAGGTGCAAGTACCAGACTAAATGAGTAAAGGTACAAATACCAGACTAAATGGGTAAAGGGACAACTACCAGACTAAATGGGTAAAGGTACAAGGGTAAAGGTACAAGTACCAGACTAAATGGGTAAAGGTATAAGTACCAGACTAAATGGGTAAAGGTACAAGTACTAGACTAAATGGGTAAAGGTACAAGTACCAGACTAAATGGGTAAAGGTACAAATACTAGACTGAATGGGTGAAGGTACAAATACCAGACTAAATGGGTAAAGGTACAAGTACCAGACTAAATGGGTAAAGGTACAAGTACTAGACTAAATGGGTAAAGGTACAAGTACCAGACTAAATGGGTAAAGGTACAAGTACTAGACTAAATGGGTAAAGGTACAAATACTAGACTGAATGGATAAAGGTACAAATACCAGACTAAATGGGTAAAGGTACAAGTACCAGACTAAATGGGTAAAGGTACAAGTACTAGACTAAATGGGTAAATGTGCAAGTACCAGACTAAATGGGTAAAGGTACAAATACCAGACTAAATGGGTAAAGGTACAAGTCCAGACTAAATGGGTAAAGGTACAAGTACCAGACTAAATGGGTAAAAGTACAAGTACCAGACTTAATTAGTAAAGGTGCAAGTACCAGACTTAATGGGTAAATGTACAAGTACCAGACTAAATGGGTAAAGGTACATGTAGTAGACTAAATGGGTAAAGGTACAAGTACCAGACTAAATTTGTAAAGGTACAAGTACCAGACTAAATGGGTAAAGGTACAAGTACCAGACTAAATGGGTAAAGGTACAAATACCAGACTAAATGGGTAAAGGTACAAGTACCAGACTAAATGGGTAAAGGTACAAGTCCAGACTAAATGGGTAAAGGTACAAGTACCAGACTAAATGGGTAAAAGTACAAGTACCAGACTTAATTAGTAAAGGTGCAAGTACCAGACTTAATGGGTAAATGTACAAGTACCAGACTAAATGGGTAAAGGTACATGTAGTAGACTAAATGGGTAAAGGTACAAGTACCAGACTAAATTTGTAAAGGTACAAGTACCAGACTAAATGGGTAAAGGTACAAGTACCAGACTAAATGGGTAAAGGTACAAATACCAGACTAAATGGGTAAAGGTACAAGTACCAGACTAAATGGGTAAAGGTACAAGTACTAGACTAAATGGGTAAAGGTACAAGTACTAGACTAAATGGGTAAAGGTACAAATACTAGACTAAATGGGTAAATGTGCAAGTACTATACTAAATGGGTAAAGGTACAAGTACCAGACTAAATGGGTAAAGGTACAAGTGCTAGACTGAATGGGTAATGGTGCAAGTCCAGACTAAATGGGTAAAGGTACAAGTACTAGACTAAATGGGTAAATGTGCAAGTAGTAGACTAAATGGGTAAAGGTACAAATACCAGACTAAATGGGTAAAGGTACATGTACCAGACTAAATGGGTAAAGGTACAAGTACCAGACTAAATGGGTAAAGGTACAAGTACTAGACTAAATGGGTAAAGGTACAAGTACCAGACTAAATGGGTAAAGGTACAAGTACTAGACTAAATGGGTAAAGGTGCAAGTACCAGACTAAATGAGTAAAGGTACAAATACCAGACTAAATGGGTAAAGGGACAACTACCAGACTAAATGGGTAAAGGTACAAGGGTAAAGGTACAAGTACCAGACTAAATGGGTAAAGGTATAAGTACCAGACTAAATGGGTAAAGGTACAAGTACTAGACTAAATGGGTAAAGGTACAAGTACCAGACTAAATGGGTAAAGGTACAAATACTAGACTGAATGGGTGAAGGTACAAATACCAGACTAAATGGGTAAAGGTACAAGTACCAGACTAAATGGGTAAAGGTACAAGTACTAGACTAAATGGGTAAAGGTACAAGTACCAGACTAAATGGGTAAAGGTACAAGTACTAGACTAAATGGGTAAAGGTACAAATACTAGACTGAATGGATAAAGGTACAAATACCAGACTAAATGGGTAAAGGTACAAGTACCAGACTAAATGGGTAAAGGTACAAGTACTAGACTAAATGGGTAAATGTGCAAGTACCAGACTAAATGGGTAAAGGTACAAATACCAGACTAAATGGGTAAAGGTACAAGTCCAGACTAAATGGGTAAAGGTACAAGTACCAGACTAAATGGGTAAAAGTACAAGTACCAGACTTAATTAGTAAAGGTGCAAGTACCAGACTTAATGGGTAAATGTACAAGTACCAGACTAAATGGGTAAAGGTACATGTAGTAGACTAAATGGGTAAAGGTACAAGTACCAGACTAAATTTGTAAAGGTACAAGTACCAGACTAAATGGGTAAAGGTACAAGTACCAGACTAAATGGGTAAAGGTACAAATACCAGACTAAATGGGTAAAGGTACAAGTACCAGACTAAATGGGTAAAGGTACAAGTCCAGACTAAATGGGTAAAGGTACAAGTACCAGACTAAATGGGTAAAAGTACAAGTACCAGACTTAATTAGTAAAGGTGCAAGTACCAGACTTAATGGGTAAATGTACAAGTACCAGACTAAATGGGTAAAGGTACATGTAGTAGACTAAATGGGTAAAGGTACAAGTACCAGACTAAATTTGTAAAGGTACAAGTACCAGACTAAATGGGTAAAGGTACAAGTACCAGACTAAATGGGTAAAGGTACAAATACCAGACTAAATGGGTAAAGGTACAAGTACCAGACTAAATGGGTAAAGGTACAAGTACTAGACTAAATGGGTAAAGGTACAAGTACTAGACTAAATGGGTAAAGGTACAAATACTAGACTGAATGGGTAATGGTGCCAGTGCTAGACTAAATGGGTAAAGGTGCTACCCAGACAGTGCAGAACCCATACATAAGTGTAATGTCACTCAAGGCCTATTACACCATATGGTGCATTAGCTATGGCCTTATGAGAGAGATACATGTACATATAACAGTACTCCTGAAGGTGCCTATACCATGTACATATAACAGTACTCCTGAAGGTGCCTATACCATGAAAGTAGGCTCTAGCCTATCATGTAAGGGGAACATGTCTCGCAGGTGCATAAACAACCACATTGAGGGTTCAATGTATCTGAGTCACAACATTCTCTGGAGATAAACACACCTCTTTGTTTAAAATATTATCTCCATATTTGGATTTTGCATCCATAATACAAGTGCTTCCTGAGCCATGATTGAAACAGCTGAATGCTATGAAATAAGATTGAATCTGCCACACTAGGCAATGTTGTGCATGGCTTTTATACTTGCCATGAAAACACTTGATACAACACAGGCGAAAGTATTACTGTGCCAAAACAGTGGGAGGGCAATGGATAATACACATCATAATGCTTACTCACTTTACAAAGTTCATCTTGAATTATGAAACTGTTATATAAACATGCAAATACCAGGTAGGTAATTAATGTAGAATATATAAATATTAAACAATACCTTTATATTCCATCTAAGTTGTACACCAAAGAACTTAGACCCAACCCCACCCATTGAAACTTGTAAAGAAATCTATTTTTGTAACAGTACACTATTATATCTTAAATGCTGAATTTGTAGTATATACTATAATATTGAATTTCAAGGTCATTTGCTTTTTTATAATTTGTTTTAATTAGTTTTCATTTGAAAGAAATCTATTCAGACTTTAAATAGGTATGTTTTGTGTCATCATATAATTAATAAATTTCCAACCTGATAGGAAAATCATAAGTCGGTACAATATGAAAATTTAAAAGTTAAACATATATTGGCATTAATTATATTGGTCTTTAATGCCCAGAAGTCAGGTTCAGCATCATGCTTTTAAGAAGACAACCTTTATTAAGTACTCAACTAATTAACAATATTAGATGGTATTTTGATACAAATGTCACTAATGTATACCATTGGTACCACTTTAAGAAATAAATGCTAATTAAATAAGTTTTGGCAAGTGAAACTTGTAGTTTACTTCTGTCTTTTAATTCAATTTCAGTGTAATCATCATAAAAGCTATATGTTCTTGTATTCCAATGTGGAAAGTGTCAATCTACCACCAAAGCTATGTCTGCAAGCATTTCTAAGAACCTAATTAAGTGCTGACAGTGTTTTGATCTTCAATTTTTGAAAGTGTTTGTTGCATTGCTACAATCAGTTAAAAGGAGACCTACATTATACATGTATTATGTTAATCATGTATTTTGTGGCATAATAAAAAAAAATATTTACCATGTATCTCTACCTATCTTTGTTCACTTTCATCAATCCTCATCCAATAGTTTTTTATATCTCAAGTTGATTGTGAACTGTAAAAAATGAAGCCCTCTCACTTGCATGTGTAAATTTGCAATAGTATTTCATAAATATATTATGACTTGGCCGAGGGTCAAACCCACTACCTCCCGCATCAGAGTCAGATGCTCTAAACACGTAGGCTACCAGAACAGTCTCAAAGGGTTTGTGTAGTTTACATTTGGACTAAATTTATAAGTGAATTGTATATGTATTTCTGTTTTGCTATAGAACCTTTTGGCAAAACATACTTTCTGCTGTTGGTAGATGAAGTCTGATAAAAATCAGAACTCCATTGTACTGTGTGAAGATCTGACAGCAACTGCTTCAGGTCATGTTCTGGTGACCATTTGGATTGGCCAATGGATATACAGCTTTCAAAAAGCTGAAAGGGAATCAAATTGTTCGGCACACATTAGTGTTCTTTATGTTCACTACTATATCTCTGATACATGAAGATATGACATCGTCTGATTGGCTGATACAAAAAAGCAATTATGGTAATAACATAGGTGACCATAAGTATCCCCTAAGTGGTTGCTGTCAGAACTTCACATAGGACAGTGTAGTTCTGATTTTTATCAGATTAAGGGGATACATATTCAGAACCTTCAAACTGAAAGTAAGAAAACAAGCCGATACTTCATGTAAAGGAGTTAACTCCATTAGAAGCTGATCATGGTCAAAAGCTTCCATTATGAAAGGAAAAATTCTCAACATGATATGTATCATAAAATCCCTATAAACTTTATGAAAATTTGAGCTAGTTTTTTGACACTGCAGTGTGTATGAATCTTTTGTATTTGTTTGTTTGTTTGCTTGAATTTTAACGGCGCACCAGCACTTTTTGGCTATTTAGCATCATACAATAGGTTAGATGTTCAAAAATAAGGAAGGTTTAACATCAACCAGCGATAAAAAAAACCATGATAGTTAAATATAAAATGGTAAGATGTTGGTGACAGGAAAATATGAAGCTTCCCAATCAACGGGAGATTAAATGGTGTATGTTGATAAGATGTTGTAAATAAGAGGTGATATTTGCATTACATAAAATTATTCTAGGTGGTGGCATACAAGTTATAGTTTAAAATAGAGATTTACTTCCTTTAGGAAATCTAAAATACAAGTCATTTGTATTGTATCAAAAAGTTCCTTCATGTCATGTACATTATAGTATTTAGCACGCTTGGGGTTGCAGGTCGGAACACTCAGTCATAAAGTGTTTAACAGTGAATGGCTCATTGCAAGAAACGCACTCTGGTGGATCTTCACCTTTTAGTATGTGGGAGTGGGTAATGTATGTATGACCGATTCTGATTCTTGCAATAACAACCTCCTCCCTACGGATAGTTCTGTAGGAAGGAGTCCATTCTCCCAGGTTTGGTTTGATGGCATGAAGTTTGTTATTGACTGCATCATCCCATGACACCTGCCACTTCTGACGTAGGTACTTTTTGATACAAGGTTTAAAATCAGTAAACGGTAATTTAAAATCTCATGGTTCTTGGGATAGAGCCATCTTAGCAACCCGGTCTGTTTCTTCATTACCTCTAATACCAATATGGCTAGGTAGCCAACAGTATACTATATTGTAGGATGTACTAAGCTCCGAGTTTTTGACGAGAATATCGACTAGTAATGGATTATCCAGTTTTCTATGGTGTAGCGACGGAAGTACTGACAGCGAGTCACAGAAAATAATGCTATTTAAAATGCATTTTTGTTCAATAAATTTCAGAGCAAGGTCTATTGCTCTGATTTCCGCTGAAAATATGGACGCATCGTTTGGCAAGCACACTTTGGTTAATTGCTTGCCACTAACGAAGGCTGCAGCAGCCTTGTCATCAACTTTAGATCCATCAGTAAAAAAATTTGTGTAGTTTTTAAAATCATTGAGGAGTTCATGATAAGAGTTCTGGAAAATGGCAGGATTTGTCTCAGATTTTTCCCCATTGTGCAACGTAAGTAAAAATCACTTTGGGTTGCTTAAGGAGCCAAGGTGGTGTTTCCGAGACAAACGTGTTCTAAACTGTAGGGAGATTAATTTTGATAGTGTCAAAGCTGGATGATATTCTGATGCCATATGAAGGTATGGCATTTGGTTTGTTTTCGTATAAAGTTTTGTATTTTGGTTGAAAAACAGCCGAAAAAGCAGGGTTCAGAGGGTTTGATCTTAACCTAAGAGCGTACTGTATAGAAAGCATTTCTCTGCGGTGTGATAAAGGTGGTTCATTCGCTTCCGCGAGAAGACTTTCGCATGCAGATGTCTTAAATGCTCCTACAGCAAGTCTTATTCCCTGATGATGAATTGGGTCAAGCATTTTCAAATAAGACTTCCTAGCTGAACCATAAACAATGCATCCATAGTCTAGTATTGAACGGATAAATGCTCTATACAAATTGAGGAGGACTTTTTTATCAGCACCCCAGTCAGTGTGCACAGTTACTTTTAGTAAATTCAAAGCTTTTAAGCATTTAGCTTTTAAATTCTTGATGTGTGGTATAAAAGTCAGTTTTCTGTCGAAGATAATACCCAAAAACTTTGTTTCCTCAACAACTGAAATAAGTGTCCCATCCAGCGTGAGTTTAGGGTCATCATGATGTCTTCACAACTGACAGAAATGCATGCATACTGTTTTCGATTTAGAAAATTTGAAACCATTATTACTGGCCCAATTGTGGATCTTATTGATATTTTGTTGAAGATGCCTTTCAATTGTATGCATGTGCTTTGATCGATAACAAATTAAAAAATCGTCTACATATAAAGAGCAGTCCACACCGGGAGTAAAGCACTTGGTGATGCTATTGATTTTGATATTAAATAGCATCACAGATAAAATACTGCCCTGGGGCACACCCATCTCTTGCTGGTGCATATCGGAGAGGGTAGAGCCCACTCGTAATTTGAATTCTCTGTCAGAGAGAAAATTGGAGATGAAAGAGGGCAGACGGCCTTTTAGACCTAGATCGTGCAGGTCATTTAGTATCCCGTACTTCCATGTTGTGTCATAGGCCTTTTCTAAATCAAAGAAGACTGCTACTAAATGTTCCTTGATAAATGCATCGCGAATAAATGTTTCCATTCTAACCAGATGATCGTTAGTACTACGACCAGAACGGAAGCCACTTTGGAAAGGAGAAATTAAATTGTTACTTTCCAAGTACCATACAAGCCGAGAATTAATCATTCGTTCCATTGTTTTGCATACACAGCTTGTCAATGCAATAGGCCGATAGCTGTTAGGATCTTTTGTATTTGAATGGAAATAATTTTGTTGTGCCATTGGAATAAAATGCACCCTAGAATTGAACCTTGCTAATATAAACTATAGGGGGTTTCACGGTTGCAACGGAGTTACTGATCGTAGCACCTAAAATTACCTCCCTTAGCTCAATTGTGCATGCCCACAAAATATCTCCAGTTCCGGATAGTTTACTGTTCTACACTTGATTAGCGAAACATAAAGTTAACAAAGGAAAATCAATGAATCAATTATATTTGTCAAACTTATTTCGTTCATCCTAGGAGAATAATTATATACACTAAACCAGATAATTAGATTCTGTGTCCATACTTACATTAAATCAGATAATTAAATATTTCCTTTCCATACTTTAAGAATGTCAATTAATTAAATTAAATACACTGTCCATGTTTATATTATACCTGATAATATAGATTTAATTTCAGACACATTTGAAGGAACGTTTCACCTTGCTTTCCGATTTGAACATTTATTGCACTTTTTTGGCGACATAACTTTAAAAAAAAATAATCTCAACAATTTGCACTTTTGATATGTTGATATATCCTTCTTTCTCAGTTACTTTCGCAAGGTTAATAGTTCGTTTATAACACGAGTTAAGAAAGTTATAACACAAGTTCGATAAGAAAATTATAATATGAATTCAATCCAGCAGCTGATATGTAATGCTAAATATTTTAATTCAGAAATGTTGTTTTTTAAAATTTAAAATATGGAACAGTATATTGATGTTTTCAGATGAATTTGACAAAACAATAATTACATTAGCTATCGATAAAGCAGTGTAATTAATGCTGATGGAATATTGTTTCATATTTGGGTGTAAAAATTTTACGATTTTCAGATTAATGACGTTTTATCTTTTTTCATTTTCGTTTAGAATTTTGAACATCAAGTATCGGACGGTACATGCAATAACTTTCAAATCTGCTAGTGTCTTTAACAAGATTTCTGACTGACACCTGCGAATTCATTTAGAACAGCCTTATTAAAATTAGCTTAATTCTGTTTAACTTTCCTTGCATTAAAGATGTAAGTTTTAAAAATACATGTATTTCATAGATTTCGTCCTACTACTTTGGATCGTCTTTTAAATCAATATTAATCCACGTGACCGGATGTAAAATTGCAAACAGTATTATTTATTTATTACATGCCACCTCCCCCCTCTTTGAGTCCTAGCCTGTTCAATTAAAATCAAGTAAGCCTATACACAGTTTAAATTCAGCTAAGTTTGTCATTTTGAATTGCATTCTGCTTGATTTTGCATTGGTATGAAAGGGGATGGATTTCAGGGAAAATAGATTTATGATACACGTGTTATTAATATGATTTAGAAATGTTAGAACAGTTTGTAAGATGAGTGATGGGGATTGTTGATTTATGTGCTTCTTCCATTAAACATCAATTGATTTTCAATTGGAACCAGCCTTGAGAATGCCAAATATTAAAATAAAAAAAGATGCATAAATTAAATATTCAAGAGAGGGCAGCATTTTCAGCTTCATTGTTTTAAATCCAATGGATACCATAATTTATCATTGCACATTCAACAGTTGTAATAGAGGTAAATGGATACCATAATTTATCATTGCACATTCAACAGTTGTAATAGAGGTAAATGGATACCATAATTTATCATTGCACATTCAACAGTTGTAATAGAGGTAAATGGATGCTTATAATTATAATATGTAATAATTTGCTCAGAGTTTTTAAATGTTAAACTATGAGGCGTAAAACTGTCTCAGACATAGGTAGATCTCAAGTGTGTTTATTCAGTGCAACCATGTTTGTAGACAAAATGCTGAAGAATGATGCCCCAGTGCTAGACATCACTATAAACTGCCTCACTGCAGACATCGTTGCGATATGATTCAGATTGTTGAAGCTATGTTTAAAATCCAAAATCACACACACACACACACACACACACACACACAGGTCTGTGCAGTTTTCATTTGGACTTATGAGTGAGTATAGATGGTACTTTTCAGCTTGGTGTATGCTAACTTAATAAGAAAGTGCATGATACACCTTAAATTCTTCTCTTCAAGGATAGATACAAGGAGAAAACTGCATTTCATGCAAAAGCAAGAATTTGGTCATTAAAATTGGACTTTTAAGTGAGTATAGATGGTACTTTTCAGCTTGGTGTATGTGAGTAAGGAAGTGCATGGTTCACTGTAAATTCTTTTATTCAAGGAAAGATACCATATTAAAAGTGCATGTCATGCAAAAGTAAGCATTTGGCCTTTAAAATTGGACTTGTAAGTGAGTATAGATGGTACTTTTCAGCTTGATGTATGTAAATAAGTGCATGGTACACCTTAAATTCATATATTCAAGGAAAATGCCATAAGAAAAACTGCATGTCATGCAAAAAGTAAGCATTTGGTCTGAACTTTGGACTGATGCTTTTATAAACACCGCAGCATTATATGTGTGTAATTAAAACTGTTCATAGTAATGACACCTGCATGGATACTTTCTCTTTGTAATGGACAATAATTGATGTATTGAGTTTTCCATGTTGGATTCCTTCAGATATTTGTATCTTGCAGTAGTGAATAACAACTGATTATGTGGAAATAAAGAGGTTGAGGATAGAATTGTTATTAAATCAACTGGGGCTGATGCATCAGTGACATTATTAAATGTATTTTCTAATGATGGAATACATTAGTGGCTCTTGCAAAATGGCTAACTAATTTTATCTTGTATATGACTATGGCTGTGATATCTCATTCTATCCTGAATACACCTGAGGTCATAGTATTTTATTTTATCCTTCATATGACTGTGGTCTTACTCTGCTATGTATATGTGTAGTGTCCCTAGAGACACGTGTTTTACATCACAAATATATGTGTACTTCTTCACCAACACACAAAATAGTTAAAGGACACATGCACAGTGAAATAAAAAAAATAACATGGTTAGAAAAGAAATTTTTTGGCATGAAAAATTGATCATTATTGATCATTAAAAATTGATCATTATTGATCATTAAAATGATGGAGGACAACCAATACAACCAATGTAAAGTTGGTGTTGACAGTGAGGGTAGTGACATTAAAGTTGGTGATTTGGATGATAATATTGACTTGTATATTGACAATTTAATCAAGTTGATGAAAGATGCATTCTTCATGCACTTTTCGACAGTGATTTGGAAAAGGAAGCTGACTTTGAAGGCTTTCAAGAGGAATGGGTCCAGGATGATTTTTCACCTCAGTTGGAGCCACGATTTAAATTGATAGAATATTGTTATTACTGATATAGTGATGATGTGGACATTACAGATAGGACAAGCATTGTACTGATTAATTACCTGTATCTTACTGAAAGATTTATTGATTTATTTGTGAAAGTTTTCGTGTGAAACTGCATGCAGAATTAGATGTTCTAGAGTGTTCAGCTATAGTAAACAAATTGTTCCAGGTGTTTTGTTGTCCATTTTAAGTAAAAATTATTATAACTTTTGATCAAATAACACTGTTAGAATTTTCAAATTTAGACTAAAATACTAGATAAAGAATTATTGTTAATTTTTAACCTACTGTTAGGAGCATTTCATTCATCTTCATGAACAAAAGATTCACTGAACATCATGGCAAGTTTTTTTTAATTTGTTTTGTTTCCCTTTCAAATCATATTTCAAAATACATTTGTGAGCACATACATTGATAAATGATAACAAAACATATATCAATGTGTTGTAAATTTTATTACCTGTTCAGAAATACATGGTTTTATATACTTTAAAAGAGAAATAACAATGTTACAACATTTTGAGTAAACATGGTGAAAATCACAATTTCTGCTACTGCTGTGTGATGATCCATTTTACCACAATGTATTTAGAATTGCTTCTCAGGAATCAGGCTTTGCAATTGGAATTGGTAAGCAGGATAAAATGGGTTAAGTTTGACCTTCAATACAAACAATCCTTGTCATTTCACTAACAGTAACAATCTTTTGCAGCTACTTTCAGATTACTTAAAATGAAACACTTTAATGTCTTCAC
The DNA here is from genome assembly GCA_030141615.1 of Unio pictorum. NCBI lineage: Eukaryota > Metazoa > Mollusca > Bivalvia > Unionida > Unionidae > Unio > Unio pictorum. The sequence goes on along the minus strand of JARLTB010000046.1, from coordinate 8,401,759 downwards.
ATTTGCTCAATTAAATCTGATAAGATGAATTTTCTGAATTTTAAAATGTTTCTTTGTGGGTTGAGTTCTAAATTAAGCCTGCTGATGGTTTAAGCTTGGGAAGTTTGGAATTAAATTCTGCTTATGGGTCTACTTTAAGCTATCTAATTGTGGCATTAGATATATTTATGTCAAGCTGATTTACATTAGTGTTTCTCTTTGAGCTGCTTTTAATTCAGGTAATGTTTACATTTAAACTAAAATCAGGTAAGAATTTCTGTTTCTTCTTATATCTGGTTTACAAGTTGATTTCCCAATCTGCATGATTTAGATTTTTGGGACTTAAAAGCAAGTATACAGATAAACATAATGTGGGTTCTCATTGATCAACATCACATGTATACACATTGGTTAATTTCAGTGAAATGACCAAACAATTAAATACAATTTCTTGGATTTTAGTCAAAATTGATTTCTGCAACATTCGTACAATTTTTAGTCGATAGGCTATTGGAAAATATCTCCAATTTTGGAAAGACATTATATGGACAATCGAAGGAGTCATTAATCTCTCAGCAGAAGCTGTTGATTGCTTGCACAGGTTTAACTGTTTCCTGACACTACCTTAATCACTATTTCCTTGATCATTTGGATTTCAATGTATTTGTGAAAGCACTTGGCCTGAGCCTGTTTCGATAATGTTGACATTTAAGTTGTACTCAATATACTAAAAACATTGTGAAAAATGTTACATGTTATTAAAAAGATGTTTTTAAAACTTGAATATCAACTGCCTTCAGAAAAGAGCCCTTCAGCTTAGGATAGTATAATGTATATACATTATATCAAATTGATTATGTATATACAGTATATCAAATTGATTATGTGTACATGTATATCAAATTGATTATTTATATGCAGTATATCAAATTGATTATGTATATACAGTATATCAAATTGATTCAGTCAGGCTCCTGAAAAGTATAATACTCTCTTGATAGTACTCATAAAAATTGTATTTTGTACTGTATGCTTTTAAACATGGTTTGTGTAAATGAATCCGTATTTCTCAGTAAGTGATCCACACTGCACTTCTTGTGGTTCTTGGGTTTTGTAAGAATTGGTGATTGATATACAGCAACCTTCACTATAAGGTCATTCATTATAACACTTTTTATAAGGTATGTTCTTGGATTTCATGTCATTACATGGTAGTGAAATTGTGCATATCATGTATTTAATATTAAAGGAGTCACAGAATATAGTGGTATACTATGTCTCCCATGGTCAGCCTTATAATGTGGGAACTGTGTACTGTGAATTCAATAATTTCCATGGATTGTGTGGTTGATGGACACTATTACTGTAAGGACCCAACTAACAGTATCGGTGAATTGGTGATTTATATATATGATTGACTCAAAATCGTCTCAATCCATGAATTAAAGTCCCAATGAAAGCACAAATTTTCACCAAACCATAGCAAGTAAATAAATTCATAATAATTGAAATTTATGCTAAGATTTTTTTGACATCTTCACATGGAGTAAAAACAAGTTACTACATACTGTTAAATTTTAACATTGGTCAAAAGGTTTTTGAATTAATGTTGAGACAGATTAAAATTTGAGGTTTTAATACATTGTATAATCATTTCTTTTTAATTTCAGATGAATGGTGAGGGGGAGTGGGAATATGAAGAGATTCCTCTAGAAAGGGTAAGGCAAGCTTTTAAGTCTTTAAAAAGTCATCCACACTACATCAGTCTCAATACTCAACAAAAAATGTTTCAGGTGTTTATCAATCAGACAAATGCTTTTTTTGTGAAGCTAATATTTGTAGAAATGGAAGACATGGCTGACATTTATCCAGCTAATTGTTGTCATCAGCAGTTGGTACATAAAGGTTAATGCTATCTTGGAAGGATTTATTTATCTTCTCTGGCAGAGGACAGTTTTAGAAATTGGCTCTTGGCAAATTCGTTAAATTAAGGCTGTGGTGTGACTTGACCTATTAGTGTGTAATAAGTAAAGATATGAAATTGGTCTTTCTGGCTTGAGTTGTTGATAATGATTTGAGGCATATACACCTCATGTAGTCACTGCACAGTATGTAGCCAGTGAAATACCAATATACTGCTAGGAAGAAGACACATTAGTTGAACGCAAATAGAATATCTCAAAAACTGCCTGGATGACAACTATTTTGAATTGCATCAAGCTATTAAGTAAACTGTTTTTCAAAATTATCACCAAGGTAAAGGACTTGTGTTTGCACTATGAGCATCACATGTTCTCAGAAATGGCCTTTGGACATGAAAAATGCATGTATTCTGTAAATTTCCACTGACTTGTCAGGTTAAGTGAATGAGATGTATTTTATTTTTTTTTTTTTATGAATTTTTAATATTAGGTTGGTGCATGCAACATTAAGTTGGTGCGTAAAAACTGTCCCTTAAAGCCCGTGGCATGCTAACTACTCTCAGTTGTTAAAAATGGTTTGTATTGACATTTTTCTATATTTAGCTGTATTCCGCATTTTGACTGGGAAAGAGAAAGTCTGGCTTTGTAAAAGAACACAACTCACATTTTAATCTTTAAGGAAAATGATGAGACACTGAGTTGTTACCTCCCTTGATCATTTCACAGCTACTTGGTAGTTTTTCAGACATAATATTAATAGAACATGCTCCTAAAAATATATTTGCAAATTTTTTGTATGAATTTTCCTAATCAGATCAGAATAAGAAAAGACTTTGGACATGCAGATTCAGATTACATTTCCAGTTTACCTGGCCACTTTCACCTGGCCACTTGGTCAAATAAGCTTATAGTATGCATCTGTGTACTGTTGTGTGTTATCTGTTGTGCTTCAGTCAATCCATATTTCTGATCCAGTTTCAGTAACAACTTGGAATATGGGCTTGTATCATCAAAATGTAGGACAATTTGAATAATGAGCAAGAACCATGCATGTTAATGAGTCAAATCTGGCACTAATGGACTAACCCCGTTACTATTTGGGAGGCCATATTTCTGATCTGATTTTGATCAAATTTGAAGTATATGTTTCAATCATCAGGATCTGGGAGTGTTTCAGTAATGAGCGAGATAGATGATATTAATTAAGTAACTTTGCATCTGATTGGTTACCGCCCTGGAAACCGTTGCTTTTGATTTGTTGGGTTTATTATCATCAGCATCTTGGATATTTTCAGTTATGAGCAAGAAACTGCATATTAGTTATTCCTTCATCTTTAGAAAGAATTTATATCAGGATATAGTAAAATACATTAAGTCAGCATGATATTAATTTTGGGATTCATTTACATAGGATGTGTTCTTACACTTTTACACAAGCCTGCTCTTTGAAATGGTCAGCTATTATGTGAGGCAGGTTATCACACCCACTTGGGTCTCCTTTTTTAAGAGATATTGGTATTGGCTTGTCATCATAAAAAGAAACGTGTTTATGAACCACTTGCAATTATTGTTGATAACTTTGATCACATCTAATGTGCCGTATTACTGAAACCTTCAATGCTTTCATTATTTTCACACGTTAAAGGTTTTCAGTAGCTTAAAGTTTTTTTAATTCCTGGTTGGATTCAGCTCATGCTTTGAATGGCTTATTATGGAGAAGATAAAATTTGAATTCTTTTTATGACCCTCACTTAACCTGTTGACCTTGAAGACAAGGTCAGAGACCTGGAAGATTTGTGTGAAAGGTTTGGTCTACTGATCAATAGACAATAAGAGATTAAGGGATAGTCTTTTTTTCTATCATCCATTTATTAGCACAAGTTTGCTATTGCTGCTGCTCCAAAACGACTTGAAGGATTGCCATGAAACATTAAACACAATAATATTTGGATTTTATTGCAGGGTAACACAGGTCTTGGCTTCAGCATAGCTGGTGGAAGTGACAATCCACATATTGGGGATGATCCAAGTGTCTTCATAACAAAGATCATACCAGGTGGTGCTGCAGCAGCTGATGGAAGGCTGAAGTAAGATATGATAGATTAAATAGTCTACTAATCAGCGGTCCTTGCGGAGAACAAAGTTGTGTCAGAGGAATAAAACAATAAGTAATCCTTTGAAAAGAACTTTGAAATTTGAATTATTGTTTTGCAATTTACTGCTTTATTAGTATTATTTCTAGAACTTGGAAAAGTGTGTCCTTTATTAGATCTGAAAGTGGGACATTGAGAAAGAATGGGTCACAACTGTCCGTGCCTGTTATTTATTCAAGAAAATGTAGACACATTTGATTACAAGACTCCATTGCCAGGGCTCTTTACATCAGGGATAAGGATTTCTTCTGTATGACACAAGATCCATTTCTAGAATTTGATTCTGCATTTTCCATCCATATCAGCAGCTATGGAAATACATGGAGATTGTTATCACTTATGATTTCATCTTCTCATCTTTAAATATTCTGTCCATGATCATAAACCATGTGATGCCCATATTAATCAAATTGAGTATAATATTTCTGCCAGGGAATGAAATTGATCATATTATGCTACATGAGCCAATTGGTATGCATTATTTAGTAAGCTGGCGTGGGTTATACTCAGTTAGGCAAGTCCAAAATCCTAAATACAATCTTTGTCTTTAATTTTTGCAGTCTTTGTTATGTACCCCATGGGTGTCATAGAGACAGCTTTAATGGATCATTAACGAAAGTTTGGGGTCAGTGGTGCAATGGTAGAGCCTAAAACAAAACATTGATAATTGAATTTTATGAAATTATTTCTTTTCATCTTTTCTATATGCTATTTTTATTTGTTAGATACACAGGTTTGCAAGATTATATGGCAAATAATTGTTGCTGTATTTGTCCCTAGATTCTTGTTGGAAGCAATTGACATTTATATGGTGGAACTTGAACACATTGTTCAACTTCCTTTTCTTTGTACTGATTCTATTTAAGTGTCATGATATCATTGGTGATATTGCATGCTGGTTTGGATTGATTTGATGTAATTAACTGCTTTTTCAAGGTGAAGCCTTGAAACAGCAAACAGCAGCAAAACAGCACAAAAATTTAAAATCAAATGTAACATAATTTGTTTATTTTGGTTGTTTAATTAAGTGGTCTGAAAGCAGAAAGGTCAGTTTTGGTCCCAATTCTGGATGCAGTCATACAAGCTTTAGCCTTTCAATAGATGTTAAGGCAGTATAGATAAATCTTTTATTTTATTTTTTATTTTATTTTATTTTTTTATTTTTCAGCATATTTTTTGATTTTTTTAGAAAGAAATCACAAATTAGGCAAATTTTGATTTTCAGTGCAGATTTCTCAATCTAACTGAATGCGTTGTGTGCTGCATTGAAAGACAAGGAAAATAAAGTGGTTACTTTTTTCAAACACATGGGATTATCATCAACTTTAATTAAACGTGAGCAATGAGATGGTTTCATCAGTATTTAAGATGGGCTAATAACGAGTAAGATTTACATTGATTAATGAGGTTGATCATGCATCTGATTGGATGAACTTGTATCCACTCCAAAGACCATATTATTTTTATCTGATTGATTAAACTTTGAAAATAAGTGTAAGATTGCAGAGGAGCTTGATAATCAAACTTGGAACATAGGCTTACATCAGCAAAATCTCAGATGAATCTTAAAATAAAAAAAAAACAATCATTTTAATAAGGTGCTCAAGCATCTGACAAACTGAGCTTGTACCCACTCTTGATAATGTATTTTGGATAGGATTTTGATTAAACTTTGTAAATGAAAATAACATGCAATTTAATGATGTGATCTTTCGTCTGATTGGATGGTCTTGTCTACATTCTGGCAACTCTGTTTCTAATCATGATTTGTTTAATAGTCTTCTATGGTGAGGATGTTGGATGAGTTTGATTATGTACGACATATAAGCTCAGTAGTTACGAATTACTCTTGTACCTGATTTGCAGAGCTTTTTACTACTTTGGTGATCAATCGTTTGTGGGATTTGCTTGAAGATGGTGAATAATCTTATATAATCATGTTTGTAGATAGACTTTATAATGATTTAAATGTATGGATCCTTTGTCTCTTTTACATCAAAGGTGATGTGTACTATTTTCCCTTTTGGGGGTTTCTATTGTGCTTGACTTTGAGGTAGTCATCAAACACAACATGAAAGAAAATATTGTATTGATTTTGAGAACTGTAAATATATTTGCCAGTGTGTAATTATTTGTTACTTCTTCCTGACAAAGGAATTGTTAAATGCATTAAGAGTTTAAAGTTCAGCAGGCTAGAATGGATACTCAAAGATCCATACCAATTATTGTTTAAAGGCATGATACAAATTATTGGCATATTTGTTATCATTAAAAGCTACCAATTTATGTGAAAGTATTGAACCTTTTTCACACATAATTATATCTTTTTTTTCTTGCAGAGGAGTTTATAGGATGGTATTTTTTTTCTATTGTCCATTGTTTATTATCTGATAATCATGTCCATTAGCACAATTGTTTCTAATCCTCAACTACATGGAGTGTTGCCATAAGACTTTATATACGTACACATTATCCCAATGTCTAGTTAATCCTAATTGACATTGGTGTTGCTGAGGCATCTAATATGGTTACCACAGTAGCCATCTTTAAAATCTTATTGCTACTCTATCTGAATGGATGATGATATTATTATGGCATTTGCACTGACAGAAAGCTTCTTATGATGTTTAGTTAATCTAAATGTAAAGTCCAATATGGCTGCTGTAGCACCTATCGTGAAATTATGCTATCACTGTTGATGAATGTAAGGTCATGTTGACATGTGTTTTTTTACCAGAAGGCTTCTAATTGATTCTAAATAAAAATCGCTCCACTTGAATATCCAATATGGACATACACCACAGTTAATTTTACTATGTGTTCTCTACATATATTTCTCAGTACTGACCTTTCAACTTTGTGACAATCGATACAAATCATATGTTAATCTAAAATACATCCAAAGATGACTTCACGGTGAAGTTCTTGTCAGGGGTTGATCAGCATTTTTTTGAGCAACTGGACTGTAAACAGACCACGTATTTCACTTCCGGATCATCACCAAGGTCTTATTACTCCATGTGCACTGTCGCCAAAATACACACAGACAACCACTCTCTCAGCTCATATTATCAAGAAAAAACAATTACCTTTAAATCCCTACCAAAAATGCATCAATATAACTCTTATATCACCACCAAAATGAGAGAGGAAAAAATGTTCTAAAAATAGACAAACTACATTCGTGGGTACTGAACTGGAAATAATAATTGTGATGTGATTCCTGACAGGCCCAACTTTTTGGGGCAAATTTTAGTAAAACTTGTACATTTGCAAGCCACACCTATCTGAACTTGATACATGAAGTCTTTTTGAATTTCCTTGCAAACAAGACATGTGACACCTGTTGGAAAGTGTGTAGTGCTGGTGTTATACAGGGTGCACATGCTGATCCAAGTGCTCTTGAGAAACCAAAACTAAATTTGCTATATCTTCCTTAATTATAGGACTTTTTCAATGCAGTATAAACCTAATTATACTACAATATAAGGCCTGTTGGAAAATATGTTTTAAGTTTATACATATTGATCAATTAAATTTTACTTGAAATTTAAATAAACATTTAAATTTATAAACTAAATTTTATTGAAAAATGAAATTTTCATAAAAGTTTGAAATCAGAGTTTGACAAATTGTAGACAGAAAAGTTGACCAATCAATGGTATTTAAAACAAATGGTAGTTTGGGTCTGTATAACTGAGAACATTTTCCCCAGGGGTAGTGAAGTAGCATGACTCAGTGATTTTGGCAACAAACCGCAATATGCCTATCAAGGTGCATATAGGTGTACACACTAAAGAAGCAACAACAGGTGCTCTGTTCCATATTTATTGTGTCAGGTATTTAGGCAGTTATTTGTATAACTAATAGTACACTCAGATTTAAACATCTGATGGGACCACTTCCATGTTTTATAGGAAAATTGCATTACATTTCAGTGTCGATAACTACAAAAAGCAACAATGGGATAGGAAAATACAGTTTCTAGGCTTGCTTTACCTTACTGAACAATGGTGCTAATTTCTCTCACGAAGATCTAAGCCATGTCTTTGAGGTGCTATATATTAGTGTTGTGATATCATGATCACTTATGGCAGTACACTGTATATGTCCTTATGAAACCTTGCTATCACCACCAGACTACTGGAGGGCTTCCAAGCTGATCCAACACTAACACTCTGTTCCAGATAGCAGGCTAGACCTGAAAAAATATACAATGTTTCACTTAAATCTAGAAAACAGTAAGATCTTATGTAAATCAAGTTAAAATGTGTTAGATATAGTGATTTCCAAATAACATTCAGGTTGCAAGTATAGGAAAAAGATAATAAACTTGACAGTGACACTCAGAAATGTGAAGTATTAGTCATGTATAACAGTAATAAATTCATCCTAAAAGTATATGAGGTTTCTATAAGCATATCTGGTCATTTACAGGTTAAATAACTAATCAGGTAGACTATGCATCACAAAATTTAAGAAAATGCTGGGATGGTGAGGTTTGATCATTGGTGGAAACATTAGTATATGCCAGTATACAGGAAAGTCAGGCGACAATGTAGTAAAATAAAATATATTACTATAAGCAATCTTATTCATGAGGGAAATAATAATTCTGGATATTGCAAGAGAATACAGCCAAATGTGGCCACATATATCAACTACAGGTACCAATACATCCTACATCCTAAATCATAAACTAAATGTGAAATTCTGATCCCGAAAACATGTAAACAAGAATGGAAATTTGCATATGTGGGACATATACAATGTACTTGTTATGATCAAATGTGCAAACATAATTCAAATGATCTGTTTGAACATTTAAAGTGTATTTTTAAGGGTGTTTGATACCAATTATTAAGCTCAATGGTTCAATAGAATCAGATATCAGCTGATATTACAATACCGCACTCTATCCATGTCATTCATTCACTGCCCGTCACTCCTATCAGGGTATAGGCCGCCAACTACAGATCTCCAGAGTCCTCTGTCCTGGGCCATTTTTTCTAGCTGGTTCCAGTTGTAGCCCATCTTGGTGGTGTCAGCCTGGAGGTTGCGTCGCCAGGTGTTTCTTGGACGGCCTCTCTTCCGCTTGCCTTGTGGGTTCCACCTCAGCGCCTGCCTGGTGATACTGGTTGGCGGTTTTCGTAGGGTGTGCCCTATCCAGCCCCATCTCTTCTTCCTGATTTCTTCTTCAGCAGGAAGTTGGAAGGTCCTTTCCCAAAGATTGGCATTGCTGATGGTGTCAGGCCAGCGGATCCGGAGAATCCTTCTGAGGCAGCTGTTGATGAAGGTCTGGACTTTCCTGATGGTGGTCTTGGTCGTCCTCCAGGTCTCTGCTCCATACAGTAAGACTGACTTCACGTTGGAGTTGAACAGTCGGATCTTGGTGGTCAAGGACAGCTCTTTGGAGGTCCAGATATTCTTGAGCTGGATGAAGGCGGCTCTTGCTTTGCCGATTCTTGCCTTGACGTCTGCGTCTGTACCGCCCTGCTGGTCAATGATGCTACCCAGGTAGGTGAAGGACTGCACTTCTTTCAGGGGACTTCCATTCAGGGTGACTGGTTCGGTACTTGTGGAGTTGATCTTAAGGATCTTGGTCTTGTCCTCGTGGATGTTGAGGCCAACTTGTGAAGACGTGGCTGCCACAACGTTTGTCTTTTCTTGCATCTGCTGTTTGCTGTGTGAAAGGAGTGCAAGGTCGTCGGCAAAATCCAAGTCGTCTAGCTGGCTCCACAAAGTCCACTGAATTCCGTTCCTGCGCTCGCTGGTGGACGTCTTCATAATCCAGTCGATGGCGAGGAGGAAGAGAAACGGTGATAACAAGCATCCTTGTCGGACTCCAGTTCGTACCTGGAAGCTGTCTGTGAGCTGCCCTCCATGGATAACTCTGCAGGACATGCCGCCGTAGGAGTTCCTGATTAGGTTGACCATCTTGGCTGGGATGCCGTAGTGCCGAAGGAGTTTCCAGAGGGTTTCTCGATCCACGCTGTCGAACGCCTTCTCATAGTCGATGAAGTTGATGTACAACGGGGAGTTCCACTCTAGGGACTGTTCGACTATGATGCGGAGCGTCGCAATCTGGTCCGTGCAGGATCTGTTCTGTCGGAAGCCTGCTTGCTCATCTCGCAGCTGTGCGTCCACGGTTGCCTTCATCCTTTCCAAGAGGACTCGGTTGAAGACCTTCCCTGGCACAGATAGGAGTGTGATGCCCCTGTAGTTGTTACAGTTGCTGAGGTCGCCTTTCTTGGGAAGCTTGATCAGGTAACCTTCCTTCCAGTCTGCCGGTACGTCTTCTTCCTCCCAAATCCTCTCAAAGAGTGGGTACAGCATCTCCACTGACGCATCCAGGTCTGCCTTTAGCGCCTCTGCTGGGATGTCATCGGGTCCAGCCGCCTTCCCGCTCTTTATCAGGGTGATGGCCTTCCTGATCTCGTCTCTGGTCGGTTTCTCGCAATTGATCGGGAGATCCACGTTAGCTGGTTCGATGTCTGGGGGGTTCGCGGGTGCTGGCCTGTTCAGGAGATCCTCAAAATGCTCTGCCCATCTGTTCATCTGCTGGTCTAAACTGTTGATGGTATTCCCCTGCTTGTCCTTGACAGGTCTTTCTGGTTTGCTGAAATTCCCGGAGAGTCGTCTGGTGATGTCGTACAGCTGTTTCATGTTACCGCTGTACGCTGCCTGCTCCGCCTCAGCTGCCAGTCCATCTATGTATTCTTTCTTGTCCTTCTTGATGTTTCTCTTCACTACTCCGTGGGCTTCTGCATAAGCTTCTTGAGCCTTGACTTTCGCTGCTCTGGTTCTACTGTTGTAGACTACTGCCTTCTTCCTCTTCCTGTCTTCGATCTTGGTAAAGGTCTCTGCTGTGATCCACTCTTTCTGCTGGTGTTTCTTTGGCCCCACTACTTCTTGGCATGATGCTCTTAGTGTTTCTTTCACTATCTGCCAACTGTTGAGTACACTGTCTTCTTCTTCTTGAAAAAGTTCCTGAAGCACTTCAAACTTGTTCTTCAGCGTCAGACCAAACTCTTGTCTTTTCTTGGGGTCTTTCAGAAGGCTGACGTTGTACTTGACTCTTCTGTCTGACGCTTCCATCTGGTTTCTCTTCAGCTTCAGCTTCAGTTTGGCCACCACCAGGTGATGGTCGGACGCCACGTCTGCTCCTCTTCTCACTCTAACGTCCTGCCGGGATCTTCTGAACTTCTTGCTAATGCAAACGTGGTCAATCTGGTTCTCTGTCGCGCTGTCTGGCGATACCCATGTATTCTTGTGGATCCGCTTGTGAGGAAAGATGCTGCCTCCAATGACCAGGCTGTTGAGTGCACACAGGTCTGCAAATCTCTCTCCATTCTCATTCATCTCTCCCAGGGCGTGGGTGCCCATGACTGGTTCGTATCCAGTGTTGTCAGACCCAATCTTGGCGTTGACATCCCCCATGAGGATGGTGACGTCCTTGTCCGGATAGGTCTCGAGGATCTTCTGCAGTCTGCTGTAAAACTGGTCTTTGTCCTCCTCTTCACTGTCGTTCGTTGGGGCATAGCACTGGACGACGTTCATCTTGATCTTCCTCTTCTTAGTTCGGAAGGATGCCGTGATGATCCTGGGGCCGTGCGCCTCCCATCCAATCAGTGCCCTCTGTGCCTGCTTGGACAGCATGAAGCCTACTCCCTGTGTGTGGGGTGCGTCGCTCTCTTCATGCCCGGAGTACAGCAACAGCTCTCCTGTCATCAGTCGTGATTGTCCAGCTTGAGTCCACCGTGTCTCGCTGATGCCTAACACAGCCAGGTTGTTGCTCCTCATCTCGGCTGCTACCTGCGCCGTCTTTCCTGGCTCGTACATGGTCCTAACATTCCATGTGCCGATGTTGATTCTCCTGGTAGACAAAAGGGTAGTCGGCTTTGTGGCATCCTTTCGGCTTTCACCACCCAGCGTCATGTGTCTTTGTGATGAAGACCCTTCCTCTCCCAGGATAAAGTTTTCTGTTTCTTCTGTTGTTGACGTTTCTGTAGCGTCGTTCTTTTTACGGGGTGGGGGTGCTAACCCCATGCCCAACCCTCCTCCTTTACCCTGACTTGGGACAGGCAGATCATAAATCCCTAAGGATCTCACTGGTGGAGTTCTCTATCCATGTACTGAATTGAAATATGTTACCATACATGGGCATATTAATGAAGAAAATAACATTTTGGGATACTTTTAGTACACACAGCCAGATTCACTGTAGGTACAATGTCAGCCTATATGATATACTGAATGTGAACTTTGGATCCCAAACGTTCTCAAATATGTGGATATTTGTTCATGTGGGATATTTAACCATGCTAAGATCAGTTGTACACAGTTAAACTCAAATTATCTGTTTGAATATATCTTATGCAATCCTTAGAGTGTCAGTTAACAAATATTATTAGTAATTAACAATGCATAAATTAAGATGGATCATTAGAATTCCCATAATATCATACAGGCCACAATGCCGCACTTCACTAATCAATATCTTAACCAAATTGAACAATAAAATTGAATGCATTTTGTGTTCATCTTACATCATTTTGCTGTTTTCTTACATCCAAGGGTAAATATACATGTGGAAAGTATATTTTATCCCTTCAACCTGCATTTTATTCTCAGAAAGTTTAAATTGATTTAGTAGAGAACTTGAGAAGGTTCTAGTATAAAGTTTTCATCACTGTCCTCTCACTAAACACCATGTAACTATGTTTGTTAACAATTACTAAAGGCTATATAAGCAGATATGTGTTACTCATGAAGTCACCCCCATCATAAACACATAAATTAACTGCTTGGACCCCTAATATATAGTTTGAATGATCAATACAAAATAGAATCTGTCTTCACATATTTTAAATGTATGTCTCATTTTGACTTACAAAGATATTTTCTCTGATAAAATTTGACAGATATCCATCATTGTAGCTTGCATATGGTGTAGGAGTATAAACATGCTGATATCATTTGATATAATTTCCAAAAATATTATCTATGTCCATTTTAAAGGGCAAATGTTAATTTTTTTTTAAATTGTGCACTGTTGCCATAATACACACAGACAACCACTCTCTCAGCTCATATTATCAAGAAAAAACAATTACCTTTAAAACCCTACCAAAAATGCATCAATATATTTATTCTATCACCACCTAAATGAGAGAGGAAAAAATGTTTTAAAAATAGACTAGAACTACATTCATGGGTACTGAACTGGAAATAATAATTGTGATGTGATTCCATATGGCTGATACAGTGGACATTTTGAAATTTTGTTATTGCTGCTCTTTCAGAAGAAATAAATAGCAACAGAATATGTTTTGTCACGTGAAATTTGTGTTTTAGTTGTAGATTTTAATTAAGTTTCAGTGTAAACATCATATACCGGTATATGATATGCCCTTTTTGTATTCAAATGTGAAAAATGTAAATCTACCATCACAGCTTTTTCTGCTGGCATTTCTTTCAGATCCCAATTAACTGCCAACTGTGTTTTGATTTGCAGATGTATTTGGGGTATTGTTGCACTCAGTTGAAAGCAGACCTTTGTATCATAATGTTAATTATATCTTTTGCATTCAATTAAATAAAGAGATTTGAATTAAAAAAAAGATTAAAAGTTATGCAGATCTTCTCTGCATAAGAGCTAGAGGTCATAGGCATGTGTTGAGTCAACTTTTTTCACTTAACAACTTTAACACTTATAAAGATATTATTGTGTGTAAGTAACAATTAAAGGCTACCAAGCCAAGGGGGAGTACCCATTAAATTCAGTTTTCTTTTGTATTTTTCACAAGAAAGGCTACCAAGCTAAGGGAGTACCCATTAAATTCAGTTTTCTTTGTGTTTTTCATTATTGAGAAGTAAGTTCCAAAGTTTATAGCAAATTCAAAATTCCCAAATTGAGATTTGCCAGTTGATGTGCAGAAGTTTCACTATTACTTGCATTGAAATCAAGGCATCAGTATTTCACTAATTAAAAGCAAGTGTCTCAACTTTCTGAATAAAATTAAAGGATTCTTGTTTTGTTGAGCAGAAATCAATGTTTTTCATCAACACACTGTGGCACATGTGTATGTGATTGATGTATTAAAGATACTGGAGGTATTTTTTCATGATCTTTCAGAGATTTCATGAAAAGAAGCTGCTAATTGATTACTATTCCCAATTCAGTTCTAAAATAAGTATTCAGCCGTTAAACACTGCCACCACTCCCCACCACCAATCAACCTAGTCTTTTAGCCATCTAGTCTGGTTTGAACCCCATTCTTTATATTTTGAAAGTCATATCAATATTGGGGTTGAACCAGAAGATTTCTTATGGTGTCTAGTTGGTATCAAATAAAAAATGTGTTGATCTGACAACCAGTTTAGTCACAATGTCATCTATGTTGAAAATCTTGTGAGTATTGTCCTTCTAAATGGAAAGCATCTTGACATTGGGTTTTGACTTGAAGGCAAGTTATGAATTATTGTTGGACATGTTTGAAAATAGTACTAACCTGACCTCAAATATGGCTGACACAATGAAGCTATTGAAAATCATTGCAGTTAATCTCCTGAATAGATATTTTATAAATAGGAGTTTTTCACTGGTGTCTAGTTTGCATTAAATGTAAATGGAGGCATTCCTACATCATATATGGCTTTCACTGTGACTAATTTGGGTCCCTGAGTGGTATAAAGCACTCTTCGTTACAGATTACTGCCATCTCACCTCTGTCAGTGTGGGTTCAAGTCTAAGATTCAACTAATGTAACTATGTGAGAAAGCTTGGCAGTAGCTTCTTTTGGGTCGGTGGTTCTTTCTGGGTTTTTTCCTAGGTTCTTCCTCCACCAATAATATTGGCCGCCATGTATAGCCTATATGGTGCTGAAAAATGGTGTTAAACCCTACAACAACACTGTAACTAATTTAAAAATCTTGTCACTCAAGAACATAAGAGATCATTGCGACACCCACCAGTTAAAAAGAAGAACAGTCGTTTGGTTGAATTCCTGGAAATTCATTTTGTAGACAGCACTTCAATTAGTGTGATATTTAAGGATTCATGATTTATTTGAGTTTGATTGCATCATGACAAGATGTTAAAAGGTTCCACTTTACATTTCTATGTTACAGGGGACTTTCATCAGTCAGTTTGTTATTAATATAAATTATACACATGTAAATGTGTGTGCATATTTTAAGTATAATCTGTTGTGCATAAATTTCCATAAAATGAGAGACTATTATTTTGAATGTTATTTCAAAGACTATTTTGAACAAGTATTCAAAAAGATATCAGACAGCATTTATTTGAAATGGAATGGTATTGCTCCAAACTGCTACAAAATAGCAAGTTTGCTTATTTTCACAGCAGCTTCTCCCCTTAGATGCACAACTGCGGGATTCCCCCATTCTGCAAGCATCTATTTAAAGGGGGTTTGATGTCGTTCTAAAGAATTAAAATTCCAGCATGTTTTATACAATGGTGCACAAAATTTATATTATCTTTTGCACCAAAATGTACCACAGCCTTTAGGCTTGTACCATTCATGATGGTTCATATTTAGAAACTAGTTTGCTGTGCAACTGTTTGTGCTCTGGTGTTTAGGGAGGTGGTGGTTGGGGGGGTCTTCATAGAATTCTTAGGGGAATGAGATCAAATTCAGGGGGAAATTACTCTGGTTGATAAGTAAACAGCTGGCTCATTTACATCCAGTCGTGATTTATTTTAACACTTTGACAAAAACTGCAGTTTTTAAAGCATACTATCTTTTAGGATGTTTTAATGCATTTTTAAATTTTTTATTTACTAACACAAATGTCCATTAATGGATGCCCTGGTAGAGCTTTAGTCCATTTGAGGGACTCCATCTGTTTATGTTGGTTTCAAATGCACTTTTAACACAAGATTGGCATTATTATGCCAATGATATGGGACCTTCCCAGGGATGGAGATGAGGTGGTCCAGTGGTTACTGTGCCATACTGAAAGGGTTTGAATTCTTCATACCAGGCACTTTACTTAACATTAAGATAGATAAGCTTTCTTCTGTCTCTGTGCCTTAAAATCACCAAACCAAATGAAACCTTTCCCAAGTATACACTGTACCAGCCAACCCAGAGCTGCTCTTGTATGTAACTGTTTATTAATGAGTTGACTAAGGAAGATGAACATGTATGACAGTTTGCTATTTTTTTTCTTCCTTAAACTACTAAATGTACTTCACTCACCAATAATAAATGTACCGTATATACTCGCGTATAAGCCCGTTCGCATATAGGCCGACCCCCCCCCCCAAACTGAATTGGTAAAAGTGGTATAAAGTGCATGACCCGCGTATGCACAAAGTGAGTTCTGAATACGTTTATTTAGGTAAATCACATTATTAAGTAAAATAAAAGTAAGAAATCTAGTTTATATGTTGAAATAAAAACAATTCTGAAGTGTTAAGTAATGGAAATTTAATTAATCCTCATTCTAAAATCAGGAATTATAAAAGTTCGATCACTTTTAGAATCCTTTAAAATCGGGCTCTGTATCAGACTCGCCAAACAGTTCACGAAACTCAGCTTCTGTTACGGGCGTGCTTTCATCATATACGTCGTCCCCCCGTACTTGCTTCTCGTTCACAACAAGTTCACGTGCTGCAGCAGTTTTTATTTGCTTCTGCATATTCAATAACTTTAAGTTTGAACGCTGCATCATAAGCAGAACACTTTCTTTTACTTCCAACACTATTCATTTTATCCGATTGAATTGAATATAAACTTCTAGAGAGATTAAACTGAAATAATTTCTTTCAGTAGTAGTATACTATTTATATACCTTATCCTGTAATTATTTCTATGTGTGGTTGGTTTTCAATTTGTATTTGATAATTATTTATCATTGTTATTTGTGTTGTGTTTTTTAAACTACGGGTAGTGTGATTCAATTGATCAAACTATGATTGGTTTCAGCGTGGACATTATTCAAGTATTGTGACAGTTTATAACTTTGAGCAGAAACCATGTCCACTACCATATCTCATTAAACAATACATCTGAGAGTTGGCATCTATTAGTTAAGTCATTGGCATTGTGCAACAAAACAAACCTATTATCCCCGAGGCATTTACCACAGATTAAGCATATGGTAGCTATTGTACAAAAATATTCTGCTAACAAACCACTTTGCTTTACAAACAACTAAACAATAGTTGTATATAAACTGTTGCTCCCGATTACTTCTAAAACACCTGTCAAAGAAATCCAACAAATTATATTGTTTTACAATTATTCATGCTGACACGTATATTGCACTGTTATTTACCGTTTCTAAGCTTGCGCGCAAAAAAACCTATGGAGCCTCTAGCTATTGTTTCTTGAAGACTGTCATACATGTATTTCTACTCTCGATCAAAATGTTTGTCGTATATACCTTCAGTAACGTAATTCTTTTATTTCTTTTTACGTAGATTCTTTTCATATTTACACTGAAATAGGCTAGCGTGCATCTCTACGAAACCGTAGAGTTTAATTATTACTGATTAGCTGAGGGTTAAATACTTGACCAGAGATTATTAATATGGCGTATCTTTTGGACAATACACGTATTTCCGTAGTTCAAATAACACGTATGGCTGTATACCTTCAGTATCGTAATTCTTTAATTTTTTTACGTAGATTCTTTTCATATTTATACTGAAATAAACTAGAGTGCATTTCCTACGAAACCGTAGAGTTTAATGATTACTGATTAGCTGAGGGTTAAATACTTGAATAGAGATTACTAATATGGCGGTTCTTTTGGAAAATACACGTATTTGCGTGGTTCAAATAACACGTATGGCTATATTTTCTGGTGTATGGACATCTGTCAAATAGACGTCAAGTACATTAAAACATGTTTTTCATTCATTATCCTACCACTTATGTTAGAAAAAAAATATTTGTTTTACTTCACGACATGACAAATCTTATCAGCCATGTGGCATCTTTAGGCATGTGATCTCATATTCGGCGATCGACGGAAACAATATATATTGGAAATCGAGGGAAAAAGCAATATATATTTCAGATTTGGAACTTGACCCGCAGATAAGCCGACCCCCCTTGTTCCAGGCCTAATTTTTGTCCTAAATTTCTAGGCTTATACGCGAGTATATATGGTAAGCATAGCAATGGTCAATATAAAATAATAATTCATACCGTCAATATCTGAAGAGGTTACTTGCTAAAATTCCAACTACAGCTTGCAAAAATATCACCTCAACCCTTAAGTCTCTGCTTTGATTTACCAGATACATTCTCCATAGTGACCCATTGAGGTTTGGAAATCTCTGCTGGGCCCCCTTGGAGAACATCACTCTCCTAGTTTGCCACATTCCAGGGAATTCAAATGCATTAGTGGACAGTATGACAGGCAAATCGGTCTTTATGGAAAGGTATCTCCATTGCGCCATAACAGAGTCCCTTTTCTCACTAATGGGAAAGTCTCTTGTGGACTTGTTTGTGAACAGGCTCAACAGCAGACTTCCAGACCAGGGAGCATGGGCAGTGGATGCATGCAGCTTCCAATGGAATTGTGTGCTTCCATACACCTTCCCACCATTTTGACAGCTACCACTAGCTGTACAAATTTCAAAACTTCGTTGCTCATATCATTCTCTTAGCACCACTATCACAAGAACCCACACTTTCTCCACATTCACACTTGGTTTATCTCAGGTTATCTATCTGCCTGAACATGTTTTCAGGCTGGATTGCCATTTGCCCACTCAGCCCAGGAGAGCTTTGACATCCAAGGTCTTTGGCCCCCGATTGGTTTAAAGCACATTCCATTACGGATAACAGCCATGTCATCTCTGCGTGGGTTTGAGTCTCAGATTCAGTCAATGTGGGTATGTGAGAAAGCTTGCCAGTCGCTTCTCATGGGTTGGTGGTTCTTTCCAGGTTTTCCCAGGTTCTTCTCTACCACTAATACTGGCTGCCATATATAGCCTGTCTTGTGCTGAAAAATGGCATTAAACCCTACAACAACAACATCCAATGTGTGTGATGCCGGGTGAAGAAACTTCTGTGATTAATGCAGTAGGAATGTTTCCTAGCCATCTCTCTGTAACTTCCATCACTAATTTGAGGACAGAAGATGTTCAGTATCAGTTATCAAGGACTATTAAGTTGCCATTTCCAAAGCATATTAATTCATAGATGTTAAAAACATTGAAATTAAAATAAAAAACGTTAAAAAAAACTTTTTTCCCCTCAATAAATAAAAAATGAAAAAAATGCTCCAGTGGTTTTCAGGCAACACAAAAAGCAATATTTTACTTATTTACACGCTACATACCAGTTTTAGTGCTACAAATATGAAAAAATGCCAGATATCAGCACTATGTTGTAGCATGTTTATGTAAAGTATCGTAGGCTAGCATCATAGATTCATTATTGATCAATATTTGTTATCTGGAGTATGACAGAGGACTGCCTGTATGGCTGATGATAAAAAATAAAAATAAGTACCAAACTTAAGAAAAACGTTTAAAAAACGCATTTTCGAAGTAAGATAAAAAACGAAAAAATGTCTTTATCATCTATGCGTTAATTCTCTCGTGACTCGGCAATCCATTTCAATTTCAAATTTGCTGATCTCAGGTAAAGGTACATTTTATCCCAAAACAGTGGACAAAATTAATTAATGATTCAACTTGATAACTAGATTCAATGGTCATCAAACATATCATTGCAGGCTTTCATGTTTTACCTCTTTGGATTGTACAAAGTGTGGTACAATAGTCATACGTATCAAGTCATCTCTTATTTTGAGGAACAAAAATTGAAACCATTAATAATTAACTTTTCCTGTAATTTGCTCTTAAGAATTTCAATTGGGATTTTATTTAGTTTGGTCTTTACACCTTAATAGTATTATAGATGATGGTGTTTCACAAATAAATTTACAAACCAGTTTTTTTGGTTTATAAAGACGATCACCATGTTTGGAGTTTTGAAGGACAATATGGGCTATCTTTCAGATTTCTAAACATGATATATTATGAATATATATTATTGGTGATACGTTCTGTCGTCAGAGAGAATATTTATAAAACAATATGTGTAAAGTAAGTATCTGGTAGTGATAGAGAATTATCATCAGTGGTAGTGCACAATGAACACATTTGCACACACACACACAAAAATGAGCACCAGAAATGCATACATAATTTACTTCATTAATCACTAACAGCTGTCTTGCTTGGTGCTTGGCATAAAGAGGTTAGTGTTAGGACTGGTCAGCTTGGTTTCAGGAGAATGTGACTGGATGTGACATGATGCCCCTGTGCTAGACATGCTATAAACTTCCACACAGCAGACATTGTTGTAGTATGACTGAAAATTGTTAAAGCTATGTTTAATCTCTCTATCTCTCTCTCTCTGTCTCTCTCTCTCTCTCTCTGTCTCTCTCTCTCTCTCTCTCTCTCTCTCTCTCTCTCTCTCTTTCTCTCTCTCTCTCTCTCTCTCTCTCTCTCTCTCTCTCTCTCTCTCTTACACACACACACACACACACACACACACCTTCAGCATCATAAAAGTGTTCTTTATTGGTTAACAGGAAGATAATGCCAGCAAGGTCACCTACCTATGTTGTGCCAGGCAGATCTCAGGACAATAAAAGGGAATAATTTTTCTGACAAAATATTTATGAAATTGATCATTTTCATTAATACACAAATTAATTATCAGTACCGGTACATAGAAAAGTTATTATTTTTAAATTTATTTTCATATTTGAGTCAGTGATGTGAGGTTAGGTCTCCAGTGTGTGAATTCAAAATGGTTCGCACATTGCCTATGGCAGGATGGGATTTGTGGCCCATTGGAACTTTAAGTAAACAGCAGTTGATTAGTGAAAGGTTTAGATATTCATCAATTCACGTAAATATGTTTGTTTTCAGGCCTTAATTGTGCAGATTTTCATCCTTTAGTTTCTTCATTGGAAATTGAAAGGTCACTTGCAGTTGCTCAGTTGAATATTCCAACTGATTTGCATTTGGATGCATACAATTCTTTTCAAACTCAACTGATTATATATATATATATATATATATATATATATATATATATATATATATATATATATATATATATATATATATATATATATATAAACATTAAGTTTCATATGGATATTAAGATTGAGTTGCAATATTTCACATCAATCATTGAAAATATATTTAAATATATTTAAGGTGAAATGTAATTGTGAGCCATGTGTTATTGCAAAATGTTGGAAGCTTCCTGAGTAAACTATTTGATTTTTTTTGCTACTGCCCAAAGATTTTGTCACTTATTCAACACCTTTGTGAAAACCCCCCACTTAATACACTGAACAGAACAGAAACTTGATTAACAAAAGGAAGGAAGACATGGAGTCAAATTTCTTTTTATTGAATGAACTCCTTCATGTTCCCTTGGGAAAATCAGGTATCATCACAGAATGAATAGATTTTCATGATGCCAATAAAAAATGTATTCTCTTGGCCATTGGCCTGATCATGAACATACAGAAAAATCTGATTAAAAGGATCATATTAGATTATTGTATGTCAATCACCCAACTATATAGATGCAATTAATCATAAGAACTTAAGAATGAAACAATTTCGGTGATGACAACACAAGAATGTAACGGAGAAGGCTTGAAATTAAAATTGACAGCACTTTCTATATTGAAGTTATTTGCTGCTACATCTAATGGTAGTTGTTGAATTTTCTATGCCTGGTGTTTTTGTTTTCCTGCTGTGTGTGCTTAAGTGTTTCTAATTTTACATTTTTACTGTAATTGTTTTAAATAGAAAAGGAAACAGTCATGAAAAGTTGTGCAGAAATGAACATGGATTAGAATTCGAATTTCATCAAAAGGAAATTTGTTCCTGCCTAATGATGAATGGTACCAGCTTAGTACTGTCTTGTCAAAGAATAGACAGGGTGAAAATGAGTGGATATTCATAGATGAAGGAGAATCAAAATTATGATCTTTGTAAAGATACAAAGTTAACATCGCTACCATATATACTTGCATACAAGTCAAACTGGAAACTGCAAGGACCCAGATCTGCCATCATATAATGTACTGACATATCTTGGTCTGTGCAGTGTGTAAGGGGTAATCTATAGAACAAACAAAATAGACCCTGATCTGCAGGCACATTATGCCTTGGCAGATCAGAAGCTATATGGTTTGCAGTTGGACTCAACTTTAAAGTGTATATTTATGGTATTTACTCTTAGTTCAATGAAAAGAAGAGTTTTGCATTTTCAAGTTATTCAGCCTAACTGGATTTGTCTGGACATTCATTTGGATTAGTGTGCTTTTTTTTTCCTAACAGAATTGGAATACACTGTTGTGATGTTTTAGTTAAAGCTTGACTGACTTCGGAAGGTTTGAATTAAAATCCATTTCTCTAACTCTCTGGTATTAATAGTTGAAAAGAATCATATGTTCATTTAGTTAATATCTATTCTTATTTGATCAGGCTTGGCCCTACAGGTCTGCTTACTATGATTTTGTAATATCATCCATACCGAAACAATACACAAGCTGCTGCTTATGATTTTCATGCAGTGGCCTTTAGCCTGTCTTTGTTTTGTATTCCATTTTGGTTTACCTTAACATACTCAGCAATGTAAAGCCTGGATTGTGCTGATGTGCCATTAAACCAACCTAAATGCATACATTGTTACATGCACACACATTATTTGATTCTAAATTGTCTAAACAGATCAATCCTGATGATTTGAGACATAAATAGATGGAATTCTGATTGCTCTGTGAATGTAAAGACAAATTTTTTGAATCTTTCAAGCAACTCAGAAGGAAGCCTTTCTAATTTATTACTCTGCTTTGATATGAATAGAAAAACCACTCTCCCTCCAAACTATTGAATGACTTCAAAGACAATGTACTTACAAGCTGGAATCAAGAGTGTCCTTTCTTTTAAGTTAATAATGGACAATTTCGTCACTATTGATAGATTCAAGAGCTCTTTTATTCCAAAATATAATGACAGACAAAATAATGCTTTCTTAGACTGACAGAACATGTTTGTTTGGTTTGCTTTTTTACGAAATTGTAGCCTATTATGGTAGCTTCATCTTATAATAGGAAGGATAATGTGACCTTTATCTTATAAATGGAAGGCTAACAGGACCTTTATAAATGGAAGGATAGCAGTACTTATTTGTTATGAGCTGATAAAATAGCCAGATATTGTAAAGTGGCAGTCTTGTTTTGAATTTCACATTACTCATGCCGAACATTAGATATAAAAGCTCAGCACTTAACTGGTTCTTGACTTTTTGTGGATTCTTGGAGAGAAGTTTTTTTTAGATGATATAAATGATGTGATTATTTAGTGTTGGCAAATAGTTTGGAGTAAATTGGGAAACAATGGACAATTCATCTGCCAGTAATTAAGTTATGTCAGGGAAGGCAGAGTGTGTAGTCAAAGTGATGAAGTTAAGCATAGATAATTTGATTGCTTTGTTTGGAAACAATTGCCTGACCACTGACAATCATTGAGTGCAAATAAAACCCTGCCAGTTTCATTTAACATCATGCACATTGGCAAACTTTGGATGAAGTGAATGACGTTTATTTGCAAAACAACTCCAAAAATACTTGCATAGGAAGAAAAGCAGTTTTCATGATGTAATTTATGGATTGCCAGTGAAAGATTTGCCAATCATTCTTGGAGCATGCAGTGTCATTTTTCAGAATTTCTCATTCTCAGAACTGGATTTTAGAGAACTTGAAGATTTCACCATTTCAAAGTTCATGGCATCATTATATGAAATACAGATCTACAGGTAATGTTTCAGTGCAAATGTATTTATTTACAACTCTTCAGTCTTTCTTTTTCTTTCTTATCATTCATTTTTTCATTCTTTTTACTCTCTTGTGTTGATAGATACTGTTGTAGAACAATTTGTTTAACCTGTTTAAATATCCAAAGACAAATGTGGTTGGGTCATATAGTCCTACCATTTTGATCATCCTTCCATCCTGACATTTTGTTGTCATGTTTATAGGTCAGTTTTCAGGCACTATTGTGGGGCATACTTGTTACATGACCACTTGCATTATATATTTGGCGTGATTGGAATCCCAATTTAACAGGTATTGAATGATTTTGTAATTTTATTATTACAGGTGAATAATATTTACTTGATTAATAAATGTTAAGCTTAATAAATATTATGTTGAATAAATTGAATAAAATCAATAAAACCTGTTTTCTGAATGAATTAGTCAATCACACATAACAGGAAGTAAAAAAAATCAGCTTACTGACCAAAATGTCTTGGTGCCACATCTATTTGCATAACCCATGGTGCTGTAAAAAAATGAAAAGAAAAGGCTTGATTGGGTTTTCTTTACCATTAAATAAAAGTAATGTACCATTTACATTGAATAGTTTTGTCCGTTTAACAAGAATGGCAGGGCAATTTTCCCAGTTAGTTTCAAATCCTATTTTTCAGATGCCAAAGCTTGGTGAACAGTTTCCAATTCAACATGCATGAATAGCATAAAATGTGTATTGTCAATACATACTGTGTGTCTAAGTTGTGAATTGTGTTACACATCATATATGAAGTGAGCAGCCTGTATCAATCCCTAGTTGCAATATCATTTAAAATAATATTAAAATTTAATATTTAAGTTTGAAAGTCATACAGCACTCCTTACTCTTAAGCCTGTCTCTTCGTTAAAGCATTATTACTGTCATATAACACGATATAACGAGGGAATACAATACATTGTTCTTTGCTACTTTTGCAGGTGAGACATATATGTATAGAACATTTTCTTTTGTTTTTTCTTTTTCTGTAGTGAATTATTGTGACTACCATATAATGGACTATTATCCTGGTGCTTCAGGCATGCGAGGATATTGTGATACCCTCATGTCAGTCCATCAGTCTGCCCATAATCACATCTCCTATACCTAACATGGTATACAGGTTGCTAACATATTTAATATCTTTGAGAGCTGTTTCATTTTGCACCATTCCACTAGGGGTCCTAAGGCAGTGGTCCAAGATGAGATGTTTTTAAGAAAATTAGAATTACAAGGATATTTTTTTAATTTTCCTCTGAAGGTCCTAAGGAAGTGGCCAAAGGTAAAATAAAAAGCACATCAGAGTTGTGGTGGTAATTTTGGACTCTTTTACAAGTGGTGGTCAAAAGTGAAAGATTATGTTTTTTAAAAGTCATAGTCTTGGACCCTTCCACTGGGGTTAGGAGGTAGTCCAGAGTTATATGCTAAGCAGTGAATTACTTGATTTTCTAATTAAATTAATATTGATATTTCACTGTAGTGAAAAAATAACAATATTTCTTCACTACAGGAACTAAATTTTGGGGTCAGAACATACTTACCTCCCTTTCATTTTCTGTCATTGAATAACTTTGTTATTGTTATCTTAAAAATAATCCATGTCTGTTATCCTTGAAACTTGTAGTTTGTTATTCTGGAAATATCAGTTAATTTTTATCAATCTGATGTGGAACTAATTCTGTGTGCAGGTACACAGCGCAGCAGAACATGTATGGTAAACAGCTGTCATTATCGTAAGAAATCTGCCAATTCATTGTCAGACTTTAGGTAGCGAACGTATGTGAGCATAAAATATAAAGAATATTTGCTTTAAATGAGTGAATAACGGATGCATTTCATCTTGTGGGTGAAAAACTCTAGTATTATAGTATTGTCACTGAGATTTTCATCCATTCAATGAAATATATCTGTTATTCACTTGTTTCAAGCTAATATCCTATCTCTCTCTCTCTCTCTCTCTCTCTCTCTCATATATATATATATATATATATATATATATATATATATATATATATATATATATATATATATATATATATATATATATAACAATTTTAGTGATATGTTTGGAACCTTCCACTGGAGTCTTTTAGGGGGTGGTAAATAAAAGCTCAAACACAAAATTATAACTAGTGATATTTTTTTATAAATAATTTTTTTTATTTATAATTTTTGTTGATGCATGTATATGGGAAGGACAAGTATTGATATATTTTGTGTAATGACCAGAGAGTTGCAGTATGGAAAGGTGTGTCAAGGCTTGGGTGGTGGAGACATTTTACAAAAAGTGTTGTGATTTGCCTTGACACAATTAAAAGAATCTCTACTGTTTTGGGTGTTGTACATAATACTGAAAATAATTTTACACTCCATCACTATGTTACCTCTGGGCAATGTGTATCACTTGAAAGTTTGTATGTGCTTTGATTTTTTTCTTGGGTTATTTTGAACTATAAGACTATGCAAGTTTTTAATTTTCTTAGGTAAATCTATGTATGGAATTAAATACGTATCATAAATGATCAGTTATTATTGTTGATTCCACAAATGCCTAAAAGTTCTTGTCATACCTGAATTTTTAACCAATGATATCTTAATTGCATTTTGCCTTTACACCTCAGGAAATATAAAATCGTGCAGACTTTACTGAAATCTCACAGTATTTTATCAAATTACACAGGCTGATAACCTGGTGTCAGATCTTAAGCTTTGGAACTTTTTTATGTCTCAGAGGTATGACAAGTTTTCAATCATTAACTGAAAAATTAAAGAAAATCTCAATGAAAATAATTTTAAAAAATTAACATCATTTTGACTGCTTTCTTTTTGCCATTTAGGATACATTGGTGTGTGTATGTATGTGTGATATATATATATATATATATATATATATATATATATATATATATATATATATATATATATATATATATATATATATATATATATATATAATTTGCATATAACCAATCAGAAATTTGTGAGCAGCCTTGCACACATTGACCTCTTGTCATTCTACAGCAGCTTTTAGACTATGAAATTCATTTTTTTTTCATAAATCCTGTATACCATACAAATAAATTAAATTTTGTTTCCTGTCAATATCTTTTAAAGAACTTTATTGATTTGAAATGAAATTTGGTATTCAGTAGAATATTATAAGATTCAGTTCAAGCTAAATGTTTACTCTTGTCCATCAAAATGACTGTGTTGTAACCTCTGTTTGACTTTTTGAAGTTTGCTTATTCATCATGAATTTCTGTTCTCCATGCTAACATTTGTAGTACCTAATGGATTGAAACTAAATTTTGTACTGAGCTTTTGAAAAAGATCATTGCTTTATTAAACCTTGATATTACAAATTCCCGAATATTAAAAACATTGATTTATATGCCAAAATGCAGTTTCAAAATACAAAGATAATAATAAACCAAAAATGAATGTATAAATTGAATCAGGAATAATGGTATATGTACCATTCATTGTTTTTGCTGTTTTCAAAATGTTTAATATTTTCTGTATAATTTCATATCTACTCGCTTATAGTAAGTCCAGTCTAATTGCAAATTGTGGAGACTCCATTTTGCGGCTTCATAATGGATTGGCAGATCAAAGTCTTTGCATTGTTAAGAGTATACCTTGAACTGCCAACACATTATGTTTTATTGTAGTTCAGAGTCTATGTTGTTTACTCTTGAACACAACCTTTAAGGGACTATTGATGGTATATGAATCCTCAGTTCAGGGTCAACATTGTTTACTCTTGAATACTACTTACAAGTGACGATAGATATGAATCTGGCAAATATTTGGTGCAAATTCAACTCAACCCCACCCCTTAAACTAATGCCAGTTTTGACAATCTGCCTGTTAAATTTAATTTCTTCCCATACAAATAAACTTTGTATTGCTATGTTTATTCCTTTTTATACATGTGATAGAAGCTAAATTTCAAACCAGTAGACTTAAAATATTTGATTAAGGTTAATTATGAAATGGTACAGCATACATGTAATATTCTTCATGGGGACTGAAAACATAAAACGTACATTGCTTTGCCATTTTACATATTCTCTTCATAATATAATGTAACAGGAAATTGTAAACGTGCATTAGAGTCTATAATGCCAGTGTTACAATAATAATTTATTATCAAGTCTGATGGTTGGGGACCCTAACAAGGCCAAGTGGTCTAAAGAGGTCGCAGTTACGGATCATTGCCATTTCACATCTCTCTTTGTGGTATCGCGTCTCGGGTTCATGTAATATGGGTTAGTGAGAAAGCATGCCAGTAGCTTCTCATGGGTTGGTGGTTCTTAAGGTGGGCTTCTTCCACCTTTTATACTGGCTACTGGCTGCCATGGATAGTCTATCTTGTGCTGAAAAATGGTATTAAAACCCTACAACAATTAAATAAAAAGGGAGTTCTATATCTTAAATACATGTAGTTCACTGCAAAGATTTTTATTAATAATCCAAAAACATTTTTAGTTTCCTTCAGAAAATCTAGGTATGGTAATCATTAATAACATTCAGTGATCATTAAGCTTCACACTTAACATGATTAAAATAGTTCTCTGGTTTAGATTTCTCCTTCAGTCAATTTCGAATTTGTGAAAATAGAGGATGTCCTCACTGTATCAGCAGTAGAATGCTGTAAACCTATGCTTAGCTTGCAAAATCACTCTTGTTTGAATGTTCCTGTTGCTGAGTTTGCAAGGTTGCCGACTGCTCTCCAATAGTTATGTTCATACCATGGATAAGTTCTCGACTTGTCCCAATGACTATTCCAGTGTCTCATCCATAAGGCTTCTTTCCTTTCTTAGCTCAGATCCAAAAATTTGTTTGCAGGTTTCATCACTTAAATTTAAAAAAAAAAAATACATGATGAATTTATGCTTTCATATACCATGGATAAGTTCTCTACTTGTCCCAATGACTATTCCAGTGTCTCATCCATAAGGCTTCTTTCCTTTCTTAGCTCAGATCCAAAAATTTGTTTGCAGGTTTCATCACTTAAATTAAAAAAAAAAATAGATGATGAATTTATGCTTTCATATACCATGGATAAGTTCTCTACTTGTCCCAATGACTATTCCAGTGTCTCATCCATAAGGCTTCTTTCCTTTCTTAGCTCAGATCCAAAAATTTGTTTGCAGGTTTCATCACTTAAATTTAAAAAAAGAAAAATACATGATGAATTTATGCTTTCATAAAGAGATTAAACCAACCTTAAATTGTCTTGTATTATATTGTTAATTTATATATATTGCATAGGGATTGAAGTTAATTTATTTGCAAGAAAACTTCAAATAGTTTATAAAATACAAATGCTGCATATCTTTGAAACACATAATTCATTCTCATCAATTTTGCCACGCACCTGCATTTGCTTAAACTCTGATATTCAAGCATTGTTGAGCTTGTAATTTTTCTTACTCATTTGTTAACACATTTCAGCATTTTGCCATGAATTGAACAAAATACCTAACAGGTGTCCTTAAATAGTTCTTCTCCACTCTATCAAAAGCTTAGAAGATGTTATAACCACCTGTTAAAGTTACAGCACCAAAAAATAAATCATACATTTGGCCTTAAACTCCCAAATTCCAACAATAATGTAATACATTAACAGTTTGTTGTGTACACATGTCAGCTGTTCTTTAACACTTCTAATCTTGATGCTTTACCATACAGAATCATTGCAGCTGTCTTTCTACTGGTAGAGCATTTCCAGTATGCAGTAAGCTGTTTCAGGCTTATTTTGCTAATGTGTTGACAGAACATGTAAAAAAATACCAGTTTTTTTTTATATATTATATTCATTTATTTTAAAAATTCTTTTTCTTTTCAAAAACATTATCCTTTCAAATGGTATTTTTGTATTTGTAGCCTATTCCAGTAGAATCTAGGTTATGCCTGTTTTGAATGTATGTAATTATTTTAATGTTACAGTGATTGATTTAATATTTTGCATCAGTTAATTACTGTAATATTTTGCTTATTAAATTGACATTCATCTCAATGTTTATTTATATCTGAATTGTAATTAGGATAATATTTACTCAAATGTTACAGTCATTGGATTTTAAAGGAGTATGAGATTTGTTTCAAAGACACTTAAAATGCAGGTAATCAGTTAAATTGCCATTAATCACAAACTCTTTCTCATCCTGTATTGCTCGCTGTTAAACTTTATTATCTTCTTCATTTGTGGGAATAGTGCCTGGTTACTTATTATAAATTCTTTATGTTACATGTTTAGAGTTTAATAAATGGTAACATAGAAAGTGAAAACAACAGGCTTTGTAAATTTTAACAAATATTTTATTTCCCTGGAAAAACTGTAAAAGTGAAAAAGAACTTACGATTTTAGGAATCAAATCCAAAAATGATCAAAGAGTAATCCACAAATTATATTTTCAAAGTCCAAGTAATGAAATGTTCTAATCATTTCAAGTTTGAGTTCTGATGACCCAGGATGCAAGTCGATGATGTCTGCTGTGTCCTGTACAGTGTTGTGGTCTACAGTTCCCTGTAAAAACACAAGAAATAACACTCTGGTGTTGGAAATCAGAATACCTTTTTTAAGAAATGTCTTTGTCCAAGAATTCTATATGAGAACTCATATTTCCAGAGAAACAAATTAATCTTTTAAAATCCAAGTAATATAAAGAAAATTAAACATATAACTAAAACAACTGGCTACAAAAGAAGAAAAAAAACATCGAGTGTTTTTAAGCCTGATGGATAATTTATCTGAAACTAAGGTTATAAAGTAATTAGAGATGAAAAATAGGTACCCGTATGAGGGTCACATGATAATGATTACATCATGAACTCCTAACATGACCCTAACAAATACCAATCATTTTACTCTAAGAATTTAAAAAAATGTTGTTTACTTCACTGGTAATTTTGAATCATGGTAATAACTATTTACAAGTCTAAGGTCAAATATGAATACAGCCTTGATCTTACTCTTATGAATCACACAATAAAAATAAATTTAAAAAAAAAAAACGTGTTTATGTGGCTGTTACTAATTTTGAATTAAGGTCTGGATCTAGTTCAGTGTTAGGTGTTTACAATGTTTACAAAAAGAGTCAGGTCAAACTGGTTTTCCCAAAAAAAATTGCAATCGTGTACAATGGTGTAATTAAGATTATATTATAATACATGTAGCATGCAATAGAATATAAAAATGTAAAGCTGACAAAGAAATTAAAAACAATATAATTTAAATCAGATATACTTAATATTTAGTTCTACATTATACAATGCATGGTTGGATATTGATTATAGAAATTTTTTATATGGTTTTATTTAGAGATTTTCTTTACCAAAACCCTCTTTTGTAAACTTTCCTTAACTCTGAATCTAATAATTTTACCAATCAAAAGCTGGGATGCCATCCATTCTGATTTTGACAGAATCACATCTGTTTTTAACCTGAAATTTTGGCATTATGATCTTTGTGTCACAATCTTTCAGGCACATAAGTTCTGCATAGGAACACTTTAACCTGATCACTGATATATTTAGATTACATAAGCACTTCTAATGCCTAATTTAAATTTCTTTTAAAAGTAGACCTTTTCTTACAAAAGAAATTAAATATTGACTGATTATGTATACTGTCAGCTAAGCTTATCCTTATTTACTTAAATAAGTTCAGGTCATATTTCACACTGACAGTGATCAATGAGAATTATTGGAGATGGGATATGCATGCAGTGATCAATGAGAATTATTGGAGATGGGATATGCAGACAGTGATCAATGAGAATTATTGGAGATGGGATATGCAGACAGTGATCAGTAAGAATTATTGGAGATGGGATATGCAGGGAATCGTTATGAATGTCCACTGTATATACTTGCTTGTAAGTCAAGTAAAACTTAAAACAAGAAAGAACCTGATTTGACTAAGCATAATGCATCAGCAGATCAGATTTTGTGTTTTTCATTCTACTGATTACTTCTAACAAACTGCACATACCCAGATATGTTGGTGCATTATGCAATGGCATAAGTAGGTCTGTGTAGTTCGCGGTAGCTGTTGGTTTTGATTATGATTTCCATGTTAAGACTTACATGTTATTACCAGAAATATTGAGTAAAACTTTATGATGGTTTATTCATGTCTCCTTTTCATAAAAATTTAAATTTTGAGAACATTTGATACTCATACTTTACATTTTACTCATTAATTATTTATAAACTGTATAAAACCGTTGCATTGAGCATATATTTCAGAATCAGATTATTTGTTAGACTTTATCAGGCAGTTGACAGTAAAAAAAAAAATTTTAAATATAGAGAAGAAAATTTTAGTGGAGTTCTATGGTTGTAACTGTTTGCAAGTTGAACTTGTCACAGTTTTCATAAATATAATGACATGGAACTGGGAAACAATGCACAATAATGTAGGATACTTGATACAAGTCAAATCAAACTGTACACTGCACAGACGTAATCTGCCATCACATAATGTGCCAGCAGATCTGGGTCTTTGCATTAGAGCAAACAACATAGACCCAAATCTGCAAGTGTATTATGTGACAACAAATCAGGGTCTTTTTTTTTTTGCAATTAGACTTGACTTCAATGTGTGTGCGTGTGCGTGTGTGTGTGTGTGTTTTTTCTCCCAACTTAATGAATCATTTAGACAGAGTGGGGCATGACGAATTCTTGATGAAATATAATGTTATTACTGTAGAAAAGAGTGAGGTAGGAGGTGTTCTTAATGGAACATAATGATATTGCCATAAAGCAAAATGCTTGCTTGGCACTTTAAGGTTTTCATAACACATCCTTGTGTTGTTTCCAGAAAGCTGAAGACCACAAGTGTAAATGTATTTACACCTTTTGACTGCAAGATGATTTCTAGTTGTGAGATGGTGATATTTTAATGTCTGAAAGCCAGGGTATTTTTCTGTTACCCATGCCTTTTCTTTTGGAGGAAGCATATAGTGTTGCTGATATCCTGCACTGTCCTATCCTTTTCCTACTCTCATTAATTTTGTTTCTGGTGAATACGTAATGGATTGGAATCAAATGTTGTATGAGACTCATCAGTACGAATACCAAAGTAATTTCTGACTGTGGAGAGCACGAGGACACATTTCACATTTTGCCAGGATAGTGCAGGAGTTTAGGTACATACCCAGATGTTACAAAAAATTAATTTATTCTCTCTCCTGATCATTAATGTGCAAATAAAAGTTATGATTTATCCTAAATATATTGTACATGAAATCTCAATTTCATGATTTGTTTTTTGATGTGTTTTGCAAGTTTTGTTGTCATTTTTAACAGCACTTTTAACACATTACTGTCCACATCATGCTAAGAGCCTTTCCCAAGGACCACACTTGGCTGAGCCGAGTTTGGTGCTGGTCAGGAAAACACTATCGAATTAACATCCTTGCTGCCAATGGAAAACACATAAAGTTTTATGTTTTCTTTCACAAAATGAAAAATTTCTGTTTTCAGTTGAATTATTTGTTTTCCTTTTTTTTTTTAAAAATAGAAAATCATGTCAGTTTGATCCTGTACTAGTATGTTTACTTGCCTGTTGGTGCACAGTATCCAAATATTCCTAATTACTAGCCTAAATGATATAATTATTTTAATTTCTGTAAATTCATGAATTGTGGCAGATATCATATTGCTTATTCTGATTTAATGGATAATAAACATTTACAAAATCAAATTTTGAAAGCCCAATTTAATTATCGCTTGAAATTGATATCCTACCATGGCCCAAATTATAATAATATATGCAACTGGAGAAAGTTCCAATACTAAGGTTGTTTCACAGTATGTGACAGCAGATTTTATTACCATGTAAATTATCACCCTTCTAAAACTTTGAATGATAGCTCCTATTTTCTTTCAAACGGACTTGAAATGGCGTGATATTAAAAATCCAAATGATGAGAATTCCCACAAATATGCAGATGAGTTCAATCACTAAGACTAGTTGAAGAATTTAATAATTGAATGCATTATTTTAAAACTGCTTTAGGCCTAGAGACCAGACTGACTGTCCAAAAAACAAATTTATTCCTGGGGTTTGGGGGTAAGGGGCAAGGCTGCAATTGAATAAAACTGAGAAATTAAATGTGAAATTTACTTGTCATTGATGTTGACTGCTTTGTATAGGAAACTGCATGAGCCTGTCGGCTGCTTTATTGCTGTCTGTTGAGAAGATCTTCCTCAGTTAAAACATGCAATAGTTTCGGTAATCAAAGTGGTCTCCTGGTCTGTCCATTCAGTCACCTGTTTTTGAGTGTAGGTAATTCTTCTTAGTTTTGAATCCATCTTAAAAATTTTTTATCAGCTCTGAAAGCATTTCAAAATTTGATATACTGCTGAAAATTATTTAAAAAATTTAAAATGTGTCAAAAATAGGGTCAGGATATTTACATTAATTGCTGTATGCATCTATCTGGTCCTAGTTTTAATCCTTATTAACAGCATTCGCAAGGTTGGATGTTGCCAGTTCAATCAAATTGGTTTTCTTAGAATTTTCCAGTTTGCCAAACTGCTCAGATCCACTCTCACCAACACACAGACCCTCATGAGCACCAAGGCTCACCTGCACTTAAGCAGTTTTCTACAGATGATGGCATAAGCAAGGTTTTGACTTTTTGGACTTATTTGTGTTAGAGTTATCGACAAGAAACTGTGTACAATAAATATAAATACAAGTTTGAGTGATATATCAACTTCTAAACAATATTTTGATGTCAGTTAATTTCTTTTGCAGAATGAATGATGTGATAGTGAAGGTGAATGATGCCAATGTGGTGAATGTAACACACAGTGAGGCGGTAGAGGCGCTGAAGAAGGCAGGAACAAGGGTTGTGCTGGTAAGACAAATCAGACTTCCAAATAATTTACTCTGCTACTGTCATTTGATAAGAAAATCATAGAAATTTTGCTCAGTCCACTTGTGGCTCAAAAACCCTTAATCAGCCATCATAATTCATCAGCAGATCCATATCCAAATATTTTGACACTGTAAAATGAATAGTAACCAAATTACCATATTTTCCGGCCTATAAGTGAATTCGGAGTATAAGTCAAATTCACCAATTTTGTAATTTTTCCATCCTTCATCCATATAACATAAGATGCAATGTGACTACATTTCACACTGTTAAAATAAATGTACACCGAAACTCGTTGATTCAGAGTATAAGACGAGGCCAGGTCAATATCTTGGCTTCGTATTTTACACTAATAATGGTATCGTTGTATGATATTCCATATTACCGGCAATCGTGAAATTGCATTACCGATGCTAACATGCTTGTGATTATACTTCTGAACAAATCACTGCTATATTCTGTTATAAATTGACACAGCTGAATAAACAGTCCATGCTTGTTTTATTATAATTGAAAGCACATCCATGTTATAGTTCATTTTATTACCTGTACCGTATTTTCCGGCCTATAAGTCGAGACTTTTTGACTTGAAAGTTCGGTCTTCGTCTTATACTCTGAATCGACTTATATATGGATTTTGTCATTGAAATTGCATCGACTTATATATGGATTATAGTATCCGGTATTTTATTGATATTGCTCTATAATCGGCATAATCGAAAACAGGTCACATAGATGTACAAATTCATGTTAAATTACTATGTCAATAAATTGTCATAAAATAATATGACTGCATTTATATTTGTAAGTTTTGTCATTATTTATTTTGCATTCTGCGTGTTTTTTCTTATTTCTCAAACATAAAATAAAAGAAAACAATTACCGGTAAAAACTTCACCGGGCCGCATAGCACACTTACGGCCTATACTCTATAGTTTACTGTACTAATTCAAAGCATATTGTTTGTTCCTTAAAAAAAAAATATGAAATAACTGGTCCATTAATATTTGATTTTCCAGTATAATGTTGGACACACGTGAGCAATAACCGGCATAGCTTTTTTTATTGATCCAATTGATCCTACAAAGGGATGTAATCCATATTAACTCGAGTGTTCTATAATTATTTATAAAATAATGTAGATCATGCATTCTACTGAATCCCCCAAATCATATGTTTCTAATTGTATTTGACAAAGTTTCTCAAATAAATTACCGTAGGTTTAAACTACACTAAAATCTGATATATGGATGGACTACCAGTACTCATAGATCATCAGTGATCCATGATTTTTAGTTTTGCAATTCAGTTTAAAGCAAATTGTAATGTCAACACTTCACCTATATTCATTTTTAACCAGCTGACGTTTCGGTGTCTCTCTTTGATTATATCGGTTGTTGATAAATTGGTATTTGGTTTCCAACAACAATCAAAGCCAGATGCCTCAATTGTTTCGATCTTGATATTGGCTTTAGCTACCGATACTAGTTACCATATTGCCGGTACCCCATTGTTCTTTATCATTAATCCGCATCAATTACGCTACTCGTGTTTAATATAAATGGGATTAAGTACAACAGGAAATGATGCCCACTCCCTTCTCTCGATGTAAATAATGAATTTAGCCATGGGCATTGTTTTCATTGCTTTAGCACGGGCACATTTTAATGAGTTCGGTATATTTTGATCAATCTTTTCAGTCATAATCATTCATATAAATATCCCCTTACAAATCATACAACTTCTCTCACAATGCCTCCCGTAAAATCACGCAAGTCTTACACGGCGGCTTTTAAGCTGGAAGTTGTAAAGTTCGCTGAAGAGAATGGTGGGAATATGGCTGCTCACAGGAAATATGGTGTAAGTGAAAAATGTGTCCGGGATTGGCGTAAAGCTAAGGTTGCATTATGCGCTACAAAAAAAACAAAGAAAGCAAATCGTGGCTGCAAAGCAAGATGGAGTAATATTGAGGATAAATTAGAAGACTATGTTTTGACACAACGTGCCGCGTATTAGAGTACATCAAAAGAACATGACGCAATAGCTGGGCGGCAAGTTCAAAGAACTTTGACTAGCAGCTTGTGTGGGAAAATGTGCTTTAGCTTCCATTATTTAATCTACGGACATGTACTATTTCATCATTCATTACGTACACCCGTTACGTAATTGTTATTTTCTTTTCATTGAATTCAGTCACATAATGATCTGTGACAAAATTATTGAATATTTTACATCCGTGTGTGGATATTTTCGATGGAAATATTTGTATTATGGATTCAATGTATGTTACAAGATTCGCTGGTGAGTACACGGTGTTGATACTCTTTTCATGCAATAGATTATACATGTATATATAAATTAGACACGTGTATGTACCAATGCATGGTTCTCTGAATAAAGTACCGTAATTGTATTTGACAAAATTTCTCAAATAAATTACCGTAGGTTTAAACTTTCAACTGGAAAGAATCATCATAGCTCTTGTTGCAATGGATATTGCCGGTAATATGGAATATTATATGACGATACCATCAATATTCATGCAACCGGAAGTTACTACCGGTAGTATAAAATACATAGCCAAGTTATTGACCTGGCCTCGTCTTATACTCCAAATCGACTTATATATGGACGAAGGATGGAAAATTTACAAAATTCGTCAATTCGACTTATACTCCGCATCGACCTATAGGCCGGAAAATACGGTAGTTACGAACATAACTTATATAAACTTTCAATGACACAATCCTTATATAAGTCCATTCAGAGTATAAAACAAAGACCTGACTTTCAAGTCAAACAGTATTGACTTGTAGGCCAGAAAATACGGTACAGTAGAAGGATTTTCTTAATTCATCTTCCAGTATTGCATCTAAAGATTAAATGGTTTAGGTATCCTCCAGGTAATAAATCAGATTTGTGGGTTCTGATCTTAAGCTATCATTTCATGAGGATAAGATCTGAGAACTCAATACCTGGTTCACTTGACACAATTTCTCTGAGTAAGACTCAATCTGCTTTTGTAATTTTGTATTGTAATACCCTTTTGATTCTCAAGAAAAGCATAGTAAAATATGGAAGTAAAATACCCAGTTTATTATAAAAAATTCAAGAACTCTGAGAAGGCTTGTTCAGCGGCAGGAAAACTTTGTGGAAGGAGTCAGGTGGACAGTTTGCAGTCATCATTGTATAAATTCATAATTTTAAAACCTATGGATTGTTATGGCACCCCAGCCAGTAGCCCCAGATCCAAACTCATTGCAAGTCTAGATTTTGTTTTGGGTTCAGGTAGCATAAAGTGACAGAAAATACATGACTCACTTGGAATGGCATCTTGGGCAATTGCAGGTTGGCCTCAGGCAGTTGCTGTACCGTTACTTGTTTACAGCTGGGTCTTGCAGATCAAGCAAGGTTAATTGCCTTGCAAAATGACAACAATCAAAAGTCAAACTTAAGATTTTTAAATTAAGGATCTACATTCATGACTGCTAGTCCATGCTACACATTGAAAATTGAATTATACCCTTCAAAGAAATTTTAAGTCCCCATGGCCAAAATTGTTTGATAGCACATGAGCGAATTAATTTATTAATTACCTTACCATATGACCAAGTTAGCTTTTTGTATGGCCCAGTGTCGTGCATCATCCACCATCAATTCTTTGTTGCATTTTTATCAACATTTGCATTTTCATCTTCTGAGAAGCCATTAATCAATGTCTACCAAATTTGGCAGATAGCATCCTGGCATGAAGGCCTTTCAAGTTTATACAAATGACCTCGATGTGCCATAAATTATGGTCACTGTTATGACTACTTCACAAAACTGCTCAAGGGGCCCCAAGTGGCCGAGTGGTCTAAAGTGCTGTCCATTATGGATCACTGCCATCTCACCTTTGTCTGCGTGGGTTCGAGTCTCGGATTCGGCCAATGTGGGTATGTGAGAAAGCTTGCTAGTAGCTTCTCGTGGGTCGGTGGTTCTTTCCACGGTTTTCCGGAATTCTTCCGCCACCATCAATACTGGCCGCCTTGTATAGCCTATATTGAGCTGAAAAATGGTGTTAAACCATAAAAAAAAACAAACAAAAAAAAACTGCTCAGCAGCATTTGTTCAAATTTTACAGAAAGAAACCTCGCATAGAGGACTTTCAAGCTTATACAAATGATGCTGGTCAACTATTCAGATATGGCCATTACTAAAACTAGAAAAGACTTTTTAACTAAACCACTGACCAGATATTTACTAAGCTTAACTGAAGTATCTTGGCATGAAGATGATACCAACTCACAATCAAATACATCCACCTTTACTAAAACTGTAAAATTCTTTCAGGAACTTCTCAAAAGCTGTTTAGCAGAATTTAACCAAATTTGAGTGAGATGATCTTGGCAAGAAGGCCTTAGAATTTAACAAAATTTGAAAGAGATTTGTCTTGGCAAATAGGCCTTAGAATTGACCAAATTTGATTGAGATGATCTTGGCAAGAAGGCCTTAGAATTTAACCAAATTTGAGTGAGATGATCTTGGCAAGAAGGCCTTAGAATTTAACCAAATTTGAGTGAGATGATCTTGGCAAGCAGGCCTTAGAATTTAACCAAATTTGAGTGAGATGATCTTGGCAAGAAGACTTTAGAATTTAAACAAATTTGAAAGATGGTCTTGGCTATAAGGTCTTTCAAATTTGTACAGTAGTTGCTGGTTCACAGCTAAAAATGTAGCATCAGTTGCTAAAAATAGGAAAGTCATGACATTACTTCTTAAAAACAGCTCAACAAAAATTTCCAAATTTGGCTGTAAGCAGTCTACTTCAAATTATATTAAGATTTTTGCAAATGACACTGATCTGCTGTCAAATATGGCCACCATTACTAAAAATATCAACATCTTTAAACAACTCAGAAATTGATCAGATTCTGGCCTGAAAACCTTAAAAGTTTGCCCATTGATGCAAATTTGACAGCACAACGACCATATATATATATATATATATATATATATATATATATATATATATATATATATATATATATATATACACATATATACATATACATATATATATATATACATACACACACACACATATATATATATATATATATATATATATATATATATATATATATATATATATATATATATATAATCCATTAAATATCTTCCTCAATAGGAGCCAGAATAATCTGCCTAAATATGACAGAAGGCCTCCTAACATAATGAACAATGATGCCAGTTTTTTGTCCAGTATGTCTCTTATTAAAAAATCCACAAAGAAACCTTTAATAACTTGTGAGAAACAGCTAAACAGAATTTTTAAAAATTTTTAACAGAAAGCATTCTTACATGAAGCATTTAAATTTATATAGATAGGTCAGCTGTTGCTTAAAGTTGAAAAACATATAACTGCTACAAAGAAGTCTTAGCTTCTTGGCATTATTGTTCTTTTCACTGTAATATTCTTTGCAAACATCTTGTAGACATTCAATGGTGACGTTCAGGTTATAGAAAAATTTTTGATAAGTACATATCTTACTAAATTTAAAAGGATGAATCTTGAATAATTATTGCTTATGCAGGTGCCTGGAATCTTTAAGTTGTAACTACTTTTGCATCAACTGCATCTAAAACCTTGGCCATAACTACATTGACTTGGTGTAATATATTAATACATGTGGGAAGTTTCGGTGTACATTTATTTTAACAGTGTAAAATGTAGTCACATTGCATCTTATGTTAACATTGTAACCATGGAAGCATTGAAGATATCTCCATTTGATAAGCCCACAGTGTCTGTTATGCAATTTATTTTTTAAAGTAGAGTGGGTGGTACGCTTTTTAATTGGAATGACTTGTAAAAGTTTGTCTATATTTTGTATAAATTTATAATAGTTTTATCATTGGGTAATTACATAGCAGATTTTGGTGTTTTGTTCCAGCTGCTAAATGCAACAAAGGTTTAAGATCATGAAACAAAATAAATATGTTCTTGAAAAGTTTCTCTTAGATTAAATGTCTTCAATATTTAATGTAGTAAAATCAAATTAATAACTAAGACACAAACATTGAAATGTTAGGTTTTCATCAGTCATGAACATTTTGAATTTAATACATTTGGATTTCATATCTTGTATTGAGGAAAATCATTTCTTAGATTTTAGCATATACAGTAAAGGATATCATGTTACAAAGCTAAATAGAACTTAATTAGGAATTTGATAACTGTTTTATTATATTTTCAGTATGTGAAAAGACTCAAAGCTGCTGTGGAGAACATCATGGAAATAGAGTTAGTGAAGGGAAATAAAGGTAAGGAATTTAATCCCTGGAGTTAAAGCTTTTCTGACAGATCCCACCACTGCATACATAGACCTGTATAGGTTATATTATGTGAGATAATGAATTTAGTCCCCTAACAAGGGTCAGACAGATCTGTACCAGAAGTCTAGCAGGCTTCCAGAATGTCAGGCCTGGAATCCATTGGTTGAATTATGGATGCTCAGAGGATTTTTACCAGTACATTATAACTTCTTTTTTATTTTTTGAGACATAACTGTAAATGAAGATTTCAAATAGAAAACAATTACTGATGACTTGTAATAATTTTTTTTAAAGCAAATAGTTTCTTATAAAGAGGTATTATTGCTGTTATCAAGGATAGAATCCTTGTAGTGTGGCTGGTTATTATACTGCCATTGTAATAGGTGTGTTATGTTTGGGATGGGGTACTCCCAATATTTTATTTAAATTATTATGGAAG
The DNA here is from genome assembly GCA_030141615.1 of Unio pictorum. NCBI lineage: Eukaryota > Metazoa > Mollusca > Bivalvia > Unionida > Unionidae > Unio > Unio pictorum. The sequence continues at coordinate 8,360,165 of JARLTB010000046.1, read as the reverse complement.
TCCCCCACTCAAGCTTGATTTTGGCTTGAAGTTAAATTAATGATAGATAAATGTAAAGCTCCGAGCACCCAGTCAACAATGCAGATGGTTAAATAATTGAAATACAAAAGAGTGAAATTTAATGAATAACAATTCAGTTGTCAGGTGCTTCATATTTTCCATGTACTCTCCTTTTGCTTGACCATGTGATAGCCTATTGTATCACTTGATTAGAAAGGTGAGATAGCTTTCCACCTGTATTCTACTCATCTGTGTATTCTTCTATTCCTCCCAATTCCTTCTCCACTTCGTGGCCTAATGTTTAGAGCATCAGTCTTAGATGTGGGAGGTTGTGGGTTTGATCCCTGACCGAGTCATACCAAAGACTTATAAAAATGGTACTAACCGCTGCCTTGTTTGGTGTTCAGCATTAAGAGGATAGTGTTAGGACTGGCCTGCCTGGTGTCATGATAATGTGACTGAGTGGGACATCATGCTACATGTCTACGGCATGATGCCCCAGTGCTAGACTTCACTATAAACTGCCACAATGTAGCGATATGACTGATAAATTGTTAAAGCTATGTTAAATATCCAAATTACATCACATTCTCCAATTCCTCCTAACTTTCTCCAAATTCCTTCTCCACTAGACTCATACTCCTCCTTTTTCTCCACTTTCTCTACCTCAACTTTTCATTCTACTCATCAACTCTCTCCACCGACTAGACTTTTTTTTACTCTGACTGTTCTGTTAGTCTTACATTAGTCTCCCCTCTTAGAGATTTGGGACTCAACTGAACTTGAAGTTCTGTCCCCCAAAAAGCTTCCTTTCGAAGCTTTGTCTTTCCTTATAATCACCTCTCTAAGTTTTACTGCAAAATTAGGAGTGGCTTCCTCAAAGTAACTTTTTATTGCTCTGCAGTCTTCCTAGGCATAATTGAACTTTCATTTGCTAGTTAAAAGTTATAATTCAGATCTAAATTTTTATCACACCCTCTCTCTCTCAGTTCCGATTGGGTGTCGCTGTGACCTGTCTGTCTACAAACAGATTGATTTAGAACATGCCCCATTCCCCCTTTTGGGTTTCTTTGATCTTAGGACTAAGCTGTAACATATAGGTGGGATGTTGCGTGATCTAATGCCTGTGCCGATTCTTTTTGGTCATGGTAACCTTGTTTAAGAGATTAAGTCTAGCCTGCAGCAATGTTTAGACATCAAACCATGGGTTTGTAATAATACCTTAGTTTCTTCACGACGTACTGAGGTTGTGTAAACATGACAATCCTGTAGTCAAGGTTAAATACATACTATTCAGAAATAGATCCTTGTTAGCATTTAATTGGAATCTTGCACGTGTTGTACTAAAGCTGTACAAGATGACGGCAATAATCCTCATATTTCAAATGAACTGATCTAAATTTAAGTACCTTGGTATATGTATTAGTTTATAAACACCACACTTAGATTGTTACAATAATTGCAAAGGATCCATGTCTTGAAGCTGTATTGCAAACCTGTTTCTTCACTACTTGTGTTTTCTCCAGCTTTCCAGGGAAGGAAGCTCTCAGGGCCCAAAAAATAAAGTTTATGGGACCTTTGAGCTTTGAAGGGTACTTATTGGGTATTTACTTATTACTTGCTTATGATGACATCACCAAAATTTAAAACATGTACATGAAATTTCTTTTCAATAATTTGCAGTATATTCGTGCATTACAAAATTATTATTCAGTTATTATCACTTTTTTTACTTATCATAAGAATGTCAACAGAACAGATGCATTTGAATTGAAATCACTTCCAACACATATAGTAGCTATCATAGATGTTTTCTTTTTGATTGCTACAGATTTGTTAGGAAAATTAAATCTTTATTTTGAACTTCTCATTATAAGCTTTGTGATGATTTATTTTCTTGTGCATTCGTATATGCTTTATTGGTCAGATTGGCACTCCCAGAATTGGTATTAGATGCAGAGAGAATATCCCCAATGTAATTGTTATTTCAGTTCAGTAATTTTATGTGATTTCTAAATTTATAGTACTTATATCAGACCTTCAGTCATTATCACTGTCAGTAGCCTGATGTATTAGTGTGAAACAGTGAGACACAGGAAGTGAGACATGCTTTAGTTCTTTTTGATTTATTTGCTTTTTGATTGATCAAAGCATGGGGGCCCCGAGTGGCCGAGTGGTCTAAAGCGCTGTCCGTTACGGACCACTGCCATCTCACCTCTGTCTGCATGTGTTCGAGTCTAAGATTCGGCAAATGTAGTTATGTGAGAAAGCTTGCCAGTAGCTTCGCATGGGTCGGTGGTTCTTTCCGGGGTTTGTCCGGTTTCTTCCTCCACCATTAATACTGGCCGCCATGTATAGCCTATATTGTGCTGAAAAATGGCGTTAAACCATAAAAATCAAAATCAAAGCATGAAGTGATCTTGATCAAAGAGATGTTTGCAAATTGCCCAAGTCACTGTACATAGATAACCATTTTTGTGCACCATTTATAATGCATTGTAGATGTTTATATATGCACTTTATATATGCACCTTAAACATTAACTCAGCAAAAATTACATCAGAGCATAAAACCAGAGAAATCATTGTGTTACATATTTTAATTTAGTAATTAGTTATTTCTTTTTGTGTTTTCATTGATTTAGGCCTTGGCTTTAGCATTGCTGGGGGAATTGGTAACCAACACATTCCAGGGGATGATGGGATATTTATCACAAAAATCATAGAGGGAGGTGCTGCAGAACAAGATGGTCGTCTTGCTGTTGGAGACAGGTTGATTGCTGTAAGAACTTTTGTCAAATCTTTCAGAAAAACATGAATATTATGCAATACTACATTATTCCTCTGATTCAGAGTGTGAGGTCTATTAATTTCTGTATGCATTGCACCCATTTTGATATAAATTAAGCCCCAATTTGTATATGTAAGCACACTTGATTGGCCAAAGTTACAAACTGACATACTGGTTCAATACCAAATTATTGCCTCATGTCAGAGTAGGTGAGACATGTAGGATTTCCATATGGCAGTTTCATTTTGCTATGAATGTACAGAAGTTACATTTGGAATTTTTTGTGCACATCAGTAAGGCATATAACCTGTATTGTATAGCCATATTGTGTGTTACTTTTTGTCAATTATAGATTGTAGGGGTCATTTAATAAATGAAATCAAACATTAATTAGCTAATTTTGTTTATTATGTTTTTTTTCTTCTATAAGGTCTTTTTGTTTAGTAGACATGTATTTTGGAATTTTTTTGAATTCATTTTAAGACAGTTTAGATTATATTACTGTTATACATTAAGACTGTTAGCACATCATTACTTTTTTGTTGTTTGTTTTTTAGTATAAGATGATAGGGTCTTAACAAGCTGATATGCATTTTACAAGTCATTGTTAATTAAATTTACATTACTTTAAGAAATTTAATTTCAGCAATCTTTTTAGCATGATTCTTCATGGTATTAAATACCCATAATCTGCATTGAAGCATTTTGTACAACAAGTTCAGTTATGATGCTAAATGCAGGCTGGTTGGATTTATGTTCCATAATGTAAGGGAGAGAACTTGTAAAAAAACAAATCTGTATAGCCTGTGCATGTAACAGGGTCTCAAACACTATATGATTGCAAGAACTTAAAAGTAGGTCATTGTCTCCTCTTAACAACAAAAATGATTCATCCTAAAACCGAATCCCACAGCATTCAACAGTTGCAATAATATTTCTAGTTTACCGGACTTTTCCATATCAGAATCTTCAGGCTTTTGAAAAGTAATACTCGTATCTGTATAATCGAATAATTGATTTTATTTTCAAAAGTCCATCATAAATTTTTCAAAAGGAGATAAAGATTGTGTAGATTAAACACATCCAGTTACTGAATTTAGGTTAATTATCAATTGGATTCTTTTGCCTCATTTTGGCATGCCCAGAAATATTGTGAATTCATTTATAACATTGTTGCAGGTATGGATCCCAGTTTTTCTTAGCACATTATGTAAGAAATATGACCTAGTGACTGTTCACGAATATTTTGGTTCTGTAGTTCATTGAGAAGGCTGAAAATATTGGTTTTCTTCGATATCAAGATTATTTCATCATTTTACCCACAGGAATTTAAATTTGCTTGCAGTTACATTATTTAAGGCTAAAATGAATCAGTTTTTGTTTTGTCTACAGGTAAATGACGATAATTTGGAGAATGTTACACATGATGATGCTGTAGCTGCACTGAAAAGCACTTCTGAAGTTGTGAAATTAACTGTTGCCAAGCCAACATATTTTCCAGAAAATGTGCTACAAAATGAACCTCAACCATCTCCACCTCCTGGTTAGTAACCATATCGAGGAAATTATATTTTAAAAAAATATTTTGGAACATGTTGGAGTAGGCATTAAATATAAAAAAAAACAAAATCTATTGATTTTATTTGTTGTAGTCTTCATTTGTGTCATTCATTAATTAAGATAGGAAGCACCCCTCATTTCGAGCCATCCGAGAGTTCATGGCTTTTACATTCATGTAAAACTGGAATTGCTTGAAATTTGCAAGGTATGGGATAGATAATTAATTGCAACTATGTTCTGGAAAATTGATGATAAGACTAAACAAATAATTCAAACACCACCTTGGCAGTGTGCATCATTATTATGTCAGATAACCTAATAGAGTAAAAAGTGTTGACATGTAGTAATATACATATAATACTCTTATACCAAAGTTTACTTTAACTTAGATAAATATAGGAGACTTTTAAAAACATTTAATGCAGCATCATGGCATCATTGATGATGCAAGTCAATCTGTTGCCATAGCAGACATAATCATGCCCAACTTATTAGCGTAATACATCATATCAAATCAAATTATTTTATGTTGACACTTACCCAGATTGTATAGGATTGATAGTGATGTAAATATTTTCTTGCAGAATATTTCATCACAAATGGTTTCAAAAATGTCCAAAGACAATTCTATTACAGTATGTACATGATATACAGTAGCTGTTGAATAGGTGATGGACATAGGCCAGAAAGTTCATCAGGTTGCCAGTGTGCTTGTAAATCATATGATGTTCACACCTTTGTTAACTATAGTATTGGCTGGCTGTCCATCAGTAAGCTAAACTTCAGCCATCACCATTGGAAAAGAAATACATCATTGACAAATGAGACAACCTGACAGATCTGAGGCAAACTATATCTCCATCCAGACTTTCCTTGATCTGAATACTTCTTTATATTGCTTGTGAGACTGACTTGTGTATCACTTTTTCAATGGCATTTCGTCGTCATTAAAAAACACTGAATTAGTGGTTGTATCCATCAGTATTTGTAGAGTACAAACAAAATTCTATAGTTTGACCCCATGTTTGGAGTTCTTGTCTTGCTTGCATAACCAGAATCATAATGATGTTCACAAGTTAGACATTATGTTCCAGAGCATTTCTCTGTGCCCAAACATAGTTTTTAATTGAAAGTTATTTTAAAATGTGTAATCCAACCAAATTGTTTTCCAGTTTTAGCCCCAGTAGAGATTCCTTCACCAGTTCAGACTTCTTCCTTCAAGTCTTTGTCCCCTGCCACCAATCCCAGACCTGCTGAAGTGGAGGAAGAAGCAAGCCGGTAAGTTTTCTTTTTTTTATCCAAAAATATATAATTATACTATATGTCTAGTTGATCCCTCAATTGGTGAATAGTATGGTGACACTCTTTAGCTTGGATGTTCATTCAAGGTTTTCTATACTTACAACCCACAACCAATCTCCACAATAAGGCTTATGTGATTCTATGCTGCCTCAGATTGGGAAATAAAATCTGTTGGTCGGAAAAGTCCAGTAGATCCTTGTACTGTGATTAATCAAACTGTGCCCAATATTATTGACTTAGCATTGAAGAGAGAGTGTGTGTTTGCATGCATATATATATATATATATATATATATATATATATATATATATATATATATATATATATATATATATATATATATATATATATATATATATACACATACATACATACATACCAATTCCTAAAAAAAGCAGAGATGTTTACTGCCATGATGTCACTGTAGAGTCTATGAAAATGTTCACATGAATATGGTATAAGTTTCAGAGTATCAATTTTATGGGCTGTGGTTGTTATCAAAAAGGTGCAGCATGTCAGCATTCTATCCACTTATTTTTGTTTTAAATCTATAGCCAGAGGGCTTGATTTTATTGTAAAGTGGTAAATACAAGCATCTCTGACCATGAATGATACCATATGTGAAACCAACGATTTTGGAGTTCTGATGATCAATCAGTCTTGCAGCAGTTTATATTTAGTATGGTAGTTGTCGGGTATGATAACCGAATTGGGGCTCCGTAGTGTGAGAAATAACCAGATAGATGGATTGTGAGATACTTCAAAACTGTTTGTGATCAATAATTATTAAAACTGAAGGCTTTGGACAGATGGTTTAAGTTATGTTCAGGACTTTAATAAACTAGTATTAGACATATGTCTGTGTAAACAGGCCTGGGTGGTGGATAGATAAGTGGGTCGTATTAGGTTAGTGCCAGAAACCTTAATACTGTGAGAAAATAGAACTCTAGAGACCTTTCACCTCAGTGCCATTTACGGGGATTCCATTAAAAAAAATTGGTTTCTTGTATTCTCAGGCAGCACGCCATTGTTTTGGATCTTCATGACCCTTACCTTCTTGGCCAGAAGACACCCAACCCATCACATTTAAGACACCATGCATCACATAGGGTAATAAAGACACCCAACCCATCATATTTAAGACACCATGAATCACACAGGGTAATAAAGACACCAAACCCAACACATTTAAGACGCCACAAATCACATAGTGTAAACTGCCCTTTATTTATTTCAGACAGAAAACGTTTTTTGATGTTCATCATTCTTTATGCAAGAGCTCAGTCAAAATATGATACGAGTTTGTTGTTTACAGATTTCTTTGAGTTATTTTTTGGTTTCAATTTGGATTAAAATTTTTGTAAATACATGTTACTGAACAGTTGGTGGAAACTTTAACCCTGGAAATGCAAGAGCCATATATTTGTGGATGACATCACCTATGCTTTAACCATATATATATATATGGCCAAATAAAATCCCCATTTGTATGTGGATATGAGATTTTTATGGCTCAGGACAGTAACATGACAACCATTGGCCAATCATGAATCGTGTGTTATTGATATCAGGGAGATGTATAGGCCTATAGATATTAGCTTTACATTATTGGAACAGTACACAGTGAAACAAACATTACAAGCGGCTTTTTGACAGGGAAAGCCTTTAGTCAGCAATGGACATTAATGTAAACAGTATGTTGGTTGTTCAGTAGCTGCAATCTTGCAGTAGTCTCAGACAGTTGATGCTTATTACTACGTATATGAATGAGGTAGTTTTAATTAGAATAAAGGTTATTAGGCTTGGTGTACATGTGTAGCTGTAACAATAGCTATATGCTGATTGCCAAATTTGTAGTTCCACAAAATCAACCTTAAACTAGTTGACAAGTTTTTGTTTACCTACGCATCTGTAACCTACAGAGCCTTTTCTTGTATTGGGGGATTCATTGCACCATCAAAGAGTGATAACTTCGACAAACTTGAAAGGGACCAACCATTCATTTGGGGGGGGGGGGGATGATCAAGTACTGCCTAGCTGAGATTATATATATATATAAAATGACCAAGAACACGTGCATTTCTTGTTCTAAAAAGTTTTGTTTTTGTTTTTGCCCCTCCCCCTTATTTCTATCTCTTTCTAGTTAAGTTAGAAATGAAATGGGGTGGGGAGAGAGAGGGAGAGATATTATTCACTACTTAATGTAACCAGACTTATGACAGCAATGTGAAATGTTTGCGATTTTGCAATCTAAATTTATTTTTTAAAACTTTTAAAAAATTTTATAGCTGATTTTTTTTACCTGATAGAAATCCTTTGTTTCATCAGCTTCAGATTTGTTTAGTTTATACAGAGCTTGTTTCTGAAGTTTGCCAATGAACATGCAAAGCTAATTATATTTTTATTTTATTTTTTTATTTTCCTGAAAGTGTTTGAGAACTAGCAAATTAAATAACATTTTGTTTTGTTAATAAAAAAAAGTCTACCATAATAAAAGTATATGAAAAATGTCTGATCCACTATCGCCACTAAATAAATCATGCACATGAACTTTAAAGGAAAAAAATATCTTTAATCAAAAAAGTGATCTGAAGATTTTAAAAGCAAATAGAGACCAAATTAAAAACTAAAAAATCTTGCATGAAAATACTATTGTTTATTTCAGCCTCACTTGGCGGTAAAGATCAAAGAGCTGGCTTTGTATCACTGGCAGTTTTCAGCTGATGTTTTGTACCATATGTAACCGAAAAATAGTACACCACTCTAGTGTGACAAGAGAAGACCCAAACTAATGGCTGTGATAATACTGCTGAGCCTGATGATATTACAAAAACTTTCAGATGTAGACACTGTAGAGTTATAACAGAACTAAATGCCTAGATTAAGTAGACCATTAACAGTTGTGCTCATATTATCTGAACATTATAAGGTATATTAAAAGTAACACCTTTAAACAACTCCAGATGTAAAGAAAGCTATTTCAAAACTATGTTTTTGGTAATATAATAAAAGAACATATTGATTATACAGTTATGAAAGAAATCACAGACTTAATGTACTTAATACTAGTGATATGCATTCAGGTTGCATTTTAATAATTGTAATGGAAAGTTAAGATGCACAGAAGATTCAGTAGTGGAGATGGCAAAAAGAAAATTATATTTCTTGTTTGATTTATATAAATAATCCAAAAAGTCTTTAAATCCAAAAATTCTAAAGTTTTGAACTTTTTTTTTATATTTTGAAAGAAAATTTTTATTTTGTTTTTTGTTTATTTTCTACATAATGTTATGGAAAACAACAACTGAAGATGGAATTTGTGTCAGTTATTACATTTGTCACACATATAGTTACTTGTATTTCTCAGATTTAGTTTTGCTGATAAATAGTTGTACTTGAAAATCTGTAAGACATCTGCCTTTCAACAGTTTTTAAAAGAGAAAATTACTTTTCTGTTATTCTTGCTTAGTTTGACTTCGTACATAAATAGTATTCTCTTCACACTTAAAAAAAACCAATAAAATTGTTCTACATGTATAATAATGAGTATTTGCCTTATAATTAAAATAGGTTGGCAACATTAAAATGAATGCTGTTTTTAATTGAATGAAAGATATTGCCAACAACAATATTTTTAAAAAAAAGTATTTAAACCTTTCAAGCAATAACATTACATTTTGGTTGCCATGACAACCTTTATAAATCTTTAGTTGTTTATTATTTTCATATGATTTAGTATTGGTTACTTATAAGTGAACTCTGGTCTGTGTGCGTTCGAGTCATGGATTCGGCTAATGTAGTTATGTGAGAAAGCTTGCTGGTAGTTTCTCTTTGGTCGGTGATTCTATCCAGGTTTTTTTTCTGGGTCTTCCTCCACCATTAATACTGGCTGCCATGTATAGCCTATCTTGTGCTGAAAAATGGCATTAAATCCAATAACAAGAATCAAATCAGCATTGGTAACAAGGTCATACAAAAACAACACAGTGCTAAAAGGGTTATTATGGTTACCCTTTCTTGCCTTGCCAATAAAAATAAAATGGCAGAATTTCCAGACATATCATACATACAACAGAAAAGCTTTTAAATAACTTCTCTAACTCGACCTAACATGGTTCAACCAAATCAGACAAAGTATCCTTGCATGAAAGACTTTCAAACTTGTAGAAATGATGCTGATCAGTCTTTATACATAGTTGTGATTACCTACAAACAGGGGGCCCCGAGTGGCAGACTGGTCTACAGCGCTTTCCAATATGGATCACTGCCGTCTCACGTCTGTCTGCATGGGTTCAAGTCTAAGATTCAGCTAATGTAGTTATGTGAGAAAGCTTGCCAGTAGCTTCTCGTGGGTCAGTGGTTTTTTCCAGGGGTTTTCCTGGGTGCTTCCTTCACCAATAATACTGGCTACCATGTATAGCCTATCGTGTGCTGAAAAAATGTCGTTAAACCTTAAAAAACAAAAACAAAACAAACGAAACTTACAAACAGACGAAACAAAGTAGTAAAAAGAAATCAAATTGCTGCACAACAGAATGTAACAAGTTTTGACAGAAAGTATCCTGATATAAAATCCTTTGAATTGCATTTATGAACCATAAAATATGGATGAAAATACAGAAACAGAAAACATTGAAAGAATTTATTTTCTAACATATACAATCAACAGCATTGGAAGATATTTATGCTGAGTGTGCTCTTACTAGTTCAGACTTCTTTGGTCTGCTTGTCATGCATCGGATAATAGGCAGATGTCTAATAGATGAAAATTGGCAGGCCCACTTGGGCCTCGTGTTCATTATAGTAATACTCATCCATATCCTTGTGTATCTTCCTTATTATATCTTATAATTGTATTAAGAAAAAATTAGTCAGGGGTGTATGCACAAGGGGACATTTGTAGCATACCAGCATAATTGCATTAGTCTGGCTTTTGTTTTTTGTATCAGTGTAATGTGGATCAGTCCAATTTGTCTTTTATAAGCTTCTGTTCATTTTTTGACATTTTCAGAATATTTTGTGGAAAATGGTGTGGTGATGGTTTTCTTTCTCCCCATTAAAATATTATTTGGTACATGTTTGTTGTTGTCTTACTACTTATGATTCTATTTTTTTCGGTATGTGTGCTTTGCAGGGTTGTAAATTGAGAAGGTTAGGGATTTTTATGCTCTGTAGAGAGGGGGGTTCATTTGATTGTAAAAGTTCGAAATATGCCCAGAAAAGGCTTGCCATGCAAGTACATTTACTGTTATCATTTTTCCATTCTTTGACAAGTACATTTACTGATACCTTTTTCTGTTCTGTGACAAGTACTGATGCCTTTTTTCCATTCTTTGACAGGTACATTTACTGATACCATTTTCCTCTTTGACAAGTACATTTTATACTGATACTTTTTTTCAATTGTTTGACAAGTACTGATGCTTTGTTTCCATTCTTTGACAGGTACATTTGCTGAAACCATTTTTCCATTGTTTTGACAAATACATTTTTTGATGCCTTTCTCAATTCTTTGACAAATACTGATGTCTTTTTTCCATTCTTTGACAGGTACATTTACTAATACATCTTTCTATTCTTTGACAAATATATTTATTAATGCCTTTTTTCCATTCTTTGACATGAATGAAAATACATTGGATCTTAATATTGGTGAGTTGACATGTGACAATATGGTGAATTCTGCACAATCCACCGTTATGAAAGTAATGTTTGTTACCTCAAAGGAAAATCACTTTCATACGTCCCATTTATTGTAGATTCTTTCATTTTGTGTTAATTTGTATGCTATATTGCTTATTGTGTTCATATTTGAACAGAGATATTGAATCCATTTCACATGTTTGTATTTAAAAGCTGAAAATGAATTAGGAAGCCAAGACCTTCAAAATAAACATCAAACATATAGTCCTATAAGATAAAAGTGTTTAAATTATCGGAAAGATACATGCAACTTTATAAGTCCTTAAAGAATACAAATTTGTTATACCAACCACATTCTCTTAAGAAAGATTAAGATATTCTATGTTGGTGTGTCATCAGAAAGCTTCCCAATTGAGTTTATGTCATACATTATGTGGTGGAAGTCAGTATCTCATACATATTGAGGTGAAAGTCTCACAAGAGAAGAATGTTGACAGAAATTTATGTATTGCAGCTTTGGCCACACAGCATCAAACTTCAACATGTTTAAAATCCAGATTAGGGTTGTGAACAGTGGGATTATGCATAACTAGATCCAGATAGACTATCAGGGGAGGTAACCAAACTAGCATTCACTCACAAATTTTAAGTCATTTAATTGTTGTCTGCCTTGCACTGCATTGGAAATCATCTTTCGACCGGATAAGAGAAGTGAGCATGTCTCTGACGGTTATGATTTTGCAGGTGTGAAAAAATTTAATATCTTGAGTAATATTATGGAGACATTTAACTAAATAGGTGGAGGACATGGGTTAGTTTAACATCATTTTTCAGGACATAATTAGCTATACTTGGCAGTCTGTATGTACCTGGTGGAAGATGAATCTGGGAAGACCTACCAACCCATGGGAAGCTACAAGCAAGCTTTCTTGCATACCCATGATGGCTCAGACTGAGACTCAAACCAATGCAGAGGCAAGATGTAAGTGATCTGTGAAGGCGAGCTCATTAGTCAATGTGGCAACTTGTGGCCCCATGAGATAGTTTGGAAGAAGAAATTGGATTATAGTTTGATTTTACATTGTACTAGATTCTTAATGCATGAAATTGAGATGTAAAAATCCCCAACAAATCATGTGAATACTAGCACAGACTTAGATCTTTTGGGCATAAAGAATATCTCTAGCATGTATGGTTTACGAATAATGGTTTTTTGTTTGAGAAATGTATATTGATGAGTTTCCTGCTATAGATTAGGATCCCATGACCAATATTGCAGTAGTTAAATAGTTTAAAAATTCTTCAAATCTCTGAACAAATGATTTTTTTCTCATTCTAGCAGACATTTTATTTTGAGTAACATAATTTGGAATAGAATTCTCTTTGGTACTATGCTTCTCTTGATGTCAAGTTAATACAGTGACATGATGTTACTCTTGGTGTCCAAATATCACATGGCCCTATGCTACTGTTGGTGTCAAGATATCACAGTAGCATTGTGTGTTAATCATGGTGTCTATATTTCACAGTGGCATTGTGTTACTCTTAATGTCCAGGTACATGTATCACAATGACAGTTTTGGTGGCCAGGTAGCACAGTAACATTATGGTATTCTTAGTATCCAGATGTCAGTGGCACTATTACTTTTGGTGTCATATCACAGTGGCACTGTTTCTCATGGTGTCTAGATATTACAATGACACTATGTTACTATTGTGTCCAGATATCACAATAACATCAACATTTAAGATACTTTATTCAGGGCTTTCTTGCAGTAAATTAGAACACTGGGGGGTGGGAGGTGGAGGTGGATATTTAGAGGTTATGTACATTCACAGAGGTCTTAGATTTCAGCATTGATCCAACAGATTATTGTCAGCATAAATTGTATGTATCCCGTTAAGTCCTGATTATTTAAGTTTGCAAAGGCATTTAGTTGTATCCAGTACATCATATTGCTGCAGGGAATATTCTAAAACTGAAAAGGGGATGGGGCAATTTAACAGTTTATCCCATCATTTGAAAAAGAAAGATAGGGTGGGGAGATTTTATGAAGTAATTATTATTCCATGTGCTAAAATGTCAATCAAAGCTCCATAGTTTGGAACAGATTTGTATTTCTGTGCACTGGTAATGATTAGACTGCATTTCCTCTTTTCTTTGACCCAGTTTAGTGCCCAAGTTGCTGTTGTAAGAATCCATATTGATAAATCATTTTTATATGGAAGTTTTGTGATGACAACTAAGGTGCAAATCACTCAGTGATCAGGAATAAACATATTTTTTTTAAAAATCATATAATTTAGTATTAAATCTTAGAAAAACAAATAATGGTTTACTTATGCTCTATAATAACACCTACATGACTAAATTGACTTGCACTTTAAAACAGATCCTGTAGCAGTAATTAATGCAAAGACATTTGCTGTCAATATTTCCTTGTATATAGGAACTCCCATTCGTCCAATTCCAGGTATCCATTTACATGCAGGGTCTTATCCCAATATTGTAGCATGCATAACCTTATATATATTTATGTCTAGGATTTAACAGCACATAAGTACAGTACTAGCTATTTAACCGTAGTCAACATCAGTTTGTCTGTTGCCTACATCTCCTAAGATGAAAATTTGTGCAAGGTGGAAAAAGTTTGAAACTTTGTACAGAAGTTGCCCTGGTGGTAAGGGGTGTCATTATTGTCTCCTTTGTATGGGTCCTGGGAGGTTTAGAATGTACACAAATTCTAATTACTATAATAGTTTACAATGCAGCCATAGCAAGAATAATGGCTGTTGGAGTATGCAAAATATATTATTCCACTTGATGACCCCAGGGTCACTGCATGACCCCAGGGTCACTGCAGGGATTAGGGAGGTGTTGGTGTTTTCATGCTGGAATATGCATGAAAAGCATTGGAATTGGCAGTGATGAACCATTGAGGTTGATTAACTGCCGAAGAAAAAGGACCCTGATACAAACAACTCGAGTCGCTTCAAGAACAAACTTGCCTCCATTTATCCAGAAACCTTCCTTAGCAGTTGTATGCATAACTGTTGTGAATTTGGTATTGATTTTTCTACAGTAAAATTCTTCAATTGCTCCTCAATAACTGACATCAAGTTGTACTGATTGGTATCAATGAATATAGCTAAGGGCAGGCTTTCTGTACTACCAGTTATTCCTACCACACCGTCTTTATAACTGAATTTATCCACAAAACACTTCACATTGAAAACCAATTGAGACAAGACTTACAACATTGATGTCATACCCCTTATCACTGCCTTGCCTTGTCATGCCATCCAAAGCAAAAGTGAAATGGAATGCAAGTCGAGGTAGAATTTAAAGCTATCATGGTAGGGGTTGAGTCAAACCTTCCTTTTCAGTTGATAAAGTATACTTTTAGATGAAATGAAATGAAAGAAATTAAGCCATTTTAATTGAAAGAAATTTGGCCATTTTAAATGAAAGAAATTTGGCCAATTTAAAGAAAAGAAATTTGGCCAATTTAAATAAAAGAAATTTGGTCATTTTTAGCAAAATGTGCTTTGGTCTCACTGGACAGTTGCTTTGGCAAATTTTTGTCCAACAATGACCTATAGCAGAAAAATGATAATACTATTACATTAAAGACACAAAAAAGACACAAATAAAAATGAACTAATGATTTTTGTTGAAACGATGCTTGTAAGATTCTGACTGAGGAATTAAAGTTAATTCCTCGTGCAACTAGTGGCTTTTATACTGAATCAACACTGCCCCCAACCCCTCTTTTTTACATTCATTTTTTACAGAAAAGGGGTATTTTGAATATTTTCCTGTGACGAGAGCTAAAAGAATCAGTATGTGCCTTATACATGAATAAAGTTCACTAATACTGTAACAAATTAGCATACTTTTCATCACCCCTCAACCATCTAGATTTTTAGATATTTACCTCTGGAGCAGACACATGTAAATATGTAAGCCAAGTCTGCAGCTCATTTGAAGCCCAAGTTGCCCATTTGATCTCCTATGCTAATCAAACTGTGACAGCCATTCAACAACAAGTCACCAGTTTCCAAGCCTAACTCAAAGAAAGTAAATCTAGACCACATTGCAGATTTAGCTTATGTGTGAAATGAAAAATGCTAGGACAGTGATAATTATTAGGCCCATGCCTTCTACCTTAAATATTAGAGAGGTGTCAAAATGTGACACTATCCAGTGAGACCTTTTATATCATGGACCTATCATTCAGAATCAAATAAATTTAAATTCTGTTGGATCCTCTCTGAATTTACTTTTACTGCAAAAGACCTGTCAGAGGAGTGATCAAGTGGAAATAGGACTTATAAAAAGAAGTGAAGGCCTGATTTCAGACAATTTTTTTTTATTAAGAAAGAGAAAAAGCTGTTTGAAAAGTATAAACTAAAATTAGTTATATAAAGTTTCATTTTTAAAGACTAACTGCATCAAGTGATAGTTTATGTTACATGCTTAGCAACACGAAATATTTATATCCAAAAGTATAGTTGTCATGACACAAATAGTAATGCAATCATTTCCCATCTAAATTATAAGTACAAACAGTTACTTGACTACTGTAGAATTGTGTATATGGCTCAGTCCATTGGTGATGAACTAATGGATCCCAATCCGAATTACCCATGAGTGGGCATCAGTTCTTTTATTTCACTATGCAGGCAGAACACCACTCCCAAACACAAGGAAACAGAAGCCATGGGTTAGTCCACCCTCAGGTGATGGGGTGTGAACCATGCAAATAGTCAACTCTCTCATCACCTTCAAATGTAGAAGTTGTGCATGCAAGCAGTTGATCAGTCCTCTCCTAAGTCTAGTCCAACTCACACAGCATTGTTGACCCAGATCTGCCAACACATAATACACTGATGCATGAGGATCTATGTTATATGTTCTACTGATGGCTTGTAACAAACTGCACAAATCCAGATCAGCTTGTACTTACAGATGATAGTTCTGCATCAATGCAGTTTGCAGTTGGATCCATGTGTGTATATATGTGTGTGTGTGTGTGTGTGTGTGTATATATATATATATATATATATATATATATATATATATATATATATATATATATATATATATATTCAAACACACATCACAGTCTACCCATGAAGTGTGAATCACATATAACTGATAATTTCTTATCATTTTCTAATTATATGAAATGCATTTTTAATGCTGATAATTACAGTGAAGATAAAATCACTGCAAATAAAATAAGATTGCCTCATGTAAAAGACAATGATTATTATCCATCCAAGCAATCAACATTGTAATGATGATGAATATCTACTTATGACAGTAATGTGTATTAAATCTAGCTGACATAAAAACAATCTAGACAAATTTTGAATTAATTGTCAAAATACAGATTATGTAGAAGTGACCCTCAGCTTTCAGTCAGTATCTGAATCTGGTTTCCAGTTTGTCAAGCCAAGACTGTGCTCCATAATTAGCATAGGGCAGATACATTGCCTGCCATACATACATGAATGAAAGAAAGAAAAGATGAATAAGCTATCAGTGCATCACATGAACATCAGTAAAATACATTGAGTAAGGATGTAAGTGGCATGTCAGTAATTAGATCAGCAAAACGACAGTAACATCAAGCAGTACTCAGAAATTAGTCAGATACAGTGAGTAATAATGCAAGTGACCAATTAGATCAGCAAAATTATAGTTACATGAAGCATTACACAAAAGTCAATAATATACATTGAGTTTAGTAGGAAAGCAAGTGGAAAAAATACAATAACATCAAAACAAATGCAGTGTGTAAAGATGTGCACATCTATCAGTGGAATCAGCACCGTTGATGTTCATTAGCATATGAAGCCCATTTCGCTGTATACAGTTTTTGATACACTTTTGTTGCTCATAGCAGCCTCTTAATATGTTTAACTGTTGTGGCATTACTTACTCAAATTTTTCACCCATAAGTTTTTGATGGCTGATTTTTAATCAAGGACTTCAGAGTACTGATGGACAACCTTTGATCACTTGGTTAATTGTACTATAAAAAAAAAAAACATCATGCTTTTGGCCTAAACACTAAAAATTACAACAAGAAGGTAATCAATTAACAGCTTGTCACTTAGCCTTAATCTTATTACTCATTGACTAATAATTGCACAATTGCTGTAATTGTTCTTGTTTCAGGTAAAATGATTTTTGCTTATTTTTCTAAAGCATGGATAGAATATATAAAAATGCACTTCAAAAGCAGTAGATTTCAACTAATAAAAACAGTATATGCAGTGTATGACCTTGACCTTTGTCCTACTGTCATTAGAATCACATGCATGTTACAGCTAAGTGAGCACTAATTATAGGTATTCCAGTCAATCTGTTCCTATTTCATAGGTAAGGTGCTTCATTTTTTACACAAAGTTTACAGTTTTCATCAGAAGTCTGGAAAGTCACAATCTTCATAAAGGGCAAGGGCATACAAGGGGATTTTAATACATTACTAGTCTTTCAACAACTTGGAAACAAAATTCGGCATTTCATCAGCATGATCAAAGTTTTCTCATTCTAATTAAAAAGTTTTAACAAGCCATACAGGCTCATCACTTGGAGTACAAGAGGGGCTCAACATGTAAATAGAGGGCGGCCCCAGACATCAGGCTATTGGATTTTTTTTTATCACTGCCCATGCCCATCAAAATGTACATAAAGATTTAAAAGGGGTATTCACTCTTACGGGTTCTTCTGCATAAATTTAAAGAAAAAACTTTGTTTTCAATTTATATTTGATTAAAAATGTTGACATTTTTTTATATATAAAGGACATTTCAGTCTAGAAAAGTTGAAAATTACATTTAAAGATAGCTAAACTTTGACGTTCATTTAACAATAGAGCTTGACTTGGCTAATATGATCATGTGACAAATCAAGATTAGTAATCTCTGCATGTTGATGCTTTCACATTAGTTTATATGACAATAAAATACTATGTACAGGTGGTGTCACAAATAGGATGCTACATAATAATGTATTCTCCTTTAAGAATAACTGTTTTAATATGCAGGTTGCAGGTTTAGAGCAGTGGATAAGCAAGAAGTTTTGTTGTGCAATTGGATTGGGGTAGGGGGTCCAGTTTCTTCCTCAATCATTAATACTGGCTGCCATGTATAGCCTATCATGTGCTGAAAAATGGCATTAAACACTGCAGCTACAACAACAAGAATTCACGAGTTTAAAGCAGGCTATAAAACTGATAAGAAATATTAATTTTTTTTGTAAACAAAAAGATTTTTTTTATAGAGTTGCAATTATAAGAGTTAATGTATTTTCTGAGTTTGTTATGGCATAAACTGTCAGTTGCCAAATCACAGCAAATAATACCGAAATGTATATGTGTACACCTTCACGCTCTGTTAATTTCAGCAAGGGTAACTTTATTCATTATAATAAATTCGTATCCATATCATTATTGTAAAAATCAATGTGATTTCAATTTGCTACAAGTGTTGACTGGACATTGTGGTACCATCTAATTTCTGGAGCATTACTAATCTGGTGTTTGATTAATGGTTTGAGCTACCCCTTGTTCTCTAATATCAACTTTAAGCCATTTTCCATATAGGTTGGAAATATTTAGCTCTGTTGTATTGTGTGGCCTATATTGTATTTCTTCTTTCTCCACATTCTTAATCAAAATAATGCTGTATGTAATGACAGATTTTCCACAAAACACATTTCTTCTGGGAGGTGAATCATCAATAATCTTAATATTTACATGGAATAATGACATTCTGCAATAACAGTCCTAGTTTTTCAAAAATGTAAATGTTATTTCTGTACTCCATTTGCAGCCCTGGAAAATGATATTGCCATTTTTGAAATCTGGAAGTTTGACTTAGAGTATGCCAGTCTAAATGTTTGACATTATGGGGCAGAAACTTTTGAGTTTCCTAGAATTTTGTATTTTTTATATTATGCAGTAGTGCTCCTTTAAAGGGTCCATCTCAGAAGTTGGAGGTTGTGGGTTCAAACCCCAGCCAAATCATACCAAAGATTTAAAACTTTTGTACATGTGTATGCAAAAATAGATGTCATACCAGTGTCATAGTGAAGTTTATGTGCATCATCCATGAGTCAGTTTGACAGTTAAAGTAGATGCAGAATTGATATGACAAATGTCTGTGTATGGATATAGGCATGAAGAAGAATAAGTCTAGAACAATAAAGAAAAGGTCAAGACCGGAGCTTTACATGTATTTATACATGTTGTTATACATGGGTTTCTTTAGTCTCATTAAGGATAATAATAATATGATGTAACATGCCATGCATATTGACAAGGCTTCTAATTATGATAGTATTTTATGGGGTTTTATTAGTAATATTGGAAATACCCATGTACATGCACATACTGAAATTAAGCAAAAGATCCATTTTTGACAAGTATGGGAATAACTGCTTAATTTTGGGGGGATTGCACCATATGCCCCACAAGAGCAAGAAGCCAAATTTCATGTAATAACAGGTGGTTAGTAGGTATAAAATCTATTACACAGTGTTTTCTTTAGGACTCCACTAAATTGAATGAATTTCTCTATAAAAATGAGCAAACAAGCAAAAATCGTATGCATTTAGTTTCCTGAAGTGTAATGAAACCTTCAACATTTATAATATTAACCAGCCCAGTCAGATCATACAAGTGCTTGACTTACAGTTCAACTGCCATAATCAAACACTTGGTAAGCGCTGTTTTGCATTTGAGCAGTGATTTTTCATTGATTGTCTAGTTTTTAACAGCTGCATTTGGCAAACATACAGTTGTTAGTATTTTGTGGCAATGTCTCAGCTGTTACATGTAGCTTTTAGTATTTGGATGCAATATCAGCTGTTACTTGCACTAAGTTATTGGTGACAGTATATCTGCTGTTACATGCAGGTTTTTGTATTTGGTGACAATATCACTGCTGGTTCAGTTTTCATTTTAATGTCCCTGCTGTTGCATTAATTTCTAATGCATATGACATGCTGCAATGGTCAGGATCACAGCCACTGAGCCAATAATGAAGATAAGCAACCAAGTTTTATCTTTATTCATTAAAAATTATTTATCACACACATTGGTTGAAACATGCTATAGGTGGTCGTTTTGTAGATCCTGATATTTTTATAATTAAATCTGCCTCCCCCCACCCCACAACAATTTTTTTTACCCGCTACTGTGTGAAAATCCAGGAGAAATCAATGCTGTTGTGATCAGATCGCTTATTTTTTAAAATATGTATCCTCGTTATTATTGAACTTGTTAAAAACTCTCACATTTTTAAACGTCCAATATTGACACAATATCTTTTCAAGATTTTTTCTGTCCCCTGTTTTTTGCATAGTTCATTCAAAAGTTTATGTACAAACTTCTGTTTTTTGGAGGGCAAAAATGTTAAAAGTTCCAAATGGAAGGAGGAGTTGATGGAATGGGGTGTAGGTTCGTTTCAAATTAATATGGGTAGCAGGTGAGAAATATAATTCCTTGAAATTTCTTCTTGAGAGACAGGTGCAACTTTTGTTAACTTTGGCCAGTGAAGGATGAAAATTTTTATGTTAAATGTGATTTTACTTTTTGGTTCAAGAGCTTACTTGTGAAGGAGTAGATCCTTACTGTCATATCTCTATAAGTAGCCAATAAGCAATTTTCTCTAAAATGCAAATAACAAAAGATCCTGATCTGCCATAGTATAATGCTGGTAGAAGTCTATTTTGTTTGTACTTGTTATTACTCTCATCAAGCTGCACAGACCTAGATTTACTGTTACATTATGCTGATCTGGGTCTGTACAGTTAACAGTTTGATTTGACTTAAAAGTTAGTATATATGATTGATAATTAAGAGTCTTGTTGGCTTATTAGAGGTAACTTGTTTACTTGATATCAATTTCAGATAATGACTGGATATTTTTAAAAGGACTTTTTATTTGCATTTATTGTTCATACAGTTCCACTTGGTGGATAACATTGCTTATTGGAGTACGACTCCAGTTTTTTTAGTTGTATGCTTTGTTTACATTAGCTAAATTATTGTTTGCCTCCATTGGAATGGTGTTTAGGGAAAAAACTTCTTACTTCAACAATTTAGGTGTAGAAAAAAAACATAGACCTGTACCTAAATTTAATTAATATGGGTAACATTTCTATAATGTTTTCCAAATCAAAATGCCATTGATGCTAAAAATAATGTGATTAGATTATTTTGGGGGGACTTTGGCAATATGGCAACATAGTGACCCAGCTTATTGCATGTAGATACATATTGTGACAAGAACCATACTTTATATATTTACCAAAGAAAGAAGTGACAAAGCCACAAACATGAGACAAAGAGATGTTGCAGCTGATCTCTGGGACAGATAATTCAGCCATTGCGCCCCAAGTGTGTACTAAAGACATAATATCAGTACCCCACACCATGTGCTTTTTTAAACTACCAGCTTGACTCGCTTACGAGTCCAATTACAAACTGCATAGGCCCAGATCTACCATTGCATAATGCACTGGCAGATCTGGGTTAGTGCTGGTGTTTTTTTAAAAGGAGTAATCAGTAAAACAAACAAGATAGACATTGATCTTCAGGTGCATTATGCTATGGCAGATCAGGATCATTGTTGCTTGCAGTTGACTTATAAACAAGTATATACAGTATTTTGTGTGGCTGGTGTCAATGCATACAAAACCTGTTAGACAATATATAT
The DNA here is from genome assembly GCA_030141615.1 of Unio pictorum. NCBI lineage: Eukaryota > Metazoa > Mollusca > Bivalvia > Unionida > Unionidae > Unio > Unio pictorum. The sequence continues at coordinate 8,338,133 of JARLTB010000046.1, read as the reverse complement.
GTAATCTTGTTGCCAAGTTTTAAAAAAAGAGACTAGCAACAATTGCTAACTTTAAATATGTTCCACACAAATTGTTTGAGGTCCTGATTAACTAAAACTATACTGTCATTCTTTAAAGGAAATACACATTTAAATATTTTCAGGAAATAACTGAATTTAATCTTATTGGTCATAACCAGAAGAGCTTATGTGTTTTTTTTTCTCCATCCATACCTTATTACGGGGTTTGTTATTGTTAACTCCTGTTAGCTACTTGATTTGGTGTTTGGTGGGGTTTAATGCCATTTTTCAGCACATGATAAAACTATACATGGCATACAGTATATTTGGTGGCATAAGAACCCAGAAAGAGCTATGAAAGAACCACCAACCCACTGGAAGCTACTGGCAAGTTTTCTGACATACATATTGGTCAATCCAAGACTTCAACTTGTGAAGACAAAGGTGAGATGTTTGAGTGATCTGTGAAGGTGAGCACATTGGACCACTCTGCCAATTGGAGCCCATTCTAAACTACTTAGAGGATACCATGCAACTTTTCACAAATCTTCATCCCATGGTCCGATATGGCCACCAAGTCAACCATCTTGAAAATCTGGTTGTCTCATAATTCGTTCTAAATTAATGGTTGAATCAATATGGGATGTTTGCCTATAATGACTTCCTTGTGTCTTCCATTTGGTCCCGAGTAAAAATGATGCCGCTGAGACATCCATTATGACCTCCATAGTTAAATCTTGTTATCACAACTTTTCCTGATTGAATTGTCAGCATGGCATTTTCACTGTAAGACTTTTCATGTCTGGTTGTTCATAAAATGAAATGATATCAGTTAGACCTGTAATGTAGCCACAAGGATTGCCTTCAAGAAAATATTTTATGATGTCAAGTTTGAAACCCAAAAATTAATCAGTATGGCCACCGTGATAGCTGTTTTGTTGGCTTCTCTAAAACAGAAAGTCTGTAGGGTTTTCACCACAAATTTTTTAATGTTTTCTTGGTTCTAAATGAGAATGATACTAATCTGATGGCTATATTGAAAATCTTGTCATTGTTACTCCACTTAAATGAAAACTCATTTTGATGTGGGTTATTTCATCATAAGTATCTGGTATTTAATTAGTTCTGCATATAAATGATTCACCTGCAATATGGCCACCATGTTCACCATCTTGAAAATAGTAAAATATTGTCTATACTCCTACCAAATGCTTACATCAACACAAGAGTTTCTACAGTAAAATGAAAAGTTTGGGACAAAAATGGAAATTATGGTTGATATATTCTGGTACATTTCATAATGAAGGATATCAATGTTTTATGTGTGTTGCAACATTGTATTCCTTTTAAAAAAATGTAATTAAAATTTAACTAGTATCAGGCTGCCATGTTAAATTTCTGTCAAAGCATTATAAAATTGACATTTAGGGTGCAAAATATGTACTAGATGTAAATCAGAAAAGACAACATTTTAAAAGGAGTTTTTGTGATCCTCACTCATATTTCTTTGGCACAATAAGAGTCATTTAAAAGAAGGAAAACAAAACAGGGGGACTAACAACCATGTGACATTTACAGGTAATTTTGTCTTTACAGGACCAGTTGTTTAATGGGTGGGTCGGTCCTAGAATATTTTTTTCTTTCTTTCCAAATTTGTGCCATCTTATATAATGGATATAATTTTTTTTCTTTAAAAAAATAATTACGGTGAAAATAATTGTTCTAACTATTTGGGGCCAGACATTTTTTCTTCTTCTTCTAAACATTTCCAGGCCAGCTCTTTCTTTTCATAGATTTAAATAGCCCTGCCCAAAAGGACATCACCTCCCCAATTTCCCTTTGAGAGAATTTCTTCTTTTGTAAATGAAATCAAGAAAGTTTGTCGATAAAACTTAATCTGTATGAACATGTGTCCGTTGTAGAGAATGTACCTTCAAATACAGATGTGACTTTAGGTCCTCAGACTAGGCTTTCGACAGTAGGGCGAAGGAAGCTGTGGAGATTTGTAGAGATCAAGAGTAAAGCGTACATGTGTAATCCATTAAATCTAGCTGAGAGAGAGAGAGAGAGAGAGAGAGAGAGAGAGAGAGAGCACTATATTACTAGCTAAATTTGTTTTGATACGACCCCTGTCCTCAGAGACTATCCTACGGACCGAGTCTGTTTACCTGAGTTAAATATTGATTCATGTCTGTGCAGTCATACAGGTGGAGAATATTGAGACACGCCACTGCTATACGCACACACAGTAATATCTTTCATGGAACTGGTCTAAATGCTTATGTGTAATGTGCGGATCTAACCTCACATGCCTCAGTTTGGATGTGACCTTATGAAATAACAATGTGCCAGTCGCATATTTATGCTGATAAATTTCAGTAATGATCAGTGAAGTATAAGCAGTGTGGTGACGGGAATATTTGGTGTTTGGAGTATTGGACTGTAAGATTCATTTCATTACAAGCATACATGGTGAGATTAAGTAACAGCAGGATTTCAGTTTTCAGAATGGTTGACTGATAAAGTGTCGCTATAAGGATCCTTTAAGGGGTCATAACAATGTCCCATCCAAGGAACAAAAAGGAGCCCTATTTCTACGACCCTCATATTCCAAGGTAGGTAGGTATGCAGTAGCTTCAGAACGCTAAATTGACACTTTAATCAGATGTTTGTTCACATTATTTAATCAACAAAGATCAAAGTCCTGAAAGAAAAATATGTTAGGAATTTTATTGATTATGTAAATGTGTACTTGGAGGATAAAGTGTTTCAGGGCATGTTTTACTTGAGATGAAAATTCAGTGGTGGCATATTCACCTACATTGAATATAAGAGAAGTTTCTAAATATAGCTGTGATTTAATCAAAAGTTAGAGTAAAGATGGGAGATATAAGATACAATTTTAATACATTTTATTAATTTTCTATAATATTTGAGAGATTCATTTGAATTACACAAGAGCATATCCTTGTGTTTTATTGGGATTAACTAGTTGAATAATGATGCACCCATTCTTAGTGGCTAGCTATTTATTATATAGGTATTTTGATGTTTGACATTTAATCACATGAAAGGATATATCATATATTGCCATCCCTACCAATCTCAGCAGGATTTTAACTCACACCCATTTTTAACTTGTGTCTGGTACTCAAACTTGTTAAATTACCATGGTTTCCTCTCAGAAAGGATACACCAATTATTGATGTTGGGAGGTGACTACACTGTAGAAAGTTTTACTGTAGGTATCCTATACACCTTACAGGTAATCAAATGGAAAATGGAATTACCTGTACTGTTCTGCTTGTAGTTTTATTTTTAGCTGGTTGTTTCTGGCTATAAAGTTACATGAAATTAGTATAATTCTTGCTTTCAAAATCTTTTTTTTATGGGAAGATGATATTATTTTTAACATGGCTGAAGACCATAACATATGAGGATTTTAAATGATTCATATGTTCGTGTGTGCGTACTACTACAAATTAACAGTTTTGATCTCTGGATTACATTTAAATTTCCTTCTCATACATCATCTAATTGGGTTCTTCCTTTATTCTGACCTCCATTTAAAATCATATCCTGTGTTGAAAAATCAATATGGGCAGATTATAGCCTAATGGGATATGATTAACCTGGTGGAATAATTAATTAATCAGCTTAACATTTGGAGCACAGCAGCATGTCCCTATTCTGTTATTTACTCCCTCACTATAATAATTGCCCTTTCTCAAATCAAGTCAGATCATGTACTTGTTTGGCCTTTGTCTACCCCCCCCCCCCCCAAGCTTCTGTTATTTACTCCCACACTATAATAATTTGCTCTTTTTAAATCAAGTCAAATCCTGAATTTGTATGGCCTCTGTCCAAAATAAAACCTTAGCTTCTGGTCATTAGCAATGCACTCATGCATTCTAAAATGGGATGTGTCAGATTGTTTTCTCAATGTATTTGAAAAATGTTTTCTTGTTGAATATATAAACGAATAAGTATAGAACAAATGATTCAATAAATGCAATACATTTGTACACATAAAGTTGACAAAAGATAAATATTTTAATAGGGAAAATGAGACCATCCCTTGGTTATAGTATCTTTTGGGAAAAGAAAATTTGTGTATGCCTGTGGATTTAGTTTGCCAACACATTCTGTTAACTGTCCAGACTGAATACTATTAATTATTACAAAAAGTTATACAATTTATTGATTTAATTTGGTACAGATTCATTTTTCTTGACCCAGTTTAGTATGTGGCCATTATTGCAAAAGTACATTGTGATAAATGCTTTATGTCTCCCAGGTATCTTAATGACAGATAAGGTGCAAACATAAAGCACTCAGGAATGAATAGACTTTGCTTAAACTATAATAGTATTACAATTTAGAACAACGATTATTATTTAATTAGAGTAAATGTGCTTACATGACCACTTTGACATACCGTATATACATGCACATTTATGAAATACTACTTCATACATACATTTACATACATTCACCTCTCCCACAATAAGTCCCATACAATTGGGTCCAAATAACTCCCACAATAAGTCCCATACAATTGGGTCCAAATAACTCCCACAATAAGTCCCATACAGTTGGGTCCAAATAACTCCCAGAATAAGTCCCATACAATTGGGTCCAAATAACTCCCACAATAAGTCCCATACAATTGGGTCCAAATAACTCCCATAATAAGTCCCATACAATTGGGTCCAAATAACTGCTTTTTGCTGTTTTTCATTCACAACAAAAGATTATTTTTATTTTAAGAACTAGTGACATTTATTATGTGAAACAATGTCCAAGCTACATGATTCTAGTGCAAGCAATAGGGAAGCTTCTTCTCATCCTTTAGGAAATAGCCATTTACCAATTCAGGAATTTGAAGTTTACTACAAACTTGGGAACTCACTTTTCCAAAATGAAATTTCACCAGGTACTCATTTTGCTTGGACACCTTGCCATCTTTGATCACATTTGAGAATAATTAGGCTGATTTATAGTTGCTTAATTAATAATAATTATAAGAATGTTCAAATGATCAATTGATACAAGTTAAAATGATACATAACTGTGTTTGATCATACAAGATAGGATTTGCATGTATTTTAACTTTTTCTTGATTCCACAACTTTTGTTTGATTTGATACAAAAGAATAATAAACATGATAAAACAAAACAGGTAATCATTTATTTGAGCATACCAATACAAAAAATACTTCCATATTCAAAACACAGCTAACACGTAAAAAGGTTTCACACAAACACTGGAAGACATAGCTGTGAAGGTAGATTAACATTTTTCATGTTTGAAGAGGGCCAATTGCATTTATGTGATTACACTGAAATCAAACTTGTATATAGAACCAAAACATGAATTTCACTTGACAAATCTGATTTGGTATTTATTTATGAAGGTGTTGCCAGCAAAAGGCATCAGTGGAAGTCTTATTGATTGAAATTTCTTCGAGTCTGTTATTTACAGTGTGCAGAGTATGTTGTTTGGAAAGAAATTTTAATAAAATATATGAATTCTTAATAATAGTTAAGAAATTTGTTAATTTGATTCAAATTTCTGGGTAATAATGCCCATTTTCAATGATAATTTAAGTGATATATTATGTTTTCATTTACCAATTTTTTGTGGTGACTGTGAGTGGCCAAGTGGTCTAAATTGCTCACCGTTATGGATCACTGCCATCCCACCTCTGTCTGTGCGTGTTTGAGTCTCAGCCAATGTGTGTATGTGAGAAAGTTTACCGGTAACTTCTCATGGGTCGTTGGTTTTTCTAGGGTTTGCCTGGGTTTTTCCTCCACTATTAATACTGGCCACCATGTATAGCCTATATTGTGTTGAAAATGTTAAACCCTTTAACAACAACAATAGCAACAACCAATTTTGGTTACGATTTTCTTCATGTGTGATATATAGGGACCAAAAAACCGTATTATAATATATGTATCTACTGAGAGCCACACATTATTTGCATGCAGGGTATCAAGAGATTTTTGTACGTGTGCGCACACACACACACACATACACGTTGTATGTTTTGCTTGTCTTAATTAGTTCCTGAAATTTTTGGTGTTACCTGTCAGATTACTTATGATAGTGATGAAGAACTTCATGATGACTTAAAAATTTACATCTTGTGCAATTCTTTACCCTTTTGTATTACTACTCATTGTGGATTCAATTTTACTTTGGTTAGTTACATTTCATGTATGTTGCATTTTTAATTGGTTGCATTTTTCAGCATTACATTTTTCTTTGAACAAGTTTCAATTTGGGTATGTTTTTGGTTCTGAATCTGATTTGGTTAAGTGGATGTTAATTGAAGTAAATAATACATCAATTGGTGACTGCATTATCAGCCTCCTTGTGATAAGTCTTCTCTACTAGGATTTTGAATTTCTCATGCTCAAGTAACCGTCCCATTCAAATTTTTTTTTAACATTTCAATCCACATGCAGTGTCTTGCCTGAAATTTAATTTGTTCAGCTTGACATTTTCTATCAATGATCACTGACCATGCGTTAGTTTGATAACCAGGCTAATCAGAATCAATAGTGAATTTATAAATAGTAAGCCAGACATGCATCCACGACTGCACTCTAATCAGTCAGCATGGGATGTACTCAATTCAGTCAATCTACAGCAACAATCTTTTGTTTTTTTCCCTAATTTATGTGGTACTTTTTATTATTATTAGTATTAGTAGTAGTAGTAGAAGATCATCAGCCTAGTTCGAGTTTACACTGACCATTGCCACCCCATTTTGATATTTGAACATTTATGTTGAGGTGTAGGTTCAGAGTCCATTATCTATCAAAAGTTCTATTTCACAGACACCACGGCTTGGTTAACTGCTTAGTAGTCGACCAAACAAACTTGAAAGACCTTTCATCGAGATATACCTGCATGAAATTGCTGTGAATATGATTTATTTTCTCAAAAATCAAGAACATAGCATTAATCATATCCATGCAGAGAACTTTACTTTTACCAAAGATGGAAAGTAATGAATTTTTTTGGTGTAAGGGTGTAACTGAAAATGAACCAATATAGTAAAATTGTTGCATTACACTCTCGGAAAATATGGTTTGCATTATACACTGGTAAAATGTGGTTTGTATTATACACTGGCAAAATGAGATTTGTATTATACACTGGTAAAATGTGGTTTGTATTATACACTGGTAAAATGTGGTTTGTATTATACACTGGTAAAATGTGGTTTGTATTATACACTGGTAAAATGTGGTTTGTATTATACACTGGTAAAATGTGGTTTGTATTATACACTGGTAAAATGTGGTTTGTATTATACACTGGTAAAATGTGGTTTGTATTATACACTGGTAAAATGTGGTTTGCATTATACACTGGTAAAATGTGGTTTGTATTATGCAGGTAAAATGTGGCTTGCATTATACACTGGTAAAATGTGGTTTGCTTTATACACTGGTAAAATGTGGTTTGTATTATGCAGGTAAAATGTGGTTTGTATTATACACTGGTAAAATGTGGTTTGTATTATACACTGGTAAAATGTGGTTTGTATTATGCAGGTAAAATGTGGCTTGCATTATACACTGGTAAAATGTGGTTTGCATTATACACTGGTAAAATGTGGTTTGTATTATGCAGGTAAAATGTGGTTTGTATTATACACTGGTAAAATGTGGTTTGTATTATACACTGGTAAAATGTGGTTTGCATTATACACTGGTAAAATGTGGTTTGTATTATACACTGGTAAAATGTGGTTTGTATTATACACTGGTAAAATGTGGTTTGTATTATACACTGGTAAAATGTGGATTGCATTATACACTGGTAAAATGTGGTTTGTATTATACACTGGTAAAATGTGGTTTGTATTATACACTGGTAAAATGTGGTTTGCATTATACACTGGTAAAATGTGGTTTGTATTATACACTGGTAAAATGTGGTTTGTATTATACACTGGTAAAATGTGGTTTGTATTATACACTGGTAAAATGTGGTTTGCATTATACACTGGTAAAATGTGGTTTGTATTATGCAGGTAAAATGTGGCTTGCATTATACACTGGTAAAATGTGGTTTGCTTTATACACTGGTAAAATGTGGTTTGTATTATGCAGGTAAAATGTGGTTTGTATTATACACTGGTAAAATGTGGTTTGTATTATACACTGGTAAAATGTGGTTTGCATTATACACTGGTAAAATGTGGTTTGTATTATACACTGGTAAAATGTGGTTTGTATTATACACTGGTAAAATGTGGTTTGTATTATACACTGGTAAAATGTGGTTTGTATTATACACTGGTAAAATGTGGTTTGTATTATACACTGGTAAAATGTGGTTTGCATTATACACTGGTAAAATGTGGTTTGTATTATACACTGGTAAAATGTGGTTTGTATTATACACTGGTAAAATGTGGTTTGTATTATACACTGGTAAAATGTGGTTTGCATTATACACTGGTAAAATGTGGTTTGTATTATACACTGGTAAAATGTGGATTGCATTATGCACTGGTAAAATGTGGATTGCATTATACACTGGTAAAATGTGGTTTGCTTTATACACTGGTAAAATGTGGATTGCATTATACACTGGCAAAATGAGATTTGTATTATGCAGGTAAAATGTGGCTTGCATTATACACTGATAAAATGTGGTTTGCTTTATACACTGGTAAAATGTGGTTTGCTTTATACACTGGTAAAATGTGGTTTGTATTATACACTGGTAAAATGTGGTTTGTATTATACACTGGTAAAATGTGGATTGCATTATGCAGGTAAAATGTGGTTTGTATTATGCACTGGCAAAATGAGATTTGTATTATGCAGGTAAAATGTGGCTTGCATTATACACTGGTAAAATGTGGTTTGCTTTATACACTGGTAAAATGTGATTTGTATTATGCAGGTAAAATGTGGTTTGCATTATATCTGGTAAAATGTGATTTGTATTATGCACTGGTAAAATGTGGTTTGCATTATGCAATGGTAAAATGTGGTTTGTATTATACTGGTAAAATGTGGTTTGTATTATACACTGGTAAAATGTGGATTGCATTATGCACTGGTAAAATGTGGTTTGCATTATACACTGGTAAAATGTGGTTTGTATTATACACTGGTAAAATGTGGTTTGCATTATACACTTGTAAAATGTGGTTTGTATTATACACTGGTAAAATGTGGTTTGTATTATACACTGGTAAAATGTGGTTTGTATTATACACTGGTAAAATGTGGTTTGTATTATACACTGGTAAAGTATGTTGTGCACTATACAAAGTAAAAATATGTTGTTCATTATCCACAAGTCTAGTAAAATATAGTGGTCATTTATACACTATGAAATATAATTTACATGATAAAATATGGCATGCATTATACACTCCATTAAAATACTTTATTTCATGCATAAGTGAACTACAGAAAATTATTTGTAAAATTATATTATCATCTGTGAATTTGTAAGATTTGACATTATGCCATATGATGCTTGTGTCTGCCAACTTAAATTAAACATGCATTGATAAAAAGTAAGCCCCTGATGAGGTAGAACAAATAGAAACTGTTATATATCAGGCATGGGAATGTAAGTTTTGCTTGTGAAATTTAACTATGCCATTCACATCTCAGTAAAGTTATTTCCCCTTGCTTCATTGACATCAGTGTCAACCCCACTGTGATACATTTCTTATTTGGACTTGCTTTATGGTCAGATATATGATCATATAGTTTTAAAAAATTAAAAAATATAATTTAATGCAACACATTAATTAGGTCATCCCAACTTTCTCATAAGTCACTGAAATTTATATAATCAATCTATAAAAGTGAGTTAAATCTGAAATTTATATAATCAATCTATAAAAGTGAGTTAAATCTGAAATTTATATAATCAATCTATAAAAGTGAGTTAAATTTATGAAAAGGGTAGGTGGGTTTTAGATTGAAGAGGGAATTTAATCGAAAAGCTTTGATTCTTAATCAAGTTTGGTATATTTAAAAAAAGAAAATGTTCCCCCATCTGTAAAAACCAGATATATTTCATCATTTGGTACCTAAAATCTATTTTGACTTGAGGTTTTTGCCTCATCTTAAAATATTTTTATTATTTTTTTCATAAACACAATATGATGAATTATATCTGATTGTCGTAGGTCAGGCATATATCCTCTCTATATTCATTATACATTGTATTCATTGTTTACTGATATATGGTGTTCTTTATACATTATATTCATTGTTTACTGGTATATAGTGTTCTTTTTACACTGCATTCATTGTTTACCAGTTAAGTAGTGTTCATTATGCAATATGTTCATTGTTTACTGCCATATATTGGCATTTATACAGTATATTCATTGTTTAATGGTATATGTATATGGTGTTCCTTATGCACTGGATTATTATTGTATTCATTTTTTTCTGGTATATGGTGTTCAGTATACGATGGACATTATTGTATTTGTTGTTTACTGGTATATGGTGTTCAGTATACACTGGACATTATTGTATTCGTTGTTTACTGATATATGGTGTTCAGTATACGATGGACATTATTGTATTTGTTGTTTACTGGTATATGGTGTTCAGTATACACTGGAAATTATTGTATTTGTTGTTTACTGGTATATGGTGTTCAGTATACACTGGACATTATTGTATTTGTTGTTTACTGGTTCAGTATACTCTGGAAATTATTGTATTCATTGTTTACTGGTATATGGTGTTCAGTATACACTGGACATTATTGTATTTGTTGTTTACTGGTATATGGTGTTCAGTATACACTGGACATTATTGTATTCGTTGTTTACTGGTATATGGTGTTCAGTATACACCAGTAAAAAGGCTGCTTCCAGTATTCATTTCAGAAATACTGTGTGCACTATATAGACTGCTTAAATGTAGTGTGCCTTCTACAGTGGCAAAGTTCAGTTCAATTTACACTGGTAAAATATGGTGTGCATCATAATTTGCCTTGAACATTGGTAAAATCTGAAATGCATCATAATTTGCCTTGAACACTGGTAAAATATGAAGTGCATCATAATTTGCCTTGAACACTGGTAAAATCTGAAATGCATCATAATTTGCCTTGAACACTGGTAAAATATGAAGTGCATCATAATTTGCCTTCAACACTGGTAAAATCTGAAATGCATCATAATTTGCCTTGAACATTAGTAAAATATGATGTGCATCATAATTTGCTTTGAACAATGGTAAAATATGGTGTATATTACTGGTATAAAACATGGTAAAATAGAATTTTCATTATACAATGGTGAAATATTTTGCTAAATATATGTTGGTAAAATATGGTATCCAAATGTTAGCCTTTCAATGCATGTATAAGTATGTGTACTATGCTCACTCACCCACTATGCACTCTCTAGAGCAGTGGATAAAGAAAATAGTTTTGTTGTGTAATTGGATCATTGGGAAGGGGGGTAATCTCAACATGTAATTGATTGAAAGTGTGCATTGTAACATTCATTCTCTCTCTCTCTCTCTCTCTCTCTCTCTCTCTCTCTCTCTCTCTCTCTCTCTCTCTCTCTCTCTCTCACACACACACACACACCTGCTAAATAAACTTGATGCTATCTTGGGATAATCTACTTTAAAAAATGATCTTGTTTTGGGTTTCTCAAATTCCTTTCCCACAGCTTATCTCCTGGATCTCTGTAATATGCTTGGTGAAGCACCACAGCCAAGGAGAACTTGTACTCTCTAGACAGATTGATAAAATTAAGCCTCTGGCAAAATAGAGCTAAATCCACTGAACCAGAGGTATCATGATTATGTTTTGGGTTAGAAATTAAGTTAATGTAGTCACTTAAGTCATTAGGCCATATTTCTGTCAATGGGTCTTCAGATGAGCAGAGAAATTATAAATTGTAACTCTATCTGATATTAGTTCATCATACATGGTTTACAGGCATGGTAATTGCTAGCAGGTAATAGGATTTAATAAACTGTCACCAGAACAACCATTCTGATAGTTTGCCTTGCCAACTACCAAGTGAACTTTTTATGTGGCAGCCTTTTGTCCAGTATCCTGCGTGTGCTGTTTTGGATGTCTAACAGTTGCTTTAATCTGTATTTCCCTGCCTCTTCCCATCTCACCCAATCACAAATGTCCAAACATGAAAATATCTTGGCTATAATTTTTTAGTATAAAAATATTGATGTATAAGCATGTATATGTGGTATTTAAGCTTGGATTATCTAGGCTTCAGACAAGTTGGATTATGAGGGACATCCATATGTATTAATGAAGCAATCTTGCATCACATTTATATGCTTTTGTAAACACACTAGAGACTGTGTTTTTATGCAAGTTTTATAATCAAGATATCAGATGAGTTCGATTATATTTGACATCTTTACCTATTACTCTCATGGTCTTGCATCTAATGGGCTGGTCTTGTGAACACACTAGAGGCTTCAATTCTGACAAGATTTTGACTGGAATATTAAGCTCATATGATCAGAATCAAAAATAAGTTTAATTATGAGCATTAGCAAGACATATTAATGGGGTGGTCTTGCATCTTATTGGCTGAGCTTATAAATATGTATCAACCTGTGTAACCAATCATTGTGTGAAGTAATTTTTTTTAACACCGTGACCCCTTGACCTTTAATGATCTTTGAATGGGCACTTTTATTGATGTGTAGTAGATGTTACATTGTTTATTGTTGAAATATTTTTGTCTACTTTTGTACATGAGAAAAATGAGGCAATCTCAATGCAGGTAGCCATGGGTGATGAATGAGTATAAAGGATTATTTACCCTATTTTGCCATGCTGGAGACTATTTTTTTAAGTAGATTTTGATCAGAGATGCTTTACAAGTTTTTAATCATGAAGATCTCGGATGAGTTTGATTACTAGCTAGATCTACAGATATTAATGAGGCTCCATGCTGGTCCATGAGTGCATTTGCAATTTCCAGAGGTTCTTGATAAATATCACCATTGCATCATTAATACATGTAAATAGCAGGTTTCTTACAGATTTGCCCCTCCAGTCACTGAAGGTTTTCCTGAGTTTTTCATGTTTTTTTAAAAAATAATACAAAATTATATTTCAGAGGAATTATAGTAAGTTTTCAATGCGTTTTGATTAAATTGACTTGGTCCAACCATTTCTCCATAATCAGTAATTGGCAATGAAATCTATCCTGTGTTTTAATCATAGATGTTTAACGTTAAAATTAAATAAAAAATTGTTTTTAAAAAAAACATTTTTTTCTCAATAGTAGTCAAGCAGCAGAGAGGGTGGCCTTGGTTACCAAACTGACGCCTTGTAAAAGTTGTTGGATTCACCCTCTCTGCTGCTAGTCTAGATAACCGTAGTCTAGATAACATTGAAAATTTTTTCACTCAATGTCGTTATCACCATCTGACTGATTTGACCACTCTATGGAAGTACCAAATATAAAAAACGCAATTTCTTTTTAAAAAAACGCATTTTTCAAGGTAAAATATTCAACGTAAAAAAAAAACATTTTTATCATCTATGGTTTTAATATTACTTGGTACATCACCTGTAATCCAATTTGGTTGCTTGACCCACTGAAATTAACAAGACCATTGATGAGTGTTTAGGGTATTACTAAACATATCTATCCAGATGTCAAGAGCATCTGATGGCCGGATATCTTTCATTTTTTTAAGGAATATTTGACAATTAAAGCCTAAAATTATTTAATACTAGATATATTTATTATTACAAGTTTTACTTTTTTTTAATTTAATTTTCGTATAGAGCTAAAATGTTAATGATCGCTTAAATATTGCAACTGCAGCTTCTTTAATAGTGTCAGCCTTGTTGGCATTGATGTAATCAGTTAGTGTTTGTTTATACCTCTGTTACTCAAATGTGGACATGAACCAGCTGTTTTATTCCAGCATTGATTTGTGTTGTAAATAAAATATATACTTTTCTTTGTGCCGTTTTGAAGTCTTATGGCCCAAACAGGTTGTGATAACTGAAAATGGGCATATACAAATTCTGAATGGTTGATAGTTTGAATAAAGTGAAAACATTTTTTATGGCATGTAGAAGGCAAGACATTTTAAGTCCTTCCCCACATTTGCATACCTTTGGCAAACATTTATTTAAGAAATCTTTTTTTAAAATAAAGTCCACTGTCATTATTCAGACGAGTGTCCTCCCTTCTGCAATTGTAAATTTAATTATGTACAGTTGAATCAGATGTGGAAAACTTGTAAGTCCCAGCCTGGAATCCATCTCCACATAGGTTGTCATCACAATAAAAGGCCTCTGCCTGTTTTCTGGTCTTGTATTGATCTTTAATACATATAGGACTGGTTTTGAGGATAGCTCCTGTAGAACATGCTGTCTGTATTGATTAACTGTTGTGCAGAGGACCTGTTGGCTGTCTTTACTTATTGATCCAAACTGAATAATCTGATCTTGAATTATTGCAAGTCTTGTCTGGCAGTTTTGTTCATGGGATGTACAAAAAAAAATATACATCACTCTTTATTTAAATTATAAAATTTACAGTGAGTTTATTCACTGGAAAACCCCAGCAGGCTGTGGATAAACAGTAGAACCATTGCACTTTCCTGCATGTCAGAAGAGTTGACTAATGGAAGCAGTAGCCATGGAAACTCGATGGGTAGTATGCTAGATTTTGTCAAAAAATGTCAGTTGAATCTTTTTTCATTATCTCAGTATGATAGGTGATGATTGTGGAAATTCCTCCCCCCCCCCCCAATCATCACTTTATAAGCACACAATTGATGTTATTTGTTTTTCATTCTTTGTATTGATACAATACAGGCCAAGTTATATCATCACATGTTCCCTTTGTCATCAACCAACAGATAGGTTTAATCTGACAAGTACATTTAGTTTTTGTAGTTGTGTGTTAATTCTTTGAGAGGTAAAAGCCAGAGATGTGGAAGCATGATTGACATTTCAGCCAACATAGCAATATGAATTACTGATGAAATTTATCCTAGTGCTTAAAGTTAGAGCTGCCATACTTCCTGTTTGTGGGACATGTCCCCCTTTTCAGTCCTTTAATCTGTATAGATAAATGGTACGGACACACCCACTCTTCAGTGTTCTCTTTTTTTGAAAGTTCAAATATGGTAAGCCCATTAAAGTACTACATTATCTCAATTAGCTCTTTCTTGTGGGAAATACTAATGTGTGTTTAAGGGATGTAAATAAATATCGTCCAGTGAAAGGAAACGGTTGTTGACCTATTTGGTGCTAATAAGAGATCTTAAATGAACCAAATTAAGTAATCTTTGGAATCGTCCAAATGTTTGATGATCAGCCCAACCTCATTAAAATATCTTGCAAATAAATTCTGTGCAACATTATTGGGCCAAGCAAAATAGCTACACTTATTGATTTTTCCATTGACAAAAAGTTCATTGATTTTTGTATTAACAATTGTCCATGACATTGATGGGATGTTTATGAACTAGACTTTTATGTTCCAGCATTCACAGTGTTTGCATTAAACTAATTATGTGTATATTAAGTTGGGTGATTTAGTCTTTTTATATTCATAGATGAAATGCTACCTAGAATGGTATTAAAGAATAGAAGCAACATGTCTGATTTCAGCAGGATTATATTACACACGGTATATACTCACTTATAAATCTAACTGCAGTATGTGGGTCTATGCAGTTTTTTTTGGAGTAATCAGTAGAACAAACAACATAGACATAAATCTGTCACTGTGTTATATGACAGCAGATCAGATTCTGTGTTGTTTGCATTTTTTTTTTTTTATGGTTAATGCTATTTTTTAGCACAAGATAGGCTATACATGGCGGCCAGTATTAATGGTAGAGGAAGAACCCGGAAAGAACCACTGACCCACGAGAAGCTACTGGCAAGCTTTCTCACATACCCACATTGGCCAAATCCGAGACTCGAACCCATGCAGACAGAGGTGAGATGGCAGTGACAGCACTTTAGACCACTCGGGGCCCCCTTTGCAGTTGGACTAAACGTTTAAAAGAGTATATAAAGTGCATATAGGAAAATGTACATGATGATCAAATTCTAATGATGTTTATATTCTATCTCGGTAGGGACAAGCTTTATGTCATGGAGTCTTACCACTAGATTTATTCAAGATCAGCAGGCTTACCCTTCCATAAGTCTGAAAATAAATACTTTTAATATATGTAGGTCTTCAGTCATTGATAAACAAAGAACTATTTTATACTTGTAGAAACAGGATTGTAGAATAAGTTTCATCATGTGGCTTAACCTAAAAACTATCAAATATATTGAATAAGCTATTTGATTTGCAGACAAGACTAAAATGAAAATTCAAGCAATAAAAAAAGTTTTGTGTGGACACCTGGCATTTGAGACGTTCAAGTGGTCCCAAATATTAGAGTTATCTCAGGAGACGTACATATTTTGCATTGTGTAGTGTAAACAGCTGCATGGTTTTTCCCCCATCCTATGTAGGTGATATCTCATCTGTTGATGGAAAACAGTATCATTTACCATTTTGATTGTTGCATCATATAAATTCCCAATATAAAAAGACATAACCACATTTTTCAAATGCACTTAAGAAGAAACCACTCAAGAGAAATACTTAATCACGAAATAACATTGACAAAGCAAGCTGCAGTTATTTTTGTCTGCACCTTTAGAAAACAACTGTCACTTTGAGGTTGACTTTCCAAAACAGATGATACAGATATGATTTTCAGCATAAATACAGTTGTTTTTGATTTGCTGTTTTAAAAAAAAATTGGTCACATTTTTTAAATATGCCCACATGTGTGGACAGGGTGGGTGGATTGGTGAGTGATTGTACATTCTTACAAGGTGCTCCTTTTTTCAGTTTTCATTATACATGTATTGAGGATGATCGACCTCTGTGTTATTGCCCAGATAAACTAATATTAATAGAAAGTCTGGAATAGAGATCTGAGCAGATATATAGAGATGAGTGAATTATCAAAGTCATTGCCATGTACAGTTTCATAGTCTGTTTCTTTCTGGTTCACTCCAACTGCATGGCATAGTTACTCATTGGGCTGTTCTCTTGTGCTTCAAGCTATAACTTACTGCTGTCGCCCCAAATGTATTTGTCATTGTTTCAGACATCTGGTCTCTTAGACAAAATGATTTATGAGAGAGAATTTCTTCCAAATTCCTCTTGGAGTGCGTTAATTTCACTCTTCCATAAAAAAAACTTGAACTAACTAGATTTTCCAATGGGTCTTACTTAAAACGCAGAATTTTCATGTGGAAAACACTTTACTTTTTTAGCATAACCAATCAGGAATCAATCACTGTAATTAGATTTATATTGACAAGTTTTCATTCACAATTTGCTTCTCACACTGGTAACTAGTGTAGCAGGGTTTGGAACTTCTTCACAGTTATCTAATTATTTTTAACCCTAAAAAGAGATTTCAAGAAAAAAATTAGCTTAATTTTGTTTTAATGTCAAGTTTGCTTCTTTAAGACCTTTAACCTCAGATGTGGGCTCTACTTGGTGGAGTTGTGGTCCAAGGTATCCACCTATACAGATCACTCATGTGTCTTACTCTGTTTGTTTTGAGTCAAATTGGCTCAACAAATCTGGGTATGAGAGAACGGCTCTGGTTTGCTTCCCCTGTGTCAGTTTTTCATCCTGGGGTGATCTAGGTTGTTGCCACTAAAACATTCAATGTTCCTTGGTACTTTCTAGACTGTCTGGTTCGTTTAAGTATCTACTGAAGAAACTTGGACACTCCTCCCTCTGCTATGTACACTATACTGGGTTCCTTCCAAAATCAAATACAAAAATGCTTATGCTACATTTAGTTTACCTATCTGACATCATCCATATATATACCCCTTCTAGATACTCAACTTCTTTTCGGGACACTAATATTCTCATAGTTCCCACAATTAAAACAAAGTCATGTTAATGGGTATCTTTTATCTGCCAGGGTCCAGCTATCTGGAACAAATTTCATGTTTAACTTAAATGTAATGACAATATAATAAAATAGTGCTCTTAAAACTCTCCAGTGTTTCCTTATCATTATTTTTTTCAGTTTGTAATTTTGCAATGTTTGCTGCGTGTGTGTTTGTGTGTATGTATGTGTGTGTGTATGTGTAATATATATATATATATATATATATATATATATTCTTAATGTGTTAACTACTTGTAAAGATGAGTGCTTAGACCTTTTAAAGATTAAGTGCTGTATTAAAAACATTTTTTAAATTATTATTATTATTGTTCTTTTTATTATTCAGCATTAATATTAATATGGCTTACATCCTGTGATTTGTATTAAAGACCAATGAAAGAAAATGCATGCATCTCGCAGATTCCAGTATCCAGAATCTTGCCTTCTTCCAGCCTTTTTTTTTTTTTTTTTGTGCCAAAAATACAAATAGGAAAATAGGTGGACCACTGCCATAGCAAGTGGGAGACCAGTGCAGCTATATTTACATTTGATAGCATGAGATGTGCTGGCCCACATGGTGATTTTTGAGTTAAGCATGTTTTAATGTAGGTCACAAAAGACAGCTAGGTGGAGCAATTACCACTAGTCTCAAGAGCTCTCTTGTACACAACTGTCTTGATTGTACATACTGTAGTTGCGCCCTGTTAGAAGGAAACAATTATTCTATCACACACACTCAGTATAAAGGTCCACTAGAGGGACAATACATCAAAAACAGATGAGCCTGTGTATAAATTGTAGTGCCCAAGTCATAAATGTGGAATCTTAAGACTGAATTGTCATCTGCATGACTGTCACTACTGACCTGAACTGAGGAGCAACTGGCATTGCCCAGAATACAGGGATACAGGCAGGCCATATAGTCAAATTCTGGATAAATCAGATTTGTTGATGACCAGTGCTGACTTGTAGCTAGTAGAGAAAATCATGCCTTGATATCTGCAAATCATTTTAATGGACATTCACCAGAGAATGTTAAGGTCTGTATGTACATTGAGTACTGTAACTTATCTTTCATCAAAAAGCATTGGTGCATAGAACGATTTGCTCACATGATTCATTCCAACTACATAAGGATTTGTTGAATCCAGCGACAGTAAAAATTATCTCTTGTAGCTAGCCCTCTTTCACATTCTCATAATCGGCCACCAACTACATTTGAATCGTACGTAAACAGCCACCAACTGCAAGGAACTGTTGTAACAATGGTCAACAAGCAACTACATTGGATTCTTGTAACTAAAGTCAGCCACCAACTACATGTATATTGGAATCGACAGCTACAGTTGAGTAATGTGTAATTAGACATAAAACAACAACAGTACAGTCCTATTTTATCAGCCACCAACTACATTAGAATGGCATGTACCTAATTAGCAACCAATGACAGTAGAATCTTGTGTAACCAGTCACTAGGTACAGTAGAATATCATTTAACCAGCCACCCGTGGCAGTTGAATTCCACAACCCACCAGCAATAGTGGAAGCTCTTGTAAACAGCTGCAGACTAGAATGTAATTCCTTTTAACTATTTTGCCATGCTAGAGAGGGGATAAATCAGACCATTCAGTGAAGTTGTTGCACTAGGTACATAAGTGTATAAAACAGGAAAAGGAGAAAAATCACTTGTTTTGGATATGAGATTTAGCTGTTCAAGTGAGGTCACCATTATTGTGAACAAGTCTGTAATGTGGAGAGACAAAAATTCAAAGGCAAAATACATCAATTTCTGCAGGAATTTTATCTTTGTATTTCATGGACAGGAAAGCAAAATATCCAAATGCAGTGTGTATGATTTACTTTTTTTTGTAGGTCAGATCTGTTACAGCATCACTTGGAGGTGAAGTGACTAAACATATGTTGCAGGAAAAGATAAAATTCATAGTGAAATGTCAAACTCGTTCTCTTCAGTTAAATGCAAGTTTATGCACGAATGTTATTTTATTTACATTGCTACCAGCTGATTATGACAGAAAATGATCCTTCCCTTGGGTACAACTGCCTCACTTTAACTGGCCTGCTCATGTGTTTTGTGCTGCAGTGGATAATTTGACTTGTAGTGGAGTAAATCATTGTGTAAATGTGATAACTTATGTGACCCCAGGAAAGATCTACATTTTCCTTTAATAGAGTACACTTTATGCACAGCTTTGTATTACACCAGTAGCAGATCTATTAATATTCACTGACTTGGCAGAATTAGTAACATGAACCTTGATGGGACTGCAAATTGAAAAGTGTCCTATGAAAAGAAGTGGAAGCAAACATTTTCCTGTTTTTGTTTGTCATTTTGAAGTGTTGTCATGTGACCTTTTAATTCTGATAAATGGACCCAGGTTTACGTTGTTTTGTTTCAGTTCTGTTTAAATCCTGTCTGTAAGACTGTGTATCATGGAGTTAATGCACACAAAAGATCATTTTAAGCCAGTTTAAGACTGGTTCAAGTCATGTATTTGAAACCATAAAGCAGAACGACATTACTGTCTGTTAAGAAGTAATGTTTACTCTTACATATTATATTTGACAAGGAAGTCCTCGGCATCAATACACATGTTCAAGTGAGAAATCTGCTATAATTTTCTGTCTGGGAATTAAAATGATGAAGCAGAATTTGTGTAGGTAAATCCTATTATGTCTGTTCGTACTGTAAGATGAACCCTTTGGATTGTTTATGAACGTGACAAATTTATTCACAAAAGCTTCACCTTAAATGTGTCTGGCTTGGCTTACATGCAGTGCTTAGAGATCTTAGTGCCCATTTGTACACTTGTGAGTTCCGAGATTCATATAAACAAAATTTGGACATAGGATTTTAGTGTGGATTGTGTGCTAGGAAGACTCTGTTTTGCCTGTGTGAAGTGTATACCTTTTCATATTCTGAAAATTCTATGGGGAGATTAGAGAAACGAGTCCACATGAATGGGAGATTTCAGTGTGGAGTTTATAATACATCACGCATTTGCTCCTTGTAATATAACAACCAGTCTTGTGCAACCAGGTGTGAAGATTACTTTTTAATATTATTAAATAGACTCAGTTTTTGACATGTAGTATAAACTTACTAGACTATGGCCTTAAATTGTCACCCCAAAGAACTGACCTGCCATAACAACTTGGATTATATTGCTGTGTCTGTGCTATGTCTGTCATTGTGAAATAAGTGGTTATAAAAGTGTACAGGATAGCAGCCATTTTAGCATTGAACTTGCCATCTGAGTTATTAAGGATTGTGACCTATCAACAGGAACTATGACTATACCTATGAGAGCTATCACCAGGTACAGCATGGAAGTTTAATTATTCACTATCAATCCTAGTATTCCTCCTCCCTTTTCTTCACAACATCCCTGTTGTTATCAGCAGTTCAATTTTTCCCTCTATTTCAGAATCAGAATTTTTAATGCTCATTTTATATCATGAAAGTACTATGCCAGTCAGTAAGTATTTAATGTGCAATCAACTGTTAACACATATTCCACAATATGGGTTATCTCCCTTTGGAAGGGTATCACCTCTGCTACAGCCGTTTGCTTTGATAGCTTGCAGCACTTTCAAGTTTTTGTTTCATATTATGTACTTTTTTTGCTGCAATGGTTTTAGTGCAGTATGCGAAGATTTTAGATATGTATAAGGAAAAAGTCTGAAATTGTTTACCTTAGGGCACAGGGTTGATAATGGTACCACAAGACAGATGTCTCAGTATACAAATAATTTCATAATTTCTTGCATCTTATGTGATGTACAAGGTCAGATCTTTTAGTTCTACTGATCATAAGCTAGAAGAGTTTATGGGAAGGTCTTTCATCTGTAATTCATTGTCCATCCATCCACTATCACAAGTTTGTTATTGCTACTCATTCTTGACTTAACAGATGATTGACATGAACCTTAACACAAATATTCCACACATGGATCAAAATGAAAATTGTGTTGCTTGAAAATGTCCTGAATGAATGTTCATATCAGCATTAGGTTTTCAATAAACTTACCTCTTATAATTTTCTTGTTAGATTGAATTCAAATAGTACTAACCTGATGCCCAGTATAATCAGAAAGTCATTTTCATATGGGCTTTTCATCAGAAGAGTTAGCATGGTCATATGTTAGTCCAAAATTAAAATGACTTTGGTGGCTATATTGAAATTTTTTTTATCACTACTTCTCCCAGATGGGTAGCTTCTTATGATTCATAGTTGAGCCTAAATGAAAACAGTGCCAGTCATACATCCAGTATGGCTGCCATATCAGTACTATGTCTTGTCTTCAGTTCTTGGAGAGAAAAAAATGTATTGTCAAGTAGAGCATAATTGCTTTGAGGGGCTTGTTTTATTATTTTGGAGTGGATTTCAGTTTGGATTAGAGAAGGAAGGTAGGTTCCAGTCAGTGTGCTCATGGATTAGTGCATATAGAGGATGGACTATGGTTTAGATGAAATAAAGCAGCCAAATAATTGTCACCAGTATATCCTAAAAGAGGATGTTCTGGTAGGAATAAGCTCTTATTCTTAACACATAAACCCTTAGCGCTGTGTTTATGGGGCTGGAAATAGTAGCCTACTGCCAAGGTCTGTAGTGTCGAGGTCATGTATGATACACTAAAGTGAGGTGGTATTGTAGAAAGGTAGACAGATTTAGCTCTGCAATGATACCAGATAATTTGACATTTTATTTGCACTGCAAAATACAGAGGGAGAAACCTAATTTTTTGGACCCATTTTTTTTTTCACCTAAAATTCGCCCATGGTCGGAATCCGATTTTGTGTCCAGATTTTAGACTGTATAATGCCTCAGATCTAAGGCAGACTGGTCTGAAGTGCACAGACAGGTGAACCTGTGCAGAAAGTAGGATAAGATGGACATTGTTACTAAAGAGTCCATATGAAAATTATGGGTACGTTAAGCAAAAAAAAACAACAAAAAACAAAGAAGTCCAACTTTTCACCTTCTGCTCATGTGCAAGCAAACAAACCAATTTAAAAAAAATGTTTTTAGCACAACTAGGCATTGGGCTAATGGAAACTTGCTTGGAAGTCAACGTATTAGGATGAATTCAGAAATAGTCCCCAAAATTTGTTTTTTACTTAAAATTCATGCAAAAACAGCAAAAACCTCCAGGGGTTAATGTTTCAACAATATAGAACTAAAAATGTCTTCATACAGTTTAGGTTCTGTGTTGCTTGCCTTCAGTCATTAGTAGAAAGAATACTATGAACACTTAGCTGCTGGAAGGTTTGGGTCTCTCCTGTTGATAGTGAGACTGTCAGCAGACAAAAAGTAAAGTGATCCAGAACTGTAAAGCCCCACACTACAACTCGACTCCAAATATAACGCACCTAGGAACATTGATACCATTAAATTACCTGAATTTATTATCATCGTTGCTGCTTAAGTAGTTTATTTTAGTTTGAGGTCCTGTCCAGTGAGTACCATTGTAATGTGATTTCACATCAGTATATTCCCTATTTTTAAAAATCATGATGTGAGCTCTATATATAGTATAAAGTTGCCTCAGTTATAACACAGGTCAGTTTTATGTTTACCTTGAGTTACCATATATACTCACTGATAGGATGAGTCCAACTGGAAACTGCACAGACCCAGATCTGCCATTCTTCTCAAAGGGTGCCAGCAGATCTGGGTCTATCCAACAAATAACATAGATGCTGATCTGCAGGAGCGGTATGACCAGGATCATTTATGTTTTTCAGTTTGACTCCACTTATTAGTGAGTATATATGGTATAAAGAGAGAGCACTGCATATATAGTTGTTAGCTATCTAAATTTCCAGCACTAGTCTTTCTTGAAAAGAATTGTAGATTACAACCATTTGTTCAGTTTACATTTCCTAGCAGTTATCAGATTGTGTTCTGTTATCTTTCTTTCCTTCCACCACATGTTTTAGCTCTTCTAAACCTACCATATATATTCTTGCTTCTAAGTCAAACTGCAAACAAGAAAGATCCTGATCTGCCACAGCATTATGCACCTGTAGATGAGGGTCCACCTTTTTTTATTCTAACAATTACTCCCAATAAATTGCACAGACCCAGATCTGCTGGCGCATTATGCTGTGATTCACAAAAATGAACAACTAAAATTAAATTAATAAAATAAAGTGGCACTGCCCCCTCCAAAAAAAGTTTGTCCAATTAAGTAGAATTCATAACTACTTGTTTGTTGTTTTTTGTTTGTTTGTTTTTTTTTTGGGGGGGGCATTTGTATACTGAGGGGGTTTATAGTGAGGGACCACTGTACATATAATTTTGGGCCAAAGTTCTGTCAGCATATTTACAAGGTACCAATGTAGCATTACTTTTCCATTTAACAGATAATTCTTATCTAACACTTCATTTACTGTGTTTCTTTAATTAACATAATGATTGAGTAGAAAAGATGTAAAGAATTAGTTCTATCTCAGTCAGTTCTTTAAATATTTTGTTAGTCCCTTAGTATCATTAAGATCAAATTATTACTTAACGGTGACATATGTATGTCGGTTGTAGACATCCTAAGATTCAGGGTTTGCCATTGGATTGATGTACAATGTCATTTTCCCAGCTGGAACCTTGAGTAGCCGAGTGGTTAATGCTGCTTGTCTTTACAGATTACTCAAACATCTCAGCTGTGCTTGTAGGAATTGAGAGTCTTGTCTTGACCAGTGCGAATATATGAGAAAACTTGCCAGTAGCTTACATTGGGATGGGGGGGGGTTCCCCGAGTGGTCTAAAATGCTCTCTGTTACAGATCACTGCCATCTCACCTGACTGCATGGGTTCGCGTCGCAGATTTGGCCAATGTGGGTATGTGAGAAAGTTTGCCAGTAGCTTCTCATGGGTCGGTGGTTCTTTCCGTGGGTTTTCCCGGTTTCTTCCTTCACCATTAATACTAGCCGCCATGTATAGCCTATTGTGTGCTGAAAAATGGCAAGACTTCAACCCAGACAGACAGAGGTGAGATGGCAGTGATCTGTAATGGAGAGCACTTTAGACCACTCAGCCACTCATGGCCACTGCACATGAAGGTAATAACAATGACATATCATGGCAACCCAACTCCAGAGCCAAGTCAATGATAGATTTAGACATACATCACCCAGTCATGAGTTCACCATTCACACCAATGAACCACAACTGTTTTTATTTGACTGGAGAGGTCAGTATCAGTGCCTAGTTTACCTTCACTAATTTTTAAAGGTGGGTAACCCTTACAAATGAAGGTTTGAAATATACAAGACAAATATCGGTACAGTAGTCCCCCTCTTGTACGGCCCCCCTGACCAGCGGCCACCCGCTCCAAACGGCCAGAATTCGTTGGCACCGACGAGTTTCTGTTCAAAAGTACCCCTCACGAGAGGCCACCCGGCTAACGCGACCAGCGGCCAGCATTTTTGTGCAATAATATAAAATTTTCCCCCTCACGAGCGGCCTCATTTTATTTTTAAATGTATCCAGAACCAATAATTAATTCAAATCTTGACGTAAGGTAAGTAATTTTGATTATCTCTATCGTAGATACACGTCTCCGAGTGCTCAGTCGCCGTTAAAAATGTCGACTAAAGATTTAAAGTATATCGTTATCTATGAAAGTCGATGTTTACAGGAAATGGGCTCAATAATGTTTTGATAGAGTTTGGGGTTTAACACCTATGTTGAGTTCTTCTCGTTGATGATTATAACCAGACGTAATTGTTATAATCATAACAAGGTCAGCATAGGCTAAAAATAGATTTTGTACATTGGCACACACAGACAACCTTCAAAAAGACAATAGGGTACCAGACAAAGACCGGGAAAAATTACGTGACCAAACAATATGGCTTCCTTTACGAAGGCTGCATTTCGTAGACTCGACACAAGTTTTGTCTGCATAATTGAATCGCATACAGTCAGCAATAACCGAATAAATCATTGCCAAACACTAAAATGTCATCACGTTAACGGATACATTATTTTCGAAGAAAGTCGGTTATTCTACTCGACGACATCGGGGGGGGGGGAGGCCGTATGAACAAAAGACTCGTAAAAACAAGTTTATGTTGAAGTAATTTGAATAAACAAAGTAATAACCGATAAGAAGGTTATTCAGCAGCAGTGGGAAAATGGAAAGATAATTATGTATGTACCAAGATGCAAATGACGTTTTTGAATCCATTTGAAATGTGCATGACAACAATACCCGCTCGCATATCAAACTTACGCCAAGAA
The DNA here is from genome assembly GCA_030141615.1 of Unio pictorum. Taxonomy (NCBI): domain Eukaryota; kingdom Metazoa; phylum Mollusca; class Bivalvia; order Unionida; family Unionidae; genus Unio; species Unio pictorum. Next base: position 8,311,902 of record JARLTB010000046.1, on the reverse strand, counting down.
AGCAAAAATAGTAACGTATATTCAGTTGAAATAAATTTATCATGACAAAAAAACTTTTATTGATTAATGTTTCATTTAGACGAAGATATTTAATGTTTTGAAGTATGTAGCTTTCTTACTACGTACATTACATATACATGTACTTCTCATAATAAATTTAGCCCCCCTCTGGAACGGCCACCCGCCTTATAAGGCCACTTTTCCGGTGCAACAGGGGTGGCCGTATAAGAGGGGGACTACTGTACATATATTATGATTTTTTTAATTTTTGAAAATAATTTTTTAAAATTCAAAATTGTTTTGCTTGAAACATGCCAGACCATGGTAATAAGATTCCTATATAGCATTTGCAGATTTAATGTAAAATTGGCTGTATATATATACTTACAGTCACATTATTGTTTTTGAAAGGTCATGATCAGTGACATTCAGTTTAGGTTGTTTTAAAGAGGACACTATATGTAACCTGATAGATACCTTCTAAATACCACAGGATTTGACTACACAGCATATTTTATAGTATATATTACCATATTTACTAAAATAAACGTTATGCAAACAATACATCTCTAGAAGTTTTCATTGTTTAATATTCATCAACATTTTACACTAACGATCTAATGTTGTAACTTTCATGTGCCATATTTGTGTCCATACTAAAATATGTGTACAATTCTTGCACACTACTGAAATTTCAAACTAAATGCCAGCAGGTGATTACAAAGAATTAAGGAAACTTCATTGGTATATATACAGCTGTTTGTTTGGTGGTTGAAATAAGTGACAAAAGAGTCGTGATGTTAATATAAGTCTTAGACCATTGTCTGGGGGCCATCAACTTGGGTAGATTTTATCTGTACTTTAGATCAATATCAGGAGCTTTATGTATTGTTGTCAGTAAAATATGTATTGAGAATTATGACTGGCACCGCTGTAATGTCAAATTAAGGATTGTAAGCAGGGAATTTAGATTATTGTGTGATCTTTACCTTCCAAATTAGTATATGCTTAGCAAAGTTGTAATAACTGTAAAGAAATAGGTATTTTTTTTAATTGTATGATAAAACAGAATCTTTCCAAAGTAGTGACTGTGACATTTAAATGACCTTTAATTAAAATAAGTTGGTTGCAAACAAGGAGACACATCTGCATATTTTGAAATAATGTTTTGTCATTGTTATTTTATTTGCATTAATACTGTTCTGAAAATATTATCAATCAATTTGATCTAACTTAAGTCAGTTTGGTTGAAATAACCGATTGGGTAGTTGTGCTTTATTTTATTAATTCACCTGAGTACATGTATTGTATTCCGAATCTTTCTGCTGGTTTGACAAAACCTCATGTGGACAAATGATCATATATTGATTGATTAGCAAACACTAATAATCACTTATTAAGTTTTATCCCATCTCTGCACTAGTTTGCACTTCCTGAACAATTTTAGCCTTTGCTACCATTGTTACATTTCCTTCCCCAAGCTTTTCCTAACCATTTGATGGTCCCCTTGTGACATCACTTCAATCATGCATCCATTGTAATCCCATATTACAGTAAACTTCCATACTGTAGTTGTGTAAGGGGACTGTTGCATGTATTAATTATATTATTTTGCACCTGGTTTTTAGTCTCAGATTGTTCATTTAACCTTTTGAATTGGCCTATATGAATTAAACCATTGTTCATTAAAAGGGACACACCTGTACCTTGCATGTCAACACAAGGGTTGTGCATGCTAATACCATAGTTACATAACAAGGCTGTCATAGGTGTAGAAGGCTGTGTGCATGCTTCTTGTGTGCAAGTACTAAATGTAAACATTAAGTCTCTCTGTTCCTGACAAGTTGAAGGATGGAAGGGTGAAGAAGTGTGCCTTGAGTTGACTCAGCCTTTTATAGTGTCAAGTATAATGATTGGTGATGTTTGTTTGCTGAATAATCCACATTATGCAAAATACAGAAGGTAACTCTTGTTAAACTTATGGAAGGACTGAGGGACCAGTATTTAAAACTATTTTTACTTGGATTGTAGGGAGAAAAAAAAGAAATACCTGTATTCTTGTTTTAGGAGTTGAAAATAAAAATAAAAAGGTTATTGTATGTCATCCCTTAAAATAGTGTATTCTTCAGACAATAAATATTTCTGAGAACTCACTGGAGAGAATTACCAAAATATTGTTGTGTCTGCAGTCAATTGATAACTGTCACATGATAAAGAAATTTGATCCACTTTTCTGTGACATGCATGGTCTAGTGGAAAGTATGACCACCTGGTTTAGATCCCATCATATGTTTACATTTTTTTTTCATTGTTTATGTGCTTTTTTTAGTTAGGAAAGAAAATTGTGATACTACAGATATTGCCTGTGTGAATATTTGTAAAACACAGCATTACAAAAACTGTAAATAGATGACATTATTGCACAGGATACCTTAAGAAATCTGCTTTTTTGAAGCGGTTAGACATGTTGTTATCAAATATGTTCGAGTATTAAAAGAAAATTTGCTAAGTAGTTTCATCCATTCACTGAACTATTTTCATTTTCATACATTCACTAATCACTCAATCCTAACAAATGTTCTCTGTATCATGAGGTAAATTTAAAAAAATACATTATGCTCTGGCAGATTAGAATCTTGGTCATTTCCAGTTAGACTCAACTTAAAAGCAAGTTTATATAGTACCTCAATTAGATTAGGTAATTGTTGATATGAAAAATAACAATGAAGCTGTTACCAAAACAACCTTAACAAGCAATGACTGTGTAACAGAAAAACTACAACAACAAAAAAATATATTCAAAGCTATTACTTAAGAACCACAATAAAATGTTTTTACACCATACAGGTCACTGATGTTATTGTTGAGTAATGCCAAAGAATGTTTAAAGGTTGGTGAATTGGCTTGTAAGGACACCTTCACTACATTAAGGACTATATTGTGTAGAGGAAATTGGAGTTGATTGTATTTTCCAAGGACAAGCACGCCCTTGTCAGCCAAACCTGGCCATTAAGTCACAAATCTCTTAACTTTGCTATCACTCCTGACAAATGTTAAGGGTCAGTTAAAACATGACTGAATGTGTTTGCTGTAGTTTTAGAAAATAAAATAAAATGAATTTTTCTTGTAGCAGTTGTATTTATATACTTGTTATTCATTACAGTTAAATAAGCTTTGCACATCTAGCAGTTATCATTAGTTACAATGCATAGTTTCTTTCTTTTTTCCTGTGCACATTTGAACATGTTAAAAAGAACTCGATCTATTTATACTCATTTATATTGTATGCATAATGTGCCGGCATGTCTGGGTCTGTTCATTTTGTTAGGAGCACTCTTTAGAACAAAGAATATAGACCCAGATATTCAGTTACAGTATGCTATGACAGATCAGGGTATATTTGTTTGCAGTTTGACTTGACATAAACAAGTACATACTGTATATTTAATGCAGAGAAAATGATACATGTATGATGGATAGCTGATGAAATCGAAGTAGACAATTGCTTATTGTTTAGGAAGAGTTTAATAATGATGACAAATCGGTGACATATTTTACATTGATAACTATTTTTGTGGTTTTTTTTAATCATGTTATGTTAATGTTTTGTTTTTTTATGTTAAGATTTGGAAAATGTAGTCACTTCAACTTTAACCTTTTGTCAGTAAAAAAATATACAAGTTTCTTAAGGTCTAGAATTTAAGAAATTTACATTCTGCTGAATTTTCACTTGTCCTTCCCACAAAACAATGTTAGCTACATATCTAGATTAACAACACTCCATGGAGAAGGCATTTTAATGTCCACCAAATATATAATTTGACACAGTGGAGATATTCCTACTCTATTGTTTGGAAGTGTTAAAATAAGCATAATTTGCCCATGTTGAGATATCTTGCCATATGTTTATTTGGCAGTGTTGAAATAAGCATAATTTGCCCATGTTGAGATATCTTGCCATATGTTTATTTGGCAGTGTTGAAATAAGCATAATTTTCCCAAGTTGAGATATCTTGCCATATATTTATTTGGCAGTGTTGAAATAAGCATAATTTTCCCATGTTGAGATATCTTGCCATATGTTTATTTGGCAGTGTTGAAATAAGCATAATTTTCCCAAGTTGAGATATCTTGCCATATATTTATTTGGCAGTGTTGAAATAAGCATAATTTTCCCAAGTTGAGATATCTTGCCATATGTTTATTTGGCAGTGTTGAAATAAGCATAATTTTCCCAAGTTGAGATATCTTGCCATATGTTTATTTGGCAGTTTTGAAATAAGCATAATTTTCCCTTGTTGAGATATCTTGCCATATATTTCGCAGTGTGCGACTTATAATTGCCGTAAGCCTCGCCATTACTTTTGAGATTTGAGAATAGTTGGCCTCTGCTCATTTGATAATAATACATGTAGTTCGGAGTAGTTTTTTTGGTAAAGATTTCAGTCTCTGATTATTCCTGTTAAAACTGGAATCCAAGAGGCAAAAATCTTGAATGCCTATTTGATGGCATACAATGAAATTTAAATGTAACCTAATGTGCAGTCTTCATGAACTTGTCAGTGTATTTCACACACATGTTAAATTGTGATGATTTTTTGAACATCAATTGATGGAGTATTCACTGCCTCTGCCACTTTTTTATTTGTCCTGGGTTCTTTCTCCACAATTAATACTGTCTGCCATGTATAGCCTAGTGTGTGCTGAAAAATAGCGTTAAACCCTATAACAGCAACCAACTGAGCTGCTTGATGTATACCATCAAAGCTTTTGTAATGAGTATGATTTTTTACATCTGTATACCTCACTGCATCATTTCCTAGATCCAGTTAAACGTAGTCAGGTTAGTCTCTTAGTCATGGTTGGATCCTGTTTGCAATATATTGTTTTCATGGGTATTAGCGAGAATAAACAAATCACAAGTTGGTTTGCTGAGATGGGGCACCATGAAAGCATTAATGGTGTTGCTTAATTCATTAACCCCAGGAGGATTTGTCATTTTTGCCTGAAAAACAGGTAGGAAACACATTTTGGAGGCTATTACTGAATATATTCTAATACAATGACTTCCAAGAGATTTCTGGTTAACCCAATGCCTAGTTACATAAAATACATCGTTTTTCATTGGCTATTTTGCTTGTGCATGAACAGAAGGTTATCGGTAAATGTTTTTGAAGAAATTTTTTTTGGGGGGGGGGGCTAAATGGACTCATCATTTTCGTATCCAGACCACCTTTTATTCCAAACATCCATCTGATCCTACTTTTTGCAAAGGTTCACGGGTCTGAGTGCAACTCAGACTGGTCTGCCTTAGATCTGAGACCAAAATGCCTCAATTCTGGACACAAAATCAAATTATTACCAAAGGCAAAGTTTTGGTGGAAAACAATTGGATCCAACAATTACTTTTTACCTCTATTTTGTAGTGCAGCTGGAAAGTCCAGATTATTTGGTATCATTGTAGAGCGACATCAGTCTACCTTTCTGTAATAGCACCCACTTTAGTGTATCTTGCATGACCCTGACACTACCGAGCTCGGAAGTAGGCTTACTAACTAGTACCTCTTGATGTGCAAATGCGGTGCCAGGGCTTAATAAGTTAAGTTTACTTAAGGATTATTTCTTATGAAATTAGACGGCCAAGAGGATTTCAAATCCAAGAAATGCTGCTTGCATCACACTGCAAAGTAAGTTTGTTTTTCTTGAAAAGGCTTCAAATGGTTGATTGATTAGGCTTTCTGGTGTCACCTCTAAGCCTTGTCACAATGATGTTTATGTAGCAATGAATTTAGTACCTTTTATCAAGTGGCAGTTAAATCCTGAACATACTATTTTGTGATAAAACATTGGGGTTTTATCAGGAACATCAGATTTTGTAAACACTGAAGGTGGCCCATTGTCAATTATTTTTCTTGTCATTGGAGAATTACTTAGATGTGCTTATTTGTAGGGCATTTTTGATGCTGGAATTTCCATAGACCAAGTTAGTAAAATTTTATTTCACATACATTTGTGGTGGTTATTGACAAGTTCTTTCTTGCAACAACTGTCAGTTCCCATATGACTTAATTCACTGTTGTTTGTGGTACATTTTTTTTTGTTTATTTATATTTGCTTTATCCATGCATTTAAAGATTCCATCAAAAAACTAGTTTAAATGAAGTATAAGGATCAGTCCCCAAACCATGAATTTAAAGAACTGATGAAAATGTGTGTGGTTTTTTTTTGTTGTTTTGTTTTGTTTACAAAACCACAAGAATTTATGCAGTTTGATTCAACTCATATGAAGACAATGACACGATGACCTTCAGGTTGTAGCAAATAAACTTCGCTAGATCAAAACGTTTGAAGTTTCAGCATGGTCGTAGTTGTTGTCCTCCAGCAACTTACCTCAGTGGATACCTGGACTGCAGGCAACGTTTGTCAATCAGCATTACATAGCAGAGATTCCAATGGACAAAAAGAAAAAGGGTTTTAAACCTGTTTATGCTAATGCCATCTTCAGCAGGGTTATTAACCTGCTCTTCAGAGGGGTTATTAACCTATTCTTCAGAGGGGTTATTAACCTATTGGGAGAACAGAGATAGCCACATTATCCATTAGCAAAGACACTTCATTTTGTGTTGACACTTGCCTAGTACAAGTTGGTGTTATTGTTTGGTGCATACTGGCATTTTAATGACAGACAATATTTTTAAAATTGGGATGGTTTTAATTTGTATATTATAGTGGCAGTTGATGGTCATTAGGCCTGAAGGACCATTGTACTGCAAGTGTGTTTGTAAATCACACATGCTCCAACCTTTGCCAGTGATTATATTGGTCTGTAGACCATATGACTTTTCCCTGATTAAGTGGTTTTCTATAGCACCATGCTAACAGTCTCTGCTGAACTATTGATTTTTGTTTTTAAACAAATTAAATATTAGTTTTGCCAGAAAGATAGTAAAAGCTTCATGTGTCCTGTGGAATGCAAACATTTTGGTAAAATTATAAAGATTAATTTTATTTTTTTTTAAAAACTACTTGCTTGTTTGGGAAGAGGGGAAATGTACTTTGATGCAATACTGTCTGACTGGTCTGAGGTGTCTTTTTATATATATTTATTTTAGAAAAGAACTGTGTTATTCATATAAGACATGTGAGGAAATAAAGTGGGGGCAATACTTGTCACCACAACCTGAATCGCCAGAAGTTAGTAAAACTCATTAAAATTCCATCATATTTGTTAGCTAATATCAGATTGCTGACCAATCAGGCCCTTAGGCAGTTGAAATCCCTCCCCCCCCCCACACACACACACAAATTAGCTCCTATCAATATTATGTTGATCCATTGTCCTGGACCTGTAGGCTAGTGCCTACATTGCCTATTTGGAAATCTGGCACTGTCAAAAATTCATTAAATCCTTGAATAAAGCCCTAAGTTTTTCAATAGTATTGCTTTATTTTGAAAGAAAAATTTATAATTATTTCATTTAACACGATGTAGATAACAGACATGTAGATGGATTTTGTGTCAGTTGTTAATTACATTTGTCCCATGTATTGAGATACTTGTATTTGTCAAATTTATTCTTGCAAGCAAAAGTTATTACTTAAAGATGCATTTACATTTTTAAAAAATCTCTGCATCTGCCTTTCAAAAATTTTCAAAATGAGAAATTTAGTTTTCCATTAGTTTGATTTCAATACATAAACAGTATTATTTTACACACTAAAACATGACCAATATAATTGACGCTCAGCATCAAGAGATTAGTGTTAGGACTGGTCGGCCTGGTGTCAGGATAATGTGACTGGGTGGGACATCATGCTACATGTCTGTGGCATGATGTCCCAGTGCTAGACATCACTATAAACTACCTCACAGCAGACATCGTAGCGATATAACTGAAAAATTGTTAAAGCTACGTTAATAATCCTAATCAAACAAACAAACTAAAACATGACCTAAATAATTGTTTATATTAAGAGAATTAGTATTTTACATTCATAATTAAAACAGCTTATAACATTGATTTCTTTGAAAAATAAATGCCGTAATTAGTTGAATAAAAGATTCTGCCAAAAGTATTATTTTAAAGTCTTTTAAACCTTTCAAACACTAACATTAATTTTTGGTTGCTATAGCAAACAAAGTAAATCCTTAATTATTTATCATCTTCAATATGATTAGTATTGGTTTCTTACCAATGAACTGAAATTGAATATAATTATATTTTATGGAGAAAATGTGTGAATAATATCTACATAAATATTGCATCATTTAAATAATGTAACATTGTGGAATGTAGAGACATGTTTGAAAGTAATGTTTTAATTATCAAGCATAGGCCTAAAAGTAATGAACTGAGGATACAAGTTATATATAGAAAAAAAATGAACGGTCCAGGAACACATTCAGAATAACTATATTTGACGGAAAAGTTTACACCACATTAAATTTTTTTGTCAAAAATACTTTTCCACCCTTGTTCTCTATTTGGTTGCTATGGTAACCATGAACACACATCATTTTCACTGACATGTTCAGTGTTACCAATCTGCATGAATATATCAATCACTTTGTATATTTTCACAGCAATCTAGTTATAAATACTAATTTTGAAGTTGTTTTATGGATTTGACCCAAAAAGTCGGTATATTTCTGAAAAAACAGCATAAACAACAGGTCAGTTCGAAACAAACCAGCACTGGTTTCAAGGTCATTAAAAAAACAATACAGTACTAACAGGGTTAAGATCTGAGTTTCTGTTTGAATGTAAGAATTTTAAGATCTGGCCAGTATGGAAATGGAACCAATATGGCTGTCACGATGACCGTCTCTGGTGATTTTAATCTGATTGGCTGAGCTTGTGAACAAGCATGCAACTCTTCCTAGTTAGGTTTTCATTACTCTTGTTCATTTTTGTATCATGATGTACATGTATTTGATGATTAGCAGGATTTTTATAGGCCAATATATTTATTTTGCTTTTATAGGCCAGTTTTATACCTGAACTTGTAATCATCAAAGAACTATTTCTCTTCTGATTTTGATAAATGGGTTTGTGTGGTCAAAATCTTTGATAAGTTCATGTGTTAGGATGATGCATATTAATTATGGCCTTATCTGAGGAAAATAAATTGACAAGCATATAATTGGATGGGTACAAGTTGACATGATAAAAAGGGTGAGAAATTGTTTCGTTAAGTTCTTGCAATAAGTTGCAAGCCTGCTTGGTGAAGAGGTTACAGACTGTCAAGTTATTTAGAACAATTGGGCAAAATTAAAATTCTGGCTTATGAATGGCCACTGACAAACTGCTTCCACTCCGGTGGCCTAGTGGTTAAAGCATCTGCTGAGGAAGTGGGAGGTCGTGGGTTTGATCCTCTGCCAAGTTGTACCAATGACTTACAA